>CM070063.1:30104069-31304069 GCA_036320875.1 Cotoneaster glaucophyllus
GCAAATTTTATTTGTTAATTTGTTCTATTTCCATGTCCAATGGAAACTTAATCTGGTTTTGTGAATTGTGACCTTATCAGTTGTCTGGATGCAATTATAGACGATATATATGATGGAATTTATCTTCTTTGGTTTTGTTTCCCAATGTTCTTTACTGGTTTGTGCATTTTCGGAGTTCAAGAGGTATCGTTGGTTGCCTTCTATATTTGCAGCTCATTTTGGACCTAACCGGCACACAATCAGGCAAAATCATCAGCATTGAACTATCCGTTGTGTTGTTAGAGTTTGTGATTTGTGTGTGTGTTTCAATGGATCTGAGCTAAGCTTCTAAGGAAGAAGAAGAAGAATGACTTTTCAGAAAACTTCACACATATATATTGGAATATGCTTTTCTCTTTCTTACATAGCAAAAGGAACCTGCTGAGACTATTCTAACAAAAACATAGGACAATCTCAGCCATTCATGTTATCTATCCTATGAGATAGTTACAAGTGTCACTCAACACCACTTACTTCTACTTAATTTATACCATCCATTTGGAATGTAATCCAAAGGATTCTGATTAACATTTACATAAAACAGAACCATTTATTTCAGCTAATATCACTTAAACACTAACACTCCCTTTTAAGTGTTTAGCTGAAATTACTCCCAATGCTTTCCTCAAATACTCAAACCGATCTCTTGCCAATGCTTTTGTGAATATATCAGCAAGTTGTTCCTCTGTTTTACAGTAGATCAGATCAACTTCACCATTCTGCAGTGCATCTCTGATGAAATGAAACCTTCTGTTTATGTGCCTTGTCTTGTGATGTGCTACTGGGTTCTTTGAAATTGCAATGGTAGATGTGTTGTCACATAGAATTTGTGTAGGCTCTACTTGTTCCTTTCCAAAATCTGAAAGAACAAACCGTAACCAGATAGCTTGAGCAGTTGCTTCTGCAGCACTTACATACTCTGCCTCTGCAGTAGACAATGCTACACTGCTTTGTTTAATTGAGGCCCAAGAGAATGCTCCAGATCCAAAACTAAAAGCATATCCAGAGGTGCTTTTCATGTCATCCTCACTCCCTGCCCAATCACTGTCACAGTACCCAATAAGCACAGCCTCTTTGCCTTTCTCATATACAATCTCATAGTCTAGTATGCCTTGGATATACCTCAGCACCCTCTTTGCAGTTCCCATATGTTTCTTGGTTGGATTGTGCATGAACCTAGCTAATAAGCTAGAAGCAAACATAATATCAGGTCTTGTAGTTGTTAGATATAACAAGCTACCAACCATCTGCCTATAGAGACTTTCATCAGCCATTTCACTTCCATCTTCTTTGCTAAGTTTTTCACTTGCTGCCAATGGAGTTGCAACAGACTTGCACTCTTTCAATCCGAACTTTTCCAATAAAGTACTTGCATATTTCTTTTGATGCAGAAAAATGCAACTGTTAGTTTGAATGACTCCAAGCCCCAAGAAATGGTGTAATAGCCCCAAGTCTGACATTTCATATTTTCCCATCATTTCTGCCTTAAACTCATCCATTAATACACTTGAGCTCCCTGTGTATATAATGTCATCCACATACAGAGACACAATGAGAATTCCTGCCTCAGTTGTCTTGATGTAGAGGGTTGCTTCACTTGGACTTCTGTGAAAACCAGAGTTGCAGAAATATGAATCAATTTCCTTGTACCAGGCTCTTGGTGCCTGTTTCAAACCATACAAGGCCTTCTTGAACTTGTAAACTTTGTCTTCCTTGCCTTCAATTACAAAACCAAGTGGTTGGTCTACATATACTTCTTCATTGAGAACCCCATTCAGAAATGCAGATTTCACATCAAGTTGAAATAGCTTCCATCCTTTCTGTGCTGCAAGTCCAATCAGAGTTCTAATAGTGTCAAGCCTTGCCACAGGAGCAAATGTCTCATTAAAATCGACTCCAGGCTTCTGAGAGTAGCCCTTAGCCACCAACCTTGCTTTATTCTTCTGTATAGATCCATCCAAGTTTAATTTTGTTTTGTAGATCCATTTGACACCAACAACTGGTTTATCAAATGGTCTGTCCATAAGCTCCCAAGTGCAGTTCTTCTCTATCATTCCAATTTCTGCCTCCATTGCCTTCTGCCATGATACATCTTTGGCAGCTTCCTCAAAGTTTTCAGGTTCAATTATGCACAGATTGCATCTTGCATATACTTCTGTCAAACTTTTGAACTTCAAGGGAGTATGATCATACTCTTGGGGACCTGTGTTATTCTGCATTGGCATCAACCTTGAGCCATTTTCAATTGACTCACAGATTTCAGATTCAACCTCATTACTTGTATTACATCTGTCACTTGAGCTCATTTCTTCCCTTTGGTCACACATTCCCACTTCAGACATTGGTACACTGATGGTCTTCTCAGATTGAGTTTTCCAATCCCAACAGGCATTTTCATCAACTATCACATCTCTTGACACAATTATCTTCTTAGAAGTAAGGTCATAGAGTCTATAACCTTTCTCACATGTGCCATATCCCAAGAAGATGCATTTAGTGCTGGTTTCATCTAGCTTCTGTCTAAGTTGATGAGGAATGTAAGCATAACATATAGAACCAAAAATCTTTAAATGTTTGATTCCTGGCTTCCTCCCACTATAGGCCTCAAAGGGGGTTTTCTTATCCAGAGGCTTAGTAGGACATCTATTCAAGATGTATACTGCAGTATTGACAGCCTCTGCCCAGAAATCAAATGGAACTCCTTTCTCTGTCATCATGCACCTTGCCATTTCAACTATGGTCCTATTCCTTCTCTCAGCTACACCATTCTGCTGAGGTGTGTATGCCACTGTTAACTGTCTTTCCATACCAATTTCTTCACAGAATTCCCTGAATTCAACAGATGTATATTCTCCTCCCCTGTCACTCCTCAACTTCTTCAATTTATAGCCACTTTGCAATTCAACTGTGGACTTAAACTTCTTAAATATACCAAACACCTCTGATTTGTTTCTTAGGAAATAGACCCAACACATCCTAGTGCAATCATCTATGAAGGTAAGAAAATATCTATTTCCAGCCTTTGTAGAAGTTTGCATAGGTCCACAGATGTCAGAGTGGATGAGTTCCAGAGGTAGAGAAGCTCTCCATGATGCTTCCTTTGGAAATGCATCTCTGCAATGCTTCCCAAAAGCACATCCTTCACATATATCATCTGTCATTTTCAGATCAGGTAGTCCCAACACCATATCATGTTCTTTGAGTTGCTTCAAACTGCCTGAATTTAGATGTCCTAACCTCCTATGCCAGGTTATGGAAGACTGACACACAGTGACCTTTAGAGCAATCTGCATATCAGGTCTAAGTTTCAAGGGAAAACTCCTGTTTCCTCTCATTGGTACTCTAGCTACCAAGTTTGACATGGAACTATCATCATATATTTCTGCAGTTGTACCACCAAACAGAAGGTAGTAACCGTGTTCCATCATTTGCCCTACACTGAGCAAATTTTCTTGTAAACCTGGAACCAACATTACTTCTCTGATGTACCTCCTTCCCAGTTTGGTTTCAACTACCAAACTTCCTTTGCCAGTGACTTCAACAAGCTGACCAGTCCCCATTTCAACCTTAGCTGTTATAGCTCTATCAATGTCAATCAATAACTCTTCCCTTCCAGTCATATGGTTGCTACTCCCACTGTCTACATACCAAATGTCTTCACATTTCTTCATAGAAGCATTATTACAGACATAGAACATGGTGGGGGTGTCATTGACTTGATTAACAAAATTCACATGCTGATTAGTTTTCTCCTTCTTGCCACGGCAATCTTTTGCAATATGCCCCAACTTGTGGCAATTATGACATCTAGGCTTATCCTTAAACCAACATTCACCAAAATGCAGTTTGTCACAGTGTACACAAGGATTCTTGGCTCCTTCTGAGGTACCTGCAGCTTTACCAACTTGATTTACAGATCTATTATCCCCTTTCTTCCACTTTGACTTCCAGTTCTTCTGTGGTTTGAACCCTTGATTCCCATTGTACTTATTTTGTTTTGAGCCAAGATTAAGACTAACAAATGCCTTCTCAGTGTGAGTCTCATCATGTCTATCGATTCTTTGTTCATATCCCTTTAGAATAGCAACAACATCTTGAACATCCACAGTATCTAGATCCTTAGTATTTTCAATCACAGAAGCAATACTATCATAGGACCTAGGTAAACTTATCAGCAATTTTTGAACAATTCTCTGATTACTAATAGTCTCACCATAGCTCCTCATTTGACTAATCAGATCAAATAGTCTAACTAGATACGCAGAGAATGCTTCAGTTTCACCCATTCTAGTATACTCAAAATCACGGCGTAAGCCTTGAAGTTTCACAGCTCTTACCTGCTTATCTCCCACAAACTCTTGTTTCAGGACATTCCAAGCAGCGTGTGCAGTCTCTTGGATGGCGATTCTCGGAAAAATCTGATCAGAGACTGCTCCTTGGATGATTCCAAGTGCCTTTGCATCCTTGATTATGTTTTCCCTCACTCGCTTGCTCTCAGCTTCAGTGAGTTCTTCATCCTCCTTTGCTGAAGTGACGAAACCCTCTTCAACAATTTCCCAGAGTTCATGAGATCTGAATATGGTCTTCATCCGGATCTGCCAGAAATCGAAGTTGTCTCCATTGAATACTGGTACTCGAAGATCAGCACCACTTGACCCAGCCATATGAGACTTGAATCAAAGTCACTGAGATTTCTTTTCTGAAATTTCAGTAACAGAACTCGACTGTTAGTTCGAGTTCGTCACCGCACTCTTCACAGATTCACGCCCAGTTGCAGATGATGCAACCTGGCTCTGAGGCCATGTTAGAGTTTGTGATTTGTGTGTGTGTTTCAATGGATCTGAGCTAAGCTTCTAAGGAAGAAGAAGAAGAATGACTTTTCAGAAAACTTCACACATATATATTGGAATATGCTTTTCTCTTTCTTACATAGCAAAAGGAACCTGCTGAGACTATTCTAACAAAAACATTGGACAATCTCAGCCATTCATGTTATCTATCCTATGAGATAGTTACACGTGTCACTCAACACCACTTACTTCTACTTAATCTATACCATCCATTTGGAATGTAATCCAAAGGATTCTGATTAACATTTACATAAAACAGAACCATTTATTTCAGCTAATATCACTTACACACTAACATGTGTGTTGTCTTTTTTGCTCCGAGAAAATAGAAAAGTACAATATATGTAGGCTGTATAATTGTATATTACTCAAAGTCTGCCAAATAGTTAATCCGAGTCTTTGAATTATATTAGAAATATAAGTAACCTTAACATAAAGCAATGCTGTATATATTCCTTTAGCATGAACTATGAACTCAGTACGAACTATTTTACTTGTTCAGCAATGGTATTTGCTCTCAAAAACTTTAGCTGAGGAGGCTGCCTGGAAATACGCTAAAGCAAATGGAATTGACTTGGTTACAATGAATCCAGGGTTGGTGATAGGTCCACTCTTACAACCAACTCTTAATCTCTCCGTGAAGATGATTCAGAATCTCATAACCAGTACAGGTAAACGTCAGCAACTATCCTTTTGATCTTGCATGATTAAGGCACAGTATGAATGTATGATGGAAGGTCAAAATTAATTTCGTGTGAGGTAGATATCATGGCAGGTTTAGTCTTTAGATGGAGGCCTTATCCTAGTAAAGTTACCTTATTAGATGTGGCAGGCTTAAAGCATGAATGTTTATCTGAACTTGCCAACATGTTGCTTACAGTAACAAATAATATTTATGCAACTGATCAGAAAAATACAACTGATCTGGTAAACAGTAATTTTCTGGGCTGTTAAATTCTACTAGCCAGTAGAATATATTCAACCTCTCTGTTTAAAAGATCCTAGTGAGTCAAGCAGTTGATTTCCTTTTCTTCCTCTCTTGTGCAGGTACCGAAACACTACCCGTTTCAAATTACCGGTTCGTTGATGTTAGGGATGTTGTCTCTGCTCATATTCTGGCATTTGAAGTTCCTTCAGCAAGTGGAAGATATTGTTTAGTTTCAAATGTTACCCACTCTTCCGAGGTTCTGAGGATTATACAAGAACTTTATCCAACTTTGCACCTTCCTGAAAAGTAAGTTATTGGAAAATTTCCGTGAGTAATTGATGCTGTTTCCATCAATTAAGATTGCATTTTACACGGGGAGTCACTGAAAGATTTCTATGTTTTTTTGTTGCTTTCGTTATTGGCAGATGTGAGATTGGCAGTACTTCAGACCCGATATATCAAGTATCCGCAGAGAAAGCAAAAGGTTTAGGAATTAATTTCCGTCCTTTGGAAGTAAGTCTTAGGGATACAATTGAAAGCCTCAAGGAGAAGGGCTTCCTCAAGATTTGAAATATGCAATTGACACAGAAGCTTGTTAATTTATTGCAATGAGGCACTGAAAAAGAATATGTTTTGCTGTTAAGACTTTCGAGTTAATCTGCAGACACCCACAAAATTGGCTACGCAAATGCTCAGATGTAGCTTTCAGATCATTCTGTATGGCTCAATAACACTAAGTGGGATAAAACTGTTGTTGTTGTTGTTTGTTGTCAAAATACCGATGACGTGTTGAATCGTAGTGTTTGAGCAGATGAAATAATGAGATGCTTTCATAATCAATGTTTATTGCATAAACAATGACCTCCAACCAGATGCTTTCATTTTCAAATTAGGGAATGTATTTATTCGTTTTTTTCCATAAGAAAAGTTTATGGGATCCAATTCAGATTCTAAAAGCTTGATATGGGCAGTCAAACGTGGTTTTGAAGTCAAGGTACGTCTCCTTGGGCTTTATGTTTGCAGGGATATAGGCCCATAATTATAGTTGTTTAGTTTTCGTTCTTGGGTTTGGCCCTCATTAGCCTAATGTATTGTGTCCACAACCTCTTAACTTTCTTCCGATTTACACTAATAATGTTCTCAACTTCAGCATCTAGGTCCATACTAGGTAAGATCTGCACCATTTTATTTCAAAATGCCTCTTAGGGAGAACTACCATTTATGGCCTGTTTTAAAACAGTATCATTTGGCGTCTATTTAGAAGAAGGATCTTTCGACACTGGGCTCCATGGATGTGAGGAGTTTTCCTTACAGCATCCCCTACACAATTTTCGGCCACTGACCCGCAGGTTTGTCCTTTCACTTCATCATTCAAATATTTTATCGTGTGTCCGCCGCACTGGCACAGGTAGAACCCGACATACTTTCAAGAATTCTGAAATGTAGAAACCGGAATGATATGTTTCTTCATAATTCAAGCAGAAATAGTTGAGCCTGCAGTGAAAGAATCACTCAATGTCCTAAAATCATGCATGATATTCCCCGTTGTCAAGAGAGTGGTTTTAACATCTTCTATGACTTCTGTTATGGTTACCAAAGAAACACCTCTGACCTGTGGTTCTAGACGAAACATGCTACTCGGATCCACTTATTTGTCAGAATAACGAGGTGCATGTGTATGTATCTATGTGTGTATGGATGTTTCTAATAGTATCTATGTGTGTATGGATGTTTCTAATACTCAAAGTCTGCCGTATCATTGATCTGATTTCCCTATAATTAATGAGGACACTAGCCAAGCCACCATATTTTCCGGTGGTTTTCCACCGGATTTCTCATGAATTAGACCAAGCCACCACTCCCAATCATTTCCTAACCCTTCCTCCTTCCATTATCACCCAAATTTGGAAGGGATTTGAGGGTATTTTAAAGGTAAATTCACGGGGGTGCGCCGGAGGTGGTGTGGCGGCGATTCTCCATTTCCAAAGTAAATCCCATCAACCACCATCACCATTAGACTCCCCTAGAACCCTGGAACAAAGCCCAAGCAGGGGTGGAGGTGTTGGAACAAGTTTGGAGGTCGAATTGAAGCACACCCAATTCTAGGGTTCCGCACGGTTTTGATGAAATTGAGGCGGTTCCAAGCCAAATTGGCCTTGGTCACAGGAATGAAAGTTACTCTACTCATTGAGATCTTCATTTCTCAAAATTTGAGAATTTTTAGAGATAGTTGGATTTTTCCGGAGAGTCGGGGCGGCCGACCGCCACCCATCGCGGCGCGTGGCCAGTGGGCCGCCAGTGCTATTTTTAGACCATGTTAAATGCCTTGGGTTCAGTTTTGATATTTGATTGGCGTAGGTTGATCATTTGAACCTAATTTCATTACGATATGTGGTTAGGTCAAAATATGAATCGAAGATCCGACCGTTGCATCGTCACCAAACTTTAATGCGTGATAGGACATAATAATTGAGGATCTTAGAAACTTACGGATCGGGAATCCGATGTACGGATCTTCCCTAATTGGATTTCTGAGTTTGTAAAATTAAATGTTGACCGCCACTTGAATTTGAAATTGGCGGAGATCCTACCGTCGGATCGTGATGAGAATTTAGTATGTTGTTCTAGAGTCATAATGTGGACTGTGGGAAGCTACGGATCCAAAATCTGATGTGCGGATCTTTCGGAAAGAATTACGTAGAGTTGTGGGCCTTATCGTTGACTGAGAGTTGATTTTTGGTCAACATGTCTTGAAATGTTCTAGATACTAAAATTAGTACTCTGGGAAACTAAGTGAAGTCTAGTGGGCCTACATTGGTTAGAGAGTGACTTGACTATATATAATATGGTTTTACCTTAATTTCTTATATTAATATCACTTGTGGATGTGACTTGGTTTTATAAATATGATTTCTATTGAAATGTGATTTTCATATATTTAGCCATAGACCTGTGTTTGTTAAACGTGATTTGGCTTGTCTGCTAATGATGATTGATACATATATGTGTTTATTCATTTTCTAATGACATGAATGATATGTATGATAAAGGTTATGACATTGTGATCCATGCATCCTATTAGAAAATTCTGTGAAACATATTTGCTTGAGTGACATATGGATTCCGTTGAGTGATGGTCCGGAATCCCTTCTACTCCACGATTCCGTTGCGTGATGGTCCGGAATCATATCCATTTGGATTCCGTCGAGTGATGGTCCGAAATCCCTCCTACCTTGCGATTCCGTTGAGTGATGGTCCGGAATCGTATCCACCTTGGGTTTCATTGAGTTTGGATTGAGATAACTTCAAAAAGGTAGGCTTCGGCCGAACTGTGTCACTCTAGCCCTGCATTTCGACATATTGCATATGTATTGATGATATGGTGATTGACATTATTGATTGATGTGATATTGGATGGTGTGGGAATGCGTACATGTAGATGAATGACGATATGACTAGAGATTATTATTGTGCTTTGTTAAATGTTCATTGAGGTGCTACATAATCGAATTGTGGTATTATGTTGAGACCTAGTGGTCTAGGTGAGGAATGTTCGAGTGTAGTGAAAAGGTGAACTACGAATGGCTTGATCCCTATTGAGGGTACGTAGGTAGTCTAACGAGGAGGTTAGATGCAGCCATAAAGCATATGAAAATTATTACGCAAATTAGATCTTGAGTGGTGCTTATTACATATCCAAGAGGCAGGGTCTGTTAGACGTATGAGTAATTGGTGACATCATGTGTTGATCCTGGACGCAGGTCGAGATCGGGGCGTGACATAGCCAGGATTACTAGTTCGTGTTTGGTTTAAACATATATTAAGTTTAATGAGACTAAGTCGGACTCGTGTGGACTAAATACCTTACTAAGTGGTCTTAGTGAGACCCCAAAAAAAAAAAAAACTATGGGATCGCTACTCCCGTCTTCAACACTTGCGTGTTTGCACTGTTTGCACCACTAAATACCTTACCAAGGTTCTAAAAGACGCTAGGTGCTAGTCGGGCGGCGGGTTGGAGCTTAGCACCTAGGCGGAGTCTAGGCGGATTTAAGTAAATCTATTATATTTCGTGTAAATAAGTGTCTGCTTATACTTAAAATATATATAATTTCATCATAAACTACAAAATAGAATGACATATATATTATGAAGTATTGGAACATAATGAAAACATAGGGAACAAGGATATAATGTGTGTTCATTTAAGTATGCAACAAGCCTCTTACAATTTATTGAAAAAATAAAATAAAATGCAAAATGAAAGTTATCTATTTTCTGTCTAAGTGAGTCTGACCTAGGCGGGTTTGGGCGGGCTAGGCAGGCGCCTCAATAGGTCTGAGCGCCATTTCTTAATTTTCAAACTCCCAGGCATTAATCGGGGCAGTGGCCAGCTGCCTAGCACTAGGCGGGAATTTTTAGAACAGTGTACCTTACTAAGTGGTCTTAGCGAGACCCCCAAAAAACTATGGGATCGCTAATCCCGTCTTCAACTCTTGCGTGTACCTTACTAAGTTGTTTCCTGTTAAGACTTCCTTAAGTTAATCTGCAGACGCTCACAGAATTAACTACATAAACGCTCAGAAGTTGCTTTCAGATCCTTCTGTACGGCTCAATAAAAATGCAGGAATGCACGGAAGAAACTCAACTTTAATTTTTTTACTAATACCGATGATGTGTTGATTTGCGGATATTGAGCAGATGAAATAATTAGATGCATTCTTAGTCAATGTTTAATACATGAACAATGACTTCCAACCAGATGCTTTCATTTTCAAATTACGGGTTTTGTATTTTGTTTTTGTTTCAATAAGAAAAATTTATAGGATCCAATTCAGATTCTGAAAATCTTGATCTGGGCAGTCGAACGTGGTTCTGAAATCAAGTTATGTCTCCTTGGACTTTATGTTTGAAGGGATATAGGCCCAAAATTATGGTTGTTTAGTTTTCGCTCTTGGGTTTGCCATCCTCATCCTAGTGTGTTGGAGCCCACATCCTCTTAAGCTTCTTCTGACTTACACCAATATTGTCCTCAACTTCAGCATCTAGATTCACAACCCAACCCACAACTCAAAACCATATGGCTTTTATTTATCGACATTTACTATACCCCCTGGTTGTTCAAGAAAGTTAACGAGAGTTTCCAGGTAACTTAATAGTATCTTAAGTCCCTAGTGATAGTACTCTATTATTTCATGCATATGGACGGAGCCAATGAAGGCTCACTGGGGGCAGATGCTCCCACTCAAGTAATTTGTTTGTTTAGTTGCACACTACAATTATATAATACACATGGGTTATCTTTGAAGAAAATATATGTATCTAATATCCAACATACATTCATTCTACTTATACTCGATATCAAATATTATATGAGCAATAATGCTCTTGTTCTGTCATTCAAACTGAAAAAACTCTCTCCCACCTATCATTTACTTATATTTTTCTCATCACTTTGCCACTTTCCACTACTATATTGAAATTTTTGTAACATTGGAATTGTGAACATCATCATTTGAAACCATCCTTAATATCATATTGCGTATAACCATACTATAATAAGGTTTTCTTAGTTGTTTTCGGTTGCCCCCACTAGAAGAAATTTCTGGCTCCGTCCCTCCATGCATTCTACAGATAATCCAAAGAAAACAGAGCACTTGCTCTCGCTAGATGGAGCCAAAGAAAGGCTTTTTTTGTTCAAAGCAGATTATTAGAAGAAGGATCTTTCGACGCTGTGCTCCATCGATGCGAAGGAATATTCCATACAGCATCGCCTACACAATTTCCAGCCACTTACCTGCAGGTTTGTCCTTCCACTTCATGCTTCAAATATTCTATCCTGTGTATGCGGCACTGGGTTATGACCCAACATACTTTCAAGACTTTTGAACCGAAATGATATGTTTCTCCATAATTCAGGCAGAAATAGTTGCTGCTGTGAAAGAAACACTCAATGTTCTAAAATCATGTGTGAAATTCCCCGCTGTCAAGAGAGTGGTTTTTGACATCTTACATGACTTCTGTTATGGTGATCAAATAAACACCTCTGACCTCTGATGTGGTTCTGGACGAAATATGCTACTCGGATCCACTTATTTGTCAGAAGAACGAGGTATGTATGTATCTATGTATGTATGTATGCTTCTACTACTCAAAAGTCTGCGAAATCCTTGATCTGGTTTCCCTAGAATTAATGACATAAAGGAAGGCTTAGCAATAAAAATGACTTGAAAACTTTAGCTACTTTAACTTTTAGTTATAAGGACAAAATAAAGGTGTAAATGAGTAGTACCAAAAGTGATTTTTTAAGTTAAAAATATTCTTAACGTTAAAAATGAACCGTATTAACAATGTTTCATTAAAACTTTCATATTTACAGGCTTGCTAAACCGACTTACCTGGTCGGTGGAATTGGACTCTTCCATTTTAGCCACAAGTTTGTGAAGTTCCTAGATTCTACTACAACGAACCATTAAACAACCTTGCCGACTTAATAATGGGCTGAACCTTATTTTTGGGCTCTTTGGTACCAAGTAAACAATTTTATCGAATATATTGATTGAGACATTTTGACGATAGAATGCAAGTGAATAGAAAATTAAATGATAAAATTTGAGTTTAAAGGACTTAGTCAAACACGAGTTTTTTTTTTTTAATAAAAAAAAAATAATGATAAGTCACGATTATTGATAAGCTGAAAAGATTTACAAAATCAAACAGACTCATTAACTTAAGGTCTAACCTAAACGCCTGATCACTATCGGGTAACGTAAACGTCTAGTCACTATCGGGTCCCAATAATTATAATAACTACACCGCATAGGTGATTATAAAATAAATAAACACCCATTTTCCCAACTTTTTATTGTAAGCTGTTGAGATACTCCTACGGTCCTACCCCAGCAGGGAGAGGATGAGTGGAGAAACAGGGGTGGTGTGTGTAACAGGAGCCTCAGGTTACATAGCATCATGGTTGGTGAAGCTCTTGCTACAAAAGGGTTATACTGTCAGAGCCACTGTTCGCGACCCAAGTCAGTATTTCTGTACTTGCACTTATGTAATCTTCATGTTTTGAAACAATTCTATGAGTACTTTTCGTTTTTGAATTCTGGGTGTTGTGTACTGTTCTGTTTTCCAAAAGAAAAATGAAGCATCTAGTAGTCATATTCTTCTGATATATCTTGACCTGGATTCTGGAGTTCAAACTATGAGTCCCCGTGTATTGGCAGATGAGCAATTTGAGTGCATACGTGTAGAGGAATAGTTGAAAATACGGGCCTAAATTTTAAGTTTTTATCCCCGTTCGGAGATAGCCTCAAGCTTGTTAGCCCAAAGTTTCTGCAAGTAGATAAAACGATAGAGTTGCAGCAGGGCTTTGCTTGAAATTTGAATCCCGAATTGTGTATGTCACCAATTTACATTTTTGGGTTACTAAAACGATAGAGTTCACATAAGTCCCAACACGTGTGTTGTATTCTTCGTTTCAACTCATTAGTCGTGTTTGTGTATTCCGCAGGTGATCCAAAGAAAACAGAACACTTGCTCTCTCTAGATGGAGCAAAAGAAAGGCTTCATTTGTTCAGAGCAGATTTATTAGAAGAAGGATCTTTTGACACCGTAGTTGATGGATGTCAAGGCGTTTTTCATACAGCATCTCCTGTCCAGTTTTCAGGCACTGACCCGCAGGTTTATCCCTTCACTTCATTGTTCCAATATTCTACTATTCTAGTAATGGTGTGTCGGTCACAGGTCTTTTTTCACCAAACGTGCATAACTTGTTAATCAACATCAACTACGTTGCTGAAAACTTTGAAAATAAGCATTGTCAAGTCTTTATCAATAAGAAAAAAGAAAATAGTATCGCATCAGTTGTTTACGGAAAATATCCAGTCCAAGAGCAAACTTATAACAAGAGTCCAGACAAAACAATGACTAAGGCAGTTGCATGAAAACGTATAAACCTTGCGTTGTATCGATTTTCTCTCTACTGGAGCATGACGCGAGCGCACATGTGTTTCTGTATGTGTTTAAAGAATCGATATATGTTCAATAGTTTAATGTAAAAAATGGTAATGTTACTTATTCTCCATGTTTCAGGCAGAACTAGTTGAGCCTGCAGTGAAGGGAACACTTAACGTTCTAAAATCATGCGTGAAATTTCCTACTGTCAAGAGAGTGGTTTTAACATCTTCTATGGCTTCAGTATCGGTGAATGGGAAACCTCTGACCTCTGATGTGGTTTTGGATGAAACATGGTATTCGGATCCACTTGTTTGTGAGAAGAACGAGGTACGAATGGAATACATATTATCTTTCCCCAAGTTTCACATTATATTCGTTGTTAATTTGTTCTATTTCCATGGCCAATGGAATCTTAATCTGATTTTATGAAGTGTGACCTTATCAGTTGTGTGGATGCAATTATAGAAGATATGAATGATGAAATTTATCCTTGCTTTTGTTTTCCACCGTTCTTTACTTGTTTGTGCATTGTCGGAGTTCTAGATGTCTCGCTGGTTGCCCGCTATATTTGCAGCTCATATTGGACCAAAGCCTGCACACAATCAAGCACAATCATCAGAATTGAACTATCTGTTGTGTGTTGTTTTTATTGCTCCAAAGAAAAAAGAAGAGTACAACATATGTAGGCTGTATAACTGTACAAGTAACCTTAACATAAAACAATGCTGTATATCTTCCTTTAGTATGAACTACGAACTATTTTATTTGTTCAGAGATGGTATGCGCTCTCAAAAACTTTAGCTGAGGAGGCTGCCTGCAAATACGCTAAAGAAAATGGAATTGACTTGGTTACAATGAATCCAGGGTTTGTGATAGGTCCACTCTTACAGCCAACACTTAATCTCACCGTGGAGATGATTCAGAATCTCATAACCGGTACAGGTAAACTTCAGCAATTATCCTTTTGATCTTGCATGATTGAGGCACAGTATGAATGTATAATGGAAGCTCAAAATTAATTTCGTGTGAGGTAGATATCGTGGCAGGTTTAGTCTTTAGATGGAGGCCTTCTCCTATTAAAGTTACCGTATTAGATGTGGCAGGCTTAAAGCATGAATGTTTATCTGAACTTACCAACTTGTTGCTTCCAGTAACAAATAAACTTTATGCAAATGATCAGAAATATACAACTGATATGGTAAACAGTAATTTTATGGGCTGTTAAATTGTACCAGCCTGTAGAATTATTCAACCTCTCTGTTTAAGATCCGTGAGTCATGCAGTCGATTTGCTTTTGTTTCTCTCTTGTGTAGGTACCAAAACACTACCCCTTTCAAATTACCGGTCCATTGATGTTAGGGATGTTGTCTCTGCTCATATTCTGGCATTTGAAGTTCCTTCAGCAAGTGGAAGATATTGTTTAGTTTCAGGTGTTACACACGCTTCCGAGGTTCTGAAGATTATACAAGACCTTTATCCCACTTTGCACCTTCCTGAAAAGTAAGTTATTGGAAAATTACCGTGAGTAATTGATGCTGTTTCCATTAATTAAGATTACTCATGAGTAGCCAAAACCAAATGGGAGTAGAATACCATTAGCTTTCATAACAATGTGCTTTTGACAGTGACACTGCACCATACCATTCCTTTTTTTTTCCTTTGTATTTTAAAATGTACATTTTGAAAAGGGAGATCAAATTTTACGCCGGGAGTTGCTGAAAGTGGCATATTTCTAAGTTTTTTGTTGTTGTCATTATTGGCAGATGTGAGATTGGCAGTACTTCAGACCCGAAATATCCAATATCCGCAGAGAAAGCAAAAGGTTTGGGAATTAATTTCCTTCCATTGGAAGTAAGTCTTAGAGACACAATTGAAAGCCTGAAGGAGAAGGGCTTCCTCAAGATTTGAAATATGCAATTGAAACAGAAACTTGTTAATCTAGTGCAATAAGATGCTGAAAAATAATATGTTTCCTGTTCAGACTTTCTTAAGTTAATCTGCAGACAGAGTTGACTACGCAAATGCTCAGACGTTGCTTTCACATCGTTCTGTATAATTCAATAAAATTGTAGAAATGCATGGAAAAAACTCAATTTTTAATCATTCGCAATAATACCGATGACTTCTTGATTCGCAGTGTTTGATCAGATGAAATAAGCAGATCCTTTCTTAATCAAAGTTTAATACATAAAATAATAATTAACGTTTTCCCTTCATAATGTTTTTTTATATGTTCAATATGCATAATAAACAATGCTATCATTGCACAAGAGAACCACAGAAGTCCTCCAGCTAACTTTCCACCTTAAGAAACCACCTGCTCTACCATTACATAACTGAAGTTGTAAGCGATAGACACAGAGAGAAAATGAGTGGAGGAACGAAGGTTGTGTGTGTAAGATGAGCCTCCGGCTACATAGGGTCATGGCTTGTGAAGTTCTTACTACAAAGAAGTTATACTGTCAGAGCTACCGTTTGCGACCCAAGTAAGTATTACTTCTAGCTCTTTTCTTTCTCCTTTTCTCAACTCAGTAACATTTATTTTCAAATTCAGTTTTGCATTTTGTTTTTGCTTCGGTAAGAGAACTTTATAGGATCCAATTTAGATTCTAAAATCTTGATCTGGGCACTCAAATGTGGTTCTGATCTCTTGAAGGGATATAGGCCCATAATTATTGTTGTTTAGTTTTCATTCTTGGCCTCATTAGACTAGTGTGTTGGGGCCCACATCCTCTTAACCGTCTTCCGACTTACACCAATATTGTTCTTAACTTCAGCATCTATGTTCATACTAGGTGGGATCTGCCCTTGTTTTTGTCATTTTAAGTGAAATTTAAAGGTTTTATCACTATTTAATTTTTTCATTAAATAAAGTTATAGTATGATTTTTTGTTAAAATAAACTTAGCTTAAGCTCTTTTCATGAAAGTTTTATTTTTTTTTTCTTTAAAAATGAGGGACAATTGATAACAAGTCACGGTTATCCACTTATTTTGAAAGCCAAAAAAACTTACATAGGTATTTCAGATTTTTTTCTAACCACAATAAAATAGACTCACCAATTTTGGAAGCGTGAAACATGAGTTGAGAGAGTGAATAGATTTTTAACATCTAAAGCCACTATCGGGTCCCAATACTTCTATTAACACCATCGTAAAGTTCACCTAACGTTATATAAAATAAACACCCACGGTCCAAACTTCTTATTGTAAGCTTTTGAGATAGACTCCCCAGCAGGGAGAGGATGAGTGGAGAAAGCGGGGTGGTGTGTGTAACTGGAGCCGCAGGTTACATAGCATCATGGTTGGTGAAGCTCTTGCTACAAAAGGGTTATACTGTCAGAGCCACTGTTCGCGACCCAAGTCAGTATTTCTGTACTTGCTCTCATGTAATCTTCATGTTTTGAAGCAATTCTATGAGTACATTTCGTTTTTGAATTCTGGGTTTTGTGTACTGTTCTGTTTTCCAAAAGAAAAATGGAGCATCTAGTAGTCATACTCTTCTGATATATGTTGATCTGGATTCTGGAGTTCAAACTATGGGTCCCCGTGCATCTGGAGAAAAACAATTTGAGTGCATACGTATAGAGGAATAATTGAAAATACGGGCCTAAATTTGAAGTTTTTATCCCCGTTCGGAGATAGCCTCAAGCTTATTACCCCAAAGTTTCTGCAAGTAGATAAAACGATAGAGTTGCAGCAGGGCTTTGCTTGAAATTTGAATCCGGAATTGTGTATGTCACCAATTTACGGGGGGTGTATTCAATCGGGAATTTGAGAGACTTTAGTGGAATTATAAATCCATGGATTTTTATGGAGTTTAATTGATTTATAGAGATTTCATATAAAATTTTGATTCAATTCCCTTGAAATCTCATGGGGAGAGGTGAGATTTGTAGATGCTTAAAATACACTACAAAATCTCTCAAATTCCCTCTAATTCTTCAACTTTTTCAAATTCTTTAAAATCAATTTCTAATTGAATACACCTACAATGTTATAAACTTCTTTAAAATCCTAATTGAATACACCCGGATTTATAAGGATTTTAATAAACTATCTTAAAATCCTGATTGAATACATCTTGAATTTCAGAGAATCGCTTAAAATCCTGATTGAATACCCCTAGATTCATTAAAAGAATTAAAATCCCTCAAAATCTCAATTGAATACACCCCCCTACATTTTTGGGTTACTAAAATGGTTTTTCTTCAAGAGTTAATCCTAATTAATTTAGAAATATTTTTTTTTTCCAAATTAGTTTGAATTAAAGGCATGAAATAAGTGGGTGTTATGATATTTGGGTGTGCCGCTTGACCAGCAATCAGCACAGTAAACTCTACTAGAAGCAGGCAAAACATTACAGAAGTAGGGTCTCAATCTGTTCATTTGGCCTCACTCATACATTTTGTTGTAGTAATATTATTGGTACCAAAAGAACGTATTAATCTGCTTCTGGGCAGCTAAGTTTCCCATTTAACCCTCATTCTGGGTAGTCAGCATTTGCCACTTTGCCTAGTACACAAGTCCAACACGTGTGTTGTATTCTTCGTTTCAACTTATTAGTCGTGTTTGTGTATTCCGCAGGTGATCCAAAGAAATCAGAACACTTGCTCTCACTAGATGGAGCAAAAGAAAGGCTTCATTTGTTCAGAGCAGATTTATTAGAAGAAGGATCTTTTGACACCGTAGTTGATGGCTGTCAAGGCGTTTTTCATACAGCATCTCCTGTCCTGTTTTCAGTCACTGACCCACAGGTTTTTCCCTTCACTTCATTGTTCCAAAATTCTACTATTCTAGTAATGGTGTGTCGGTTACAGGTCTTTTTTCGCCAAACGTGCATAACTTGTTAACCAACATCAACTACGTTGCTGAAAATTTTGAAAATAAGCATTGTCAAGTCTTTATCAATAAGAAAAAAGAAACTAGTATTGCATCAGTTGTTTACGGAGAAATATCCAGTCCAAGAGCAAACTTATAACAAGAGTCCAGACAAAAACAGAAATGACTAAGGCAGTTGCATGAAAACGTTAGATCTTGACCTTGTATCCATTCTCTCTCTACTGAAGCATGGCACGAGCGCACCTGTGTTTCTATACATGTTTAAAGAACCAATACTTTAATGTAAAAAAATTGTAATCTTACTTATTCTCCATGTTTCAGGCAGAACTAGTTGAGCCTGCAGTGAAGGGAACACTTAATGTTCTAAAATCATGCGTGAAATTTCCTACCGTCAAGAGAGTAGTTTTAACATCTTCTACAGCTTCAGTAACGGTGATTGGGAAACCTCTGACCCCTGGTGTGGTTTTCGATGAAACATGGTATTCGAATCCACTTGATTGTGAGAAGATCAAGGTACGAATGGAATACATATTATCTTTCTCCAAGTTTCACACTTTATTCGTTGTTAATTTGTTCTATTTCCATGTCCATTGGAAACTTAATCTGATTTTGTGAAGTGTGACCTTATCAGTTTGTCTGGATGCAATTATAGAAGATATGAATGATGGAATTTATCCTTGCTTTTGTTTTCCACCATTCTTTACTTGTTTGTGCATTGTCGGAGTTCAAGATGTCTCGCTGGTTGCCTTCTATGTTTGCAGTTCATTTTGGACCAAAGCCTGCACACAATCAAGCACAATCATCAGCATTGAACAATCTGTTGTGTGTTGTTTTTATTGCTCCGAAGAAAAAAGAAGACTACAACATATGTAGGCTGTATAACTGTATATTAATCAAAGTCTGCCAAATAATTAACCTGAGTCTTTGAATTATATTAGAATTACAAGTAACCTTAACATAAAACAGTGCTGTATATCTTCCTTTAGTATGAACTACGGACTCAGTACGTACTATTTTATTTGTTCAGAACTGGTATGCGCTCTCAAAAACTTTAGCTGAGGAGGCTGCCTGGAAATACGCTAAAGCAAATGGAATTGACTTGGTTACAATGCATCCAGCGTATGTGATAGGTCCACTCTTGCAGCCAACACTGAATCTCACCGTGGAGATGATTCGGAATTTCATAACCGGTACAGGTAAACTTCAGCAACTATCCTTTTGATCTTGCATGATTAAGGCACAGTATGAATGAACGATGGAAGGTCAAAATTATTTTCATGTGCGGTAGATATCATGGCAAGTTTAGATGGAGGCCTTCTCCTATAAAAGTTACCGTATTAGGTGGTCAGAAATATACAACTGATGTGGTAAAGAGTAATTTTATGGGCTGTTAAGTTCTACTAGCCAGTAGAATTATTCAACCGCTCTGTTTAAGATCCGTGAGTCATGCAGTCAATTTGCTTTTGGTTCTCTCTTGTGCAGGTACCGAAACACCACCCCTTTCAAATTACCGGTCCGTTGATGTTAGGGATGTTGCCACTGCTCATATTCTGGCATTTGAAGTTCCTTCGGCAAGTGGAAGATATTGTTTAGTTGCAAATGTTACACACGCTTATGAGGTTCTGAAGATTATACAGGAACTTTATCCCACTTTGCACCTTCCTGAAAAGTAAGTTATTGGAAAATTTCCGTAAGTAATTGATGCCGTTTCCATTAACTAAGATTACTCATGAGTAGCCAAAACCAAATGGGAGTAGAATAACATTAGCTTTCATAACAATGTGCATTTGACAGTGACACTGCACAAACCATTTTTTTTTTTGTTCCTTTTAGATTTTAAAATATGCATTTTGAAAAGAGAGCAAATTTTACATTGAAAGTGGCATACTTTTTAAGTTTTTTGTTGTTGTCATTACCCGGCAGATGTGAGGTTGGCAGTACTTCAGAACCGAAATATCACGTATCCACAGAGAAAGCAAAAAGTTTGGGAATTAATTTCCTTCCTCTGGAAGTAACTCTCAGGGACACAATTGAAAGCCTGAAGGAGAAGGGCTTCCTCAAGATTTGAAATATGCAATTTCCCCGTAAACTTGTTAAGTTAGTGCAATGAGGCTTTCCTACGTTAATCTGCAGACACCCACAGGTTTCACTACTCAAAAACGCTCAGACGTTGCTTTCAGATTGTTCTGTATAATTCAATCAAATTGTAGAATTGCATGGAAAAAACTTGATTTTTAATCATTCGAAATAATACCGTTTTCCTTTCATATTGTTTTTTATTTTTTTTCAATATGCATACTAAACAATGATTGCCATTACACAACAGAACCACAGAAGTCCTTCGGCTAACTTTCCACCTTAAGTAACGACCAACTCTACCATGGTTTCATTGAAGTTGTAAGAGATAGACACAGAAAGAAATGAGTGGAGGAACGAAGGTTGTATTTGGCATCCGAGCCTAAGTCATATTCTAAAATCTTGATCTGGAAAGGCAATTGTGGTTCTGAAAACTACTTGTCATATCAGGCAAACCTTTAGGCCAACTGTGTTGGAGCCCACATCCTCTTTACCTTCTTCCGCCCATCCAATGGAACCGGTTATGAGTTTTATCTCAAAAGGCCTCGCTGCAATCTTAGTTCAACTCACTAGTTCTGTTTGTCTGTGTCACAGAATATGATTCTAAGAAAACGGAGCAATTGCACTCACTTGAAGGAGCAAATGAAAGGCTTCAATTGTTCAAGGCTGATATAGTCGAAGAGGGGTCTTTCGACGGGTAGTTGAAGAAAATCGATGTAGTTTCAAGACTTATGATGTAAAGCCAGAATGTTTTTCTCCGAATTTCAGGCAGACTTGGTTGGCCCTGCAGTTAAAGGGAACACTTAAATGTTTTAAAATCATGCATGAAATTTCCCTGTCAAGAAGTGGTTTTAACATCTTCTATGGCTTCAGTAAAGATGACTGGAACCCCTCTAACATCTGATGTGGTTATGGAAGAAACATGGTACTCGGATTCACTTTTATTTAAGAGAATCGCGAGGAGAACAAGACCATGATTCCGTCGCGTTTAAGGTCAAAAATGACTGTTTAGGCTTCCAAAACTGCTAAATAAATTTGTAAAGAATTTTAAAATTTTCGATTTCCGGCTGATTATATCGTTTTAATTTTCTAAGCTTTTAATATGCCAAACGAAGTTCTAAATGACTTATTTAAGTCAATGATGTTCTCATTATAAATCATCAATTCAATTTTTAATAAAATAACTCTTTGGTATTTCTCTTAAACAAATGGTGAATTCAAAATTTTAGTTCTTTAAGAATTTACCGTTGTAATTCTTTTACTTCGTACTGTATCATTATTCTTTTGAAAATATTGATTATTTTAGCAAAAGGCGAACAAATCTTTTTTAAAAAGTGCAAAAAGACATGTAATACTTGAATAAATCGTTGACGTACATCATTTGGAACTTCCCAAACGAGGTCTTGGTCATTCTTCCATTTTTATTAGTACATAAATTGGAAATTGGATCCCATCCGGATCCACTTTGTAAGGATTCTAGGATCCTCACATCTTAATCATTCATTGTGATCGTGCGGACATAAATCATTTGATTTTTTTATTTAAAATTAAATAAAAATTGTATCTGACGAAAATTGGCTGCGCGATGTACAATGAACGGTTAGGATGTCGAGATCCCTAGAATTTCCACAAAGTGGATCCGAAGATGATCCTCTTCCCATAAATTCTGCAGGGTAAAAGGAGGATTAATTGTGTTTAATGGTTGAAAAGGATGCACATGCAACAAAAAAAACCTTCAAAACCCCTTCAATGTAAAATACTGCTATGTATCAAAACCAAAATTTTGAAACTTTAAAACGGCGGGGTATAATAACTAACAAGCATATGCAAAGAAGGGCGTTCATTGGGTTGCTTGGAATAAAGTGGCAAAACCAAAGGCTTATGGAGGGCTCGGGTTTAAAGAGATTATTGATTTTAATTTAGCTTTGTTGGCTAAGGTGGGATGGTGCCTCATATGTAATCCGGATTCACTTTTGGCTAAAGTCCTTCAGGCTAAATATTACCCTTCTTCGACATTTATGGATGCGCCGGTGGGTAGAAGTACTTCTTGGGGTTGGAATGAGATTTTACAAGGTAGGAAAATTTTGCAAGCTGGTTTACGTTGGAGGGTTGGCGATGGTAGGACTATTCGGGTTAAGTAGGATCCTTGGTTGCCTACACCAAGGACATTTCGAACTATGTCACAACATGTTGACTTGCCTGGTATGGTTGCTGATTTGATAGATCATGGGGGTCAATGGAAGAGGGAGATTATTAAACAGTGCTTTAATACGGAGGAAGCCCGTACTATTTTAAGCATACCGCTTAGTCAGTTTGGTTGTCCGGATCGTAGGATATGGCACTACACTCGTAATGGGATTTATTCGGTGAAAACTGGGTATTGGGTGGCTCAGGAAATGAATCGAAATGGGGAGCTTGGGAGGAAAGGAGTGGGTCAAGCGAGTACGGCAGATAATTTGGATATGGTATGGCGGGATATTTGGAGATTGAAGGTCCAGCCGAAGTTGTGTCACTTTGTTTGGAAGGGATGTCGAAACATCCTTGTTATGCGTACATACTTGCAGCGTAGGGGTATCCGGCTGGAGAATTGTTGTCCGCTATGCGAAGGTGAGGTTGAAACACAGGTACACATTTTCTTTAGATGCCCTTTTGCTCAAGTTTTTTGGTTTGGTACACTGCTTCAACTAGATGTTACCTTGGTGGTGGGAGAGGATTTCTTAGCATGTTGGAAGTGGTTATGTGCAAAATATCGTGGGGATGGGGAGACTGATGATGTCATATGATGGGTAGTCTGCGGGTTGTGGAGGATTTGGAAGTGTTGTAATAGTTTGGTCTTTAAGAAGACGGCAGAAGAGCCTATTGTTGCTCTGAATCTATTAAAGCAACATTGGGAAGAGCTGGTTTGGTGTGGTGGGGAGCCGCTGCAACAAGCAGGCCGTGGGCAGCAAGGGAGGCGGGGGGAGCTACAAGGGTGGTTAAAGCCACCATTTGGAAAAATTAAAATTAATTGTGATGGAGCATGGTGTAACCGTACTAGTAGGGGTGACTTTGGATGGGTTGCAAGGGATTTTGCAGGCATCTTTAAAGAAGCGGGAGGTGTGGGTAATATTATATGTGTTTCGAGTGTTATGGCGGAAGCTGAAGCAGTGAGATTGGCTTTAATGTGGTGTGTGGATGGGGGTTTGGAGTCGGTTCAGCTTGAAACTGACTCTCAGGTTCTTGTTGACATGATTCGTGGGAGTTTGCAACCAGAGGCAGTTTTGGATGGTATTTTATGGGATAATGTTCTTCTTAAACAGCAATTATGTGATGTGGAGTTTCTTTATGCTCCCTATGCCTGTAATAAGGTCGCGCATCTGGTGGCTTCTTTTGTCACATGTGTGGGGGGTGTTCATTCTTGGGTTGATTTCGAACAATAGTGGTTGTTTAATACTCAGGCATCTGATGTAAACATTTCAATTCGTCTGTACGTAATAATATTCAACTCTTTGACAAGAAAAAAAAACATTATATCCTATATGAGATATTTAGTCCAATTCTTTTATACAATATGGTAAGAATATTATATATTATATATTCTTCTATTGGTCATTTTTATTTTTATTTCTACAACGAATATTTACATTAAAAGATGAAGGAATAAATATTTCGAATTCGTCATTCACTAGAATCTAATGCCTATCATTTTACAAGTGAAAAGAAATACAACTAAACTACAATATTAAATAATTAGTCTTTTCTAATTTAGAAACACTATGTGGTAAAATATTAGATATTATACCATTCTTGTACAGGACAGTAGTAGGTTCCACTCAATATGAGAGTCCAAAATCTGCTTCACTCACAATGTTGATTGTAATATGAACACATGGAGTTACCAATCTAATCATGTCATAACATTCTTTTTGTTTATTAATAGGGTAAATTACATAGTAGCCCCTCAAGTTTAAGGTCTATTACAACCCTATACAACATCTTTAAAGCATTTCACTTTCATACCTCACGTACTATTTTATTTCAAAATAATACCTCCGTTACATTTTCCATCCATTGATCCGTTAAACGCTGACGTGGCAGCCAAATGTGTGACACGTGGCAAAATAATAATTTTTAATTTTTTTTTTAAAAATCTAATCCTCCAAAAAAATAAATTCAAAAGCTGAAAGAGAACCCACCCCCGTGACCCCCCCCCCCCAAACCAGAAACCAGTAAGAAGAACCCCCCCCAACGCTCACCCTCCCATCCACCCCCCCCCCCCCCCCCCCGCGCTCACCCGCTCACCCTCCCTTCCCTCCTCCCCCCACTGACCCTTCCTCTCCACCTGCGACACACCCATCTCCTCCCCCCGCTGACCCTTCCTCTCCACAGGCGACCCACACCCTCCCCCCTCCACCGGCGACCCAGCTCACCCAGGAACCCCCCGCGACCCACCTCTCCCAGAAACCCACATCCCTCCCTTCTCCTTCCTCTACCCCCCCCCCCCCCCCCCCACTCCTTAAATCTGCACCCATTCCTCCCACCTCACGAACCCAGCGATGACGAGATCTGGGTTTTTTTTTTTGTTTTTTTCTGGATTGCAGGTGGGGGTGGTCGGGGGAAGAAGATGAAGATGAGGGAGAAGAGAGGGGAAAGACGAACTGAAGGGTTTTTTTTTTTTTTTTTTCAGGTTGCAAGGGAAGGAAGATGGAGATGTGGGGTGGGGAAGCCGAAATGAAGTTTTTTTGTTTGTTTTTTTTTTTTTTTTGGGTTGCAGGGGGAAGAAGATGAAGATGGGGGAGAAGAAAGGAGGGGGATAAGGTTTCTGGGTTTTGGGGTTGCGGGGAGGAGAGGAGAAGACGAGATTCGAGTTGCATAGGGGAGAAAATGGTGGGTGAAGGGGCCGCAGCAGCGGGGGTGTCGTCAGGTTTTGGGGTCGCGGGGGGTGTGGTCGGGTTTCGGGGTCGCGAGGGGGGGAGGGGTGGGGGAAGAACATCTGGGTTTTTGTGTAGGGGTACGGGGAGACGCATGCGTTTAGGTTTTTTTTTTTTTTTAAAAAAAAAAAAGAAAATTCAGGTTTTTTAAGAAAAAAAATTTAAAAATATTAATACTATGCATATTACCATCACAACACTCTAGAATTTGTTGTGGTCTTAAACTAAAATAAATAAAATATAAAATTCTCAGAGGGTTTGTAGCAGTCGACAAAGAAAATTTATGTTTGCACCCTAGATTTTGTGCTCAACTCCTTTAGAAAAAGGTCTTCAGCAAAAATAAAAAAAAATAAAAAATCATCATGCATGCAATTTCTCTTTTATATATTTTTAAAATATTTTGCTCATGAGCCTAAAATGACGGCTATGCTCACTATATATTCATTAATTATAGTTGAATGAGTTTGATTTAATTTTTTATTATACAAATCTCAAAATTAAAAATATATAACGATGAATAATAAGGTGGTAAACAAATATTCACTCTTTATTTTTAGGGAAGTATTATTGACACTCCAAAAATCTCATTCTACACTCCTCACAAGTGTATTTTTCTTTCTAAAAATAGAAAATTTGAAGTGTAGAATAAGAATTTTAGAATACCAATAACAATTTCCTATTTTTATAAGAAATTTGTAATTGCCATTCTAAAATAATCATCACGCTGCAGGCATGCAATTTATTTTATATATTTCACAAGAGACGAGTACTAGTTGTTTAGCTGTGTCAATATTAAATTCTCTAAATATTTTGATTTTATGTTATACAGAATCAACGACTGCTTTTTCGTTTCCAATTAGTCCAAGGCCGACCCTAAGGATTTGGGGATCTTAGCGAGCCTTTAAAATGGGATCCTAGAATTCTTTGACTTCTGATCATTTGTACATTGATAATAAAAATTCACTAAATACATTAAAAGTCTACTTTTACATTAGATATTATTAAAAATTAATATCAAAAGAAAAATAATATCAAACATTACTTAAATATTACATGTTTCGCATTTTTAGACGCAAATGTACTGATTATATTTTACATAATCTAATTTTTCAACTAGTTCTTTTTCAATTATAAAATAGCTAAAACCATTCATTCTTTCTTGTTACATAATTAATCAAAGATAAGATTTGATCAACTTTAGTTTTGAAAAAACTTGTTTTGTGCGGCAATGGGTTATTGTATTTTGACAAAGACTTAAAATCTTTAAACTTCTTATTTAAACAGACACAAAATCTATAATAAATTTATATATATAGTTTTTAAAAAGGCCCCTCATGAGTGGGGGCCCTAGGTAGCCGGTCACGAAGTAGAATCTTTCTTAACAAAGTAATACGATAAACATTACCAATAATATCATTGTGTAACTTGTGTTTAGGTGACATTGCCTTTATTGACCGTTCTGATTTCTCATCTCACCTCACCATGAAAACACCGACTCTGGCAAAACTAAATATAAAGCTTTTTTCTGAGCTTTCACACAGAGAGAGAGAGAGAGGATGAGGAAGGTGGTGTGTGTAACAGGAGCCTCCGGTTACATAGCAGCATGGCTGGTGAAGCTCTTACTGGAACGAGGTTATATTGTCAAAGCCACTGTTCGTGAACCAAGTCAGTATACTGTATATATATCTCCCTCCCTACCATTTCTTAGTTTCTTTCTTAATAAAATTACTCATTAATATATACATATGTATATATATAGACAGCAGCTGTTTCAATAAGTTTCACCCTTTAAATTCTGGGGTTTTTTTTTTTATCGACAAATTTATGGCCTAAAGCGATTGCAACAGATCAAGAGTGCACCTGTGACAATGTTTTCTAACGAAAAATTGCTAGTCTTCATGAATTTTAAAAGCAGTTTTTATCTTCTAAAAAAACGCTTTTCAGTTATTTCCCTTTAAAAGACTTATCAATGCTTTTCTAAGGAAATTCAGATTTTTGATAACAAAATTTGGATGTACTATTCAGCATGGTAAAATAAATGTTTGTTACAAACTTACAAGTTACAACAATGAACTTGTATTATCATTTTACTCGACTTGAAGTTGAACTGTAGACTTGTATTTTCAAGTTTCAACTGAAAATCAATCCCCATTTTTTGAGTTTCGGACATAACGTACGTATACAAGTAATTTCAAACTCCGAAGAAAGCTAGACATGGATTGAATTTGGAAAGTGTCCAAGAATTATGGCAGTACCAATAGACAATATACAATATACAATATATAATATAATGTCTTTTAGGCCGACCTAGTCATCCATCCGAGAGATTTCTTTAGTGTGTCCATAACACCGGTAGTATATCATGTGTCATTATACAAGTGGTGACGTACTTATACTAAAAAAATTAACAATTTAAAAAATAAAACTTCCCTCCACTTATATAACTATTGTACCATCCGTGTTTCGAGCATAATGAAAAATTTCTCCACCCATAGTGCCATGAAATGCAAGTTGGGTTTGTTTATTCTAGAAAATGCTATCTACAATAGTTTGACTGAGAATTAGTTATTTTTGTTATAAAAAAAAAACATAAGATTTAGATAATTTGAGTTTGGTATCTATAATACTAGTATGAGTTCAATACTTGTGAGTGTGAGATCCCACATCGCTCAGGGGAGTGATCCTTATATGTATATTCTCATCCTTACCTAGCACGAGGCCTTTTGGGAGCTCACTGGCTTCGGGTTCCGTAAGAACTCCGAAGTTAAGCGAGTAGCGCGCGAGAGCACTCCCATGATGGGTGACCCACTGGGAAGTTCTCGTGTGAGTTCCCAGAAACAAAACCGTGAGGGCGTAGTCGGGGCCCAAAGCGGACAATATCGTGCTACGGTGGTGGAGCGGGCCCGGGATGTGATGGACCCCGGGCCGGGATGTGACAATTTGGTATCAGAGCCTAACCCTGGCTGTGGTGTGCCGACGAGGACGTCGGGCCCCTAAGGGGGGTGGATTGTGAGATCCCACATCGCTCAGGGGAGTGATCCTTATATGTATATTCTCATCCTTACCTAGCACGAGGCCTTTTGGGAGCTCACTGGCTTCGGGTTCCGTAGGAACTCCGAAGTTAAGCGAGTAGCGCGCGAGAGCACTCCCATGATGGGTGACCCACTGGGAAGTTCTCATGTGAGTTCCCAGAAACAAAACCGTGAGGGCGTAGTCGGGGCCCAAAGCGGACAATATCGTGCTACGGTGGTGGAGCGGGCCCGGGATGTGATGGACCCCGGGCCGGGATGTGACAGTGAGAGTCATATTTTAGAACCTAACCTATTAGTTTATAAGTATCTCATTCATGAGTTTAATATATTAAACTTATGCGTTCAATATATGTATCACATTCACATATTCTGACTCACTGTATAAATGTAATTCTTATATAAACTCAATATATTAGTATCAAAGGCTATCTCCAACCGAAGGGGCTATGTTTAGCCCCTCGTCCAGATTATAGCCCAGTAAAAAATTATTTTTTTAATGAACAGTGCCAGACTATATTTATATACCATCTTCAAACGAAAAAGACTATTTTTTAGCCCTCTCAATAATTTATTATGTTAAGTTTATTCTTTAATTTTATTAGTTAATTGAATTGAATTACCATATTAAAATAAGGTTTCCGGACATATTTTGAGTGCCACTTGAAGATGTAGCCATTTGAAAATTAGTGAAAAAATTAAAGGAAAGATTATTGGAAGAGGTAAGAGAGGGGTGTGTATGAAAAAAGTGTTTGAGGTGAATAGAATGTGAAGAATTGAAATAAAATGAGGTCAAATAGTATGGAAGGGTGAAAATGATGTGAAAAATGGTGTAGAAATGTCTCAGGTATTTATAGGAAAAAAATTATAATTTTTAATTTTTTTTTTTCAAATTTCATTTAAAAAAAAAATCTAGTTGGGCCCAACTGAACGGGCTGGCCATATGGCTAGATTTTGGCATGATGGGTCCCAAGGTTTTTGGGCCTAGACCTCCATTGAAATGAGTTTTGTGTCAAAAAGAATTATCCTTGGGCCTATTACCCTATGGCTGGCCCAAGTAGAGATAGCCTAAGGTTTCATATTACGTGATTTAGTAATTCATTATTTTATTCAACCTTTATCATAATCATTTAAGAGTTTTTTAAATGAAAATGATGTGCTCACCTATTTATTCGATTACACTTGACTCGTCGATTTCCAATTTTACTAAATCTTCTGCATGGACGATTTTTCAAAAAACTTTGGGAAATAAAGTATTTAGAAGTCGTAAAACCACATTGTAGAGTATACCCTAGAAAGTAGAAGGTAATTTTGTAAGTTGAAAAATGACTTTTGCACACCTTTTTCTCCTCTTGTACACTTATTTATTTTTAATTTTTAGATTAAATATATCAAAAGAGAATTAAGGAGAGAAACAAATATGAATATGCAAAATGTAAAATGTAAAAAAAATATGTGTGAAAATCATTTTTCTCATGTAAAAGCGAAGAGTTAGCAATGGAAGAGGTAAAAATTATGCTATGGGTAGGGCACAAAACACTTTCTTTTCTTTTTTTCTCTGAATCACAAATTATTAGATGGATATATTTTTTTTTTAACAAGCGATATTATCTACACTAAGGAATAGTATTTTTAGGAATATAATTTTTTTTAAGTGTTGAATGGCAATTGGTTATTTGAAGGACATATTTTGAATATTTTTTGTATGCATGCAGATGATTCAAAGAAAACAGAACACCTGCTCTCACTTGATGGAGCAAAAGAAAGGCTTCAATTGTTCAAAGCAAATTTATTAGAAGAAGGATCTTTCGACGCTGCAGTCGATGGATGTGAAGGTGTTTTTCATACAGCATCACCTGTACAATTTTCAGCCACTGATCCGCAGGTACTTCATCCTTTTACGTTCATATATGAAAATGCTATTCTTATTATCTCTTTGTATTATCTCTCTATTAGAGATGAGACCCACATGTGTTGGTGGACTCTGCCTTTATTAGAGAGATAATACAATGATGGTACAAATAGATGGTAAGTGTTAGCATGTGATCAGATTGGAAACCCTAGCAAATTAGGACGACTAGAAGTTGTGTTTTGGCCATGAAATTTTTTATTAAGTTTCTAGGTTACGCAATGATGCGGATTCTCTCTCTCTCTCTCTCTCTCTCTCTCTCTCTCTCTCTCTCTCTCTCTCTTCAGTATACTTATTCTGTATGTAAGCACTGAAACGATTCTTTCGTTCTGTGTCTCAGGCAGAACTAATTGGCCCTGCAGTGAAGGGAACACTCAATGTTCTAAAATCGTGCGTAAAATTTCCTACTGTCAAGAGAGTGGTTTTAACATCTTCTATGGCTGCAGTCATGGTGAATGGAAGACCTTTGAACCCTGATGTGGTAGTTGACGAAACATGGTATTCGGATCAAGCTGTTTGTGCGCAGTTGAAGGTACATTTGTGTGTTCCCATACGTCCGTATTATTTTCCTCCAAGTTTTTACCTTTCATTCTTTAATTATGTGCAGGAATGGTATTTTCTTTCAAAAACTATAGCTGAGGAGGCTGCTTGGAAATTTTCCAAAGAAAATGGGATTGACTTGGTTACAATAAACCCATCATATGTGATTGGTCCGCTCCTACAGCCAACCCTTAATCTCACTGTGAAGATGATTCTGAATCTCAAAAATGGTACACTTCCGCAACCAGAATTTTTCTCTCTTTCTTGGTTAGGGCAGATCATGATTGTTTGTAGAAGCTCACAGGCCTTTTCCTAGCAAATTAGATGATTCTTGTGATGCAAGTTTTAAGTGTTTCTAGCAATTAAGTTTTAATTGTTTCGTTTCGATGCAGATATCCACGATGTAATCAGTTCAAATTATATATCTAGTGATGTTAGAGATGTTGCCTTTGCTCATGTTCAAGCATTTGAAGTCCCTTCGGCTAGTGGCAGATATTGTTTCGTTGGTCATGTTACACCCGTGTCCAAGGTTCTGAATATTTTACATGAACTCCATCCCACTTTTTTCCCACCTGAAAAGTAAGTTTTCATTTGCAAAATCCCACAAATTTGTGTTTTGTTTCTTCAAGTTTATGCAGTTTGATCTTCAAATTATTGCTTTCGATCAAATTCCCAGTTTTTATATTCGTTAGGTACGTCATTGATCAAAGGTCGCCGAATGAGGTAAATTTTTAAGGAAAATATCTGTGTTCTTTCATTGTTCGGCAGATGTGAGGATGACAAACCTTGTGAACCAGGCTTTCAAATATCAAAGGAAAAAGCAAAAAGTTTGGGAGTTGATTTTCTTCCATTGGAAGTAAGTCTTAGGGACACTATTGAAAGCCTCAAAGAGAAGGGCTTCCTCCAGCTTTGAATTCAAGTGTTATTTTCTGCACTCTCTCAAGAGACGTTGGACATTATATTGTTCATGTTCGGATTTTCTAAATTTATCCGCAATGGCGCATGAATGTTCAGACGTTGTTTCAACTCTTGATGGCTCGATTTAAGAAAGGTTGTTTAATTATGTGAAGTTTTTTTTCTTTACAAGCGATATTGGGGGAATGAATAATTGAACTCCAAACCTAACAAAAGTGAAAAATATGGTAAGAGTAGCATTTTTATTTAATTTATAAATGCCAATCCAGTTGAGTACAAATAAGAATACAAACTAGAGAGTTTCAAGCCGACATGAATAAGAAAACAGAAAAAAAGTGTTTATTGAAAGAATGTGTAAAAGTGTTTCCTAGTATACACTATACATCCTTAAGATCTCTATAAACCTCAAAATTCTCCCCTTTTCATATTAGGAAAAAAAATATCTGCCTGCAACTACCAATAATCTCCACATGAACAAACCCCGTCACGGAAATGGTGAAACCGATTCACATCTCGAACCAGAATCTCTCTATTGGCGAATTTGGAAATGAACTTCGTAACAGAGTGACAATCTTCACATAACCTTAAGTTCTTGGAAATCCTGATAGTTTCCCCTCTTTTGGTATTTATGAGTCCAAATGCAACTGCTAACTTTTCACTATGGCCTAACACTATTCGTTCCTTCTCTTCCTCATCGAGATCATAGAGGACAACTTTGGTTTGCGGCTTATATCCTTGATCCTTCATCTCTGCTGACAATTCAGCCAACAATGCATGGAGCTGCTCCATCTGTGGGTTAAACTCATCAACGGAAATGAATGAATATATCTTCCTTTTAACTTCAATCCAACTCCGACCTGGGACCTTTTGGAGTTCTCGAGCTTCTAAATGCTTCTTCACTCTTTTTACATCGTCCCACAACTTGGCTTCAGCATAGATATCAGCTAGAAGTACATAGTTCCCAGCATTCCTAGGCTCAAGCTCAAATAGCCTTCTGCTTGCTCTCTCTGCCAGCTCAACGTTACAATGTATTCTACATGATCCAAGAAGGGCACCCCAAACTTTTGCTCCTGGCTCAATCCGCATATTATCTATTACTTTAGCTGCTTCATCTAACCGATTAGCACGACCGAGAAGATCCACCATACAAGCATAGTGCTCAACACTGGGATATAATCCATGTTCTTTAACCATAGAATTAAATAATATCTTCCCCTCTTCAACAAGACCAGCATGACTACAAGCCCCCAAGACACTAACAAATGAAATGCGACTTGGTGAAACTCCATGATTGACCATGTCTTCAAAAATTTGGATTGCCTTTTTTCCGTATCCATGAATGCCATAACTAGAAATCAAGGAATTCCATGAAACAACATCCTTCTTATTCATCAAACTGAAAACTCGTTCCCCCAAGTCAAGCTTACCGCATCTCGCATACATCGTGATAAGAGCACTCATAACTGGAAGGATTGAATCAAGACCCCTTCTGAGTATATATCCATGAATGAACCTCCCCTGCTCCAAAGCAGTAAGAGCTGCACAAGCTTGAAGCACACTAACCATTGTAACAGGATTGGGAAACAAATCTTGGGCCTCAAGTATCATTTCCCGAAACAGTTCCAAGGCTTCATAAGGCCTCCCATTCTTTGCATAGCATGCAATCATAGCACTCCATGAAACCACATTTCTAATCTGCATCTGATCAAATACACTACTAGCATAAAAAACACACCCAAACCTCGCATACATATCCAACAAAGTGGTCATAACATGAACATGTGCCCCATATCCGTTCTTCAAAATATGTCCATGAATCTCCTTCCCCTTCTGTAGGAGTGAACTCAAACACTCAGAAACAACACAAGCTTTGAGTACATACGTATATGTAAACCGATCTGATGAAATCCCAACTGTATTCATTTGTCGATACAAATCTAGCACCTCAGTTCCATGACCCGCCAGTGTAAGAGCTCTGAAGAGTGCATTCCACATATAAATAGTTCTTTTACGAGTTTTATCAAACACTTCACGTGCATTATCAATAGAGTCCAATGCTGAGTACATCTCTATGAGTTTGGTGGCCAGGAAAGGGTCTTGGTCCCACCCACCATCAACAATGTGACGATGCACTTCAAGCCCATCAGAGAGAGACTTATGGTGAGTGCAAGAGAGTAGTAAGAGCTCATATGTCTGTTGGGAGGGGTTAGGCTCGTGTGGAAGGAACTGCAGGGCTTGTTTGAGGTTGCCTTGTTTACATAGAGATTGTATTAACTTATTTTTGTCCACATCAAGCTTCTGAAGCTTCTCAACAATTACAGCCTCACTACCCTGGCAACCAATATATTATCAAGTATTGAATTGGGAAAACACGAGAGCGAGCTTAAAAAAACATATTGAAAAGGAAACCAAAATTCACAGCTTATGCATGATACCAGAAATATCTTATGAAACAGTGCAAAATATTTGATTGGGAGGAAAAAGAAGCACATACCTGACCAAGAAGGAACAGAGAAAAAGCTTCCTCAAGTTTCAGATCAGAACCTTTTGATGCAATCAGACACTCACATATAGCTTTAGCTTTGTCGATCTGCACAACAGCATTACCAGTGATGATGTTGACAAAACAGAACATGCAAATACTCTCTTTTATTCCTTTTAGGGAAATTTATTAGTTGGATAAAGTAGACTGAACAGAGAAATGCCTTATTGAAGACGTAAGCATTACCTGAGATAACAACGATATTTTCTCAAGAGATTTTTTACTCCTTAGAAGACACTGAGCACGAGCAAGAGCTTCAAATCCTTGGGACACCTTGGTCTTCTCAAAACCAATTTTTGCAGTTGCACACTTCAATAAAACACTTAAGGTAAGCAAAGGACACTCCAACAAAACGGATGGTACAAGATCCTAACCTATTTTCTGACCTTCCTTACCTCAGCTAGTGCCATAGAAAGAAGAAGATCGTGAGTATATGGCTTAGCATCTGGATGCTGAACAGCTGCCTGACCAATGTCTCGCACAAGCTTTACTTCCCCAACCTGGATTACAGAAATCCAATAGTATCCATCTTTCAAAACCTTTTTGATTTAGGGAGGGGAGGGGGGAGAATATCACACTTAATAATTGTAACAAATGATGGGCCATACACAAAAACCAGGGTGACAAATCACTACAAAGTATAATAATAAAAATCAGAAAAAAAAAATGAGAGTTTAACAATATATTAAAAAGAAAATAAAAAGAGCTGAAAGCTGAAAAGTGAAAGCTAAGCCTACACTAAACCAAGTATATTGTACATAAACAAGCCAAACCTCTTGAAGGAGGCAAAGAGCAGCTGGCAGCCATGCCCAAGGGATACGAAGGGAGGATTTAGGTGGGATATTTTCCCTTATACTACCAGCATATTCTGGTTCAAAGATAAGCTTCTCTCTCACGTTCATTAGAAGGTCCTGTAAAGGAACCAAAAGGACAACTAAGAAGAAGGCTTTTATCACATGCTATAAGGAATAAAAATGAATTCTTAAGATTGGACGAACAACACATTAAAATTGTCAAGTCCCTACTCCCTGCTCCCTACCTTGCGAGATTTAATAGCATCCATGGTGTAACCTTCATCAATTTTAGCACTCTTCAAATCAATTACTGCTTCAACAACCACATCTTTTTCAGCTTGTTCAGGAACACCAATAAGCTGCAAGTTGATTTGGGATTAAGCTAAATGCAGAGCGATAAGAAATTTCAGAAAATATGGATATGCTAGCGCAAGGAATTCATTTCTCAATCATCTTCACACAAGTAAACAATACACAAGTTTCATATAATATACGGACTCTGACAACTACATTAGAATCACAGAGCATTTTTAACTGTTCAAGCTCTCTCTCTTCTGCATAGAAAACTATAGATACGGAAACAATATGGGAAATGGGAGGAAAAGAATGAACAAAGTTAGAAGTGCAGCCCGACAAAACATCCATTTACAAAACGGGTAGAGAAGTGAAATGAATCTCAAAACTCTAAATAATTTCATCACTGGCAGCATAATAATAGACATCCAATCTGTAAATCCAATGACACGATTGAAAAAAAGAAAGAAAATCAAAGCTCATTATTTTAGCTAACACCGTTCATTTGCCTATTAGACTGTACAATCACAAACATAACATCAGGTAACATGTATCCCTTTTTGCATATATTAACTTTCTGACAGATGAACAAATATATGACAGTGGCCTATACGGACAGGTTGAAATTCAAAACACAGTTCATACTAGAGCATAAACAAAAGTACAAGCACACTTTTCGTCACACGTGCTACATGTAAAACTTAGGATTGAACAACAGAAAGTCCACAAATTACAGCTAAATCAGTACCCAATCCACCAAATTATCACTAAACAGAGAAAGATTAAAGATAATAAATTTATCAGTGGAATGAAGCAGTGACCTGATAACAGGTAACGGGGATTTCGACAGTGGTGCGAGCTGTAGCATTGTGGACGACGATGAGGGCGTCAGCTGCATTCAGTGCCCAAGGGCCGGTGAGATTACCACCATCCTTCTTCCTCGTGGAAACACTAGAAATGCAGATTCCATAGCGAGCAATTGCTCTGGAAAACCCCCAAACGCAGAGCTTGTAATTGTCCTTGGGATTAACGGCGCGACAAAGACCACAACGGGATGGAACGCCGAGCAGGGCGTGAGCCAGTGCAGCCATGACCCCTTTCCCTTTCCCCTTTACTGGTGAAGAAGAAGAAGCATTTGAATTGGAATTGGGGATTTCAGAGACTACATTCAAATGGCTAGGGTTTTACTGTCACGAAGAAGATACCGTTGGCTGTTTCTAAAACCCTTGGAATTCGGATTAGGTTTAAACCCCTTTGGCTTTTGGTGGCTTTTTTTTTTCTTTTTTTTTTTTTTTTTTTTTTTTGTGTGCGATCAAACCTTGGCTTTTGTTTTGTTTGGGAGTTGGGACCTTTCTCTTTCTTTTATAGGATTGGGACCTTCCTCTTCCAATTTATTATTATTATTATTTTGGTATAATCAAACTAAATTGCTTGTTGATAACATTGACTACTTTGAGTAATGCTAATTAAATTCCAAAAATTTTACGTTAATATAACAGTTTAAACATTTGAAATATCATACACTCTAAGCACCGTATAAAAACTCATTAATATGTCAAAATACGAGTTACTAATAATTCAATTGATTAAGAGCATTTGTAGTTGCACTCAAAATCTCTCATTCAAAAAAAAACGTGTTGACATACTCTCTCATGTAAGTGAGTTCCACATATAACAATGATGTCCATTTGTTGGAACTACAAAATAACAATTGGGTCTTTAGTAGAGGAATAATCCATTTGGGCTTAAAACCGTTTGGGCCTTTATCTGAAACTGAGTTGAATAATACCACGCCTGATTGTGTTTTACATTTTTTTTTTTTAACAAATGATAATATCTACATTAGGAGAAGAAAGTAGGTTTAGCCACACATACTAGCAATAATGTGATTCAAATTCACCTTTGGCGATAATCAAACCGAAGACTTCTTACTTACAAGTGAAGATGAAAATCACTAGACCGTAATACTAAGTAGCGATTGTGTTTTACATTTTAAAGTTGAGTAAAACACTAGCCCACTGCCCAAGGCCCCAAACCAAAGGAGAAAAACCATCTTCATATTGGGGCAGGAATGGTAAAACCAACTTCACGGTTCATCAACTTGCTCCACAGCCCCAAATACGTATGTTTTAACCCATCAAATCCATGCTTTTTAACTAAAGGCAGCAACAAATCCAGAATGACAATCATGAATCGTATTGTTCAGAGCTACGAAATGTTATATTCATATATTGGCACCATACATTTCCGACAATAACAAACAAAATTTTAGTTCAAGGTTCGTTTCCATCCAACATAACGTAAAGTTACACCCAGATTCATGAATTGGCTTCCCCCCAATGGTTCAGAAACTTTAATGCTGATTTAGGAGCTTTTCCTTTCAACCTCTCTTGTGACGGATTATCAGATTCCCAATCCTTGTTCTTATACTGTACTTGCACAGTATACTTTATGTATACCGTACCAAATACTTCAGTGCTCATCTACCACCATCATGTATTTCAATTATCTAGCTGCCCGCACTTCGGCCTACTGTTGGTCTAGCCCATCCATAACTTTAGAACTCTATCTTTACCACCAGAAGCAACCTTCTGACCATCTGGACTCCAATCGACAGCAAAAACCTTTCAAAAAGAAGTTGAAAATTCGAAAATGGGTTAAACCATATGTCAATATAAAGAGGACATGTGTGTAAAGTTTCTTACCAGTGCATGCATAAAATGAAAAATTGAAAAAACTGTTCTAGGTTGCCTAAAATGAAGGTCTATCGATTCAGTAAAGAGTCTAAGATATGACATATGTTTTGTTTTTCTTTTGTGGCACTAACTGCTATGTACTCCTCATGTAACATGTAGAACGAACATAAAGCGCCACCAGACGATAGAAATCCGGAGGACTTGGGTTCTCTCAAAGTAGCCCAACTTGTTTTTGTAAAGATTGAAGATGGGTGAAGAAAACTTGGTTTACATGTGCTGCCTTCTCGCATATGGATGGGGTAGCTTAATTCATGCAATATCTAAAAGCACGTGAGTAGAATTAGCAGACGTGGACAAGTCCTTATGCATTGCTTTACGTGAGGGTCAATTGATTTAGTTGATGTCTTCCTGCAGTTTTCAATTGGTATCTGTCCTATGGAATCCTCCTCCAAGCATGCTTCAATAAATGAAACAGTATCTGTGTCTTTAAGGTGAAGGGAAAACACACCTCATCTGCATGGCCAGGAAGATCTTGTTTTAGCGCCCGTGCTTTGATATCCCAAACCTACATGATTAAAATAAATTCATCCATAAGTCATGTATGTAACCCCGAGATACTTCCACTAGTAGCAACAAGAGCATAGCAACCCAACCAAGGTACACAGTATAACAAAACAGGCATCTGAATTTAGTAGCTCAACAGTTTGAAGAGTTCATACGTGATGAAAATAGACAATGATCAGGAAGCTGAAAATAAAAATCCAGGTTTCCATGATTGCTTATGCCATGACCATACCCATGTACATAACCACAAAATATCAGGTCAAAACTAAGAAATATGCCTTTTACTGGCAAAATCATTAATGGAAATTAAAAGACAGCACCTTCTCTCTCGGATGTGTGAACAATATGAGGTTTGATGTACAAACTCAAATAAATTTGATGTCGTTTCAATGGAAACCGAAATCCAGCTTACATATGAACTGATATTGATACCACTAGTAAGATTTGAGATGACTCTTACAGTCGTGACATAAATAGTTATCAAAATGTGAAGAAATCACATGTCAATTACTTTCTCCACTTACACCACATTATGTTTCCTGATGTGCTTCAAACGCAATGTGAAATCTTAAAATCTCACTCCTTTGTCAAGAATCCTTATCACCACAAAAAGAAAGTTCAGTACCAGTAAGTGGTTTACCTTAAGAGTGGAATCTTTGCTGCCACTAACAAGTAGCCTGCTGTCTGCTGACCAGCTGTGAGGCAATAGGTAATAATTAGCCATACAGCATAACCATTCAAAAAACAGAAACCATTGAAATCAATTCAGACCTGATCTGGTAGACAGGGCCAACATGGCCCCGGAAAGCTGCAACAAATTTTCCAGTAGTACCGTTCCATAACTTGACAGACCTATCAAATGAGGCACTTGCTATCCATTGCCCATCAGGTGAAAAGCAGACGTGGTTTATAGGCTGTTACCAAGAAACATGTTCATACTTCCATTATTAAGATTTATATATATGGGCTGTTACCATGTCAGCTGATGAATCAGATCTTGTCATTTTAAGTCATAATCACAAGCACTGGTACAGACACAAACTGCAAAACTAAGGGTATTGCACTCTAAATAAACAATAATAAGAAACTTGGTTTAAGCAAAAAAAAATAAAATAAAGATTAACAACCGGACATATCATTCAATTATTTTACCTGTTGGTGACCCGTCATGCGAGTTTTAGGTTGTTTCTTGAGAAAAGGTTCCCATAGAAACATTGTGAAATCATCAGATCCAGAAACCAATCTTTCAGGGGAATCGCCTTTCATTTTGTTATATCTTTCCAGAGCTGCCTATATGTTAGTAAAATAAAATACAATCAGTTCCTTGGATGAGGAAGAAAGCATATATCAGGAGAGGTTTACTTTAGTCAGAAAACTGTAATTTAATCACAACACTGAGATGTGGCAACCAATGTAATAGAAGCGGACAAAATAAAAGCTTCAAAAACTCTACCCTCAAGCTTAGTGAGTTCTGAAATAATCAGCATCAATAAATTTGATAACACAATTCTTCAATACAGGTATTCCAGCTTTGGAATTGTACAATCAAAGGTCAAGAGTTTGCAGTTCCCAATTGAAAAGGAATCAAAAGCAGAGATTCAAAGGGAATATTAAGAAAATAGTTCTTGTCCTCCTCAACATCAATGTCAAAGAATAAGATGAATATAAAGTTAAAAAAAGTGACCATTTTCCTCGTCCTTTAATTTGTTTTGTACTTCTTCCATACAAGGGTGACTTATTAAAAGGAGGGTAAAATTCGCACCATCATGAACAATTAAACAAATGAATGAGTGGAAGGCCCCTTAAAACTAGTGAAACGGCACCAAATTGTTTTCTCTTTTGATACTAAAATATCACCATGAAAAATCGAACCACACTACTCATTTCAAATGAAACAACATCAGACCTGAAGACAATGAACAATATCAAACCAAACAGGGACTAATGCAAGTATAAAAGCAGAAGATAACAATCACCTGCTTCATTTCCTCTGGAGATGAATATTGCTTGCCAGTGTGATCAAAGGCTCCCGTACGAAGAACATATTCAGTACTCAATGTAAGAGAGTTAACCCAATGACCATGACCCTAAACATACCATATAAGATATCAAAGGCCATGAAATGTAAAATACAGATATTGAGATCCATGAGCATCAACAATTGAATATCAACAAGTACCATCCCGTGGACAAGGCATATGAAATTAGACGAATAAGCATATTACTAACCATAAGTGACTTAAAAGAATGAAAAACAACAGAACAATTGAATTGCAAAATCATATAATCTAGAATTAGAAATTCAAATTATTAATAAAAGAGACAGACACTAGCTAATACACACTCCGATGAAAGTTCCGTATATAAGAAATCCAGAAAACCATTGAATAAAAAATCACAAATTTGAAGAGTCTATATACCCTCACATAACAAGGTCTTAAAGAAGAGATGGAAATAGATTATTGTTAAAATCATTGAAGAAAACCACTATAATTTGGTCAAGAAGCCCGTATCAATATTTAATAAACAATGAATCAACACATCTACAGATCAGAATAAAGCATAGATAAATATGTTATAGGGTATGGACAATGCACAAAAGTTTAAAACAGATCTATGGCATGCTGCAAACATCATGATCTTACTTACCTTCAGTTCACGAATAAGTTTTCCTTGTGTGGTCTCCCAGACTTTGATAGTACAATCCTGGGAGCTGAAACAGTTAAGATAGAGATATTTGTTATAAATCGTAATGTCATCCCAAAAGTCTTGGCCAAGAATCCAATAATTTTTCTTTTTACAACACAAAGGAACAAGGTGTAAATCGATGTCAGGATAAGTGGAACATTTAAATTAATGAGTATTATGATCATCTGCAGAGTTTTTGTATTTTATTTTAATAATTTACAGAATTATGTCAAACATAAATAACAAATATTTCATTTTACTTTTCATTAGAAAGATACGTTTCTTATTATCGAAAGAATTAGGAAAAAAAATATACCCTGTATATATGAAACCATCTCCACCCCATTTTACACATGTTACTGCAAGTGTGTGGCCACTAAGACATATAACAGATTTCCTCAACGTAACATCCCATATACGTGCATCACCATCTTTGCCGGCACTTACAAAGCGTCGACACGGAGCGCTTAGGTGGACTGGTTCCCAAGAGATTCCAGTAATCCATTTTTTGTGGCCCTAACAAATGAATGGAATAATATTTTCATCAAACAAATAACAAAGAAGACACATGTTCCCAGCAAGACACTAGAGATTGTCAAGTAAAAGGCTACTTTTAGGAACCGTCTTCCTTTATTTTGATCTCACATAACTACCACCATCTTGAGAAAGTCTAAATGGGGCATAACACTTAACCCAGAAGATTACCTAATTGCAGACAGCCTAACATGTGGATTTATTCAAAATTTCAAACAGTAAATTTCAACATCCAAATACAAGGGGAACCTACTTTCATCTCATAAAGGTGTTAAAATTCATGGCACATAATACCATTAACTAACATATGTTATAAGTTACTTATTACATATTTTAAAAAGTATATTGGCGCTCATTGCTTTAATGTTTATGGGAATGGGAACTCATTATTTAAAAACATGCACAGAGAAAGAGCGAAGGAACATGTTCCTTCTAGTGCTTTTAAGCGTAATGTTATAGCAAGATCCTAATTGCAGAAGAGTTTCTCCCTATATGTGTCACAAGCGACAGAGTGCAATATGTAACAAACAATAAAGAAGTTCATAATGATCAGCGACTGAAGCATAGAGACTTTACAATAAGTGGATTGCCTGATGGCTTCCCTGTTCGTGGATCCCAACATAGAAGTTCTCCAGCCTTGCTGCCACTAACAAGATACTTACCATCAGGTGACCATGCAATAGCAAGGACCCAATTCTTATGTCCTGAATAAAACAAGGTCCACAGTTAGTGCAAATAGTAGAACGACAAGACGGTGAAGAGTGACTATCTGCTTAACATATATATTATTTCATGGGAAAAAAGTTCAAAATTTATGAGGGACTTATAAAATGTAATAGACTACAATTTAATGTGAGCCATCAAACAAAAAAAAAATGTTAAAGGGAAAAAATGAAGGAACTTTATTTTCACTAGGTATGCAGCAAACCACAGGAAGCATAAGTGTGCTCTTATTGTCTCTGTGACAAAGCCTTAAACTAATAATACATGTACTGTCGATCTCTAATCACTACAGTAATCCAGGAAAATATACTCTCAGATATCCAAATTATCTGTAATTCCTTCTCTCTTTTTCACTCCACAATTTTATCTTCCGTTTTATATAACTTTTCATAGTGTACAAGCATTGTGTAATGTTTAAAAGGTATAAGGGCTAGGAATGTAGTATAAACTGAGACTACAAACCTGTACATGTGAACAGCGGCGTCTGAGTATTAAGGTCCCATAGTCTGACGGTGGTATCACCAGAACCACTCGCCAACTGTTGGCCATCAGGACTAAAAGCAACTGTAAGTACAGCTTCTGTGTGACCTGTAGTGACAGAACAATAGGTTTGATTCAATCATAACCAAATTACATTAAATATGTCATACCAGTAACAAAAAATGTCATCTAGTGAGCCAATCCCGAGAAAGGTTGATCACAAGATTTACCAGCAATTGTTGCTGAGCAACGATGAACAGGCCGAATTCGGAAAACAGCTTGTGGTTGATAAACTATATGAAGCACCTTCTCCACAGAAACTGCCAAGGTTTTTCACCAGAAAAGAGTATCACATGAAAAGATGGACCTAAAATCATTAATTTTTAAGATAAATGCAATCATGGCAGTTGAAATGCTGCCATTATCTAACTCACTCTTGTTCTTCTCTGCAAACTTTCCAAGTGACTCTACAAGTTCCTTATCTGCTATATAGAAAGCATACGGTAGCCTCTCCTCCTGAATAAACCCAAAACATGTACCTCATTACTCGTATGAGCATGGAAAACCACAACACATGAAGCAGGATCCACAAAAAATGTCACAAATCATTGCATGCAAGATTCATATATCAGGATATGTTTTCAATTAACCAACTTGATGATACAGACTGTACCAAATAACGCGCTAGAAACCTCATAATGATTGACAACTAAAAAAAATTCTAAAATCATCAAAACAGAAACTACTGATTTTGTCCAGAATCCTGAAAATACATAGAACAATCATATTACTTACATTGAATACACATGAAGCATCTAATTGAAGTATTTATACATTTTTCAACACAATCAATGACAAAGCTGATTTTTTTTTCAATTCATTTTTTTTTTAAATGTTTACAAAATTGCAATAAAAAAATTTCATTTCAAGCAGAAATAGATAAAGGAAAACTTAAGAATAAAGTCTAAAACTGAGATTCGAGAGCACGCTATACAATGCGCAAGAAAATGGTTTGTGAAATTCAGAAGTTCGCACCCACCCGCATGTGCCCATATCCCATTTTCTTCAAAATTTCTCTCCAATCAAAAAGCAAATTTCTACAATCCCATCAGTTCAAGAAACATTCTTCTTCAATTTTTCTCACACATTTTATATTACCAATCGAAATTCTATATCTTTTAACAGGCGAATTACGAAACGCAACAGTAAGATGGAAAATTTCACAGAGAAGAAGTAGAAATGATTATACATTTTGACGAAGCTGATTGACGATTTGTTGAAGGTGTTGCGGTTCAGTGTTTAGAGGAAAGTTGACCGGAGTTCCTAATGGATTTCCATCCGGGTCCGTCAGAAGGCACAACATAGTCTTCCCCTTCCCCTCTCCTCCTTCCACCTCCATTGTCATTGCTTAAGTCCAAATTGTCCTGTAAAATTGAGATTTTTGGGGACTATGTATAGCTATGAGCTATGGGTGGGAGTTTCAAAATTGGGGGCCGAGGGTTTTAGGAATTAGGGTTTATGGCCTCGGCGTTTTACTGCGCGGGATGCAGATTCTCTCCGAACTCTTCCTCACCAATCAACATCGGCCGTTCAAAACTTATCGGGCGGCCAGGAATAAACTTCTTTTTTATTTAAAAAAGTTACCAGCGTCGTCTACTCTCTCGCCTCTTCACTTTTGGTTTGGCATTTTTTTAAAGAAAATTAATAAAAATGATTTGAAAATTTTGAGTTTTAACCAAGATGATAAAAATGTGTTGTAACTTGTAAGTGAATACTAAATAGTATCAGAAGTTACTTTTTAGAGTAAAAATGTCTTTAATGTTAAAAGTGAACAGTATCAGAAGTGTTTTGTTAAGACTCTTTTTTTTTACTAGAAGTGTATGAGTTGTGGATTCATCATCAAAACTTTGTGGTTATGATTAGAACAATTTATATTATAAACTACTTTAAGAAGGTTGTAAAAAATTAATTAAAATTAAAATCGTTTTATCAATCAATTGTAGTAAATAGATAAAGTTGAAATGCTTTTTTACACTATCCATACATCTATTTGTGATGATTAAACAATCTTAGTTTTAACTGAATTTTATCAACCATATCGATCATAAACACAAAGTTATGTGAATAGGCCACGAAGTATTTTAAGAAGTTCTTTCTCAATCCTTGAATAACCAAGTTTTCTCTTTTTTGAAAAGATGGGTTTTCTTTTGTTTGTCAAAAAAGAAGAAAGAAGCGGAACGATAAAGAAGCTCAAGTCAAAAGGAAGAGGAAAAGATATAGGAAGACTTGAATGAGATTTAAAAATATATATATATATATATATATATATATATAAAAAGTACTTGAAGTGAATTGAAGGGTGCAAAGAGAGCACAGTGGCGTTGATTCATACAATCGATCTCACTCAATGACATAAGATTTAATTGTTATTGTATGATGCTGAAAGTTAGTTAAGTCGTTCATTGTCTTTAGTTTATGTCATGTATGATGCATTATCTTGCATAATTTTCTTGAAAAGAGTTTTTATCGATGGTCACTTGTTTTTTTTTATGATACTTTTTGGGTAGTGTATCTTTTATAAGTTGCAGTTTTGTTCTTGACATTCAAGTTGAGTTTTAAATTATCTTATTGTGGATGTCTATTGTACTATATTGGAGAGATTTCTTTCAAGTATTGGAAGTATTGGGTGTTCAAGCTATACTTCATATATCAAAATACAATTAAAAAATAATATACACTTATATCTATCTAATTATTTTATGACACCTGGAATATCGTGCTTAAATACCAGTTACTTTGAAAATCTCCCTGTAACATGGCCTGCCAGCGCATCCTATCCTAGAGCCTAGGCATACTCTGATACTTCTGAACTTCTTCTATAAAACCCCTACCACCCAGCATCACTCCCATTACCCGCGTAACAGTCAAAAGACAATCACTGGCCCCCGCGCAATGGAGCGTCAACTCCTTTATCCCACTAACCTGCGCGTCTCGACCTCAACCTTCTTAACCGGCGCCACATATTGGACGACGTTCTACTCTGAACACACCCACAAACCAAACCCAACAATCCGCTGCCTCCGTTTATCGAAACGGAGCTCCGACCCGTCTCCGACCAAGGAGCAGAAGAATCTGTCTCAACTCCTCCGAACAGACGCCGCGGTGAGAAACATTGAGAGGAAAGCCAACTCCAAGAAGTACAACAACCTTTGGCCCAAGGCCGTTTTGGAGGCTCTGGACGAGGCTATTGCAGCCAATATCTGGGAAACTGCTCTCAAGGTCTGTTGGGTTTCTGAGAATTTCGGAAGTGGGTTTTTTGTTTCTAAGAATTTGGGAATTGGGTTTTTTTTCCTTCTTTTTTTGTTTCTGAGAATTTTGGATTTTGAGTTGTTTGTTTTGTTCTTAAAATAATGATATTGTTAGTTTGAAACTATTGAACTTTAATTATGAAATGAAAAGCTGGCAGCTTTAGTTCAGTGGGGATAGGATTACTTGTGGCCTCAGAAGAAAGAAAGTAGTGATCTTTGGTTTGGTGGGAATTTATTGTTTTGTCAATTGAGGCTTCTGGGTCTGTTAGATGTTCTGTTTTCTCAATTCTGTTAGTAAATTAGTGAAACTTGATGAGAAGTAAGCTTAGAGCTGCGATTTTGTTCATTTTCATTAGTTATATGAGCAAACGGTTCAATTCTAAACTCCTCTGGACATCTAAAACTAAATAATTCTGCACAAGAATTTTCAGTTCTAGTTATAGCATCTTGGTTTGCAATCTTAAATACACTGGATTACTTTGAGTCTTCGTTTCTCCCTTTTGTTCAAATTTTGAGTTGTTTTTAATCCAAAACCAATGTTTCATTTTTTTAGATTTTTGGTCTACTTCGTAAGCAGCACTGGTATGAGCCGAGATGCCAAACGTACACCAAGTTGCTGATGATGCTTGGCAGGTGCAGGCAACCTGAGCAGGCCAGCCTTCTTTTTGAGCTCATGTTGAGTGATGGGCTCAAACCTACTGTTGATGTCTACACAGCTCTTGTTAGTGTTTACGGCAAAAGTGGCCTCCTTGACAAGGCATTCTCTACCGTCGATGATATGAAGTCAGTTTCTGACTGCAAACCAGACGTATATACATATTCTATTCTTATTAATTCCTGCACCAAGTTCAATCGTCCTGACCTGATTGAACGAGTTCTTGCTGAGATGTCGTACCTGGGGATTGGATGCAACACAGTCATATACAATACCCTAATTGATGGACATGGTAAGGCTGAAATGTTTGAACTGATGGAGGAAACATTGACAAATATGATTGAAAGTGGCAGCTGCCTTCCTGATGTTTTCACTTTCAATTCTTTTCTCAGTGCTTATGGGAATTGTGGGCAGATAGAGAAGATGGAGAAGTGGTATGATGAATTTCAGCTGATGGGAATAAGGCCAGACCCTAAGACATTCAATATCCTGATTAAATCATACGGGAAGGCAAGAATGTACGAAAAGATGAGATCTGTTATGGAATTTATGAAGAAAAGGTTTTTCACCCCAACTATTGTTACTTATAATATTGTAATTGAGGTATTCGGTAAAGCTGGAAATATTGAGAAGATGGACGAATACTTCCGAAGAATGAAGCATCAAGGAATGAAGCCCAACTCTATCACCTATTGTTCTCTTGTTAGTGCGTATAGCAAAGCTGGGAGTATGAGTAAAGTTGATTCCATTTTGAGGCAAGTAGAGAATTCGGATGTCATGTTAGATACACCTTTTTTCAACTGTATTATTAGTGCTTATTGTCGGGCTGGTGACCTAAGAAAGGTGAGTGAACTGTTTTTAGCAATGAAAGAGAAAAAATGTGTGCCTGATCATATCACATTTGTTACCATGATCCAAGCCTACAATGAACGAGGCATGAATGAGGCTGCTGAAGACTTGAAAAATAGGATGATTACCACCAAGGAAAATTCAGGTACATTAAAATCACTTCCCCTTCGCTATGACTTTTTTCTGCTTTGCCTTTCTAATTTTGTGCTGAGCTACGTATGAAGTTACTCTGTTTCTAGTCAATCATCACATGAGTTACATGTTAAAATAATAAAGAAATCTATTTAGAGAGGTGAGGGAGTTTGAAGGGTTTTCCTTTGAAATTTGAGTGGTGTCGACTCATTTGTTGGGTTTCTTGGGGATTTTATATACTTAGGTTTAATTAGAACTTAGCAACCTGACTTTAATTTACCTATGTGCTTGACAATGAGCAACTCTCTTTCATCCCATAAAAACCCCCTAACCTCAGCTAATGTGGGATACTATTCCAGATCTTCGTATGATGCCCAGAGACATGACCACTGTGCTCGCTAGTTTTCTTCTGAAAGGACTAAATTTATCTCTGCTTTTAGCGTTTTACTATAGCTTAGTTAATGAAATAATTTCATATATTAATTACAAAATGCACTTCGTAAACCATTGTGTTTTGCAGGCACAAGGTTGATTGGATGCTAGTACGCTCATCTTAATGAAGAGCTATCTTCAAATATAAACAATTTAAATTTGGAGGATGGTCAAAACTCGGACAAAGTAATGATAGCCTGTGTCCACCTATGTAGCAGGCGACGTAACATATACACCTGCTCGCTCTTAATATCTGTAAATTCACATTCATGTTGCATCTACTTTATTGGTAATCACTGCTGAATATTCGCATTGAAAGAAACTGTTAAATAAATGTTAATGGGTGATATTGTGGTTAAGGGCTTGAGTCAATGTCCTTGGGAAGACATATCACATGATAATCCTTTCAATCCTATCTTTGTTCAGCGGTAGGGATTGGGGGTAGAGACTAGGTTTTAGAAAGATTTGGAGGTTATGGTGCTTTCTTCTTTACATCATTTACTTGAAAATGTGTCTTTACCATTCATTGACGATATCAGATAGAAATTATTGGAAGATTTGAGTCATCCCATGTATTTTTGCGCAAGTCATTCTTCAGCAGATTAATTAATGAATCATCTGCTCCCCTTTTTTATCGTCTTCAGATGATTCGGAAAGCAAAAGAACCATATAAGGCACAAATTTTTGTATAGATTTTGGCTCATGGTAGAGTTAATTCTTGTTTCATTGCCGAAGGAGGAAAGATAAATGAAAGTCTATCTCTATATTGGTGCATTGTGTGCAGAATGGGAGGTGAAAGCATAGACTTTGGTCTCATCATTCTCCTACCGCTCTCAACGCTTTGGTACTAACTGTTTTGGGAAGCTCTAATGTGATGTGGGAAAAGAGAACAAGGAACGTGGAAGAGTTGTGTTATGACTGTTGTATGAGTAATACGGATGTTACAAAACAAAAGGAGTATGAAAACTGTATAGGGGTGGGGAAGTGGAGGGATTATGCAATCGCTTTGGGGCATCGTTGTGGGCTTAATTGTCATCGGAAATGTACAATATTTTCTTAAGACACGCTGATTGGTTGTTTTGCATCCTTGTTGAGATTCTTTGGGACAGTGTTTTGAATTTCATAGTTACTAGGTGGTTGTATTTGTATGTGAGCCAAACCCTAGCAAACATGCTTTGCCAAGGAAACTTGTTCATATTTGAGAAGTAAATGTGTCATCGGGAAACCAGTTCTTTTTTTGACAAGGTGGTATTCTTTTTCTTTTTTTTTTTTTTTTTTTTTAATAATAGTAACGACAGAATTTCATTTCAGAAAAACAGCAACGTTGTGAGACCATTACAACCACGAACAAAGGGATTCAAAACATCCCTCACTCCGAACAGCCTTAAGCCTCAGTTACAAAGAGGTCCGCCAGAAAATCGGGCGGCTCCTCAAACCATGACCGAGAAATCATCTCACGCAGCGCAACCTTTGCAAGACGGTGAGCCATTTCATTAGCCTGACGATGAACATGGGCCGAATTAGCTCCAGTGATCTTGAACATGAAAGCTTTGTCATCCTCGATGACAAGTCCAATCAAGGACATGTCAGTCGAATGACTCTGCAACGCAGTCATAATCTGAAGAGAGTTGCTTTCTAGAATGATATTAGATAGCCCCCCCTTTCGACGATCATTGCCAAGCCTTCTTTGGCCGCTAAGGCCTCTGCATGAGCCGGAAAGAAGACACTTTTGAACCTGGCCACACGAGCTGCCCCAAAATGACCCGAAGCATCCCTTGCAACAATACCCACCCACCCCGTCTACTAAACTAGTCTAAACTACAAGAGGTTTGTGGATAGGAAAGGGGCATGTGGCATGTCGTTCGGAGGGGGCTGAGCTAAAACAGATAGCTCCAAGCTACATAGCAGAGGTCAATTGCCCGTGGCATGCAAAAAGCTGTTAAGAGAGAAGCCCACGGAAGGGTAAAAGCGTTCAAGATGCATGACTGTGCCCTTTCAATGACGAGAGCCGATAAACTGTGTGAAAAAAAAAAAATTACAAAGGGGAAGAAGCAATTAAACAATATGCTTCTGCCGTGGCCGCTCCACTTTCATTGAATCAACTACCATTAGGGTTCAAACTACTAAAGGGTCTTTAGATCTTAATAAAGCTTTTCCCAATCGTTGAATTGCCAAATGAAATAATCAGTGCGTCTAAATTAGAAAGAAACAGAGCTTACAAGTTAACTCTAAACCATTCCCCTCGACTGACTGAATAAGGTGATCATAGACGCCTCTTGTCAACCGTCTGACTAGCGCCTTTTAGAACCTTGGTACCATGCATCCAAGACGGGGCTTTCTCTAGTGAACAATGGATCAAAAACACGGATCAATTGGTCAAACGGGATCTACCAATTTTTGTTTCATTAATGTGCAAGTTAGCTGTGCATTGAATAACTTTTGAATACAAGGCCTGTACAAGCAAAGGGCTTTCCACTTAGAAACAAGAAAAGTCGAGAATTAATATTCCACGACCAGTACAAGCAAACCAAACCCAAATACAGTATCCATCCGCCAGCCATCAGTGACTACGGATGGGGCAATTGAACTTACTCAAAGACATATACACAGACCACAGAGTGCTGAAACAGAAACTAAAAAAGAAAGCAACAGCCCATGACTAGACAATCCAACAGCATCCTCGCCATCAGCAAGATTATGGGCTGCGAGGCGCTAGATTGAGAAGGGGGTGGCCTTCTGCAATGAATTTGTTTAAATCCGGGCAGTTTTCATCCTCGTGATCACAAATCTTGCCACAAAGAAGACAGAATAACTCAACAGCATACCTCCCATTACGGCCATTCAGTATTTCAAAGCCCCTGCCAACCTCAGTTACATTGTCTGGTATACGTTTCAGGTAGGGGCATTTATCACTCCAGTGGCCTTTGTGTGTGTGTGTGTGTGTTTGTAGCTACCGGCCTTATTCCCACCATTGTGGTTAAGTGTGCAAGCACTAAGCCTAATATCTGCCCACCATTATCTTAAAATATAAATAAAGCCTTCAGTTTTGTTGCAGAACTTGTAAGAAGGGAACTTTTGATCTTAGAACATTTTAACATTCTAAATCATAGCAATGAGAGGACAGGGAGTGATTGGCTTCCAACATAATGTAAACTTGTTAAATATTGATTCAGCACTGCCTGCAATTTGTTTGGGACTTGGTAAGTAACTTATTGAATAAATTGTCCTCAAGAGGTTGGTCCCCATTGAAGAAGATGTGATAGATCAAAACCTGTTACAAATGAGATTACCGTTTTGTGACTCGATGTTTCATTTTCCATTGGCACCTTAGCTGCCATATTCTCAATTGCTTGCTTTGGCAATATGGATATAATGTTTCTCTCTCTCACAACTCACAAGTATACAAAGATAAATTGATGTGAAGAGGTAGATAGCTTAAAACTAAATGACTGTAAGAAATTATGGAGGAACATCTGCACTTATAATTTTATGATTATTGCAGTCCTCTTTCAGGTTTGAAGGCACCACAGCAGTCGAAATTGCTTGCAACAATGACTGCCCCATGTAAGAGACCAAGGGTTAAAGATTCAAAGAGGAGTCCCCTGGAACTATTATCCAAACGTTGTTACATCCAGCTCTAAGTATTGACTCATTGTATCTGCTTTCACTTCGATCAGGTTGTGTGTGAAGAGGGCAACTGAGTGCACGAGGATCTGCTAATGTGGACTGAGTCTGGGTGGGTTTTGCGACTCAAACTCAATGAGTTTGAAAGTAAAACCAAAAGAGAAATACGAGGATGAAACGTAATATACTTCTAACATTAGTTGATATGTTTATCGTGGCAATGGAAATTTAATAACTGTATGGGATATGACACTTTTTTTTGCAGATTTATTTGTTTGGTGGGATTGGGAGAGATGCGGGAAGAAATAGATTGGATGGCTCTTCAGGGGATTAACCTGCCTTAGCATTCACAGGGCAAGAATCAATTTGGAAGAAAGTTTTGATGAAAGTTGTTATAATTGCTCTTACATCTTACATTTATGAAGGTGTTCATCAAATTCTAGGATTCTACAGTATATGCCTTGCATGTTTGCTGCTTTTCTTTTTTTTTTCTTTTTTTTTGTTTTTGGTCAAAAGGAGAATTTATTAAACAACCACCACAAATTCACAAGCAAAATAAAGCCCAAGAAACACTTACTAACAATCAAAACAATGGTCAAGACTAAATACAAACAGAAAAAGAGCCCATGAAAACAGTAAGGCCCAAAGACCTGCGCAACAGCCAAGAAACCGAGAAGCTTCCACCGCCTTCACCATCGGCTTTCTAGTCTATCCAAGCGAATCCCAGTCCACTGCCGCATAGCAATACCTCACCAGACGCCACCTCCAACCCCGAAAAGCTACCTGAGCATAGCCATAAACGGGGGATAGTCGACAACAGAGTGAGAGTAGCCAACTACCAGTTTGAATTAAGCTTGTAGAAACCCATGAGCGACACTGCCGAAACTGGCAGATAGCAAAGAGAAAGTGGTGGTGTTGGAAACACCTAAGCCAGTGTAAATACTGGAACTCTACACATGATCTCAATAGGAAACATGGCTAAAGATTGGACCAAGGGATAGCCGGGATGAGGAATACATTTGGGTATAGAGAAATTGGACAGACCGGAGTTAAAATTTGGGAAAAAACAAAAGTAGAGGCAAGGAGAAAACAAGGAAAGGGGAGACAAGAGGGCATGGCAACCGACCCTAGCCCAAGTTAGGGCCGGTGCCACCGGAAAAGCTTAGGTTTAAAAGTGTCACAAAAACAACCAGTGTGGAGAGAAAAACTCTCACCTCAGAGAGAAACTAAGTCTTTTCCTCCTGCATGTTTGCTGCTTTAGGAAAATAGAGTTGTATACCTTGCTTATAGGAAAATGGAGTTTCTTAATTAGCACATGGCTGCCATGCTTGAAAAAGGAGACCTTAAAACCTTTAACGTTCAACACGAGACGTACAAATTAACCGTTTCCCACTTTTCCGTTCTATAGTATTGTTGAATTTGATTTAATTAATTGCCCTAAATCTAACACCATTTGGTTCAGACTGGGGCACACATTGTTTCAAAGCCTTCCGAGGTTGATGAACACCATTTCTCCGAGCAGTGGTGTTACAAAACATACACAACAATCGCAGTGGATATTTTTATTTTTTTTACAAGTGATAAAGGGGGAAAGCATAATCTAATTCGGAAAGCATGTATTAATCTGGAATGGTATTAGCACAGAGAAGAGTAAAATAAATCAATAAATGCTAACCAGCTAAATAAAAAAACCCGAAAATACACAACCATACAATCCACCATCAGTTGCGGTGGCACCCTATAAAAGTGTAATTGTTCTGTGCTGTGTTCGTGAAACTGCATACCGTTTTCTTCTCTTCTGGTTTTGATTGTTTAGACAAAATCCCAAAAAACCCAAATCTTGTTGACCGAAGACCATCACAAGATTCACAACCACAAAAAAAACACCCAACGTCTCAATTAAAAAAAAAAAAAACATTGAACATCACCTAAACAAATGCAACCAACATTCACATTAACATTGTCCAAACTCAACCAAAACCGCATTCAAGAAAACTGTCAATCAGTATACAAGCATAAAAATCAGCAAAAACAAAACAAATTACAACAAACAGCAACCAAAAAGATTAGATACAAGAAGTTATCTCAACAGGATATAATCCAAAACAAAATGATATCCAAAATACTTGTTAATTCCTACCTGCCTTAAAGAGATACGAAATTACAAAACAACAATAACAGATATCGAAACAACTTTGCAGCTCCCATTCCTACTAAATTGCCTGAGAAGTCAATTGCCGACCGGATATAATCCAAAACAAAATGATATCCAAAATACTTGTCAACATCACAAAAACCAATAACAACTACTGAAGCAACGTTTCAGCTCCCACTTCTATCAAACTGCCAAAAAAGTCGATAGTCGGCAATACAAGAAAAACATACTCCATATCATTGACTTCAGCATAATTTATCCCATGATCCTCTTCTATCTCCTCAATCCTCAGCATATCCAATTTACCAAACCTTAAAGTCGCGGGATTCAGACAAAATAGATGAACAATTGGCACTTCTTGATCAGCAGATAACATATCAAATAGAGTAAGAACATTTTTCATACAATTATCATCAATCAACTTCAAGAAATGGAGAACATAGTCACCTTCCAATACTGCCACAACAAAGCCATTACCATCAACATCAGATTTACCAATCCTACAAAACAAGATTAAAAGAACAATCAAAACAAAATAAAATTCGTACTACATGATAGCAATTTGACACGCAATTCGTTATTAACCTGAAAGAAGAAACAGATACATACATATTTTTTACCACAACGTCCCCAAAATTGGATCCCTCGAGGACTTGCCGATAGATAAGAAATACAGAGTTATCCAGCGCATACCCAAATAAACTGAAACACTTCTTCAAACTAGGCAGAAAATCATGAATATCTAAATCCTTTCACCCCACAGAAGGAATCCTTGAAACTAAAATACATACACAAAATATATTAGAACAATAAACAAAATATATCATAACAAAATAAATTAAAAAATTCAACAAAAATAAAATTATAACAAAATATATGGTAGTCACATACCCAAATACAGAGCCCCACAAGAGACAATTCTGAAAAAGGAAACTAACATTGCAAACAACATTACATCATCAGCTTCTTCAAATTTAACACTTTTGTTAATCTTTAACAGCTCTATGTTACATTCATTAGTTTTGCCTATATGTTCAGAATTTCCCTTTTAATGAATACTTCAATGACTTGGATGCATATTTAGCTCCACTTCCCATATAGTAGACGCCATATAGTTCAATTCTCTAAAACAGCAATTAATATCTATCACTAAGCATCTGCAGCCTTCAACCTTACAATTTTTAATGTGTACAATGTCACAAAATCTACTTCTAAGATAAGCTTTTGGAACTTACAAATAACCAACACACAAAACAAAAATTAATAAAAAAAAAATCAACAGAAGCAAAAATTCAAAGACAAAAATAACACTAGCCAATAAAAAACAAAAAACAAGATACCTCTCGCTCAACGGAGCATATGTAACACTGCTATTTGAAATTCTCGGTAATTTCATATTTAAGATGATCTACGACCACTTCAACAACATTAGCAAGGATACGATTGCCTGCTTCAAATTTAAATATTCCATAAAGGCAACACCACTCCGGTCATAATAGCACTAGGAGCTGTAGATGGGAGGTTTTTCACGTATTTCCCAAAGCTTCTTTTCATGATATGAAACTAAAAATAAAAATAAAAAAAAATTAAGTAAAATAAACGGAAATTGTTGCAAAATAAACAAAAGGAAGAATAATAGAAATCCTTGCATCAGAAGACATTCAAACATCTTTAGGCAAAACAATTGCACACAAGACTGTGCCAGTGCCAACAAAATCAACGGTTGTCTTAGACACTTTACTAGAAGCTGAAAAAGTAATTGAATTAAAAAATCATGAGCATAAAAGATGAAGTAAAAAAAATTTACCAAATTCATTTTCATCCATTTAAAAAAGGTAATCTGGGAATTCATTATCACAAATTTACAGACTTTTCAATAACAAAGTGAATTGGATAATTCAATATGTTTTGAAAGAATTTGAAGGAAAGGAATTTACATACTTATAGCAAGTTGATTAAGTCAAATAAAAACATTTTTATAACAACAATTAATAATTCTACTAGCCATCACAAATTATCATCATCGAAAAAGTCTAAGCAAGCAATGGAAAAGACGACAGTGAAACTATGAATCAAAATTAGAATGAACATAAATAAGTATAACAAAAATGATAACTAATACAGATTCAAGAAGTATTACAACAATGTAAAATGACAACTGAAAAGTACCAAGCCAATGCACATACAATGTGTAAATCAAATAAAATTAAAAAGCTAGCATAAAGTTCAAGATTACCAGACTGCTGGACAAAAACCATTTTTCCTTGCTCCAAGTCGCAAGATTTTTCTTCGGCAAAAGCCAACTTCACTGTAGATGAAGTGACAATCTGGAACAAGGAATAAATCTCAACGGTAAGAAAAATTAAATTCAAAATGAATATGGAAGAACATTAGAAGTAAATAATTCAATCTAACATGCACTTCTTCAGAACCAGCATTTTCCATCAGTAATCCATTGTCTACTGCTTCAAGACCAGCATTCTCCATCAAGAATCCATCGTCTACTGCTTCAGAACCAGCATTCTTCATCAAGAATCTAACGTCTACTGCTTCAAAACCAACATTATCCATCAAGAATCCAACGTCTACTGCTTCAAAATCGACATTCTTCATCAAGAATCCAACGCATGCCCTAATAAACTACACTTCTTCAAACCAGGCAGAAAATCATGAATATCTAAATCGCTTTCACCCACCCAAGGAATCCTTGAAACTAAAATACATAAACAAAATATATCAAAACAAAATAAATTAAAAAATTCAACAAAAACAAAATTATAACAAAATATATGGTAGTCACATACCCAACTACGGAGCCCCACAAGAGACAATTCTGAAAAAGGAAACTAACATTGCAAGCAACACTACATCATCAGCTTCTTCAAATTTAACACTTTTATTAATCTTTAACAGCTCTATGTTACATTCATTAGTTTTGCCTATACGTTCAGAATTCCCTTTGAATGAATACTTCAATGACTTGGATGCATATTTTGCTTCACTTCCCATACAGTAGACGCCATAATTCAATTCTCTAGACCAGCCGTTAAAATCTATCACTGAACATCTGCATCTGTCAGCCTTACAATTTTTAATGTGTACAATATTACAAAATCTACTGATAACATAAGCTTTTGGAACCTACAAATAACCAACACACAAAACAAAAATTAATAAAAAATTCAATAGAAACAAAAAATCAGAGACAAAAATAACACTAGCCAATAAAAAATAAAAAACAAGATACCTCTCGCTCAACGGAGCATATATAACACTGCAAGTTGCAATTCTCGGTAATTTAATATTTAAGATGATCTACGACCACTTCAACAAGATCAGCAAGGGTACAATTGCCTGCTTCAAGTTTGAAATAAACTGAAATTGTTGCAAAATAAACAAATAAACAAAAACAAAAAAATAATAGAAGATTATTCTTTGTAGAGTCCAGATTAGTAATCCTTGCATCAGAAGACATTGAAACACCTTTAGGCAAAACAATTACACACAAGAAGATTAGATACAAGAAGTTATCTCAACAGGATATAATCCAAAATACTTGTTGATTCCCGCCTTCCTTAAAGAGATACAACATTACAAAACAACAATAACAGATACCGAAGCAACTTTGCAGCTCTCATTCCTACTAAACTATCTGAGAAGTCAATTGCCAACCGAATATAATCTAAAGAAAATGATATCCAAAATACTTGTCAACATCACAAAAATCAATAACAACTACCAAAGTAACGTTTTAGCTCCCACTTCTATCAAACTGTCAAAAAAGTCGATAATCGGCAATCCAAGAAAAACATATTCCATATCATTGACTTCAGCATAATTTATCCCATGATCCCATTCTCTCTCCTCAATCCTCAACATATCCAGTTTACCAAACCTTAAAGTCGCGGGATTCAAACAAAAACATATGAACATTTGGCACTTCTTGATCAGCAGTTAACGGATCAAATAGAGTACAAACATTCTTCATACAATTAGCATCAATCAACTTCAAGAAATGGAGAACATAGTCACCTCGCAATACTGCCACAACAAAGCCATTACCATCAACATCAGATTTATCAATCCTACAAAAAAGATTAAAAGAACAATCAAAACAAAATAAAATTCGTACTACATGATATAAATTTGAAACACAATTCGCGATTAACCTGAAAGAAGAAACAGATACATACATATTTTCCACTACAACATCCCCAAATTGGATCCCCTGAGGACTTGCCGATAAATAAGAAATACAGAGTTACCCAGCGCATGCCCCGATAAACGAAAACACTACTTCAAAATAAAATAAATTAAAAAATTCAACAAAAACAAAATTATAACAAAATATGTGGTAGTCACATAGTTGAATATCAGAATGCGCAACGAACAAGATTACAAAATAATAAGAATATTATTAAACAAACTGAGAATGCCGAAATGGCTACAAAACCCTAAGAGACTACATTGTGAATAACTTAATTGAAAATAATGAATACAAGCACTACTATATATAGTGAAAACAAAAGCAAAACCCTAATCCTTGACGGGCAAGTAACTCTAATATCCTTGGCCCACAAGAAAATCATAAACAATAATAAAATAATAACTAATTTTCCAACATCCCCCGTCAAACTCATGGCCGTACACGTCATGAGTTTGCCAACAAGCAGATGCGGATACAAAACTCCAAATTCCAATGCCGATGTCGATGCCGAAGATGCGGATACAAAACTCCAAATTCCGATGCCAAAGTCGATGCCGATGCCGATGCCGATGCCGATGCCGATGCCAATACCAATGTCGATGCCAATGCCGATGCCAATGCCGAGTGCAAGAATACGCGGGCCACAAAATCTCAAAACAACCAAAAAACAAGATACCTCTTGCTCAACGGAGCATATGTAACACTGCAAGTTGAAATTCTCAGTAATTTCATATTTAAGATGATCTACGGCCACTTCAACAAGATCAACAAGGGTACGATTGCCTATACATTAAGAATTCCCTTTGAATGAATACTTCAATGACTTGGATGCATATTTTGCTCCACTTTCCATATAGTAGACGCCATAGTTCAATTCTCTTGACCAGCCGTTAATATCTATCATTGAACATCTGCAACCGTTACCCTTACAATTTTTAATGTGTGCAATGTCACAAAATCTACTTATAACATAAGCTTTTGGAACCTGCAAATAACCAACACACAAAACAAAAATTAATAAAAAAATCAATAGAAACAAAAAATCAGAGACAAAAATAACACTAGCCAATAAAAAATAAAAAACAAGATACATCTCGCTCAACGGAGCATATGTAACACTGCAAGTTGAAATTCTCGGTAACTTCATATTTAAGATGATCTACGGCCACTTCAACAAGATTAGTAAGTACGATTGCTTGCTTCAAGTTTTAAATATTCCATAAAGGCAACACCACCCCCGTTATAATGGCACCAGGAGCTATAGATGGGAGGATTTTCATGTATTTCCCAAAGCTTTTTTTTTTTTCAGGATACGAAACTTTAAAAAAAAAAGGACAAATAAGTGAAATAAACGGAAATTGTTGCAAAATAAACAAATAAACAAAAAAAAAGAATAATAATAAAATGCTCTTTGTAGAGTGCAGATTAGTGATCCTTGCATCAGAAGACATTAAAACACCTTTAGGCAAAACAATTGCACACAAAATTGTTGCCAACAGAATCAACAGTCGTCTCAGACACTTTACTAGAAGATGAAAAAGTAACTGAATTAAAAAATCATGAGTATAAACGAGGAAATAAAAAAATTCACCAAATTCATTTTCATCCATTTAAAAAAGGTAATCTGGGAATTCATTATTATAATTTTTCACAAAAAAACAGACTTCTCAATTACAAAGTGAATTGGATAATTCAATCTGCTTTGAAAGAATTTGAAGGAAAGGAATTTACATACTTATAGCAAGTTAATTCAGTCAAATAAAAATATTTTTATAACAATAATTAATAATTCTACTAGCCATCACAAATTTTCATCATAAAAAAAGTCTAAGCAAGCAATGGAAACGACGACAATGAAACTATGAATCAAAATTAGAATGAACTTAAATAAGTATAACAAAAATGATAAGTAATACAGAATCAAGAAGTATTATAACATTGTAAAATGACAATTGAAAATACCAAGCCAATGCACAGACAATGTGTAAATCAAATAAAATTAAAAAGCTAGCATAAAGTTCAAGATTACCAGACTGCTGGACAAAAACCATTTTTCCCTGTTCCAAGTCGCAAGATTTTTTTTCGGCAAAAGCCAACTTCACTGTAGATGAAGTGACAATCTGGAACAAGGAATAAATCTCACCGCCAAGAAAAATTAAATTCAAAATGAATATGGAAAAACATAAGAAGTAAATAATTCAATCTAACATGTACTTCTTTAGAACCAGCATTTTCCATCAGTAATCCATTGTCTACTGCTTCATGACCAGCATTTTTCATCAAGAATCCATCGTCCATTAAGAATCCATCGTCTACTGCTTCAGAACTGACATTCTCCATCAAGAATCCAGCGCATACCCCAATAAACTGAAACACTTCTTCAAACCAGGCAAAAAATCATGAATATCTAAATCGCTTTCACCCACCCAAGGAATCCTTGAAACTAAAATACATAAACAAAATATATCAAACAATAAACAAAATATACCAGAACAAAATAAATTAAAAAATTCAACAAAAATAAAATTATAACAAAATATGTGGTAGTCACGTTTCCAAATACGAAGCCCCACAAGAGACAATTCTGTAAGAGGAAACTAACATTGCAAGCAGCATTACATCATCAACTTCTTCAGATTTAACGCTTTTGTTAATCTTTAATAGCTCTATGTTACATTCATTAGTTTTTCCTATACGTTCAGAATTCCCTTTGAATGAATACTTTAATGACTTGGATGCATATTTGGCTCCACTTCCCATGCAGTCGACGCCATAATTCAATTCTCTAGACCAGCCATTAATATCTATCACTGAACATCTTCAGCCGTTAGCCTTACAATTTTTAATGTGTACAATGTCACAAAATCTACTTATAACATAAGCTTTTGGAACCTACAAATAACCAACACACAAAACAAAAATTAATAAAAATATCAATAGAAACAAAAAATCAGAGAAAAAAATTACACTAGCCAATAAAAAATAAAAACCAAGATACCTCTCGCTCAACGGAGCATATGTAACTCTGCAAGTTGAAATTCTCGGTAATTTCATATTTACGATGATCTACGGCCACTTCAACATGATCAGCAAGGGTATGATTGCCTGCTTCAAGTTTTAAATATTCCATAAAGGCAACACCACCCCGGTTATAATGGCATCATGAGCTGTAGATGGGAGGGATTTTCACGTATTTCCCAAAGCTTTTTTTCAGGATACGAAACTAAAAAAAAAAAAACAAAACAAAAAACAAAAAACAAAAAAACAAATAAGTGAAATAAACGGAAATTGTTGCAAAATAAACAAATAAAGAAAAATAAAAAATTGCTCATTGTAGAGTCCAGATTAGTAATTCTTGCATCAGAAGACAATAAAACACCTTTAGGCAAAACTATTGCACACAAGACTGTGCCAGTGCCAACAAAATCAAAAGTCATCTCAAACACTGTACTAGAAGCTGAAAAAGTAATTGAATTAAAAATATCATAGCATAAAAGAAGAAGTAAAAAAATTCACCAAATTCATTTTCATCCATTTAAAAAAGGTAATTTGGGAATTCATTATCACAATTTTTCACAAAAACGGACTCCTCAATAAGAAAGTGAATTGGATAATTCAATCTGTTTTGAAATAATTTGAAGGAAAGGAATTTACATACCTACAACAAGTTGATTCAGTCAAATAAAAATATTTTTATAACAATAATTAATAATTCTACAAGTCATCACAAATTTTCATCATCAAAAATGTCCAAGCAAGCAATGGAAACATCGACAGTGAAACTACGAATCAAAATTAGAATGAACACAAATAAGTATAACAAAAATGATAACAAATGCAAATTCAAGAAGTATTATAACAATGTAATCAAAAGGAGTGGCAACCTCAGAGCAAGGGGTGGAGTTCTGGAGAACTGCACTGGGAATACGAAGGGATGCAGGTGGTTAGGGGTATTTTATTTTCTTCAAGTTTTAATTTTTTTTAATTTCATTTTTTATGTTAAAATAGGCTTTCATCCTAGCCGTATAACAATTATACATGTGTCAACTTTTGAGTGGAAGTATCATGTGTTGATGTGGTAGTACAATACTACCTAATAGCATGTTGTCCAATATCCTAGTAGATAGGGTATTGGGCTTTTATTCACTCATCTGGTTTTGGTTTTGGTTTTGGTTTTGGTTTTGGAGTAGTAATATTCTCCTCGTCAAGTTGGAGTTGTGCCAGAGTCTCTTCAACAACCTTTTCATTTTTGTGTTGAGTCGGAGAGCCCTAATTAAAGGTTCAAGCACTATACGTACGTAACCCTAAAAACATATGCAGATTGCAAACGTAGCACAATTAAGCTGCAAAAGTTTGAAATTACATATAATTTTCCCCCACGCAAACCATAAAGGAAAAAAAAAATCAAGAGGACTCCTTAATATGAGTAAGCCATCCCGATCCAGGTCGGGTCCTTAATTACTTTGTGTTCTCAATCTCATTCAATCATCAAATATTTACACTATTGCTTGATGCTCAATTACGTTCTACTCTAATTGATTGCGAAATGAAAATCTAGCTACAAAATTCTACTCATGAACCAGGAAAATCAAACAAAATTGCAATACCTAACGAAAAAAATTATGATATGAATATCTAGCTATGAAGAATTACATGAACACAAAATATTAGGCATCAAGTACCCTAATTAAATTCAAGCATCGTAACCCTAAAAACATATGCATCAGGTTAATAAAGTTGCTAATGCAAAATTAGAGATAATCTTCTCCTTCCCCACTGTTCGGGCCGGATCTGTCCCTCACACAGCCCCCCGGGGCTCTTGCCTATCGGGCAAGGCTTGTTGCTTGGTGTGCTGCAATAAGAGTTTGCTGTTAGTTTGAATGGTGCCTTTGTGGGGCATTTAGTTAGGTCTTGAGGCTCACAAACAAAACCAACATGGATCTGAGCGTGCCGCTGTTATCTTTGTATAACAGATTATTCTTGAGTTGTGAATTGAGTTGATTACTTGCGCCACAAGTTATTTAAACTTCTTGGTTATCAATGGATTGTCACAAATGGGTTAAGTCTGCATATCTTTTTCTTGCCTTGTAAACAAGGACTTTTAACTCATGATAATGTATGTTCAAAATGAAGGGGGTTCAGGGCCCTTCCAACCATTACAATTAAAACTTAAAGAGATAAAGTTCATTAGTTTGGCCAGATTGCTCGCAGATGAGGCTTTGGACAAAAAACAGTTGGAAATGGTTTAAAACATAAAGGAAAATGCACTAAACAACAGATCTACTATATGCAAGTACACACAAAAGTTTGGATGTCTTTTGATTGATTGGTTGAGTGTCCTACAAAAGTTTGGATGTCTTTTGATTGATTGGTTGAGTGTCCTTGTCCTTGGTGTCCCTTTCTGCTTTTATAAACGATTTAGCCCGACTGTCCAAGCCTTTGCCTTTAGCTGATGGCTTTCGGAGGATAGTGAGTCATCACTTATTTACTTTCCTATGCCCTTGAAAGAAGAAAGAAGCAAAATGAGAGCAAGTCCATCCCTAAAAAAATGTGCTAGCACTCAACTCATTTAATCCACTTAGTGAACAGTGATAGACCAAATGAACAGTAATTAGCCAAAAGTATCTCCACCCCTAAAAAATGCGTTGGCGCAAAGTCTAAAAAATGAGCTGGCACTGGCACAGACGATCTCCATCCCTACAAAATGAGCTGGCACCGGCAAAAACGATCTTCATCCCTACAAAATGCACTGGCACCCAGCCCATTTAAAATATTATTAATTTTTTTTTTATAAAATAATAAATTAAAAAATGTAGTTTTAATTTCAAATAGGATTTTTAACCAATCTTGTCACGCCACGTGTCATGATCCGAAAGTACTATTTTGTTGAGTAGTGTGAACCCAGCATTCACACAACGTAATATCTTCGATGAGCTTCCACAGTCATTTTTTCTCTCAAAAATTGTATGAAAGCTTTGGTAGAAAGTGTTGAAAATATTGAAATATGGTGTAAGGAGGAAAATGAGGGTTAGGTATTTATAGAAAAAAAAATTTAATTTTTTTCTGTATTTTTTTTAACAATTTTTAATTAATTAATGTGGACTGTTGGATTTGAAAATGATTCAAATCTAACAGCCTATATGTTGACACTTGGCCAACGATCATAATTATGACCGTTGTGCCTTTTTAAAAAATAGGGTTGAATTGCCAATCGTTGAATAAAGCTTTTCCCAATCGTTGAATTGCCAAATGAAATAATCAGTGCGTCTAAATTAGAAAGAAACAGAGCTTACAAGTTAACTCTAAGCCATTCCCCTCGACTGACTGAATACGGTGATCATAGACGCCTCGGCATTAGGGCCCTGTCAACCGCCTGACTAGCGCCTTTTAGAACCTTGGTATCATGCATCCAAGACGGGGCTTTCTCTAGTGAACAATGGAACAAAAACACGGATCAATTGGTCAAACGGGATCTACCAATTTTTGTTTCATTAATGTGCAAGTTAGCTGTGCATTGAATAACTTTTGCATCCAAGGCCTGTACAAGCAAAGGGCTTTCCACTTGGAAACAAGAAAAGTTGAGTATTAATATTCCACGACCAGTACAAGCAAACCAAACCCAAATACAGTATCCATCCGCCAGCCATCAGTGACTACGGATGGGGCAATTGAGCTTACTCAAAGACATATACACAGACCACAGAGTGCTGAAACAGAAACTAAAAAAGAAAGTAACAGCCCATGACTAGACAATCCAACAGCATCCTTGCCATCACCAAGATTATGGGCTGCGAGGAGCTAGATTGAGAAGGGGGTGGCCTTCTGCAATGAATTTGTTTAAATCCGGGCAGTTTTCATCCTCGTGATCACGAATCTTGGCACAAAGAAGACAGAATAACTCAACAGCATACCTCCCATAACGGCCATTCAGTATTTCAAAGCCCTTGCCAACCTCAGTTACATTGTCTGGTATACGTTTCAGGTAGGGGCATTTATCACTCCAGTGGCCAAACACATTGCAAACTGCGCAAGGGCGTTTGAATTGGAATCTCCAAGGTTTCTCAGCTGTGAATGGGCTGCTCATTTTCTTCTCTTCTGGTTTTGATTTTTTAGTGGTATTCTCCTCGTCAAGTTGGACTTTAGCTAGGTTCTCTTCAACAGCCTTTTCATTTTTGAGTTGAGAGGGAGGGCCATCTGTGTGTTTGACGAAATGTGGAGATACATTAATTAATAATACAAACTGCACAGTGCATATATATGCTAAGTAAGCCAGCCATCTGAATTCGGGTCGGGCCCTTAATTACTTTGTATTCTCGATCTCATTGAATCTTCAAAAACTTACTACTACTGCTTCACGCTCAATTACGTTCTACTCTGTTTGGGTTAATTTCTTAGGAGGATATCTCATTGAATCATCAAATACTTACTACTACTTCTTCATGCTCAATTACATTCTACTCTGTCTGGGTTAATTTGTTTGGAAGATAACAAAGCCAGCCATATGCATGCCATTGCCACCTATGTGTGTGTAAATAGCTACCAGCCTTCTTCCTACCATTGTGATTAAGTGTGCAAGCAAAAATCCCCAATGTTGTGGGTTTGTGTGTGCGTGTGCGTGTGTGAATAGCTACTGGCCTTCTTCCCACCATTGTGGTTAAGTGTGCAAGCACAAATCCTCCATGTTGTGGGATTGTGTGTGTGTGTGTGAGTGTGTAGCTACCGGCCTTCTTCCCACCATTGTGGTTAAGTGTGCAAGCACAAATCCTCCATGTAGTTGGTTTGTGTGTGTATGTATGCGTGTGTGTAAATAGCACCAGCCTTCTTCCTACCATTGTGGTTTAAGTGTGCAAGCACAAATCCTCAATGTTGTGGGTTCGAAGGCTGGTATCCTCAATTGAATTATACATATAAATACCTAACTCAGAATAATAGATAGTCCCCTACGTACGAAATTTGTTGAGAATTAAATCTACACAAGTAGAGTAACTGCGGGAGGGCCAAATCAAATAGATTTGGGATGATAGTTGATAGATTCTACAAAAAAATTATGCTCAGTATGTATTACGTAATCAGGCATGGAAAATCAAACAAAATTGCTTACACCAAAATACCTAATTGATTGTTATATGAATATCTATAGCTTTTAATAATTAAAGAACAAGGAAGAAAATACACATTTTCAGCATAGCCAGGGAATTTTTATGAAGACAAAAAATTAGGCATCATCAATTAACCTAATTAAATTCAAGCATGGTAACCCTAAAAACATATAGGGTAAATTACACAGAACCACCTCAACTATTGGGTCATTAACAGTTTCATACCTCGTCTTTAAAAAGTTTCAATGTCATACCTTATCTTCGAATTTGTTTCAATTTCATACCTCCTGTCACTTGTCTGTCAAATTCTCTGTTAAATGCTGAAATGGCATGTATTGTGAGATCCCACATCGCCCAGGGGAGTGATCCTTATATGTATATTCCCATCCCTACCTAGCGCGAGGCCTTTTGGGAGCTCACTGGCTTCGGGTTCTGTCGGAACTCCGAAGTTAAGCGAGTAGCGCGCGAGAGCACTCCCATGATGGGTGACCCACTGGGAAGTTCTCGTGTGAGTTCCCAGAAACAAAACCGTGAAGGCATAGTCGGGGCCCAAAGCGGACAATATCGTGCTACTGTAGTGGAGCGGGCCCGGGAAGTGGTCGACCCCGGGTCGGGATGTGACATGTGACGTGGCACATTTTATATTAAAAAATTATTAAAATATTATAAAAACTTAAAAAAATATTTTAAATATTAATTAAATATTTTTTTTCTCTCTCTCCCCCCTTCTTCTTCTTCTTCTTCTTGTAGGCCGAACTGGTTCGGTTTTTTTTTTCTCTCTCTCTCTCTCTGTCTCTGTCTCTGCCCAGAAGAAGAACAAGAAAGAGGAGGAGAGAGAAGAAAAAAAAAAAAAAAATATTCGGCACCCCACCCCAACCTGCCCAGAAAAAGGAGAAGAGAAGGAGAAGGAGAAGAAGAAGAAGAAGAAGAAGAGAGAAGAAGGAGAAGAAGAAAAAAAAAAAGAGGTGTTCGGCCCTGACTAGAAGAAGGAGAAGGAGAAGGAGAAAGAGAAGGAGAAGAGAAGAAGAAAGAGAAGAAGAAGAGAGAAGAAGAAGAAGAAAAAAAAAGAAAGAAAAAAAAAAGAGGTGTTCGGCCCTGCCCAGAAGAAGGAGAAGAGAAGAAGAAGAAGAAGAAGAAGAGAGAAGAAGAAGAAGAAGAAGAAGAAAAAAAAAAGAAGGTGTTCGGTCTGGGCAGAGAAGAGAAGAAGAAGAAGAAAAAAAAAAAAAAAAAAAAAAGAAGGTGTTCGGTCTGGGCAGAGAAGAGAAGAAGAAGAGAGAGAAGAGAGAGAAGAGAAGAAGAAGAAGAAAAAAAAAAAAAAAAAAAAGGTGTTCGGTCTGGCCAGAAAAGAGAAGAAGAAGAAGAAAGAGAGAGAAGAGAGAGAGAAGAGAGAGAGAAGAAGAAAAGAAAAAAAAAAGAAAAAAGAGAAGGTGTTCGGTCTGGGCAGAGAAGAGAAGAAGAAGAAGAAGAAGAAGAAGAAGAAGAAAGAGAGAGAAGAGAGAGAAGAGAAGAAGAAGAAAAAAAAAATATTTTATTAATTTTTTAATATAAAATGGGTCCCGTCACTTGCCACATCAGCATTTTAACAGAGGAATTGACGGAAGGCTGACGGAAGATATGAAATTGAAACAAATTCGAAGATAAGGTATGACATTGAAATTTTTTAAAGACGAGGTATGAAAATGTTCACGACTAATAGTTGAGGTGGTTCTGTGTAATTTACCCAAACATATATGCATCGAGTTAATTAAGCTGCAAATTCGAAATTAGGGATAATCTTCTTCCTCCTCACAAGCCCTAAAACCATAACAAACATGCAAATCTCTTCCTCCTCACAAACCCTAAAACCATAAACATGGAAAAAAGCACACCAAGAGAAGAGGGAGGACTCCGGATCTCACCTCTGAGCTTCGTCGGTTGGCCTGGAATCTTCCCCTTCCCGGAGCCGGATCCTGGTCCGGCGAGGGACTTGGACTTGGCCTTGGCCTTAGCCTTAGCCTTGGCCTTGGCCTTGGCTATCGCCCTGGATCGGGGGTTCATGGTTCTGTTTTGTAAGAGACGAGAATATTTGGGGGTTCATGGTTTTGTTTTGTAAGAGACGAGAAAATTTGGGGCTTCTGCGGGGCAGGCGCTAGCAAGGTGGTTTATAAGGATTGATTTGGAATTGTAGTGTTTTTAAAAAATATAGCTTATTAAAAAATTTGAAACACTAAAGGTATATTTGGCAAAATAAAAAATATATAAAAAAAGCTTTTTTGAAAAAATTAATATCAAAAGCAGAAGCATAGTCTTTCGTGCTTTTAAAAAAAATGTGTAACTTTTTAAAGTACAGTAGTGGCGTTTATTTAATGAATTTTCAAATGATAAGTATATCTCCACATATTATAAAAAATTATAATATTTGTCTTTACATCATTGTTTTTCATAATAATTATATCACATTAAATACTATATACTTTTTAGTGATTTAACATACTCAAAACAATTTATACGAAAGTTTACCAAACACTCAAACATTTTTTTTTTGTTAAGAGCACTTAAAAAAAAGAGTCTCTTAACAAACAAAAAAATTACCAAACATTCAACAACTTTATTTTACCGATATGTATTCTCACAGCACAATGAAAGTAGTTTTTTCAAATAGGGGTGTGCTCACACACCCCATTTTACTTCTCACACATCCCTTGATAATTTCTGTCCGTTGATCTTCTTTAATTCATCCGATCCGATGACCAAAAATTAAAAAAATGTGTGAAAAATAAAATGAGGTGTATGGATATCTTATCCCTTTTAAAAAAGCACAACAATACCAAAACTAAATCAAAGTAAGATAGATTACAAATGGGCCTATTACTAATCAAAGTACGGTACATTACGTCATCAAGCTTATTTCTTTTTGGATTCAAAAGGTGCGTTAGAGCTCGAGGTTAATTTTAAGGAGGTAAGGCCATCTCCAACCGAGGGCTGGCCAGAGGGCTCGTTTGAGCCCTCTAGCCCTCCAAGATTCTCCAAGATATTAATATTTTAATGAACAGTACAGGGCCATATTTGCCTCCGTCTCCAACCGAGGGCCAGAGGGCCAGAGGGCTCGTTTTAGCCCTGTCACAAAAAACCGTCTCCAACCGAGGGCCAAAGGGCCATAGGGCCAAACATAATTTATTATTTTAAAGTTACAATTTAAAGCTACAATTTAATGTTGTTTCATATTGTTTAATGTTGTTTTATGTTACTTAATTTAATTTAATGTTGTATAATGACCTAGGAAGTTATAGGAAAAAAATAGAATTAAAAAAAGGTTTAAATTGAAGTTATAGAAAAAAAAAAGAAAAAAAAAAGGTTTAAATTGAAGTTATAGAAAGAAAAAAAAAGGTTTAAATTCATAAAAATTTAAAAAAAAAAAAAAAAAAAAAAAAAAAGAAGGGAAGCAACGGCTAGTGGCTCGCTAGCCGTTGCAAATTTCAAATTCAAATTTTATTTCTGTCGGTTATAACCGACAGAAATAAGAAAGATTAAAAAAAAAAATAAAATCTGCTTAATGCTGTCGGTTTTATCCGACAGCAAAGAAAACTATTAAAAAAAAAAATAGCCAGCCAGCCAGCGGGCTGGCTGGCTGGCCGAACACAGCCAGCCCTCCGGCCCTCCAGCCCTCTCCGATTCCGTGGGGCCCTCCCAGATTCCAGAGCCCTCTGGCCTAGCCCTCGGTTGGAGACGGTTTTAGGGCCATTTTCGGCCCTCTGGCCCTCTAGCCCCTTCGGTTGGAGATGGCCTCTCCAACCGAAGGGGCTAGAGGGCCAGAGGGCCGAAAATGGCCCTAAAACCGTCTCCAACCGAGGGCTAGGCCAGAGGGCTCTGGAATCTGGGAGGGCCCCCACGGAATCGGAGAGGGCTAGAGGGCTGGAGGGCTGGCTGTGTTCGGCCAGCCAGCCAGCCCGGGGCTGGCTCTTTTTTTTTTAATGCTTTTCTTTGCTGTCGGTTAAAACCGACAGCAGTAAGACAAACAGTTTTTTTTTTATTTATTTTAGCATTGCTGTCGGTTACAACCGACAGCAATAGTTTGAATTTAAATTACACTCCAACGGCTAGTGGCACTAGCCGTTGCCTCAGTTTTTTTTTTTTTTTTTTTTTTTTTTTCTGAAAATTGCAGGTTACCATTCTATTTGTTTTTTTTTTGTTTTTTTTTTTTTAAACATTTATTTTCTTCTATAAATATGGTAAGTTCTTTCAATTCTTCACTTCATTTGCAACATTTGCTTGTTCAATATTTCATTCTCAATATTTCCTTCAATATATTTCTCAATATTTGTTTCAATTTCTCAATATTTCCTTCAATATATTTGTAGTTTTTAAATTTAAGTTGTTGTAGTTTTTAAATTTAAATAATAAATTATGTTTGGCCCTATGGCCCTTTGGCCCTCGGTTGGAGACGGTTTTTTGTGACAGGGCTAAAACGAGCCCTCTGGCCCTCTGGCCCTCGGTTGGAGACGGAGGCAAATATGGCCCTGTACTGTTCATTAAAATATTAATATCTTAGAGAATCTTGGAGGGCTAGAGGGCTCAAACGAGCCCTCTGGCCAGCCATCGGTTGGAGATGGCCTAAGGTTTTATAACGTCCATCAAGGTATAAGGTTGATCATTTTGAATTTTGAGCAAAATATAGGGTTGATAATTTTGAGTTTTGAGTTTTGAGTTTTAGAATGTTCTTAGGAGGAGTTTAGAGGTTAGAGTGCAGGAGTTGGGTTTAGAGTTTGTAACCAATGCATGAATATAACGTTGTTAATATGACGTTAATACTCAGTACCAATATCATCGTTCACGTTGTTTCGTCTGTATTGAATTATTTTCGACACGGTCGTACCATACATTTATTTTACTGTGACAAACCCGTGAGCTTCATTTACAAGAGTACATCGAAGAAAACACCAACGATTTAAATTTTTATTTTTATTTAAAAAAAATGCTATGGAGACCATATTGTGTAGACCGCTTGATGTGATGGTTGATAGTTAGATTTTTTCCTTAGTGAATTAAAGAATAAATCCAGTCATCTCTCGTCACGTCATGGGGTCTACAAAATATAGTTTGAGGGTAATGCTAGGTAGACTAAATTTGTAAATTAAATGATATGTTATCAATAAGAAATATCCACATTAATCAATACTTAAATAATAATTCAGTCATCAATAACGGCATCGACAATGGCTGCACGTCCATGGGTGAATTATGTCTTGCCAAATATAGATACTTTTTTTTTCAATTCCAGTTTCGAAACTAAATTTTCAGAACATGCACCGATCGACCTACGATATCCCTTGTTTATTCAAACTTTCCGTACAGATACTAAGCCTAATATCTGCCCATCATTATCTTAAAATATAAATAAAGCCTTGAGTTTTGTTGCAGAACTTGTAAGAAGTGAACTTTTGATCTTAGAACATTTTAACATTCTAAAGAGAAATTTTATTTAAACTCATGTAACCTATTTCTACATCTAACTTACTTTTTGCATCCATTTGATTTTTAACTAAACTATTAATATCTCTATAAACCTTAATTTACTACCTAATATACCCCCATAAACCCAATTCAATATGTGGATTTATTTTTACACCCATTTGATTTTTAACTCTATTTTTGCTGGAACAAATTACAGAAGGATGATCGAACTGCTTCACATTGCAGACTACTACAAGGGGGTGGAAAAGATTACATAAGGGAAAGGCCTCGATATTTCGTTCTATTAGAGCAATGGTTCAATGAAGATGAGGAAAAGAAAAAGGTAGAGAGAGAGAAGAAAGAAGGTAGTGAAACCAAGTCAAACTCAAAAGCAAAGAATGTGGCTTCCAGTCTCAATGATGATTCTTGTTTCTGGGTGCACTTTGAGGAAGCGCTTATCTTGTGCAACGAACTAGCGAGTAATCCAAATGCCAAGCAAAAGCTGATTGACTTTGAGTGTTACGTGCTGAAAGCACCCCAGAATTTTGCAGTAACACCTGATATTTTCCTGGACCAGAGCAGCTTCATGCAATGGTGGAGCAAGTACAAAGAAAATGTGGGAAGTAATTCCTCACCACTCGCTGAGGTCATGAAGCCTAACACTTATCGCAAGTATTCGAAGTTTCATTAGTAAATCGAAAAGTTGATCCTGTATAGGAAGAGTTGGTGCAAATTGCAGAGTGTATTGCTTTAGACTGTCCTGTCATCAATGTTGGTGTTTTAGTTCAAGGCTTGCTGAACTCGTTAGTGAACGTATGGGTGGGCCTGTCAAGGATGCAAATGTCATATTAGCGAGATGGATGAAAAGAAGCACAGAGCTGAGGACGTCAATGCAAACTAGTGTACTGCATATTGGATTCATAAATTGAGTCATACCTTGGTTGAAGGATTCAAAACTTCAAAATCACCATACATCAATAAAAAAAATTTATTTTTCCCTATGAGAGCTATTAGGCTTTTAGCCGGAATAAAAATAGGATAAACAAAGAGTGGTCGTAGGGTTTAATTATAGTGTTTGAGTTTATTTATAAATTTGAGTTTTATTATTAATTTCATTTCGTACTTAATAGTAATTATGCAATAGGGTAAAAATTTAGACAATTAACATTTAAAATTTTAAGTTGGGTGTAAAAAGATGTCACATCCCAGCCTGGCCCCCCCCACCACATCCCGGGCTCGACTCCGCCGTAGCACGATATTGTCCGCTTTGGGCCCTGACCACACCCTCACGGTTTTGTTTCTAGGAACTCAACGAGAACTTCCCAGTGGGTCACCCATCATGGGATTGCTCTCGCGTGAACTCGCTAACTTCGGAGTTCCGATGAACTCCGAAGCCATTGAGCTCCTGAAATGCCTCGTGGTAGGTAGAGATGGGAATATACATATAAGGCTTACAGGATCCACACCCCTGGGCGATGTGGGATCTTACAAAAGAGGTTACATGGGTTTAAATAAAATTTCCCCATTCTAAATCATAGCAATTAAAGAACAGGGAATGATTGGCTCCCAACATAATGTAAACTTGTTAAATATTGATTCAGCACTGCTTGAAATTTGTTTGGGACTTACTAAGCCCTGGTTTGGTACTAAGGTGATTTTAAAAAAAGTGGGTATCAAAAAAAGTTGGGGGAGTTTTTGGTGTTTGGTAAACACCCCAAACCAGCTTTATTTCAAAGTTTAGGATGAAAAAAAGCCAAAAATCTGAAGCTGCAAAAAGCAACTTAAAAAAACCAGCTTATTGAAAAACACAGGTGAACAGTAAATCAGTTTAATGAATTTTTCAATTTGCCCTCCTTTCTCCTGCCTTCCTCACACTTTCACTCTCGCACGCCATTTTCGAACCCCAACTTCCCTCTTGACCCAGATCTGAAAGAAGCCATTTATCTCTCTCGTTCTCCAACAATCTCTCTCGTTCTCAGGCTTGGCGTCCTTCCTCTGGTAAGCTTCTCTTATCTAAAATTTCGTTATTTATTTGTTTGGATTTAGAATTTGGCGATGAGAGAGTGAGTGAAAGAGGGGTGGGAAGAGCGAAGGGATGAGTGTATGGGTGTCGGGAAAAAAAATTGGGGATGGAAGGTCGGGAAAAAATTAATTGGGGAAGGTGATATGGTTTGTGGAAAAATTTAATTGGGAAAAAATTAATTGGGGAAAAAAATTAGGGTTTGTGGAGGAACCATGAGGATAATTAAAGTTAAATCTTGTAAGGCTTCCCAGAGAAACATCAAGAAACCTTTAGAAGGTTTCTCTGGATATCGATTTAAGCCAAATATATTCTATTTGAGGGGCACCTCTGTACTATTGAATATTTGAGGGGCACCTCTGTAGTTGTTTATATATGTAAAGAGCCATGATAATCCTTGAGGGGAACCTCTGTAGTTGTTATGTGTAAAGAGCCATGATAATACTTTAGAGTTAGATAAATATATTACACTGCTCTATTTGGGTAGCACCATAGCAGTATTGTCATGCAAATTTTTACCTCAAGTATCTAAAGATGTTTGCTCTGTTGTCAATGTATTAAACTGCTCCCTGTCCAATGTGTTTCACATATGTATATCCCTCAAATAAGACCATTTGAGGGACGCTTTGTTGTCCCCACTCCTCATTGTAGTTTGATAGATACTCTTTTTCAATCTTATTGGATAGGGATGTAGTTGTTTGATTGTTCTGTGCGCAGAAGGTTTAGATTAATGGGATATGTATTGGCTGTTAGATGTTGCAACTTATCTCACTATGTCGATTAATCCATGGTGCATGATTGTCTTGGTCATCTTACCTTACCCTATTGGCTCTTGGATTTTCACTGGACGGTATACTTCGTTGTGGGTATTCATCAGTTCTTCCATTCACATTTTGTTTTGTGTTTGCGTGATTTAGGAACGTATATCTTCCTTCCCTGAAATATTGGTGTGTTGTGATAGTATGTTGTTGCTTAGTCTAGTTGAGTTACTCTTAGGTCACACTACTCTCATTATGTTTGATATTCTCGCATGCATAAAATGCCTTTTTATTTATCTTCTAGTACTGTATCCTGTATGGAATAGGAATGTCGTTTACTGATTAGTATTTTGGGTCTTTCTCCGTGCTCTCATGTATAACATAAGTATGATCATATATGCTGCAGAATCTCGAGTCTTATGCTTTTATTCATTTTATTTTAATAAAATGAGAATTAGTTTGCCTGCTATACCTGTATCTTTTCATCTGGCTTACCATTTGTTCTGTTTTCAGACAATGTTGAGCTCGGTACAGCATGTGGAAAGTACTTCCGAGTGTCTTGCCTTAGCATCATTGATGCAGGTACTCCATAGTTTTCGTATCATTCTAACCAATTTGTTTGCCGACCTGTGAAAAACTGGTTTGGCTAACTTTGTCATTTGGTATTATTTTCAGGTGATTCGGATATTATCAAGACGCTGTCTGGTGGTCAGTGAAGGAGAGTAGGATGATACCTCTATGCTGAGTGTAGTGTTTTGTTTTGAGACTTGCCCTTTCTTTTCTCTGAATGAAATTGTCGATTTTCTTTGACAATGTTGTGTTGCTAAGTTTCCAAATGCTTAGATTCTACCATATGTGTAAGGTGATCTTCGTTGTGACTTGATGCATGGCATCTTGAGATTCATTAAAGTTAATTTTCTTACATGAAATGCTTACGCTAAGTAGTTAAGCAAAAAATAGCACAGTATGAAATGCTGGATAACAAGATAGGTTTTAGTTTGGTGTGGGATTTTGCTTCTTTAGAAACCATTTTTGTTCATAAGTGCTATTGAAGGGCTGGTTTGGTATTGTTGTGCTTTGAAAAAAATAAAGTATATTTAGTAATTCACCTTTATTTGTTACGAAAATTAAATTAATGGCACATCTAGTATTATATTCTTTTTGGTCATTTTATACAGTCACATCTATTTTACATAAAAGTTTACCAAATACTATAATACTGTTTTTTTTTTTGCAAAAGCACTTTTACAAAAAAGTTTACCAAACACTCTGCTGCTTATTTTCACAGCACGTCAGAAACAGTTTTTTTTAAAAGCACAACAATACCAAACCAGCCCTAAGTAACTTATTAAATGAATTGTCCTCAAGAGTTGGTCCCCATTGAAGAAGACATGACCACTGTGCTGGCTAGTTTTCTTCTGAAATGACTAAATTTATCTCTGCTTTTAGCGTTTTACTATAGCTTAGTTTAAAATTTCCTATATTAATTACAAAATGCACTTCGTAAACTATTGTATGAGTAATACGAATGTTACAAAACAAAAGGATTATGAAAACTGTATAGGGGTGGGGAAGTGGAGGGATTATGCGATAGAGTTCGCTTTGGGGCATCGTTGTGGGCTTAATTATCATAAAAAATGTACAATATTTTCTTATACACGCTGATTAGTTGTTTTGCATTTTTAGTTGACATTCTTTTGGACAGTGTTTTGAAATTCATAGTTGCTAGGTGGTTGTATTTGTATGTGAGCCAAACTCAGGGGGACTTGCTTTGCCAATGAAAATTATTCATATCAGGCAAATTGAAAAGTATGTGATCGCTCGCTATGAGAATGAAGTATTTTAATTTGAGAAGTAAATGTGTCATCGGGAAACCAATTCTTTTTTTACATGACGGTATTCTAAACTAGTCTAAACTACAAGAGGTTTGTGGATAGCAAATGGGAATGTGGCATGTCGTTCCGAGGGGCTGAGCTAAAAAAGATAGCTCAAAGCTACACAGCAGAACTCACTTGCCAATGGCATACAAAAAGCTGTTAAGAGAGAAGCCCACGGAAGGGTTAAAGCGTTCAAGATGCATGAGCTTGTACTCGAACTTGCCCTTTCAATTTCGAAAGCTGAGAAATTGTGTTAAAAACACAATGGGGAAGGATCAGTTAAACAATATGCTTCTACCATGGCTGCTCCTTTTTCATCAAATCATTATATGTTTGTTCCTCATGTTTCAAAGGATCATCGATCATCGAATCGTGTTACTAATGGATCTTAGTAAAGAAGCTAAAGATTAGTCATCAAAATTGTTGCTAGGAGTTAGTTATAGTTGTTAGAAAGTTTTGTATACTATTAATTTAGGTTAAGGGCATTAGTGTAATCTGTTAGAAAGTCCACATGTGTATATATAACAAACAATGTGTAATTATTCATTCATTCAATGAAAAAGTAAATTCTCATATTTCTATATGGTATCACGCCCTTCTCGCCTCACAGCTTCCTCTCGATCCTCTTCGCTCCCTCTCCCAATCTCTTTTTTTTCTTCATTAATCTTGCTGAAATTCTTCATCGTTCTTCTTCGATCACAATCTCTGTGCTGTTGATTGGTGTTTTTCCCTGAAATCTTCCATGGCGTCACCGTCTGCTTCGTCTTCTCCAAGTGAGTCGGTGCAAGCTCCAAACCCTAATCCCCCAAATTCTTCATTCTCTTCGAATTCGTATGCTTCTCCTACGATCGAAAACATCGGAAGCATGGTGCCAATCAAACTCAAACGCTCTAATTATCTCCCATGACGTGCTCTATTTGCTACAATTCTGCGCAGATATAAGCTTCTTTGCATCGTTGATGGTACTGAAGTCTGTCCATCGCCTCTTCTTCCCGATCGATCTCTCAATCCTGCTTTTGAGATCTGGTATGAGAAAGATCAGAACCTTCTAATTTGGCTAAACTTTACTCTGTCTGAAGAAGTGATCCCTTTCACTGTCGGTGTATCGTCATCTCGGGATCTATGGCTCAAACTTGAGCAGCGCTTTGGAGGAGTCTCCGATGCTCACATTCATGAGTTACGCTCTTATCTCCAGTCAATTAAAAAAGGATCACAATCAATTTCTAGTTATCTGCAGCAAATCAAGGAAATCTCTTATGCTTTAATGGCAGCTGGTGCGCCTGTCACTGATCGAGACCTAATTGCAGCTACATTGACTGGTTTACCTGATGAATTCGAATCCTTCACTGATTCAATTCTCCTTCGTATTTCCACCACAACCTTGGATGAATTGCATGGCATCTTGCTCACCAAAGAATTATCAATGTCTCGACGGAAGCAAATTGTCTCCTCTAGCACCACAGAGCCCTTTCATGCCTTTGCTGCTCAGTCACAGCCTCCTCTCTTGCTTACACCACCACAACATCAAGTCTTTGCTGCTCAACCACAGTCTTATAAGGGAAATTACAGAGGCAATCACTATGGTAATTACAGGGGTAATGCTCGTGGATAGCGTGGTAATTACAAAGGTAACAATTTCCGTGGAAACTATCAAGGTTCTCGTGGCAATTATCAAGGCTCTCGTGGTACTCTTTGTCAAATTTGTGGATCAAACAGTCATGAGGCTATTGACTGCTTTAATCGAATGAATCCGGATATCTTTGGCAAAGTTCCTCCTGCCAAGCTAGCTGCCATGTGTGCACATTTTTCATCAAAGGCCTCTCCTTCTTGGCTTATCGATTTGGGTGCAACTTCACACATCACCAACGATATTTCTAATATCTCCTCTCCTACTCCTTATCGTGGTGAAGACAAAGTCTACATTGGTGATGGTAAAGGTTTGACAATTAACAATATTGGTTCTTCCTTTTTACATACTCCCTCTGCTACATTCAAACTGCAAAATGTTCTTCATGTCCCACAAATGCAGCATAATTTACTCTCTGCATATCAATTTCTCGAGGATAATTACTGCTTTTTGACACTTAATTCTGATGGATCATATGTAAAGGATTGTTCTACGGGGAAGACGCTTTTGCAGGGATCGGTTAAGGATGGCTTTTATCCCCTGCAGTGCTCCTCTTAGTCACCTCAATGTTCACTGCTCTAATAAGTGTCAAAGCACCAGTTCAAGTATGGCACAACAGACTTGGCCATCCATCTTCATCTATCTTCAAACGAGTTCTTTCCAAGAATAAACTTGCACTTCAAGGAAGCACATCAGTGGACTTTTTTTGTCCCAACTGTGCACTTGCCAAAAATCACAAGCAACCCTTTAGTCCTGTCAGTTCTACCTCCTCTTCCTGTTTAGAACTTTTACATTGTGACCTTTGGGGACCAACTCTTGTTATGTCAGTGAGTGGTTATAGGTATTATCTGTTGCTTGTTGATGACTATAGTAAATACAGTTGGTTTTTTCCTTTACGGTCAAAATCTGAAGTGTATTCTATCTTTGTTGAGTTCAAGAATTATGTAGAAAACCTTCTTGGAAATAAAATCAAAATTGTTCGTTCAGATTCAGGGGGTGAATTCACTAGCACTGCTTTACAATCTTTTCTCAAAACACATGGCATTGTTCATCAATTTAGCTGTCCGCACACACCTGAACAGAATGGTTGTGACGAAAGAAAACATCGTCATCTTGTAGAAACTGCTCGAACACTCTTGGTTGCATCTAATGTTCCTCATATTTTCTGGGTAGAAGCATTTTCAACTGCCATATACTTGATTAATAGACTACCTATTTCTGGAAAATTACAGTCTCATTGGGAATTATTGTTTCATACTCCTCCTGATTATAGTAGACTGAAGGTATTTGGTTGCAGCTGTTTTCCCTGGCTTAAGCCTTATGCAACTTCGAAATTGGACAACAAGAGTAAATATTGTGTATTCTTGGGGTATAGTATTCAACATAAAGGGTATAGGTGTCTGGATCCATTGACTCATAGGGTATATATATATCTCGTCATGTGGTTTTTTTTGATGAATCTACATTTTCGTTTCATCATTCTCAGTTATCTCCCACAAGTGTTGCCTCTCTGTCCCATGCAGCAGGTTCAGTTGCTTCTCCAGTAGATTTGCAGTTCACTATTCTTAATGATGCTTCTGGAATTGGTTTAGCTGCTCATTCTTCAAAACCTTATACTAGTGGTGCATCATCTTTTATTTCAGAGGCTGCTCTTACTCACAGTGTTCCAGATTCTAGTTCACATGCTGCTTCTGTTGATCCAAATGTTTCTTCACCTGATGCTCATAATATCTCTTCTACTGCACCAAATACTCACCCTATGATCACACGCTCTAAAGCAGGGATATTCAAGCCAAAGGCTTTTTCAGCAACCAAGCATCTTATTCCCTATTCTCTAGATTATGTTCCATCCACTTATTTGCAAGCTTCCAAGCATGCTCACTGGAGAACTGCCATGCAAGAAGAGTTCAATGCTCTGCAATATATAGGAACTTGGATGCTTGTCCCCTCTTCTCCTAATCAAAATGTTGTTGGCTGTAAGTGGGTGTTTAGAATCAAGGTTCAATCGATCGGTACAAGGCTTGGCTTGTAGCCAAAGGGTTTCACCAGCAAGATGACATCGATTATAAGGAGACATTCAGCCCTGTAGCCAAGCCTGTCACCATTTGTATTCTATTGTCTCTTGCAGCTCAGTTTCACTGGTTTTTAAACCAATTGGACATAAGTAATGCTTTCTTGCATGGGGATTTACAAGAAGATGTCTTTATGCAGCAGTCTCCCGGGTTTAGTGATCCCTCATTTCCAAACCATGTTTGCAAACTTAAAAAGTCACTTTATGGCCTTAAACAGGCTCCACGAGCTTGGTTTGACCAAGTGTTGCATTCCTTTGGTTTTCTGCAATCCTCTTCTGATGTTTCTCTCTTTGTCTTAAAAGCTCAAACCTTGGTTATCATCCTTGTATATGTTGATGACATTCTAGTCACGTGTCCTAATGCTACTCTCTGTCAACATTACATTCAGAAACTGAGCATTGTCTTTCCAATCAAAGATCTCGGTCATTTGCACTATTTTTTGGGACTTGAGGTGCACAGGTCATCTAAAGGTATATTCATACATCAAGGAAAGTATTTCCTTGATCTTCTTCGGAAAACCAAGATGGATAGAGCTAAACCATGTTCAACTCCTTTAGGCACAACTAATCTTAATCATACTGGTGCCCTTTTATCCAATCCTCTAGAGTACAGATCCATTGTTGGGGCTTTGAAATACCTCACATGGACAAGGCCGGACATATCGTTTGTGGTTAATCAAGTATGTCAATTTATGCATGCTCCACGGGATTACCATCTTCAAGCTGCCAAAAGAATTCTCCGCTTCTTAAAAGGTACTCTTACACATGGTCTATGGTTTAAACCAGGCACTTTGAATCTTACTGCATATTCGATGCCGATTGGGCAGGGTGTACCTTTGACAGGAGGTCCACCAGTGGCTATTGTATATTTCTTGGCTCTAATTTGATTAGTTTGAGTGCTAAGAAACAGTCCACGGTTGCTCGATCTTCTACTGAGGTCGAGTATCGGTCCTTAGCTCATACATTAGCAGAAATAACATGGATCTGTAAAGTGTTCACAGATATTGGTTTTCCTCTACCTCAGATTCCTCATATCTGGTGTGATAACATTTCTGCCATCTCTTTAGCTTTTAGCTTCTAACCCTGTTTTTCATGCTCGGACTAAACATGTTGAAATTGACTATCATTACATCCGTGAGCTTGTTCTTGCTAAGCTTATCAAGCTTCAATATGAGTGTAGTCAAGATCAATTAGCAGACATCCATTGTCACGCCCCAATCCCGACATACGTCCAAGATCGACACGTGACATCGCCAAATCCCCGTATCTCAACATACCCCGTCTTCGGGATATGGTAATTCACAACTTGAGAATCAAATCAAATAGAAATTTTCGTATACTTTATGGCTGCATCTAACCTCCTCGTTAGACTGCCTACGTACCCTCAAAAGGGATCAAGCCATTCGTAGTTCAACTTTTCACTACACTCGAACATTCATCACATAGACCACTAGGTCTCAACATAATACCACAATTCAAATATGTAGCACCTCAAGAAACATTTAACAAGCACAATAATAATCTCTAGTCATATCATCATTCATCCACACATATGCATTCCAACACCATCCAATTATCACATCAATCAATAACATATACAATTCATCGAATGCAAGGCTAGAGCGATACGGTGCGGCCGAAGCCTACGTCTCTGAAGCTGTCTGAAATGAATCAAATGATGCGATTTCGGACCACTCAACGAAATCCATCAACATCGGGTTCCGAACCTCTCAACGGAACCAAACTAAAATATGATCGTCCATCAAATGTACCAAGTACAATTAATCTTTCTCACTTCTATAATGCATAAGGTTCCCCAACGTGGCTATACCAAGCAGAACTATATGCATAGTTTAATATCACAGACAGTGATCACCCAACGCGGATATACCAAGCATGATCACTCCTAAAAGCATACATGGCCATAAGGATCGCCGCGCGATCCATATATAATGTGGTCCCCCAATGCGGATTAACCAAGCAGGACCACTTGTGACCCCCCCAATGCGGATTAACCAAGCAGGGTCAAGATAATCAGGTAGGTAGTGATCACCCAATGCGGATAAACCAAGCATGATCACTCCTAGAATGCGTATGGTCCCCCAATGCGGATATACCAAGCAGGACCATCAATGTACAATTGCTACATGGTGCAGTAAACCCTTATGAGTTACAACGTAGTCACCTATTACAACGTAGTCACCTACACCATCAACTTCTCATGGCCACCATTAATATGCCACACAAATATATAAGTTCCATAGAATACTTCTATTATGATTCTAAGGTCACATTGCCGTAACATATATCTTACTTATCTTTCACATTACTAAAAAGATAGTTAAACATATATATATATATATATATATATATATATATATCACAATCATCATCAATACATAAGCCAAATCAAGTTTAATGAACACAAGCATATGGCTAATATATAAACATCACCTTTCAATACAAATCACATTTATAAGACCAAGACATATTCACATATGATATTAACATAAGAAATTAAGGTAATAACCACATTACATATATTCAAGTCACTCTCTAACCAATGTAGGCCCACTAGACTTCAATTAGTCTCCCGTAGTACTCATTTTAGTATTTAGAACGTTTCGAGACATGTTGACCAAAACTCAACTATCGATCAACGGTAAGGTCCATAACTCTTCGTAATTCAATCCGGAAGATCCGCACATTGAATTTCAGATCCGTAACTTCCCAAAGTCCACATTATTGTCAAATAACAACATACTAAAATCTCATCACGATCCGACGGTCGGATCTCCACCAATTTCAAATTCAAGTAGCGATCGGCATTTAATTTTACAAACTTAGAAATTCAATTAGGGAAGATCCGTACATCGGATTTCCGATCGGTAGGTTTCTATAATCCTTAAATATTATTTTCTATCACGCATTAAGGTTTGGTGACGATCCAACGGTCGGATCGTCGATTCATATTTTAACCAAGTAAGGTATCGTAATGAAACTAAGTCCAAACATTCAAATTACGTCATGCGGGTAGCAAACATGAACTCAAGGCATCTAATTGAACTTATAAGAACATCTTCGGCCCATTGGCCAGGCCGCCACCACACGAGCCGCCGCGGGTGGCGGTCGGCCGCCCCGACTTGCAAGAAAATTCAACTATTTTTAAAAATTACCAAAAATTACAAAAATGAAGATCTCGAAGTGTAGAACAAACTTTATACCTGTGGCCAAGTCCAATTTAGCCTGGAAAGGCTCCAATTTCACTCGAACTCGTCGAAACCCTATAAATGGGTGTCCCATGATTCGACCTCAATTCGATCTCCAACGCCCCCACCACTGCTTGGGCTTTGTTCCTGAGGTTGTGGTGAGCAGATTGGTGGTGGTAATTGTTTGAGTTAGCTTCACAATTGTTGAATCGCCGCCACGAACCGTCACACCCACCGTGCGGTTTTCACAATTTCAAGACCAAATTCCACCAATTTTAGGGTGGAATGGGTAGATGGAAGGTCATGGAGGGATTCTCAGGTGGTGGCTCGGCTTAAATCGCCAAAAAAGTCTCCTGAAAAGGCTTTGAAAACCTCTATTTCCACCGGTCTACCGCGGTTCAATGTGACCTGGTTTGGGTATCTGTGATGGATCCCCTCCATTTCCTCCCCCCTCCTTTCTCTCCTTTGCTTCCTGATTGGGCAGCCTATGCCCTGCTCTCATTCTCTCCCGCACCTCTCCTTTTTTTCCTCCGGCTTGCTGCCCTCCGCAACTTCTCTCTCCTCTTCCGTTTTTTTCTTTTTCTATTTCTTTTTCTTTTTCTTTTTCTTTTTCTTTTTCTTTTTTTTTCTCAACCACTCTCGTGGTTTCCTTTTTCAACCTTGTACGATCGAGGTGCCTAAAAAAAAACACACGTCGTAAATATAAACGTGTTAAAATTAATAATACGAAAATACATAATTTAATTAGTGAAATCTGGGAACGGGATTTCACATCCATACCAAGTCTTTGTCCCAGCAACGATTCTTATATCTTCAATCCAAGCTTTATCTTGGTCCTTTTGATGCTTCCCAGTTCAGCTTGAGGGGGTGTAAAGAAGCTAAAGATTAGTCATCAAAATTGTTGCTAGGAGTTAGTTATAGTTGATAGAGAGTTTTGTATACTGTTAGTTTGGTTAAGGGCATTATTGTAATCTGTTAGAAAGCCCACATGTGTATATATAACAAACATTGTGTAATTATTCATTCATTCAATGAAAAAGTAAATTCTCAGATTTCTATACTTAGATCTTAATAAAGCTTTCCCAATTGTGAATTGCCAAATGAAATAGTCAAAGTGAGTAAATTAGAAAGAGATAGAGCTTGCAAGTTAACTCTAAACCATTCCTCTCGACTGACTGAGTGCGGTGGTCATAGAGATGAATGCTTGGAGTTGAAGCAACTGCCTCGTGGAGTCGAACATCTCACATGTCTTGAAAAATTGCACTTTTTATCGATCCATGTTAGTCACAAAATTGGAGCAACTGATTACAAGGAAAATATTTCTTATATAATGTGGTGCAGGATTGCATTGGAGATCAAGTGAACTAAAAACAACACCCCGAAGCCAACACCATACAAGCAAACTAAAGCAAGCAGAGGCCAAAAGAGAGGCACGTTGTCCAATATCCTAATGGATAGCGTATTGGGCTTCTATTCATGCATCCCATCCTAGGTTCGAAACTCTTCGTTCCCCTAAATATTGTACTAGTTTCGAACTCTTCCTCTCGCCTTAACAATAGTAAACTCTTCTTCTTTTTTCTTAAAGAAAAAAAAAGAAAAAAAGAAAAAAAGAGAAAGAAAGAGATCAAACAGCATACCAAAGCAAAGCATCAATCCAACCAGGTACCGCATTGTTCTAAAATGTCTGCCTAGTGCCGTCTAGACCCACCCAGGAGCTAGGCGGCTAACCATCGGCCCGATTAATCCTTAAGTGTTTAAAATTAAGAAAGATCGCCTAGACCTGCCTAGCGCCCGCCTACCTCGCCTAGGCACTTGCCTAAGTCGCGACTCTCACTTAAGCAGAAAATAGATAACTTTCATTTTGCATTTTATTTTTTTTTCAATAAATTGTAAAAAACTTGTTAAAGACTTGGATGAACACTCATTATATGCTTGTTCCTCATGTTTCAATATGTTCTAATATTTTATAATCCATAAGTTATTATATTTAGCAATTTATGTATCCTATACAATGATGTATTTTGTTATGTATAAATAGATATTTATATACACACACGGATATGTTATATAATAAATAAATTAAAATTAAAAAAGAAAGGCCAAGGCCGCCACCTAGTCACTACTTAGACGCCTAGGCGTTGGGCCCCTACCAGGCGCCCAAACCTTGGTAACACGCATCCAAGACGGGGGTTTCTCTGGTGAACAATGAAACAAAAAACACAGTTGGATCAATTGGTTAAACGGGATCTAAAAGTTTTTGTTTCATTAATGTGCAAGTTAGCTGTGCGTTGAATAACTTTTGCATCCAAGGCCAGTACAAGCAAAGGCTTCCCACTTAGAAATAAGAACAATCAAGTATTAATATTCTAAGACCAGTACAAGCAAACCAAACCCAAATACAGTATTCATCCGCCAGCCATCAGTCACTACGGACGGGGCGGGTGAGCTTACTCAAAGACATATATACAGACTACAGAGTGCTGAAACTCAAAGAAAATAAAGAAGAAAGCAACAGCCCAAGACTAGACAATCCAACAGCATCCTCGCCATCAGCAAGATTACGGGCTGCGAGGAACTCGGTTGAGAAGGGGGTGGCCTTCTGCGATGAATTTGCTTAAATCCGGGCAGTCCTCATCCTCATGGTCACAAAATTTGCCACAAAGAAGACAGCACATCATATCAGCATACCTCAGCCCACGGCCATCCAATATTCTGTAGCCCCTGCCAACCTCAGTTACATTGTCTGGTATACGTTTCAGGTAGGGGCATAAATCACTCCAGTGGCCAAACACATTGCAAACTTCGCAAGGGTGTTTGAATTGGAATCTGAAAGGTTTCTCAGCTGTGAATGCCCTGCTCATTTTCTTCTCTTCTGGTTTTGATTTTGGAGTAGTAGTATTCTCCTCTTCAAGTTGGACTTTAGCCATATTCTCTTCAACAGCCTTTTCATTTTTGAGTTGAGAGGGAGGGCCATCTGTGTGTTTGAGGAAATGTGGAGATACATTAATTAATAATACAAATTGCACAGTGCATATATAAGCTAAGTAAGCAAGCCATCTGAATTCGGGTCGGGCCCTTAATTACTTTGTATTCTCGATCTCATTGAATCATCAAATAATTACAACTACTGATTCATGATCAATTAAGTTCTACTCTGTTTGGGTTAATTTGTTTGGAGGATATCTCATTGAATCATCAAATACCTACCACTAGTGCTTCATGCTCAATTACGTTCTACTCTGTCTGGGTTAATTTGTTAGGAAGATAACAAGGCCAGCCATATGCATGCCATTGCCACCTGTGTGTGTGTGTGTGTGTAAATTGCTACCGGCCTTCTTTCTACCATTGTGGTTAAGTGTGCAAGCACAAGTTCTCAATGTTGTGGGTTCGTACATGTGTGTGTGTGTGTGTGTAAATAGCTCCCGGGCTTCTTCCTACCATTGTGGTTTAAGGGTGCAAGCACAAATCCTCAATGTCGTGGGTTCGAAGGCTGGTATCCTCAATGGAATTATATGTATAAATAGCTAACTGAGAATAATAGATAGTCCCCTACGCATGAAATTTGTTGAGAATTAATTCTACACAAGTAGAGTAACTGCGGGAGGGCCAAATCAAACAGATTTGGGACGATACTTGATAGATCCTACAGAAAGTTATGCTCAGTTCGTATTATGTAATCAGGCATGGAAAGGAAACAAAATACACATTTTCAGCATAGCCAGGGAATTTTTATGAAGACGAAAAATTAGGCATCATCAAGTACCCTAATTAAGTTCAAGCACGGTAACCCTAAAAACATATATACATCGACTTAATTAAGCTACAAATTCGAAATTAGAGATAATCTCTTCCTCCTCACAAACCCTAAAACCATAGCAAACATGCAAAAAAGCACACCAAGAGAAGAGGGAGGAGTCCGGATCTCACCTCCGAGCTCTCCGTTGGCCTGGAATCTTCTCCTGCCCGGATCCGGATCCTGTTCCGGCTAGGGACTTGGACTTGGCCTTAGCCTTGGCTATCGCCCTGGATCGGGGGTTCATGGTTTTGTTTTGTAAGAGACGACAGAATTTGGGGCTTCTGCATGGGAAGGCGCTACAAAAGGTGGTTTATATACTAAATCAAAGTAAGGTGATTACGTCATCAAGCCTATTTCTTTTAGGATTTAGATGGTGCGCGTTAGAGCTAGGGGTTAAGTTTATTTTTATTTTTATTTTCATTCTAAATCTCAAAACTCTAAATTGGTTCATCGTTTTGAGTTTTGAAATTTAGAATGTCCGTCAAAAATGGGGTTGATCATTTTGAGTTATTAGTTTTAGAGTGTTCTTTGGAATAGCTTAGAGCTTTGAGTGTAGGGCTTGGGTTTAGAGTTTTTAACCAATACATGAATATAACGTTGTTAATATGACGTTGATACTTAATACGAATAGGGATAGGATCAAGGGACAAATACTTTTACACTTTTTTTAAGCCTTTTGATTACATGACATCAATGATTTTTACAGTACACCAAAATTACATGTCTTGTATGGCAATTACATGAAGTTGAATATATTACCCTTGTTCATGTTATTTCATTTGACCTAATTCCAAACCTTGTTGTGCGCTTGCTTTTGATAATTTGAGAAAATTGAATTCGGTTCTTCAAAATTACTGCATATGGGAACTGCTAACGGAGTTTCTCAAAAAATCACAGAATATGGAATCTCTCGTCTTAAAACACAAAGATGTAAGATGTATTTTCTCTTATGTTATGTGATACCAATATCACCTCTATAATATTATGTATTCCCATTCAATTTGTTCTTTTAAAATTACCGACACAACGAAGAAAATATTTGCGAAGAGCCCGAATACATAAAGGATGAAGTTTGAGTTTTATTTGATCTTTAATATTAGTTAAAATCCACATAAGCATTCATGTCATTTAATGAATAAATAAGAACCAGTCGATGTCATGTAATCAAAAAGCTTAAAAAGAGTGTGTTGATGCACAAAATCAGCAAGGACTTTGGTTCAACAGAAAGTTCAAGTTTATGACCTTCGCTAGATTGCTCAGGTCACTGATGTGTATAAGTATGTAAATGGACAGTGGCAGGGAAGCAAACACAAGATGTACGTGGTTCACCCAAGGTTGGCTACGTCCACGGAGCAGAGGAGTTCGTATTAATAGTGAAGGGTCTTCACAAGTACACAGGTTCAAGCTCTCAAGTATACAGGCTCAAGCTCTCAATTTAGTGAGTTCTAGTGATTTGTTCAATACAATGACATTAGGAAATATTGTGGGAGAATGACCCCTATTTATAGAAAAGCTTGTAGCTTTGTCACATTGACATGTGTCATCTTGTGATTGGTCCTTGATGTCGACAAGTGTCGTGCTCTGACTGGCTTCTGATCTTGACACGTGTCGCGTAGTGATTGGCCTCCAGGTTGGAGGGAAACTCTTCTGGATCCTTGACGGTATAACGTTGACCGGTCCTCAGTAGTTTCGGGATCCTTGGCGGTATAATGTTGACCGGTGCTTGGTAGTTTCGGGATTGGTCAAGTATGGTACAAACAGTGCTCCCCTAAGTTCCCGAGTGAGGGAAGCTCCTCGGTTGGGGACTTGCAAGATCCAAGCCACTGAGTAATCACGAAACTTCTAAGTACCGAAATGTGCTACCGTTTTCACTTGTCTTATTTTTTCCATAAGTAGAAGCAGTATGCTCTCTAGTTTTTTCCACAAGCAGACTTTTATTTGATGTTGATGTACAAGGTAATGTATCAATTTCGCTTGAAGCTTACTTGTAGTTTCGGGCTTGGTCAGGTGCTATGCGAACCATATAGTAGGAGTCCCCCAAGTCACCGAGCTAGGAGATTTACCGAAGGAGGTGACAGACACGGTAAGCAATCAGAGTCTCAGGTAGTCAGTCTCAGATCAAAAGTTTGACCTCGGGCTCCGTCTGATTGTTCTCCTTTTACTTGTCTCTCATTCAGCAACGAGGACAAAGAAAAGGACAAGGAGAAGAGATGATATGAGATACTCTTGCTTTCGAAGGAGTAGCCGGTGAATCGGCATGTGTTTTGTTGTACTTGTTGACTTTCCACAGGTTATTCTTGAACTGGGCTGGAGGGTTTTCTGGTTACCTCCGGAGGAGCGAGTTAACTCAATAATTTGAGGGTCAAAACAAACCCGTCAACTCTTGAGTACGCTCGATCCTGATGATATGGGATACTTTTACTGTTGGCAAAGTGATGGATGCCGAGCTTGGGTTTGACCCAGATTCCTCCATCTGGATTGTGCGGTTATGCATGAAGGGCATCGTGCTGTAGTGATCTGTTCCCGCTCGCCATTGAACCTTCTGCTTCAATCTTTTGCCTGGCAGGAATGATGTGCAACCTTTGCATTTAAATGGTCCATCAGAGCACTTGCTTCTCATCGACTCACCTATGCTTGGCATCTTCAGTGTAAAGGGCCGATGTCATACCAGCTGTTCTGAGGTATTTGCTGAAGGAATTCGTGACCTTGAGAACAGTTGAAGATGAGTACTCGAGAGCAATGCTTGGTAACCAATTGTGCAAAGGTCCCTAGCAATCAGTTCCTGATCGGATGTTTGATTTCAGGTTCCGACTGATTGCGTTCTTTCTCCTTGTCTTGCGAGTAAGGGCAAAGGCAAAGGAAAGGACAGGGAAAAAGCATGATATGGGATACTCTTGCTTTTAACCCTGATGATATGAGATACTCTTGCTCTAGTGTAGCTTGTTTGCAGAGGTATTATCGGGGGGAAGGAGGCTGAGCATTTTGAGAAGGCTTCGTTGGGAGTGTTCTCTCGGATGTGAGGAAAAGTTGAGCATGTTGGCAGGTCTGCTTGACTGTGGAGGATGAAACTCTACATATAGAAAATTCTCAACAACAAGTGGTAACGCTGTTCCTTTACCTTTCTTGGTTATGGTAATATAGTGGGAGCTGGAAGATTCACGCGTTTTCACTTTGTCAGAGATTTTTGACAAAGTGGTCCGTGGTACCTGGAAAGCTGATGTTACGTGTAAACAGTGTTGACCATTTTATCCAGGAAAATCCGACTCTCGAGGTTCGGAGAGCGGTGCCTCTTTGATTTTTTAGCAAGCAATCTCGTTGGGGGTACTTTCTCGGGTGCGGGGAAAGGTTGGGCCCTTTTTTCTTTGTAAGTCTGCTTTGCCAGGGGGCATGGAGATTGACACACATAGAGCTTTTCCAGTTATCGAGCAGTGGTGCTGTTCTTTTACTCCTGTAAGAAATAGTAGGGTAGCTGGAACTTCGAAATTCTCATGCCTTAACTTTGTCAAAGTTCTTTCGGCAAAGTTATCCTTGGTATTCGAGGAGCTGGTATTGCGTGTGACGATTGCCCAGGAAAATCCGTTTCTCGAAATTCGGAGGGTGGTGCCTCTTTGATTTTTGAACAAACGGTTTTGTTGTCTTTTCTTTTATAAAGGTACCAATTGTGTTTGAGATGTACGCTCATAGAGTTACTACTTGTAGGAATTTCCTTTACCTTGTATTTCTGAGATTTATTGGACCTCATTCTTCTTTCGTTACTTCTAAAGATGTCTGGCCCATCTGACCTTCATTTGGGCTTTAATGTTGGGGAAGAGACAACCCTGTTTCCCCGAGACAACATATGGCGCCCATTATTCTTATCCTCTACTGGTCCTCTTACTGTTGAGGACTCGGTGATGCAGAACGACATGACCGCTGCGGTGGTGGGTAGGAATCTTGCCACACCCAAAGATAACAGATTACTTGCCAGACGGTCTGATGAGTTGGCTGTTAAGGATTCTTTGGCTCCCAGTGTTCAGTGTGCGAATTCTGTATCTAATATGGCCCAACGCCTATTTGCTCGCACCCGCCAAGTTGAATCATTGGCGGCTGAAGTGGTAAGCCTCAAACAGGAGATCAGGGGGCTTAAGCACGAGAATAAGCAGTTGCATAGGCTTGCACATAGCTATGCTACGAGCATGAAGAGGAAACTTGACCGGCTACAGGAATCTGATGGTCAAATTTTGAGTGATCATCAGAAGTTTGTGGGTTTGTTCCAAAGGCATTTTCCGCCTTCGTCTTCTGGGGCTGTACCATGTACTGAGGCTCCACATGACCAAACGTCGGTGCCTCCTTCTTCCAATGTTCTGTCCAGTGCCGAGACTGCTTCTGAGCAATCTTTGTGAGGGCTCCCTCCTGTTTGTTTGTTTTGATTCACGTGTATGCACGTGTTTGTAATTTCTCGGGACTATCAATAAATAAGTTTTGCTTCAATTCCAGCGTATTGTGTTAAACGCACCAAGGTGTATTGCACTGAGCTTTTTTGAAATTTTTTGTTGAAGTTTGCATGTTGAAACTTCGTAGGCGGATCCTTGTAGATTGAAATAGTGCTCCCCTAATTTCCCGAGTGAGGAAGGGTTCTCGGTTGGGGACTTGAAAGATCCTATTCACTGAGTAGTTGTGACATTTTTGAGTACCGAGGTACAGTAGCATATGGTGGGAGTCCCCCAAGTCTCCAAGTGAGGAGAGTTGCCGAGGGAGGTGTCTTGCTAGTAGCCAAGTTGTCAAGAGTAACGAGACTTCATTCTTTTTCTTTTCTAGGTGGTAGCCCAAAACCCATTCTTCATATATATATATTTTTATTTTTTTTTGAAGATTTGTTAGGCCCAAAGAAGTGAAGGTCTAGGCATTTTTCCAATTTTTCTTGGTGTTGTTTGGTTGGCAAGCCCAAAGATGTGGGGAGGCCCGTGCCATCGAATAGTCATCCTCAACGATGACATTTACAATGGTGCCGTGCCATGTGCATGGATCTTGGTTCAAAGACAGATGGGCAGCACCTCATCAATGCCGTGGCAAATTTGTAGCTGGAAGATTATGTGTGCAATGATCACACACCTTATACATAGATACTCAACAATGCCATGCAGCTTTATGTTTGTAATGATCAAAGAAATACTATATTTTGAAAGGAACTTTGCTTTTGACCAACAATGCCCTCCTTTTTGCTTTTGACCGACTGCATATGTATATATATGCAAGGAAAATTTGTTTGTTGCCGAGTCCAAGGAAAAGAGCAGCCATGGCCCATCATCATTGCTCCTCACCATGTTTTTTAAGTGTGTGGCCGAATCTGGGAGGGAAATGTCCCTGCCTCATCATCATTTCCTATCATTTCTTGGTGTCATATTTTCCTTTTGTGGCCGGATCCAAGGAAACATGTTTCATCATTAATTTTCACTTTTCTTTCTTTATAGTATGCCATCTCTCCATTTTGTCTTGCTTTTCCTTTCTTTGGTGGAATTGCATTTCATTTCCTCCGGCCAACTGAGTTGCTGCAGGGTTATTGGAGCCTGGGAAGTCGAGGGGGGGATTTGGTGTAAAGGGAGCGGTAGCTTTTCAATATAACATCATCCTCTATAGCTCAACTCACAAAGTCGTCTTCATGAGAGTTGTTCCTTAACTTGTGAACTACAACATATCCAAATTTGAGGTCCATCGGAGCAGCACGAGTTCAGAAATTCAGGTATGATGAGTGACTGTTCAACATTTGTCTGTCAACCTGTCAGGCTTGTTTGTGAGCTTCGAAACTTCACTTTCTCTTGCTCAGATCACCATACTTTCTTCATCAAAGTTGTTCCCCATTGTCTCTTCCATAATATATAAAAAATTCAGAATGAACTAACGGTTATATATTTCCAGATCTTCGAAACATCACAGCAGCTTTGAAATCTGCGGGAATCCGACTGTCAAGTTTGGAGTTTCAACACTCCAATTTCCTTCACTTAAACAGAGACAGTTCCTTCTTGAAAGTTGTTCATCTGCTCAAGAACTGCTTGGGTTTGATTTCTAGTCTGGGGAAGATTCTCATTTTTGTAGCACCTTCACTATTGGTGAATTTCTTGTACTTGTGTCCTTTATGGAAATGTGGGACTTTCACTTGTTATTTAATCTACTATAATATGTCTGAAATATTATATATAGATGTAAATAATTGTATTTCCGTTTATGGTAAGGACCTTGTGGATGTAGAACAAAAATGTGTATGTTTACCCGTGTGTTTTTGTACAGACTCAAGAGAATCTCGGGTTTTTGTAAACCAAATATGTTTGTTTACAGCAAGGTTTTGTATTTGGAAAATAGTTTAATGGGCAAGGTTTTTTGGTGAAGTTTTGATGGTGAAGCTTTTTAGGTGAAGCTTTGAGGGTGAAGCTTTTTAGGTGAAGCTTTGAGGGTGAAGCTTTTTAGGTGAAGCTTTGAAGGTCGAAGCTTTATAGGTGAAGCTTTGTGGTCGAAGCTTTATAGGTGAAGCTTTGTAGTCGAAGCTTTATAGGTGAAGTTTTGTGGTTGAAGCTTTTTAGGTGAAGCTTTTTAGGTGAAGCTTTGAGGGTGAAGCTTTATAGGTGAAGCTTTGTGGTCGAAGCTTTATAGGTGAAGCTTTGAGGGTGAAGCTTTATAGGTGAAGCTTTGAGGGTGAAGCTTTTTAGGTGAAGATTTGAGGGTGAAGCTTTATAGGTGAAGCTTTGAGGGTGAAGCTTTATAGGTGAAGCTTTGTGGTCGAAGCTTTATAGGTGAAGCTTTGAGGGTGAAGCTTTTTAGGTGAAGATTTGAGGGTGAAGCTTTATAGGTGAAGCTTTGAGGGTGAAGCTTTATAGGTGAAGCTTTGTGGTCGAAGCTTTATAGGTGAAGCTTTGAGGGTGAAGCTTTTTAGGTGAAGCTTTGAGGGTGAAGCTTTATAGGTGAAGCTTTGAGGGTGACGCTTTATAGGTGAAGCTTTGAGGGTGAAGCTTTATAGGTGAAGCTTTGTGGGTGAAGCTTTTTAGGTGAAGCTTTGAAGGTCGAAGCTTTATAGGTGAAGCTTTGAGGGTGAAGCTTTATAGGTGAAGCTTTTGAGGGTGAAGCTTTATAGGTGAAGCTTTGAGGGTGAAGCTTTATAGGTGAAGCTTTGTGGGTGAAGCTTTGTAGGTGAAGCTTTTGAGGGTGAAGCTTTATAGGTGAAGCTTTGTTGGTCGAAGCTTTATAGGTGAAGCTTTGAGGGTGAAGCTTTGTAGGTGAAGCTTTTGAGGGTGAAGCTTTATAGGTGAAGCTTTGTTGGTCGAAGCTTTATAGGTGAAGCTTTGAGGGTGAAGCTTTATAGGTGAAGCTTTGAGGGTGAAGCTTTATAGGTGAAGCTTTGAGGGTGAAGCTTTATAGGTGAAGCTTTGTGGGTGAAGCTTTTTAGGTGAAGCTTTGAAGGTCGAAGCTTTATAGGTGAAGCTTTGAGGGTGAAGCTTTATAGGTGAAGCTTTGTGGGTGAAGCTTTGTAGGTGAAGCTTTTGAGGGTGAAGCTTTATAGGTGAAGCTTTGTTGGTCGAAGCTTTATAGGTGAAGCTTTGAGGGTGAAGCTTTATAGGTGAAGCTTTGAGGGTGAAGCTTTATAGGTGAAGCTTTGAGGGTGAAGCTTTATAGGTGAAGTTTTGTGGTCGAAGCTTTATAGGTGAAGCTTTGTGGTCGAAGCTTTATAGGTGAAGCTTTGAGGGTGAAGCTTTTTAGGTGAAGCTTTGAGGGTGAAGCTTTTTAGGTGAAGCTTTGAGGGTGAAGCTTTATAGGTGAAGCTTTGAGGGTGACGCTTTATAGGTGAAGCTTTTGAGGGTGAAGCTTTATAGGCGAAGCTTTGAGGGTGAAGCTTTTTAGGCGAAGCTTTGTAGGTGAAGCTTTTGTGGCGAAGCTTTATAGGTGAAGCTTTGTGGTGAAACTTTTTAGGTGAAGCTTTGTGGTTGAAGCTTTATAGGTGAAGCTTTCTGGCTGAAGCTTTATAGGTGAAGCTTTGGTGGTGAAGCTTTTTAGGTGAAGCTTTGTGGTTGAAGCTTTATAGGTGAAGCTTTGTAGTTGATCACCATAAGTTGGTTTTGCTTCACACTGTCTTGATCAAGAGTGTGTGAAGCTTTTTGAGAATTGTACTTGAACTCCATTGATGAAGCTGCTGTGTTCTCCCCCTTCTTTTTGTAATAGTGATGCTCTTGTTATGCAGGTCATGACTGAATGTGACGACATGCCTTGAGGTATCCAAGGTTAGGGAGGAGTTGGATGGTGCCCTGGCTGAAGTTTCTGAGCTGAAAAAGGGGTCTGATGATGAGGCTAGTGCTGATGAGCAGACTCAGCGGGGTGAAGATGACCTTGACGATGCGGAGGATGGTGTTGGGATACAGAGTGATATCGTCAGGGGTTCAACCTCGGATGAGGGTGACCAGTGATGCCTTCCCTTTCTAAATGTGCTCTGAAGCAGATGCAAGAGGACTGAAGAGCTTGATCTTTGTGTACCATGCACCGAAGCCGTTGTTAGCTTGCAATAAAACTTTGTTGGTGACTATACCTCTTGTTGGGCGTAAGTGCTCCCCTAGTTGAGTTGTAATACTTGAGGGTTTTTTATTATTTGTGAATGCTTAGGAGTTCACATGTACCAGTTGTACCATTCGTCATCTTTCATCTCCCTGTTGGTGGCCTGAATGTGTGTTCCTTCATCACCTGGTTGGTGATAAGAGTGGCAAGTTGCCAAATGATATAAAGTATGTTGAACCCTTTCGAAGCTCAGTTGGATTATGTATGAATGTGTTAAAATGTATGATGTTTATGTTGATTGACATGAGTGATGCTTATGAATGTTTTGCTATGCATGAATGAGTCCATGCTTTTGATATGTTTTCATCACCTGGTTGGTGGCACGAAGGTGAGTTCCTTCATCACCTGGTTGGTGATAAGAGTGGCAGGTTGCCTAATGATATTAGAGTACGGGTTGTACCTTTCCGAAGCTCGGTTGGCTTATGTATGAATGTGCTAAAATGTATGGTGTTTATGTTGATTGACATGAGTGATGCTTATGAATGTTTTGCATGAAGGAATCCATGCTTTTGATATGTGAACCATGTTGGTTGTAACACTTAGTTTCACTTACTTTATGCCACAGTATGCATGTTAAAGCTCTGAGTTAGAGTATATAGGTAGGTCAGTATGGACCAAACGCCCCAGTGCTGGGAATGTAAAATAGTTAAGACCAAGTTGTCTGAATCATCTCTTTATTGAGTTCGAGCCAGATGATCCTCATTACAAAAGATGTTGAACGGTTATAGTTTAACACTTGCACAATGCGAGTTTACTTGTAATAGTACTTCAATTGATCGGTGTTCCATGGATGGCCAAAGACTTTATCATTGGAGCTTCTCAGAGTAATCTTTTCTTCAATATATAACGTTCACTTGGCGCTGGCTACGGTTACTCCTTCAGGGGCGGAGAAGAAATTGATCAATTTTTCCTTCGCGTGCCAAAGCTTCAATATGGTCATGGAGGGTGACACACTTCTCGCTGTCATGGCCATTATAATCGTGGTAACAGCAAAACATGTTTGTGTTCTTTGTGGACTTGTAATCTGGCTGCCTTGGTCTTGGCTTCGGTATCAAGTGAGCTATACTGGGGTAAATGGTCTCACATGTGGCGTTCAAAGGTGTGTATGTCTCATACCTCGGGGTAGGGCATGTCTTGACATATGTTTGGCTCACTGCGTTGACTGCTTGGGGGCGGGTATTATTATGGCGATATTCCTGATTATCGTGATAGTGCTTCTTACTCTTCTTACTAAAGTGAGATTGATGAGGATGGAAATCTTTCCTCTTGCCCTGAGATTGATACATCTGTTGACCTAGCGAAGCATTATGGTCATTTGGTTGGATCTGGCTTCCAGTCCCCACTTGCTAATAAGGGATAGCTGTAGGATGTTTCCCTTGGTACGTCCTTACTTCGGCCGAGGCATGGTTGTAAGCCTGTGCCATCACTTCAGAGTAAGTCTTCCAAGTGTTGGCGTTGATCATGTACTTGAAGAAACAGTCACGTAGGCCCGCCGTGAAGGCCTTGAGGGCAGTTTTGTCGTCTGCCTCGGCGCAGCGTGAATACTCATGGCTAAAGCGGCCAGCATACCTTCGTAGCGACTCGTCCGGCTTCTGAAAAATAGTGTACAAGTCATCTGCAGAATGCAAACGGTCGGTCTGAAAGATGTGTTGAAAGACAAACAGCTTCCTTAATTCCTCAAACGAGTCCACCGTCTCGGGTTGAAGACGACAGTACCAGTTTAGAGCTCCTCCAGAGAGGGTGGAGGGGAAGAGGAGACATCGCTCTTCGTCGGTGTGCATCCGGTACGCCATGGTGGACTTAAAGAGGTTGAGGTGTTCAATTGGGTCCTCCCTTCCAGTATAGAGTTGTAAGCCGAGTTTCTGTTTTGTCTTGGCTTGGAGGGGGGTGTCGAGGATCCTTCTTGTAAGAGGACCGGGCCTGGGTTGGTTCCAATCAGGTATCTCAGCCTGACGTTCGGCCTTCAACTTGTTCACTTCCTCAAAGAGTTGTAAGACAAGGGGGTCCGGAATGGAGTTATGTATCACTGGAGCTTTCTTTCGTAAATCTCCATCACTTCTCAGGATTTGGAAAGTTTGGTCTAAGGTGTGTAGCATTTCCCTGGACCCACCATACTGGCTCCCAGGGTAAGCCTGTCGGAACATTTCCGAGTCCCCTATACCTTCATGTTTCTCTGAGACCTGTCGCTCGTTTCTTGGCTCAGTAGCTGACCTGGGTCGTGGTAGGGGACCGAGTCTGTCAAAGATCCTTGGGTCATTGGTCTTTGAGCTTATGTGGATGGGGTTCTCCTGACGTTGCCTCAGGAAGTCTCTGCAGTCGCGATAAATAGCTTTCGATCCTTCCACTCCCTTTGCAAGGAGGTGTCTCCCTTCATTTCTCATGCTTCGGGTTGAAGTAGCTGGGTTGAGAGAAGTCTCATGTTGATTAACATATTGATGAGTTGAGCGTTCCTGGTCAAGAACCTCCATGTTTGAGACTGGCGATCCTCCGGTTTGGGGGGTACCCAGATGATGGTTGGCTCCCAGAGGGGTACTGAGTTCATGAGTTCGAGTATGCCTAGCCTCGTGGAGCATTTCAAAAAGCTTCCCATACTGCTCTTGGAGGACTTCATTCTTCATTGCTGTCTTGTTGTTCTGAGCCTCTAGCTCTTTGATTTTAGTTTGAAGAGCAAATCTTTTTCGTTTCCTCCTTAGTTGCTTCGCACTAGGTGCGAGAGGGGTGTCGTTCTGGGTGCTGTGGCTTCCTTCGCTTCCCATGTTGGAGAGGGATGCCTGATCAAAAGAAAGTGTACGAATGGTGGAAACCAGCTTGACAAAACTGGAGAGAGTAGGAATAAGTGTCTTTTCCCACAGACGGCGCCAAATGTTGATGCACAAAATCAGCAAGGACTTTGGTTCAACAGAAAGTTCAAGTTTATGACCTTCGCTAGATTGCTCAGGTCACTGATGTGTATAAGTATGTAAATGGACAGTGGCAGGGAAGCAAACACAAGATGTACGTGGTTCACCCAAGGTTGGCTACGTCCACGGAGCAGAGGAGTTCGTATTAATAGTGAAGGGTCTTCACAAGTACACAGGTTCAAGCTCTCAAGTATACAGGCTCAAGCTCTCAATTTAGTGAGTTCTAGTGATTTGTTCAATACAATGACATTAGGAAATATTGTGGGAGAATTACCCCTATTTATAGAAAAGCTTGTAGCTTTGTCACATTGACATGTGTCATCTTGTGATTGGTCCTTGATGTCGACACGTGTCGTGCTCTGACTGGCTTCTGATCTTGACACGTGTCGCGTAGTGATTGGCCTCCAGGTTGGAGGGAAACTCTTCTGGATCCTTGACGGTATAACGTTGACCGGTCCTCAGTAGTTTCGGGATCCTTGGCGGTATAATGTTGACCGGTGCTTGGTAGTTTCGGGATTGGTCAAGTATGGTACAAACAGAGTGTAAAAGTATTTGTAAAAATATTTGTCCCTTGATCCTATCTCATACGAATATCATCGTTCATGTTGTTTCTTATACTTTATTGGGCTATTTTCGACATGGTCGTACCGTACATTTATTTTATAGAAAACTAGATTTTATGAAATTTCGAAAAATGTCTTATACAACATTAAAAATTGATTTTTAGTCCCTAGAATCTATTTAATGTCATCATATGTATTCAATGTCTCCTTCTTCTTTTTTTTATAATTTTATGAATTTAAATTTTATGAGAATATTACAAATTTTAATTCTCATTATGGTAAGCATCTTATATAAGAAAATATTTTCGTAGAGATTTTTCGGTACACTTATGTTTTTACATATTTTCTTATGTGTCACTAATTCATTACAATATATTTAGGTACGGACATTTCGGTATGCTAATTTAGTAAAATATATTATGATACGGATGTTTAGGTAAACTAATTAGAGAAGGTTAAATAAAATTAATGAATTAAAATGTGTATAATAATAAATTTAAAATTTAATGTAATAACATTAAATAAATTATCTATTAAATATAAAAACAAAAATATAATATGAATTTGAATTAAGTACACATTAAAGGACTAAAATCAATATTCAATCTAATACCAGGTTTTTATTAAATTTTAATCTTCTTGAAGGATTAAAGTTCAAAAACCCCTTTATTTTACTGTGACAGACACATAAGCTTCATTTACAAGAGTACATTGACCAAAACACCAAACATTTTTCTATTTTTTATTTTTGAAAAAAATGATATAGAGACCATATTTTGTAGATCACATGATGCTTCGTCTCTAGAAAACAAGCTCATGAGGCTTCATGCCTTGCTTGAGAGAAAACCTTGCAGCTAAATACTCCTTCATATATGCAATTCTGTTGATGCATCTAATCAAGGGTGTATCAACAGCCTTCTGGTCATCTTTTTTCTCCTGGGGAAGTACATTCTCGTCCTACAATTTGAAGAAAGAAATCAAAGTTAGAAGACAACAACAAAAAGACTGTCAAATGGATGACCATACACAGTATACACTTAAAATACACAAAAGATAAAAGACCCAACGTCCTCCGCTTCAAAGAATTCGCCTTCTCCCTTTCTCTTTTTCTTCTGGACTTCCTTTGCAAAATACTTGTCATCAAACTTAACCGCATTAACCTTAGAGATGTCAATCTTAGTCTGAGTTCCAATCACGTAAGACTGGTTCACACGTCTTAGAGGAACACCGTTAATCTTGAATGGTCCTGGAAAAGCAAGAAACAACAGCAGTCAGAAACACACCAATACAGGGACACAAGGCACGGAGGATATATAGGGAAAACAACACTTACAAACCACCAATCCAATCACCAACATGTACAGACAAGTGGGTCTCTTGAACTTAAACACACTAACAAAATTAATCACTGTAATCGCAGTGTGTAAATAGTGACCATTTTCAATGATAAATGGCCACCGCTTCATCAAATTACAACTAAGCGTTCATCAGCCTGTTTTCCTTTGTACTATATTTGTATCTAATACTAATATAGATTAAACCAAGTCATCATCTCATAAACTGAAATCAACCAGCAGAACAATTCGACAAAAAGAATAAGACTGATAAATCAAACAGTCCAATTCGATAATGAAGAACTGAAACAGAGGAAACAACGTTTAAGGAGAACAAGAACTCACCAGTGACGAAAAGCAAGCCAGATGAAAGTTGCTTCAGAAACACAACCCTCTTCCCCATGAACCTCCCGGCAAGAATGATCAACACAGTACCTGGAGTAATGCTAGCCCTACATGATATAAAGGAAAGAAAATACTTAAACATTATTAGTTACCCAAAGAAGAAAACACAGAAAGGTTACCACAATTCACAAACTTATGAGACTATAGAAACCAATCCAATTGAAAGTAAACAATGAAAGTTAAAAAAAAAAAAAAAATCCATCTCGCAGTTTGTGCATGTTAGGTCGCAAAAATAGTGATCCAATTTTTACTCTCCATGTTGTAACTTCTACACTATATATCTCCACTTTCAACGTTCCCAATTTTTTATCCTCGTGATTGAAATGGATATTGAAAATCATAAACAGAGCCCCAATACGACAATGTTAAACAGAATACATGCACATTGCTACATCACATCTCAACATTTTCCACATTTCAGGTGCCAATTTTAATGCAGAGCAATGGTACCCACCCATATGCCCCATCTGTGCTTGTAAAATCCCACCTATTTCTCACTTTCGACCTATTTTTGGGTATTTCCTCGAATAAAAATAAAACCCCACTACCTAAAACTACATACATGATAGAAAAAAGTACTCATTAAAAAAATATACATATTAGAACTCGTCTGAAAAGTACTTTTACATGACAGCAAATTTTAAACAGCAAACGCTTTTAAAGAAAATATTTTTAGATTTCAAAAGCACTTGTGCTTTTCTAAGATACCCTAGTTTTACTAACAATTGGTTCCAAAAATACTTTCTGGTGAAAACGCCTTCAGTTATCCCAAAAACATTTCCCAAACCAGCCATTAGATAGATAAAAGGTCACAGAATTCAGACAATAATCACACAGGCAGGGGCGGATCTATTAAGGGACCAGGGTGGTCCCGGGACCACCCGAAGCTCGAAAAAATGGCTGTGAGGATCTTCAAGGACCACCCAAGGCTGGGCACTGATGGAGAAGAACTGCAGCCATGGCTGCTGCACGTTGTGCATTTCAGGAGGAAGAAGAAGAAAGCCAAATTTTTTTTCAAAATGACTTGGCCAAAACGACGTCGTTTTGAGCCAAGTCATTAAAAAAATTTAAACAATCACGTGACCCTCACACGATAGCAATCAGCTCCTTCAACAATCGGCTCCTTCACTTCACTTTACCAATAATACCCAATCAGCGTTGCACCGACGGCGTCGGCATCGATCAACTCTCTGCTGCTGCACTCTAGTTTCTGTTCACCGTTGCACCGACGGGCGGGGCGACGACGACATCTGTAACCCTTCTGCATTTTTTCTCCGTGTAAAGCTCTGGTCTGGAGCAGTGCCGCGGCCCGTGTAATGCTCTGGTAATAATCCCACACTCTTGTTGTTTCTAGATCAGGCATTGTGTATGTCTTGAGTTTTACAATTTTATCCTCATCAATAAATTATGTTCTTCTAAGTTCTAACTGTTTTCTTAACAAATGGTGATTTAGGATTTTCAAGAAGCAATAATGTCATTGAGTATTCGAGTAAAACAGTTATGAACTTATGATTTCTGTTTTAATTCTTCAATGTGATGTTTTGAATAACATGCGTTAGTTAAGAGGTTCAAGTTGATGCCCTTGGAAAGACATTTCTCAAGGCCTTCACATCTTTCGCCTCTTTTTGTTGATTTAGGGTGGGAAACGGGAAAACAATGAGGCTTTAGGAAGAGTGTTGGGTGGGGGAAACAGCTTCTGTAGCCTTTTTTTTGTCACTCAAGTCCAAGAAAACTGTACTGTATATATGAATATGAATGTGTAGGTGGGTGTGGCCCGTGTGGGTGGGGAGTCTGGGGACCGTTGGGGGGGGGGGGGGGGGGGGGGGGGGGGGGGGAGGAGCAGAGCAGGGGAAATTTATGCTTATGAAATGTTTGATCTTTGGTCTGAAAGAGTGTTGGCTATAACGCACTGCACGAGTTTCAGTGTCTATGTTTTGTGTAAAGACCCCTGCAGCAAGTCCATAACGAGAGTTATTTTCCCTTCGTATCACCTCATTAAGATCCCTGCAATCAGCCGTAATCTTAGTTCTAACGGAAGCACAGGACGCTGTAATCACAACAGGCATAGAGAAGAGAATTTTATTGCTCACTTGTACTTCAAGATGGTACGCACCGAGCCAAATATCTACTCACGAGCTATTGGCATGTCATCCAACCCCACGAGACAATAATGTTTAGATCAATCATAATCATGTTTCAGCTTCTTGGTAAATATTATGGTTTTTATGTTGATTAGTACCTGAACCTCTGATAATACAGTGGGCTTAATATAGATACCCTTTGTGTCAAGCCTCTCTCCTCCGGTTCCATTTTAGCTCCACCTTTAACACTGCAATCTATGTACTTTGGGTCCTATATGTATTGTGAATTGGAGTGTACAACTAGTTTGTGATGCTAAAAGGATGTGTAAAAATCTGTGCTTTCTTTCGATATTGTTTCCGTGCTTGTTTTCTAGCTTGTTTAGCACACAGATTATGAATGAAAATTGTAGTTTGCCATTTATTTGTTCAATGATATTTTTGTCTTGGTTTTTTTTTTGGAGCTTTTATATTCGGACCACCCTAAGTTAAAATCCTGGATCCGCCACTGCACACAGGAGCACACATTTTTCTCAGAATCCAAACACATTAAGACAACAATTCAGCACATCTTCTCGTCAATCACCAGCAAGAAAGAAATACATACATACACATAATCTATAGATATAAACATGATTGAGAAACAGGGAAAGAGAGAGACCTGAGCTTTGTGGGCTTGGCATTGCGCTTGTTGACGAGAGGCTTCGTAACATCGTCGGCGGGGTAAAACTTGGGGCGCTTGACTGCCGGGGCGTCGGCCTCGGCCTTCTTGTCGTGGCGGGGGAAAACGCCGCCGTTTTTGGCCTTGATAGCCCAAAGCCCTCGCTTGTGGTACATCTTGGATCTCGATTGTTTCCGAATTTCTCTGATCAGATTTGGGTTTCTGACCACCTTTGAAATCCTCCGCTCCGGCGCCATCTCGGAGGTGAAGGTGAAGATTCTCTCTCTTCTAATCAGTCGCTAGCCGACTATCGTGGGTTAGAGTTATATTGAGTCACTCAACTTGTTAAAAACGGATCGTTAAAATGAGTGTGTTTTTATGTCGATTTTTAAGTCACTCAACTTGCCTTGTTAATGGATTCTTAATGAATGACTCAATAACAAGCTAACTCGTTAACATGTTAACCCGAAATCTATTATTTTTATGTCGATTCGTATTTGGATAACGGGTAGTGCCAAAAATGTCAGGCCTAGTTAAAGTCGGTGTTTTAGGTGTGTCCAGTGGCGGAGCCAGGATTTTAGGTGAGGAGGGGCTTCACATAAATGTTAAAAAATTAAATAATACATGCTTGGAGTTGTGAGCTAATTATTTTTTAGGCTCTAAATATTTTTTCTATGTCTAAGTTAAGCTTCCATTCTCAAGTTAATATAGAAAGTAATTAATCAAAAATTAAAGAGAATTAAGAGAAATTAACCTTTCAATATCAAGTCAATGAAAAATGCTAGGGATACTATGTTTTTAGACCATATTTTAGAGACCACATAATGTGACCCCATTGATGATTGGATTCCTTCTTTGGTTATTTAAAGAAGTAGTTCACCCATTAACTGCTATATAATCATGTGGTCACAAAATATGGCTCAAGTAGAAGCTATCTCTAGCATCACTCCAAGTCAATATAGAATAGATTGGGAATTTCCGAACAAAAAATGAGAATTATGGATTGGGAATTTGGTGAACAAAATATATGAAATCTTAAAAATTTAGTAAAAAGTTAAAGAGAACAAAGATAGAATATATAAAATTTCAAGAAGAGGAGAAGGAAAAACTCAAAGTTTATTATTCTTTAGTTGGCAATGTAAAAAAATATTTTTTTGATAAAACTAAACTAGACTTTAGATTTTAATTTTAAGAGCTATTGATTTGTTTATAAAACAAGATTGTAAATTTATTTTTAGGACGAGTGTTGTTGGGATTGAAAAGAAAAAGAGACTTCTTATTTTAGCTATTAGTGAATAGCAATTAAGAGTTTTATGTAAACTAAAAGAAGTATAATATTAAGTTTATCCAAATATAATACATAATTATTTATAAAGGTTAGTTGGGGGATCCTTAGTGAGGGTAGGCCAAGGCCTATGGTGGCCTTAGAGTGCATCCGCCCCTGGGTGTGTCCTAAAAACTGTTTATTTGATTTCAACCAACAAACTTACTAAGCAAGATACGTTTAGCTCATTTGGAGCTGGTTTGGGCTTGTGGCATTTTTTTTTTTTAAAAAAAACAGCTTATTAAAAATCTGAAACATCAAATGTGTTTGGTAAAATAAAAAAAATTGTTGTAAGCAGTAGAAAACATGGAAAAACAGAAGCAGGTTTATTATGCTTTTAAAAAAAGTTTTTTTTTCGTCAAAGCATAGTGAATGGTGCCCATTTAATAAAATTTTCAAATAACAAATATACCCCTGCATATTTTACAAAATGAAAATCTTTGTTTTCTTCATTATTCTCTTTGACAATTATTATATCACATTAAATATTACATCATTTTTAGTTATTTAACATATTCACATAAGTCACTTACTAGGTTCTAGTGGTATTCCTCTTCACTTGTAAGTGAGATGTCTTAGGTTTGATTCTCGTCAAAAATGAACTTGAACCACATTATTATGGTTAGCCCAGTCTGAGGATTAGCCCACTCCCTTACCCCGTTTGTTAAAAAAAAACATATTCTCATCAATTTTATATAAAAGTTTGGCTTAAATGTTAGAATGGTCTCTATGTTTTAGTCATTGGGTCTATTTAGTTCCTGTGTTTTCAATTTGGTCAATTTGGTTCTTGTGTTTATTTCCGTTAACCAATTAAGAACATTTCGATCTAATTTCTGTAAAAAAAAATTATAAATTACTATAAACTTATTTATTTGATTTGAAATATTTAAATATGAAATAAAAGAAAGATTAAAAAAAATTATTCTTCTCCCAACTCCCCGACCACCTCTCTAACGTTACCCCCTCTCTTTTCTATGTCACAACCTTAATCATTTTTTAGATTAGAAGTTTTTTATCTTATATGTGTTATTTTTCATTGATTTAAATTTTTCTATAAAGAAAAAGGGTAGGGTAATTATATCTCTTATAATTTTCTTATGAATTTTTTAACAGAGAATGAAAACACTTTTACGAAAAAAAAATGGTTTACATACCCCTTAACAACACTTTTACAAGAAAAAATTTACCAAACACTCAAATAATTTATTTTACACTTCTTTTATTTTCACAGTACACCAAAAACAGTTTTTCTTAAAGAGCAGCAATACCAAACTAGCCCTCACGTCTCAATTCTCAGTCCTACATATTTTCAACGGTTGGTTTCTGCCACTTGAGAACCACAAGTGTTCAGAAATGGCTACGAAAATACTTTTTCATCATCATCAATAACAAAAAACTGTGCGAAACATAGCGTGCACACGCAAACTAATGATAATTATTCTTAAACATGTTTCCTAACACAGGAAGGGCATACAACCAAACCTTCCACAGTAAGTTAAAGCCCTCTCTTATACGGGCAATCAATTCTTCTCCTGTTTATATACAAAACTGGCCTTTTTTTGTGTGTGTTTGGGGGGAGGGAGCTTCTAGAATTAGTAGATATAGTTGTCGTTGTCATTCAAAACTCCAAAGCCGCATCTCCATGTTCAAGTAGTCACCAGGTGAGGACCAGATCGAGGGAGCACGCATGAGTATGTGACATATTTCACGCTGTCTAAAAGCACTACAACGAAAATTCGAGAAAGTGACTTCGGCTTCATCATGCCATCCAGGTCAATATCACCAGCCTCTCTAGGATCAACAAGAACAGAGACAACCATGGGAGAAACCGATATATTACCAGGCAGGGTGTTGTTCTGTTGATTTCCCTTCACATTTTCTTTGGTGACGTTATGACCAGATCCAGCAAGGGGAATTGGGAGACCACGAAGGATCCTTCTGTTCCTTCCCCTGTTCAGCTCTGTAGTATTCTGACGGTGTTCAGAAACGTTCGAAACTGAAGATGCAGGAATTATACCTCCTGAAGAGGTACCAGCTGAGACATCGAACTGCAACACTTCAGTGCACATTCCAGAACTCAGCATTGGTCCTGCAGAATATTCAAGAAATCAATAATGTAGTTTGTATCAAAGTGTTTGATGTGAGCACCGACAAAGGAAGTACAATGAACAGAAGGAATTAAACCAAACATAGATGGATACTAGAAAAAGCAACAGACGCAATGTCATATATGAATGCATCCTGCAGTTTAACATATAAATCTTCCAGACCATCAGTAAAAAACATGCAGTCCACACTCCAACCTATAAAACTAAGATAATATATATTTCCTATACTCAGCCATTTACTTGCTTGTACCTTACGGAAGACTTGGTGCAAAACTAAGCACAATGGTGTTCTAGGATACATACAACCAACCCCACTTGGAGGAGGTTTGTTGTTGTTGTTGTTGTTTGTACTCAGCCATTGACCAGGAAATAAAAATCTTTTTCAAGTCCAAAATTCTTATGAGAACATGCATCCCACAACGAGGCAAGATATCATATGAGAAAATGGAATCCCATAACAAGCATACATACCAGTGAAATATTAAAGAACGGTAAAGAAATAGTTGGAGAAAATTGTAGATTTATTATAATCATACGAACATGTAGAACACGAAAAATAAAACATTTTTCTTTTGAGGAGAATTTAACAAATAATTTAAAAAGTCTCCTTTTCTAGACAAACTGGAATTAATCAAATTGACGTGCTGTACAAACTTCACTTCAAAGCTAAGATGCCCAAAGCAGCCACTAACAACAACTAATCATTCAAGTCCAACAGAAAGATTAAATTCAGTTGAGGATATCTTTAAGTTTACTAAAAGCTTATGTCCCTAAACACAAATTTTGCATGTTGTATGGAAAAAGGTTACTACACCTCAACCGAATTGACAATTCCCACTAATATGACATAAATCAAAAAAGAAAACAATACGACGCAAATAAAATTTATTACCAGGTGACTGCTAGGGAGCTTATATCTATCTGTGGTATCTAAATTTGGGGTTGTAGGTAGTTTTGTGTCCAAAATCCTAATATATATATATATATATATATATGGAACTTACCAGAGGATGACTAGGGAAGCTAATCACCTATCTGTAAGATACCAATCTGAGAGTGTAAGTAGGTATGTGTCTGAAGCACTACTACTACTATCGACAATGAGCTTACTCTATATTTGACGTCCACAATTCTAAGACTTACAAGAGATGCAAGGATGAATAACCTGTCAGACATGCCTTCAAGCATAGTTAAAGCTCAAATCTAAGTATATAAAGTCGACCTTTAACCCAGACAAGTACACTAACAATATGCACAACACCCGAACTACTTGACCAGTAGCTGTAATTGGAAAATGGATCCAGATCTCATCACACATGTACCAACAAAACACACTGGTCCAGGCTCATAACGACTTTTTCAAAACAGCCAGGTACAAGCTTAATCATGTCACTGATCATAGAAACTGGCTCTTAGCCCACACAATTTTTTGATACCTACTGCAAACAAAAGTCAATTTTCCTAATTTTTCCTAATTCAAAGCTCATGACTTATCTACCCAAAAGAAAACTCAAAACAAGAGCTTCATCTCACAATTCATCTACCCAAGTGATATTTCCTTACTAGCATGATTAAACTAAACTTATATTTACTACGAACTACCAATAGGTCTCCTCAAACTTAGCTGCACAACTATTACCAACACCGATGAAAATAATTTCGACTTCACTTGGTGATCTAATGAAAATGCATGGCAAATAGTCAAAAAAGCAAACCAACCATAAACGTGTTAGGCATCCACTAAGTGCACATATACAGAACCTAACACAAAAGAGAAACCAGGTGCAATGTTATTACCTGCAAGACCTTCACGAAACCACTGTTGCAGTTTACCATCAGCTGAAGTTGACTTCATACGATCCTTTGGAACATCAGTTGAACCACTTGTAAGAGCCTTGTGAGGTCCAGCAGAACTTCTGTATAAGGGAGCATGAATCCCTCTGTTCCCTCCCGGTTTAGGGATAGCTAATGCTGAAACCAAATCTTTAGCCACAGCCAAACCAGTTTCTCTACTATTCTGCCTTTCAAAAGGCTCATGGGAAGCCATAGCTTTCTCACTGGCCAGGACTGAATGTATAATCAAGTTTCCGTCAATCTTGACAAGCTTATCATTTCTTGGAACATACAAAGAAGCCACAAGTGGCTCACTACTAGCATTGTGCAGATGAGCAAACTCATCAGAACCCGGTACAGGTCGTGACCCTTGTTCTTTCGGCATATTTCTTGTATGATGACCCCTCTCATGAAGAATTTTGTTAGAGACATCGAATTTCCCACCAGATATGCCCAAAGATATAATTTCTTCAGATCCGTTCAAATGACCGTGAACATTCAAAAGCCTCCCTCTGTTTTGACCATTGAACCTATCACGAACATAAGAAGACCCACCAAAACCTCTATCCATTACACCACTAAAGTTAACATTCACCATAGGAACAAGCCCACCAAAAAGCAAGATAAAAAACAACAGACCCAGAAAACTAATACTAGCAACCTTCTTAGTTCTACCCTCACTCTTCTTACTTTCCGACTTTTTGGACTTGGGCGCAGCCGCTGGCTGCTGGGATTTCAATCTAGGAATTGGTAACAAAAGGGACTGGGACCCTTGTGGCTTCGTCACATAGGGCAAATATGGCATCCATGGATAAGCCATCGGTGGCATGGGAGGATGCGGGTGCATCCCTAAATGTGGTGGCGGTGGCGGGCACATGGCGCCACCGCTGCTCAAGTGCTGCTTCAAAGTAGCATTCTCGGCCATAACATAAGAAATCCTATTATTCAAATCAGCAATAGTGGAATGCATAGCCCTCACCTTGTCCTCCAGCTCGTCCACATAATGCTTCTTCCTCTGCCTAGAAAGCTGAGCACTTTCTCTGTTCCTCATCAATCTCGTCTTCCTCTTCTCCTCCTCATCGTTCGCATTTGCACCCACATTCACAGAAGCAGAATTGTTGTTATTGTCAGACCTCCGATACTTGGCACTTCTTGATTCCACGTTGCCTTCGTCGCTATCTTTCTTCCTCTTCACAAGGTAATTTTTCGCCATTTCATCCTCCACCTTGACCTTCTCATCATCTGAACTGCAAATCGCATTGGAAGAAACAGTAACAGAATTACCCGAATTGCCTGAATGCGAGTCCACCGCCTCGGAAATCCCAGAGCCCTGAGACGACGCAGGCCCACCAGAATTCTCCGAACACTCATTCGATGACGCCGGACAATTCAGAAACCTGGAGACGTCCAGACCCTCCTTCTCATCGCCGGAAACCGAAATCGCGAAGCTACCAGATTCCGGAGACCCCGAATTCGACTCGGCCGCCCCGGGATCTAAACCGTCGGGAAGGAGGAAGTCCTCGGTCACCGACGGCAGGTAGAGTTTGTCCAAGTCGTCGAAAGTGAGCTCGAAGTCGCAATTGACATCGGGACCAAATCCGAAGCCGAGATCGGACATGAATTCATCGGAGTGGACGGCGGCGGAGGCCATGCCGTTGTCCGATGAGAAGAATTCAGGGTCGAGAGGAGGGATCGGGAGGGACTCCATCTCGGAATTGAATTTGAAATCGGTGTGATCCGGATGGTTAGCCGAATCGGGGCCAGAGTGCGGTTCCACCGAAAGAGCCATGTTAGGGTTTCAGAGAGGTTTGTCTGAGAATTTAGAGAGGGATGGAGAGAGGGGTAAAGAGTACGTTGACGAGGCGGAGAGGAGTCATGTCAGAAATAAAACCCAACTGTTTCTAAGTTGTTATTATTTAATGGGAATTTGTCAGATTTGGTTACCAAATTTAAACAAAAAGGTCAGATCGGATGTTGTGTCTGGAAACTTCCCTCTTCCATTTCCTTCATTAACGCAGAGAAATTTTTCATTGCGACATGAATAAGAATGATATATTACGTATTTTTATGTAAGTAGTAAAAAAATTTATTTTCTAAGTTATTAACTTTTTAACACACATATTTCACTATTTATATAATGATATATGCTGTACTAACCCGTACACCGATCACATTGAAAAATCTCTTGTGAACGTTTGTATGTACATGGGGGAGTAGCATATATAATTTTTTCTTAATGATGTTGGAGAAGGTTTGGATTTCAATTATTAGGTTTTAGTTTTATGTTTTGATTAACAAAGTAACTGTTAAAATTTTGAAGTATCTAATATTTTTGAGCGTCGTAAAAAATTCGGAATTAGAAAATTGCTACACTTTCTTAGCTAAAGAGTGTCAATTTACTACAAGTGGTGTTATGTTGGTTCACCTATTTTATTTTCAGATTAATTACACTAATACCTTATAAGGTTTATCGAGTTTTCACAGAACCCTTCACATTTGAGACATTACACTAATACCCTTTAGGTTATTTTCAGTTCACATAACCACTTCACTCAAAATTCTGCTAATAAATTGATAACTTTACCCTCATAACTAATTAATTATATAATAAATAAATATATTTGAATAAGAAAATATTAAAAATAAATAGATTAAAATATGTCGTTCTTAAGCTGTAATTATGAACTCTATTGTGTTAACGATTTACTATTTATGCGATGGTCTAGTATATTTTCGAGAGGGTGGGGCGGGGGAGAGGAAAGGGATGAAGGTGGCGATGGAGGGACGACGAGGAGGAAGAACGGCGGGACGTGGAACTAGGGAGGGTTTAGTTTTTATTTTTTTTTAATGTTTAATTTATTTATTTTTAATATTTTCTTTTTCTAATATGTTTCTTTATTATATTTAATTAATTAGTTATAAGAGTAAAGTTGTCAATTTATTAACAAAATTTCGATTGAATGGGTTATGAGAAAGTGAATTAAAACGTCATGACGTATTTGTGTAATATCTCGAACGTGAAAAGGTTTCGTGAAAACTCAATAAACCTCTGGGAGTGTTAGTGTAATTAACTCTTTTATTTTCTTGGTCATATTTTCGGTAAATATTCATATAAATGCTTATTATAAACGTTTATGGAGTGGGTGAGATAATATATGATGTGCATGAGCTTAGCCCTCGACAAAAGTCTGAAAATTGAGTTTGATTCATATAAAACTCATAAAATAGATTATAAAATTTGAGTTTAAAGTGAGTTTGATTCCAATTGTAAATCAATTTGATTTTAACTTTATAGGAATCATACTCATACGGTAATGTGTCACTATACTGATTTGTTATTCTTCCACTTGTGCTTCAAATATGATACTCGTAAATAATAAGAGCTTACTCTCTAATTGTGCATGACAATTGTGTGGCGTAGCTAATTTTTTGTTTGTTTGTTGTTGCATAATAAAAATCTCATTAGTCATTTAATACTAGTGGTATTCCTCTATATTTCTAAGTAAGAGGTCTTAAGTTCGATTATCGTCAAAAACGAATTTGAACTACATTATTGTTAGCCCATTGACTCTCCCACCCTAGATAATATCTATTTTAGGCTTATGCTTTCTGTTCATCAAAAGGGAAAGAGTCATCTTGTCTTGTCTCCTGGGTTTGTCTGCACACTATTGCCTTGCTAAACATCAGGATTTCATCCCCGATTTCGCCTTATGAAAGCATATAAACTTACTTTCTTTTTCAGTATAAATGGAATGCAAGAACGCAGGTGACAACGTGGTTTGACAACAAAAAAACCAACCGGAGCAGGCTTCATGATTACCGTAATCCTATCTTCGACCTCACTGAATGTAACTCGAAGCTTTGTCACTTATCTTTCTCTGTAACTGTAACTTAGAAATTCTCCTTGTCAACAGCAAATAAGTTCTGATTGGGCTACTGAAGAGCTACTATCTGCCACGAGCTTCAACCTATTTTGGTCTTTAGCAATAGAAGTAACGATAATTGATGTGAATTTTCTTTTATTTTGAATGCGAAGCCTTTCAATCTCGAGATTTCTTCCTTGTCATCACCTGTAACAATTATAGCGTCCACATAAATAATTAAAACGGTTGTCTTACTCCTTCAGCATTTTAAGGAGAGTGTATGTTCTGAATTTCTTTGCCTGAAGCCATACTTCCTCATGGCCATTTGGAACCGCCTAAACCACGATGATTACTTTATTTCGTACAAAGCCTTTTTCAACTTACCACCACCCCCGTTCGTGTAGGTGACGTATACCCTAGTGAGATGTCCATATACACCACTTATTTAAGATTTCTATGTAAGAATGCATTCTTTACATCACTTGTTGTAAGGGCCAGTCTAGATTTGCTGCCAAAGAAATCAACACTATCTTTGTTACCCAGCAAATGTCTCCTTGTAGTCAATATAGTAGCTTTGAATGTAACCGTTAGTGACTAATCGTACTTTGTATCTATCATGACTTGTTGACCCTAAAAATTACAAAGCCTACATGGCACGCTGAGTATTTATGAGTTAATTACCTTCTTTTTTGTGAAAGCAGGTGTGCCAACTCGCAACCAAGATCGGTAAAGCGAGTAAAATGGATGTGATGGTGGTCTCAAATGTGCTGCTAACTTCTACACCAAAGAGATTACGGCCGAGGAAGGAACGCCTCTCGACCTTGGGCTGAAAGGTCGATGGCATGAAGGATGCCTATTGGGCTGAGGTTTGTGGCTCTTCAGTCGACCCTCCTCGGTCCAAATTGTCATTTCAAGCACAAACAGGACCCATCAACTTTATGTTTATTCATGTATTCTTGCCTACACTCGTGCTATTTTCTTCATTCATAGGTTTTTTTTTTTTTTTTTTTTTTTTTTTTTTTTTTTGAAAGTGTACTCATCTCTTCCTTCATTGATTTGGTGCATCCAGTATCAGATAATGCTTCTTTCATGGAACACAGAACATTGTAAGTTGATAGTTGTTGTTTGAATGCCTTGCCTGGTTCTGATAGTTTACTTGATGACACATGGTTGGCAATAGGATATTTAGACCTTTTTGCTTCATCATGTGAGTATCCAATAGGTGGTTTCTCTCGGTTATACTTGTAAGGTAGCTGATAAATTGAATTGTCTGATATACTAATACAAGTGATGGAACTTTCCTCATGAATATTCATATATAGAAGCATGGTCATCTGTAGGTACTATATTTGGAGAAGATAAGGGGAAGAATCTTCAACTCCAATCTGTCGTCAGACACATCACGACCAATCGTACTGGGCAGTGGTTCTCTATCCAAGTTTGGAGTCATATCATAAATTAGGGGCCACCGATCGTGTCTGGTGATGGCCATGCTACAACTCTCATTTCAACGAAAAATTTGTCCAAGTCTGCTATTCACTTCTCGTGTCCCACTAAAGATAAAAGTTGGATTGAGGAATGAATAATACATTTCATACTCTATAAAGGTTACACCCATAATGACATAGGTAAGTCTGGTAGAAGGATGCTAGTATCAATTGACACGCCCCGACCTCGATATTCCTCGAACACCAGGGTAGGCACGTGCTAGCTGACACCCGAAGGTGACGAAAGCCATTTATTAAGTGCAAAAGCTGAAAACAAAGGATAAATAAGACTTATAAATATAAAAGAATAATGAATATGCATTTAAGGAACGTGTTCAGAGCACACATCTAATCTAGAACACTAAAAGAAATAATATGAAATTTGAATGAACAAAGGAGTGGGTCCTACACCGAGAGTACTTGAAGATGCTGATGTGGAAGTGCCTTGATGTCGGGATTGTATGTCTCGATTCTAAATCCTGATGGGGGCGCAAAACAAGGGTGAGTGGACCAAGTTTATATATATATATACATAATACGAAAACAGTTATGAACATACTAACCCCAAAAGTTTAATATAATGAAAACTACTAGAATAATAAGTGATAGGTTTTTCAAAAACCTCTATTATGCCATAAAACAATTCATAAATCAATTCATAAGATCAACATATAAATCTTTCCGTAAATCATTCTCGTAAATCATCTCAGGAAACATATCACAATTCATCTCATAAATATGTATTAGTGTGCTACTAGTGAGATCACTGAATAATAATAACTCCCGGCCCAATGCCTGCTCCGTGCTCTCTGCGCCCGTAGCCAGAGATTATTTACTCCCGGCCCAATGCCTGCTCCGTGTCCCTCAGCCCGTAGTTAGGGATTATTTCTCCCGGCCTATTTGCCAACACCAGATCCTCGCCCCAGCAAGCATAGTGTCTACTAGGTACGCACAAAACATAGTACATTTCTAAAACTCAACTTCATAGTATAAAGTCATCCATCATCTATACTATGAAGAGGTGTTCGAAAACACATTCTAGTATTATATCGTCATCCATCAGATATCCTACCAGAACGTGGTTTTTATATAGAAAATACGATATTTAAAATAAGCTTAATATAGGCTAATAATCAATTCTCAAAATATAATATCCAAAACATATTCAAATAATCATGCTTCATGTAAAACGTTATCCAAATCATAAATATGTAAGGCATGTTATTAATATATGCAATTCTATAATTAAATCATGCAATTTTAGAAGGGGTCCACTCACAGTACTTCGCCGCTGAAGAACCACGCAACTAGTGAAGATAGAACGGCACAATAATTGCCCCTAAGCACATAAAGGGTACACGTAGTAAAACTATATTAAGACAATTGAATTGGGAAAACGGACGTCGGAAACGGATTCAGGACGTCAAAATTAGCCTAGGAGGGGTCTCGGACGAAATCAGAAAAGTCAAACTGAAGTCAAAGTCAACGGTCAACGGTTAACGTTGACCAATTCAACGGTGAACATTGACCGGGTCAAATGTCAACGGGTCAGAGTCAACTGGGTTTGGGCTTGGATTCGGGTTAGGGTTTTGGGTTTTAAGGGAAAATGGCTTTGGGCCCTGGTTTGAAAGGCCCAAAGGCTTTAAGCCTAAGGGTTTCTGGATTTCAGTAGAACAGGCCGAAGGCCCTGGTTTAAGATGGCCCAAGGGCCTTTTACACCAAAACAAATAATAAAAAGAAAAATTGAACAGGTTAGGGAATTGGGCTGAGGCAAAATGGGCTTAAGGCCCGTGGGTCTGGGGAACGGTCTGAAGGCCTAGTGCGAACCAGAGAAGAATGCCAGAGCTTTCCTAACTCCAGCCGACTACAAACATGCACCTTATGCTTCGATCTAGCTACCAAAAAGTAGAGGAAGATGAGATGAGTATTTTATACCTTTGGTTTGTCGTAGAACAACCGGAGGTGATCGGAAAACCTCCTTAACCACCACGGCTTGCCGGAGATGGGTGTACCTTCCCTCGCACCGATCTCATTCCCAAAACTTCGAAAATAACGAGATAAACTCAATAATCACACCCAAGCAACAATATAAACCAGATGAAGGAAACCCGAGGCTTACCTAACCAGAAATATGGAAGGGACTCGCCGAAGGTCCTTCTTGGGTTTGTCGTCCTCGTTGAGACGAGAGGAAGAAGATTGATGATGATGATGGTGTCTTCGAGCTGGGGTGTGGGTGTGGGTGTGTGTGTGTGTGTGTGTGTGTGTGTGTGTGTCCATGGTAAGAGGGAGAGGGCGAGAAGAGTGAGAGCTCAGGAGAGAGATAGAGACAGACTGAGAAAAGTGAGTGAGCCAAGAGAGAGAAATAATAGAGGTGAGAGAGAGGCACGGAGGACAAAACTCAGAGGGTGGGCCCTTTGGGCTCACCAATTAATGTCATGTCCCGGCCCGGGGTCCACCACATCCCGGGCCCGCTCCACCACCGTAGCACGATATTGTCCGCTTTGGGCCCCGACTACGCCCTCACAGTTTTGTTTCTGGGAACTCACACGAGAACTTCCTAGTGGGTCACCCATCATGGGAGTGCTCTCGCGCGCTACTCGCTTAACTTCGGAGTTCCTACGGAACCCGAAGCCAGTGAGCTCCCAAAAGGCCTCGCGCTAGGTAGGGATGTGAATATACATATAAGGATCACTCCCCTGGGCGATGTGGGATCTTACAATTAAGGTCCAAAAACCATTTTTAAAATAATAATGGGGGTGGGGTGTTACATCAATAACCTTTTTGATGAGCTTCATACCCCATAAAAACGTAATGCACTGCACAAGGGTCGAGTTTGGTGCATTGGTTTATATGAAAATGAACAAATGCAACACACTCAAAAGCACGTGGTGGCAACATCAAGATAAATGGTAGAAGAGCAAATCTAGAAAGAGCTTGCAATGAAGTTTAAAAGTTCAACACTTTAGATGTCATCCGATTCACAAGATAGACAAGGGACATAACAGCCTCATCCCAAGAAAAGCGTGCGACATGAGCACCAAGTAACGATGCCCGGGCAATTTCACTTGTTTTTCCGTTCATCAACCCTATTTTGTTGAAGGGTTTGAGGACAAGTAGTTTCATGGATAATACCATGAATTGTAAAGTGCTGGACAAAGCTATGATATACGTACTCCCCACAATTGACAAAAAAAAAAAGAATTTGAATCATGGTATGAAAGGTCTTGTAAATAGTTAAATCATCACTTTTATTCTTCGATATATATAGCCATGTCATCCATGTACAATCATCCACAAAAGTCACAAACCACCTTATGCTAAAAAAGTAGAAACTAGGGATGACCCCCAAGCATCAGAATGTATTAATACATGATGTACTAATGTAAGTGTCACATTTAAAGTTGGAATCAGAACAATCAAGAAATATGTTCAGTAGTAAATGCTTCAAATAACATAAAAATGGATGGCCCAAACGGCGAAGCCACAACAACACTTGTTGTTTTTTGTCATCTGATGCCCTGCTTACCCAATTCACACGATAGAGATGCCTTAGTACATAACAATCAATTGTTCAGTTGTAAGATCCCACATCGCCCAGGGGTGTGGATCCTATAAGCCTTATGTGTATATTCTCATCTCTACCTAGCACGAGGCCTTTTGGGAGCTCACTGGCTTCGGGTTCCGTAGGAACTCCAAAGTTAAGCGAGAATGGGCCAGAGCATTCCCAGGATGGGTGACCCACTGGGAAGTTCTGCTCGTTTGAGTTCCCAGAAACAAAACCGTGAGGGCGTGGTCGGGGCCCAAAGTGGACAATATCGTGCTACGGCAGAGTTGAGCCCGGGATATGGTGGGGCCCGGACCAGGATGTGACATCAGTAGCTTGACCAACATACATTAACTAATGCTTTAAAAAGGGAGCAAGTATTAGGTAAAGAGAGAGTATGTGTAAGATCAATTATGTCAACCCCCACTACTGGAGAGACAACACCATTGTCATTGGTGATACTGCATTGTTGATAAGTAGTCTCATAAACCAGACCTTTAGGATGATGAGTTATATGGTCAGTAACACTTGAGTTGATATCTTACCACAAGATCATAACCATCAGAAACACATGTCACAGTTACTTGAGCTCTCTAGAGAGTAGTTAGTCAAACCATGAGCACCAAAATAGTCTACCTAAGAGATCAACCAAAGATAGTTGGGACATTATAGTCGTAAGAAAAACTTGTCCCTGCCTGCTGCAACTTCATCTTCACATTGTTTAAAGCTTTAAAGCTTTCCACTAGTCCAGATAATCATGTAGTTTAAAGCAATGATCCCAACCATATTTCTGACCACCATAATGTGTACAACCGCCTTCCTAAGCTAGTGGATTGACCTGAGGAGTTACAAATCACTATCGCAGCAACAGTGGTAGTGCCAATCATCACATAGGGTCACATAGCTTCTCGTCAAACGTAAGCAAAGGTCTGTTTGACAGAAGGATGAGGATCCGTGAGCAGTACATCATTCCGAATTTTATCAAATACATCACCCAAGCCAACAAGCAAAGTGTAGACTAAATGCATTTGTACAATCTTGTTAAAACTTTCAGCATCGACACTCCAATTCATATGATTGGGACGTTTATAATCGACTTCCTGCCATAATGATTGGAGATCATTATAATATGTCTCAACAGATTGTCTATTTTTCCTCATTCTGAAGGCCTTGAAAGTGAGATCATACACTTAAGAAATATCAGAACCATCATAATATGTTTGGGCAACAACATCTTAGACTTCTTCGTCGTTGGTAGTCAATACACACCAAAATTCAATTTCTTACAATGATAATTAATTTCAAAATCCTACAATTATCGAAGTTACATTCTTTCACATGTAAAGTATCATATAAACGATTGATTATATGTGCTAGCTCCTACATAACACAACCACATAAAAATAAATATAAGAAAATTTAAAAAATATATATATATAAATGCATTACATCAAGATGACACTAGATAATATATATATATATTCCTTCAAATACAATTTTTAATGTTCAACAATATTCTTAAGACATTTAGCTTTGCATTTTTCTTCAACGTAAACTTGTCTTTAGAAAGCATTTCAACTTCTAGCATTTCTTCCACTTCAATAGTCGAATTAAATAAGCCAACTATTTTCTTCACATATCGCCCATCCTTCAAAGTCATGAAGTTGAGAGCATTATATTCTTCCAATTTAACAACTGTAAATCTAGATCTTTTTATGATTTCAGGATTAATCTTACAATCAAAGTCAAATATAAACAAGTTAAAAAACAGAGTGCAAATAGCAAACTAACAAACCAATCACGAGGGAATATAATTTTACATGAGAAAAACTCTCACTTCGCTGATTGCAAGATTTCAAAAATTAAATTAATATGAGTATCTAGCTAATAATAAATAAATTAGGAAAGTGTCATTCTACACTCCGTATTTTTCTTTCTAAATATAGAAAGTTTGGAGTGTAAAATGAGGAATTTGGAGTGCCAATAACAATTCACATAAATTAACACAAAAAATTAAGCATCAAGTACCCTAATCAAAATATAAAAAAAAAAAGTAAACCTAAAAGATAATATATTGTCAATTGGATTGGAATATTAACATTTTCCGATCCTTATTCTTGATACTTTGCAAATTTGTATTTTTCATCTAGTTTTAGTGAATTCAGAAAACACAAAGTGCGGATTCTTGAAGAAAGTTGAGGTTTCACCATATAACTAATTGGCAATATGAGGAGTAACCTAATTACTTATAAGCACATGTAAAATTCATTTTCATCGATGTGAGATTGATACTCTCAACACATTTTTGGAATTAAAATGAAAACAAAATATATAGCATCAGTTGTCAATTTCTTCTTCCCGCACAAAAAGGGACTAGTAGAAAACAATGCTGACAACTACCCAAAGATGAACGCTTGTTCGACTGCTTCCATCAAATTTCAATGGATCCAGAAATTGCAAAGTTCGCCAATGAATAAAATTATTTTCAAAGTCGTTGACAAAATTAGCTCCAACTCCATGATCATTTTCCTTAAAATTTGACATATCAAGCCTAAAAACCTTCAAAATCTCATCTTTACAAAAGTCGATCAACTATCTTCGCATTTTCCAATACAAAAACATAATCAAATTAAGAAAAAACTTTATTCATACGTTGTTCTTCATCTGAATCATCATGACCAGCAGAAGGCAACCCTTCCACTGCTTCAACATCATCCTCGGCTTCAACACCATCCTCATCGTCGTCTTTGATGAATGGACACATCGTCATCTTTAATTTGAGTCATCTTCTTTCACCGAAAGTCTAAGTTTACAGAATGGACACATCTTGTAGTATTTTTTGTGAGATGATTTGTGTGAGGATGCATTCTTGATGTGAAGGATATTGTCACACATAAGGCATTATATGACTTGGAATTTTTTGGCAAATTTTTTTTCCTTGGCTTAGGTGTCAAGAGCAGCAAGTTTGCCTTTGCCTACAAGAATCTCAACAATATTCTTACGACATTTAGTTTTTATATTTTTCTTCAATTTAAATTTGTCTTAACAAAATACAAAATACTTCAAAGAATAATTAATTTAGATTTGTCTCAACAATATTCTTAATTAAATTAACACAAAAAATTAAGCATCAAGTATCCTAATCAAAATATAAAAATAGTAAACTTAAAAAGATAATACATCTTCACTTGATTGCAATATTACCATTTTTCGGATCCTGATGCTTGACACTTTGCAAATTTGTGTTTTTTATCCAGTTTCAGTGAATTTAGAAAACGCAAAGTGCGGCTTCTTGAAAACAAGTTGAGGTTTTAACATAAAACCAATTGATAATATGAGAAGGAACATAATTATATATAAGCACATGCAAAATCCTTCTTTCCTCGATGTGGGATTGATACTCTCATCCAAGGTCTTAAATGCCGATAATATCGGCGATATTTCGCCGATATTATCGGTTTTTTGCTTTAACGATATTTTAATTGGTATCCGAGGAGTTTTCGTCAAAATATCGCGATATTATCGATAATATCGCGATATTACCAATATTATCGTAAAATTTTGGAACTGTGCAAATCAGAGAAGAAGGCCGGAGCTTCTACAGCCTCGCCAGAGATGGGTGTGCCTATTCCCGAGCCGATTTCATCCCAAAAACCTTGCAAAAACACGAGATAGAACTTCAATTTCACATCTAAGCTTCGATCTAGAACAGATTCAACAGAAAGAGGTAAACCCGAAGCTTACCTAACCGGAGAAATTCAAGAAACTCGCCGGAGGGTTCCTGCGTTCGCCGAGTTGCAGAGACGAGAAGGAGAGGGAGAAAGACGAGGTGGGTGTATTCCTGAAGCAGGTGTGATGGTGTGCGTGTGTATATGTGGGTCTCGGACTCTCGGTGCAGACTGCAGAGAGAAATGAGAGAGATGAGAGTTTCGAGAGAGAGACGGCGCCGATGAGGCGGAAGACGCGGACGAGGAGGAAGGCGAGGGAGGAGCAGAAGGCCATGTGGGAGAAGGATCGAGAGACTGAGGTCTCTGTGCGTGTGTGTGGGACAAGGGAGAAGAGAGATTGAGAGATCTGTGTGTGTGTGTGTGGGTGTGGAAGAATGGAGAGAAGAGAGAATGAAGGATCGAGAGAGAGAGACTGAGGTCTCTGTCTGCGTGTGAAGTGAAGTCTGTGTGCGTGTGTGATAATTACTTTTTCACAATTTGACGTGTGTGTGTGTGTGGTTCTGTTAGGAACTTCCTGACAATTTGACAATTACTTTTTCACAATTTCAGACCAACTTCAGACCAACGACAAAAATAATGGTGATTTCATTCAAACGAATACACTCACTCTACACATAGAGATGATGAAGATAGTGAAAAATTTGAACCTCATAGGAACTCTATGTGGTACTAAGTCACTCATGTATCTTACCATGCAATGTATAAAGTGTAAAATATTGTACTAATTCATTATATATAAATGATTATGGTGTGTTTAAACTTCTTTCATTAATTACTACATATTTTCTACACTCACAATGTTTGTCAGCTCGCTATATAATCAACTTGATAATGTTAAATCCATCATGCAATGCATTTCCTTCCAATTTTTTGTGATAAACTAATAGATAATTGACTAAATAAACATCCTGCAAAGTTTCAATAAAAATTTCCAAGTTTTTCTTACAATTTCCGTGGTTTCCATATAATTTTTACCGATATCGATATTATCCCGATATTTCCATCGATATTTTCGTGTTTTCGGACTACCGATATTTCCGATATTACCGATATTTAATACCTTGCTCTCATCACATTTGAAATTAAAATGAAAAGAAAAATACAAAGCATCAATTGTCATTTCCTTATGCCGAGCAAAGAGAAACCAGTAAAAAACAATGCGTGCAACTACCCAAACACGGATGCTCGTTCGACTTCTTTCAAAGTGACGAATAAGTCATCAGTGAGCATTCAAAGATAAATATACTCAACATCTTTGATTTCATCAAGTTTTAATTTCATGGGACTCTTCTTTCTCCTATGCTCAACATATCAAGTTTACAAAATCTTATGGTGTACCTTCAAAACTCATCATTTTGGGACTTCTTCAAAATCAATTACAGGATCAAACAAAGTAAGCGCATCCTTCAAGCAATTCGCATCTTTCAACACCAACAAATAAACATTGACACCTTCCAATACAACAAAAACAAATCCATTATCAACTATATACGCTTTTCCAATTCTAAAAACAACAAATAAAACATAAATAATTAGTATCAAGAAATTTGTAATGACATGATATAATTTGCAATATAAAATGCATTACATTCTATACAATCATCTGAAACAAGACAAAGATACTTACAATAAAAACTTCAATTTCAACAAAAATATTTTTTTTAAATCGTTGATATCAGCAGAGTCAACTCCATGATCCATTCTTTATGTTCGACATATCAAATCTAAAAAACTTTAATGTAGACGGTCTTTACAAAACAAATCAACTTCTGGTACTTCTTCCACTTCAGTAATCGAATCAAATACGAGTAACTTCCTTCATATGTCGCTCATCCTTCAATGTCATGAAGTGAAGAACAAAATATTCTTCCAATTCAACAAATGTAAATCCAAACTTTTTTTATAATTTCAGGATTAATCCTCAATTAAAATCAAATATAAACAAGTTTAAAAACTGAGTGCGAATTCCAATTTCAATCATTAATACTAGGGTAAATGATATTTTATTCCTTCATGTTTATGAGCAATTGCAATTTCATACAACATTTTTATAACATTTAAATCTCATACGTTTAGTTATTATTTTATTTTGATTTCATACAACTGTTAGAAAATATGTTAAGTTAATGATTAAGTGACGACGTGTTAACGAGTTCTACAATGCACAACCATATTCTCAATTGGCAATCACTTAGAGTCATTATTCTAAAAATCTCTATTTAGGCGCAATCATATTCTCAATTTTTAATATGTTCTAATACTTTATATTTTATTTTACAATTTATGTATCACAGCATAATTATGTGTGTTTTTTAAGTAAAAATAGGCATTTATTTATACAATATATAATAAATTTATTTAAATTCGCCTAGTCCGCTAGGCTCAACCTGCTGCCCAATTAGCGCCTAGCGTTTTTTAAAATCTTAATTAGAGTTAGATGTAAATTCGTAACTAACTCAGATGTAGCCCGCTTCTTTTAATGTTGTGAAATAGTATATATTGTTTTCTCCTGCAATTAGTTGTCTAATCGCCATCATCAATAGTTAGCAAAAATAAAAAAGAAAAAACTTCGCATAAATTTGAATAAATCAACTTGACATTGGTAGGTGTGAGAGTGAGTTTTCATCAATGTAAACGTTGAATGGAATAAATACGTACTCGTCTCAAGACCCAACCAATGGTTTCATCAACTTTAGACTCAACCACTCTTTTTGCTAGATTTGGTCTTGGACCCAACCGTCCTCAATGCAACAAACATTATAATACTTTGATGCTTTAGGTAGTTTTTGAGATTTTATATGTCACTTAATAATACGATTCAATGATATTTCTTTAAATAAGTGAAAAATCTTAGATTTGAATGTCGTGGATGAAAGTTCAATATCAATTTATTCTCCCATACATCAGCATAAATATATCTTTGTATTAACAAAAATATATCCCGAATAAGAAAATTGCACAATGGCATCCAAACTTCTTTTAGTTTTGTGCAACTATCTAAATGTCACTTAGTACCATAATATAGTGATATTTCTCTCCTCTTGGAGGTCTTAAATTTGACTCTCGTAAATAGCGAGTTCAATACCAATTTATAATTAATGGCACATTGTGTGGCTTAACCCGATTCTTCCACCCTTTAACTTCATATTGTGAGGCTCTTTTGGGGCGTCGTATCAATACAATTACTTGAAAAATCATGCCAAGGAGAGGACCGGGATCTAAAACCCACTCACACTTGGGCTGGAATCATGGACTTCCGTAGACCCACAAAACAGTAGCCCACAGAAGAGTGTCTCCAAAGGAAACCAATTATTTTCTTGACTTGATGGAAAAATTGATTAAATACAAATGCTAAGAGAAAATGAGAAAGATTGTTTCTTTTGAAACTAGCATTCAGTACCAGTACAATAGAACCTGGTTCCTACGTCCATCTAGCTCTTCCCTTAGTTTCATTGCCTACTATTACATGTGTATACCCCCATACCATTTTCGTCCCGCATCCGCCTTTAACCTCCATTGATTCTCCCCTTCCTATACCATTATGAACCAAACAACTATCACACAAACACAGCTTTGTTGTCCCTCCCATCATTCTACATTATAAACGGCATCAAGGATTATATAGAGATTGTATTTGAACCCATCTCGTGATCTTTCTCGATGCTTATTTTTTGGTTTTCGGTCACCAATCATGGTGTTTTGCCTATAACTCCACCTAGTCATAACATAGCTCTAGGATGCCAACTTTGCCACTTAAATATGATCTTTTAGGAATATCGCATTTGAGACTTGAGACAGCGTCATTCTGTGTCAAACTTAATGAACCAGTCAATGCAAGCAAGGGTTCTAACAAAAACGCTTGGTTTTCACTCTCACTAGTCCTTTCCTTCTCCTTTTCCATTTCTTCCAGCAACGCTTTACCAGTCTCAATACCTATTGATCATCAAGCAACATGACACAAACAAGATGTTACAACTTGTGTTTATAATTGGAGGCCTATAATCTCCGAAAGAACCTTAAATTAATTGATTACCTGCAAGGTGCCCGCCGTGGACATAACCGCTAAATTTTTCACTTGTGTGTTCCCCGGTGAAGAAGAGGCGGCCTACTGGGTTCTGGTCATAATACAAAAGAAGCAGCGTACGTAATGTCAATTCATTTCAAAGTTTTTTATAAGATCGAGACCTTCTCATCGATCAAGGAGAAAATACCAAACAATATCAAATGATCTTTAGCCGAGCAATGATATAGCTACACTTTTAATTTTTCTCTCTTATTTTTCATGTACGAAATTGTCTTAATCCATGATGTGGCACACCATGTGACTAGACAACTAATTCACGCTATATGCAAAATATGCACGGGTGGATCTTAATGGCATGTGTGGCAAACCACATGCAACCGTATCATAGAGTAGGAGCTTCCAAATTTCACTAGAAGATAAGCTTCTGTGCAAAAAAAATTAAGTGAAATTGATCTATATGGTGAAACAAAACGTTTAAGAGAGAGAGAAGGCAAACCTTGATGTCATGAACGAATTGGTTATTAGAGATCATAGGGTAGTTACTGTAGCTGCCGCGCTGGAGTCTATTGTTCCACCAGCGAGGTACAAGTATGTCAGTAGCTTCCGGAATGTCAGGCCCAAACATGTCCTTAAGAGCCCCCATGGCTTCATTCAACGTCTCCTTATCAGACTGAGCTTCCACACGCTTTGATTCCTCATTCGTCAACGTCACGACCAGCATATTGGATCCAGGATAAGCATTTTCCATGTGCTGATGACATGGCAACAGATTAGCAGCCAGCCTTTGGGGAGAATATCGTTAGTAGTAAAGTTAAAATATACTATAGTTATCAGTCTCGCATATTTTATTTTATTTGTCATAATAGTAGTTTAGAAAATTTCCACAGATATCTGTCAAATAAGTCGTATTGTAAAATGAAAGACAGTGACATCCCACAATGCCTCCATAATTGTGGTCTTTAATATGTATAGTTTATTTCCTAATAAAAGCAAAGAAAATGATTTTAATAATATACACATTTGAGATTTGATTGAAGTACGCATTATAAAAATTTGTTAATCGTAGCTTCATAAAAGGAAGAACCATTCAAACTAATACTGCGGGAGATACTAGTTTGTTAATCATAACATCAACAACAGGAATCAATATTTGTTACCTAATTGTAGACGGAGATATTTACAAACTAACGCTAAAAAACACATGCAGCATACTCGACAAGGTCACTGTCAAGTTTCATAACCAACTACTGAGGGTTATCTAAAATGGAAGAAATGTGTAATTTTATGTACTAACATTGGGGAAGCATCCTATCAACTCAAAGTAAAATCACAGCTCGGTTATAGAGCAGACAGCCAAAACATGACTATACAAAGTGAAGATTGTGTTTAAAGATCCAGTAAGTGCGCAATCGTAAATTTTGTTGTTTTCTAAAGGTGCATGAACCACAACACTTGGCATGAACATTTGAAATGTTGTCATTTTCTGATCCTTGATGAGGACCAATTATTTACTAAATTAAACAAGTAATAGTGGCATGAAAATAGGACAGGCTAGTTGGAAATTCAGTGCACAATACAACATATGGAATCTATTTATCTGCTGGAAATGAATATTCATATTTTGTTAGCTGGCGTCGAGAATGACAAATATTTAAACCAACCTGCCAAAATGTGTAGTAGCCTCTCTTCTCATGGGCATAGAGGAAGAACTCTTGTCCTGGTCCACAAGGCCAGAACTTATACGGGAACTTCAGAAAGATCTTCGTGTATACAATCACATCACATTTCTGTATAGCCTCTGTTTTCCACCTCTATGTTATTTAATTCATCAAGTTAGCATGATTTCAAGCAAAGTACACTAACAATATCAAAAAGAGACTTTGAATAAGATGCGCATTCAGTCATAGGGTCACAACCAATGTAACCATGACCAATAATCTACCAGTTTCATTAAGTTAAGACAGGAATTGCATCATCGTTACTAAATATGCCTAAGCAGACGAAACAATAGTGTATGCATAAGTATAGATCTTATACTCCAGGATACAGCAAGAAAAGACAATGGGCTCAAACGGCAATCATGCCACAACTGCATAGTCAGATAGCATATAATTTGGACTACCAACTCCTCTAAGAATTAGCTGCTAAAATGTATGTACAGTAAACCCTAACAACCATCAAACAACAATAAGCAACAAGTAAATCCAATCCCAACCCATCAAAACTCGGAGATCTTTCTATATTATCTTATCATTGTAGCACCAACCACTACCACTTCACCATTGTTACATCTAACTGTTTAGAGTCATGAATGCATGCACTACCTAATGTGGTAAGGCAAATGAAATGATGTTACTGAGTACTTTTTTTTCCTTGATTATTTAACCCCGCTATTAGTAAAAGAGATCTAAAAGATTATCCATTCTACCCTAAGAAACTAAGGCAGAAGCTATAGAATACAATTTTCTCTTTTTTCTTGTCCAACGCATTCAACACCTACAGGCTACATTTAGAGCAACTCCAGCCGTGTGGAGTGCTCGGGGGACGGGGGAGATCAAAGGGCCCGAGGCCCGGTGGGGAGAGCTCCAGCCATGGAGAGCCGGAGGGCGGGTGGGAGGCCGAGCGGGGGGGGGGGGGAGTGGGGAATCGACGGGCCTGTGGCCCGAGGGAGAAGAGTTGTGTCAGGCGGGAAAGAGAGAGAGAGAGAGAGAGAGAGAGAGAGAGAGAGAGAGAGAGAGAGAGAGAGAGGAGAAGAGAGAGAGTTAGAAAAATAATAATATTTTATGGATTGGGTGAGAAACAAAATATTAATATTATTGTCTATTGCCTGGGAGAAGGGCTCCAAGGATGGAGATGCAAATGTCAATTACTGTTCATTAATAGCAGTTACTATTCATTAAAGGCAGTTACTGTTCAATAAGGTGGATTGAATAGTAGATTGCCAAGGGGGAGGGCTCCATGGGTGGAGTTGCTCTTAGTGAACCAAGCAGCAAGGCACAGCCTACATTTAGTTAACCTATTGGCAAGCAAATGGGTTAAAATTCTGTGGATCCTAAATCCATGGTATTGGCAATTTGGCATATGAAAAAACAGATTCCTAATCTTTCTCATGCGTCATCAACCAGTGAAATTTATTTCATGAGCCCAGCTATCCATAATTTCTGACTCTTCAGCTAAATTGCATTCAATAATGCGGACCACACCTTAAATACCAAATAAACAACTAGCAAACTCCCATCTAAAGGGACCTATATGCTAGGGACCTAGCCCTTGAGATCCCACTATATCTATATGTTGGAAAAAGCAAATTGAATCTAGACTCTTCCCCATTAATGCAAATAAAAATCGGTGTGAAAAGCATGAAGAAAGAGAGGATCATAAAATCCATGAAAAATAGCTAAAAGCCACGCCCACGTACTACGTTGGTAAGGTTGTGGTGGCAATTGAGTCTAATGACAGACTTACATGCAGAGGAGTTGTGAAGGCGGCCAGCGCGATATTATGTGAGCAAATTAACATATAAACACGTGATTGGCAAAGATATGAATTAAATCATTTCATTGAAATGATATGAACAAAAAAAAAAGAGACGTACGGGTAAGGGTGGATTGAAAGCAATGAGGTTGCTTTGGAGAACACCAATGCTAACTGACAAAATCATGTAATTTGCTTGGAAGACGCAACCATCCTCCGTCATTACCGTAACGCCGTTTCTCGAGTGCTGCAACTCCCGAACAACCTGCCCCAAATCAAGCTTGGAATCATCTTCTCATAAATGGATAACAGTAAAAATATTTGTATAACCATAAAAAGTAACATGTGAAGTTCCCAAGGAAACCACCCCTTAAGATCTTGCACAGTCAAACTTAAGGAAAACTGTGCAACCTGAAATTCAGAGATGAAGGTATCTATAGTACACATTTAAGTTAAACATCTATAAAAGAGCTGTTAAATTATTTAATTTAACGAAATTTAACGGTTTTTGTTTAGATGTGTAATTTAAATATGCATAAGAGAAAATTCATTTGGAGATGAGAGGGGAAAGATTTATTGAAGCGGAATCTGCTCAAAATTCAGACCATTAGCTCATTTATGTTAGTTTTTAAATTACAAAGAAACAAGAAAAAATGTTGCATAAAACGAGTTCGCTGTCATTGTAACTCTTCAATCTATTAATATCATGTCGTGCAAAATTGTCTCCAGACTGCACCAAAGCGCCACGAGGTCTGTTTAATGCAGACTGCTCAATGAAACGTGACATGAAATCTGTTTATTTCAACAAATGAGGAGGGGAAGACAGCAGCCCATGAACTGGAGAAAAAGTTGACAGCACAACACTACTCCCTATTATCTTGCTCTTGGGGCCCACAAATTTATGTGAGTGGTAAAAGCCAAAAGGGCTTTAAAGGTCTCAAGGATCACGTCTCTTCATGTATGTACGAGTTAAAACCGAAAGAGAAAAAGAATTGAAAAGGTTTCGGATCCGCTCGGAGGTAAATAATTGTTCAAATGGTAGTCAAAGAAGCCACGCAATTTTCATATAACAATGTCTTTACGAAAAAAAAACAACCACCATTATGGATGGAATGATGTTATTCACACATTTATTTTTATTTTTATATTTTTTTTAATTTTTAACTAATGAATTTAATAAATTAAAGAAGATCAATAAACAACAATTAGCATAATGTATTAGAAGTAAAGATAGGTATGTGAATGACTCTACCTCTTGAATAATGGATATCAAAAAATGACAAAAAAAGTGTATATGCAAAGTTTCGTGGGTGGATAATTGCTTAGAAAAGGCAAACTTATGATTTATCTATGGTAAATAAATAAAAAATCAAAAAATATTTTTTATAACAAACAATAACGTGTAAATTGTTACATATTAAAAAAAAATCGATGTGGATCAAACTCGCAATCAAGTGCATAGAAATTATTTCTTCTTGACATTAGTGTAAAGCATAATCTACAAAATAAATCTTGTCTTAGGAAACTAAAATAAAAATTCTGTGAACAAGTGTAAATACAATAATATATAGGGTTGTGTTATCCACAAACTAATTTTTACTTTTTAAACACTTTTAATTTTCGATCATCAGATCGAATGAATTGAAGAAGATCAATGAAAAAAAAATAACAAGAGTGTGAAAGATAAAATGGTGTGTGTGAATAACACTAACGTATATAAGCTAATGCTAGAAAGACTAAATTTATTAAATTTTATAAACTAAATAACATAAAAGTTGATAGTTGAATTATTATTTAAATGTTAATTAACATGTTTATTTTTTATTAGTGTTATGTCATTTAATTTTTAAATTTAATCTAAAAAATTGCTAAAAAGAAAAAAAAAAGAGTTTTAACGAAATACTCCCGATACTGTTCTCTTTTAATGAAAAACCACATTTTTACCTTTGCATGATACTACTCCCGCTACTGTTCACTTTTAACGAAAAACCACATTTTTACCTTTACCTGATACTATTCACTATACCTTTAAAAAGAAAGAAGAGTGTATAATTTCATAAAACAGGAAAAGGATCCCCGCCGGATCATTTTCCTAGGGATCCTAGGGATCCATCAATCTCAACCGTTTATCGTATATCGTGCGGTCAGTTTTCGTTAGGTACTATTCATATTTAATGTTAAATTTTAAATTTTGAAATGATTTCTGACCGCACGATATACGATACACGGTTGAGATTAATGGATCCCTAGGATCCCTAGGAAAAGGATCCGGCATAAAACAAAATAAAGAAGGGTGTATTTTACAATATAACAATGATAGGTAATGTATAATTTCATAAAACAAAAGAAAAACAGCTTTCAGAAACGTCATTATCTACAGACTCCAAATCTGGGTCAATCAATCTCAAGAAGAAAAGGAAGACTGCGTTTGCATACAAACAAAGCAGAAATCCAGAGTTTTCACCTCCCACTTTCTCTTCCTTTATTTGTATTTTACTCATATCTGTTCATTTTGTTTTCATCCTATGATTGGGTAGAGAAAGCGAATTTTGCAAAGCTTTACAGCATGACCTTGTAACCCAGCAAAGATTAAAGGCTTGTACGATAAGTCAATGGACTAGAAATTCACTATTAATCAAGATTAAATTAAATTAAGCACGCCTCAACCGCTCAAACAGACCTGAACTACTGGCAAAAGCAAGAAAAATAGTACTTTCAAACGTCTATATCATCCTAGACTTAATAGTAATGGGTTATACTAAGAGTACGGACCTGATTAATAACATCTTATCTATAAGCAAATCGAAATGATTGGGCAAGCAAATAAGCTAAAAAGTGGAAAACGAGAAGGATGAGATTCTGTTACCTTATTGAACTTGAGACGACTGTCCAACAGTTTACCCTCAGATGTAAAGAGAAAATCTTCAGTCATTTTGTACAGCATATGCTCGTACCCTCTCCCATCCGCAACCAAAAACTCTCGTTCTCCATAATCCAAAAAGGTTGATATGGGCTCCACTTCTGCACCACAATGAACATCCTCCATTTCTCAAACTCACATTTCATAATCAAAATAATTTTTTTTCCAAATCTTATTTGTCGTTTTCATTTTATAATATAGTACTTCAAAACTCATTTTCTAAAACATTACCAAACCTTAAATTAATTTACATCTAACAATCTCCAAAATATAAGAACAAGATTTCCAGATGAATTATAAGCAAATGACTCTCTACTACAGTGGTGGAAAGAAGTGTTGCCTTCTACTACGGTGTGAATTCAAATCCCGTCAATTTCCTAATTTAACGTCTAATCCAACAAATTTATTGTCTCACAAAAAAAGATAAATTAAAAAACAAAATTCCTTTTTGTGCCACCAAGAGAATCAATTGCATTTTTAAAACAAGACATTTTAGTCAAAATAGTTATTGAGATTTGCATAACTCGTTACTTTGTTACATGACAATTAAAATTAATAAAAATAGTCTCTGAATTTGTCCACCGCAAATCATTTTGATCATTTCATGAAAAATCTATCAATATTCTCATTAAGTGATGGGATTGGTTTAACAAAAACACTCTTAAAAAAATAGTCATGTGATCATTTATGTAACAATTTAACACAAACTCATAACCTAGTTTTATCGACTTTCAATATCAAATACTAAAATGAGAAATTATGACAACCTCAATAATTATTTTGACTAAAAATCCTTAAAACATCACTAGAAAATAAAAAAAAATAGGAATTTCATATTCTTGTCTCAGCACCCAAACAGAAAATTGACCGAGGATGAGCTGTGAAAACTAACCTGGCATCTCAAAATCGTGTAGGGTGAAATCAAGGGCGAGCTCTATCGGCGTTTTCTGTGTGCTGGACAAACCACACCCATAAACAAAATAATCAAATTCCACACGACTAAAATAAAATAATTCTGAATAATATACAAAATCAACACTTTCAGCTAAATTTCGCGGAAATTACCACAAAATACAGAAAACGCAAATAATAATAAAGAAAAATAATATAAAAGAAATTTTTTTTTTTTCAAAATAAAATAATAATTTTTTGAAAAAATTGGATTTGTTTATAAGTAGAAGCCAAAGCTATCGAGACATTAAATTTAAAACGATTGAGAAAGGAGACTACGTGGGCGGTTCGGTGACATTGGAGAAATCGCCGCCGCCGGCTTCCAGCTTCTTCAGCTTCTGCACCGCCGACTCCACTTCCTTCTTGTACGTCTCTTCCACGAGTCCTCTCGGAAATATCTTCCCGCTGCAAAAATTAAAAAAGAAAGTAAAAATACCCAGTTAACTCGGCGAGTTGGTTATTAATATTCTCCACCCGCGGCGCAGTTTAGGAGCAAACAGTCCACGTGGACGCTAATTTACGCCCGTGGTGCTAAAACAAATAGTTCACCGCCGGCGCAGATTAGCAGCAAAAAAAAGGAAATTCTAAAGTGTGACGGTATGACAAAAATGCCGAGGCCAATTAATTCTCCAACGGCGCAAAGTAGCACACGAACGTAGTGGAAGCTAATTTGCGGCTGCGAAGCGAAAATGCAGGGAACAAATTAGCTAAATAAATGAATGAACCGACGAGAAACGGCGTCGTAATGGACCTGCGATCGTAGATGTTGTAGCGAGCATTACTGTAATCGGAGAAGATAGTGCGGAGATTCGATTTCCGGGCGAGGTCCAAGACCGGGTTCAACTCTTTGCCTCCGACTCCGACTATCCAACCGGCGCCAAGCTCCACGGATACACCGCCGAAATCCTGTTTTCGGATCCTGCCACCTATACGGTCGGAAGCTTCCAGAATTACCACGTCCTCCACGCCGTTCTCGATCAATACCTTCGCCGCCGATAAACCTTTCAATAAGAAGAAATTAAACGGACGAAGTGAGAAACGATAGTTAAAATTAGGAATTGGACAATCGACGGTGGCGATTGGCACTCACCGGAGACTCCGGCGCCGACAATGATGACGGAGGAGCGAGAAGGGGAATCCATGAGAGAGAGAGAGAAGGGCGCTGTGTGTTTCGGTTGGCTAGAGAAGCAGAAAATAGCGGGAGTCGGTTTATATAGTTTTTTCCCTTGGTTCTGGGTTCGATATTCAGGTAAATGTGAGGGCGTTTTTGTCTTTTCACTTTGACTCGTGTACGTGGCGTAGGGAAAATAGCGGGAGGCGGTTTATATAGGTATTTTATTTATTTATTTTTATTTTTTATTGGAACCGGATTCCTTTCTGATCAAATAAAATTAAGTTTATTGAGTAGGCGATCTAGATCGTTAAAATTTGATCCAACAGTTACAAATAGATGATCTTCTGAAAGTTATAATAATTGTAGTCGTTAATCAAATTTTAACAATCAAGATCGTCTGCTCATCAAACTCGGTATATATGGATACGAAGAGATCCGGTTCCTTTTTGAGATTCGGTTTATATAGTTTTTTTCCTCTTCCGTATCTGGTTTAGATATTCAGGTAAATGTGAGGGTGTTTTTGTCTTTTCAATTTGACGCGTGGATGTGGCTTAGGGAAATTATTGTGTGCTTTACGTGATCTCCCTCATGTTAGGCACGTGATCCATAACTGTTGAACTGACAGGTGAAAGGGCAACCGTGAGATTTATTGGATCAACTAGCTAAACGGTTCCTACGTTACGACGCCAAACCAATTCGATAAAATCCTCAATCGAGTAAAAGCTTATTATTATGTCGACCAAACGTCCAAATCTTATACGACAATATAAGCTTACAGTTGAAGAGGATGTTGTCTTGATAAAGATTTGTGTGAAAGTGTTTATGATTGAGAACGTTTTGATTAAAGTGTACTTTTTGTTTCAAAAGTATGTGAGGTCTTTTTTAAGGATTCACTTATATTTTTATTAAGGATTAATTTCAAAACATTCTTATTAAAAGTGTTTTCAGTTATTTTATAAGCACGAGTTATAATATGCCAAATTTATTAAATGCATGTTTAATCAATGAATAGCCAGAAATCTTTTTCAATGTAATTTTTTTTTACGATAATGCATAGCTTTTACAGTACAAATAAACCAAATTAAAAACAACTAAAAGAATTTATTAAAACAAGTAATAATAATATATAGTTTACTTTTAGTTTTATTTATGTTAAATACATCATGGTAAAAGGAAGAGGAAGAAGACTACTCCTCTGTTATTATTAAGAGAAGAGAGAGAGTTTGAAATTATTATAATAATGTAAGGGAGTAGAAATTTTTTTAACGAGGATGCGTGGGTATGTCAGTCCTTATACTTTTAAACAACTAGTATAACTCAAAGGGTAATAATTTTTACGCTCTTTATTTTCCTTTATGCACTCTTAATTTATACCAAAAGAAAATAGTAATGGTGGAGAATAAAGTGTTAGATTAAAACCCTAATTCATATCTGGATTCAGCTTACAATTAACTTAGGAGACAAGTAAGGTTAGAGTTTAATTATGATTATTTCTTCTGTACCAAGTTAAGTGGTAGTCCCAAATTTAAACTAGTGCAATTAAGTGAGAGGCCTTAGGTTCGATTTTCGTCAAAGGCGAATTTGAACCACATTATTGTTAAGTCGTTATGAAGCTTAGCTCACTCGGCCCCCACCCTCTTAGTGTAAATAATATCGTTTTTTAGTGCAATTAAGGATTTCTCGTGTGCTAAGAAAGCCTCATATGCTTTGGTATTACATCCATAGGCTAGTAGGGCTTCAATTAGAGTCTGTTTATCGGTACGACTCTATTAGATTGAAGCCTGTAAATACTTGAGGTCGCTGCTCACGCTGCAATCATCACAAAACCCCGAAACTCCCCACATAGTTCTTGTGACAAAGGTGCAATGAGTGAGTAGAAGATCTTGAGTTCATTCTAATTGCAGTTCACCATCTCTTTCATCATGTCGATCATTCTAGGTTAGCGTATTCATTGTGTTTTAATGGCATAAGACTTACATGAGGTATCAGAGCACGGTTTTGTGCTATTAAAATCATGAAGAACACGAGAAATCTCTTGATTCCACTAATTTAAATTCGGAATTATCACTTAACTTGATGCACAAGGAATACTCATGGTTAAACTCTAACCTTACTTGTTTCCTATGTTAACTCTGAAATCAAATCCAGATAGGGATTAAGGTCTGTTATAATGGCCGTTTGAGTTTGATTAAGACTAAGATTTCGACAGATTTTGTCAATGCTGAAATGAAACGAGTAATGGTGGACAATAAAGGAGTAAAAAATTACTCCCCCTTTAACTCAAACAACCAATTAAGTTGAGTAGGTTCTTTACGAATACAGTTAATTTTAACATGAAGGATAGTCCTCGTCCCATATGATTAGTATAACAATATTTCTTTTTCTTAAAAACGTTACACTGTTAAAATAAACACACGGAATCAACACTAACCACTAAAAACTGTAGAACAATGGTTGAATATGGGAGGGAATCAATCAATCAATTCAACGATCCAACTCCGTATAATAACAAAAATGAGTAGCACAATATGGATTAGAGTCCTAATTAATTTGACAACTGCCGGGGATTCCCTTTGTAATGTTATTTCAATTTTCAAAAGAAAAAAAAAATTCAACCAAATACATCAACAAGTAGTGAATTGCTTTGGTGATAAGGAGCTTTTCAACCCTATGCGTTTCGGGTTAAAACCATTTCATATGATCTACTCTTAGGCTATACTTGGCTCCAGCTTTAGGTTTCGTTTATATATGCGAATTTTGGCATTGTATTCTTTTCCATTAGGTTGTTATACATGCCACCATTGCCACTATTACCTTCAACTTTGGTATATGCTCTTTAATTATTAACTCTCTCTCTTCCCAGTATTGCAAATGGGGAAATTGTTCGTCCATTGGCCTACGGCCTCCACTCAAACCCAACGAAATAAAAATAAAAAACAAATATTTATCCTCTGGCCACTTTGAATTTTTTTTTTGAAGGGACCAGCACAATAATGTTGGTTTGGACCCAGAATTTGGAATTTGATACCATGTGTAGATCATGTGGAGCAAATGCAGATCGAGAGAGATTTTTATTTTTGGTCAAATGCCTAGCTAGAGAGATAAGAACGCAACATGATAAAAAGAAGTATATAATTTTGTTAGAGACATTTTCCAAACCGGATATGCTGTTTGTACATCTCCACTAGTAGTGGTGAAAGCTAAATGAAGTTATAAGGAATATTTTTCTTTCTAATTCTACAATTTTAGGGTTATTGGAATGTCTAATTTGTTTTTTAGGAGTATTTCATCTTGTGTCTTCAAGCCTACACAGTGTTTAAAATATCCATATATAGATGCAAATATTGATTGCAAATTTATGGAAATATCGGTCGATATGTCGATACCGGTTGCTTTCGATGAAAATTATATATAAAAGTTTGCATTGAGGAGGGTATATTAACTCAGTCAGATTTAGTCGAAAATAGAGGAAATTTTCTCAAAAAAAATTCAAAAGTTCGAAATCTACAATAGGTTTCGACAAAATTTGTGCAGGGAATTGGTAATACTGTCAATGTTCATTGATTTTTCTATATCTCAGCGATATAAGCTAAAATTTGCATTTCATCCCCCCCTTTCTATATCGATCCTGTATTTTTTTGTTATTTCGACGGAAATGTCAACAATTCTGTGAATATTTAAAACATTGGTTATACATAAGCACAATATCGACATGAACAATATAAGTAAAAAATTCAAAATCGACTATAAATTATGTTCAGAAAAACTGACATTTATATATATAATCTTAAATTCTAAATTACTTGATTTTGAGCTCTTCTTTGCATTAAAAATTTAAGGAAAACTAATGAAAATGGTTTGAAAACTTTGAGTCTTAACGATAAGGACAAAATAAAGGGTAAGTGAATAGTACCAGGATTGACTTTTTAGTGTACAAATGTGGTTTTTCATTAAAGTGAACAGTATCAGGAGCTTTTCGTTAAAGCTCCCAAAATTTAACCTTAGGAGGTCTAGCTATATAATTATTTTTCTATTAGTAACTTTATATAATGTGAACTGTGGAATTACAAGCTAAAAATATCAAAGAATTTTATTTTATACCTTTTGGGACAAGTCAATACTGGGAAGAAAATGTTGTTTTCCACTCATGGAATGATGAGCTATAATTTATCTTGAGGACAATTAAGAATTTCTCAGTCTTTGGTTGCTCGGGTTCTAGAAAAGAAGTAATGGGATTTGGTTCAAAAAGCAAACATGCATGAATCACATCATTGTGAGATTTTTGTTGATGTTGAATAATTATTTTATTTATTTATATTTTTGAGGGAGATGTTGAATAAATTGAATTTGAATTAGTTGAAGGAACAAGTTGAATATGGATGGATTGTGTGAACTCATATATAGTCTCGTAGGTTTTCTATTTTTCAATCAGTGCAGTGCTGGACTTAGTGCGAACTCACTTTGATGTCGTTCTATTAATACATTGCCCATACTGTAATGGTAACTTGAGTATCCAGATTAGCAATAATTTTGATCTTGCTCTGAATTATTCTGTATGTACTCAAGGTTTTTTAACTGTTAGATATTTATTTTTTTTATATTTTCGACCAAATATTTAACAAAAGCCTGGAGTATCTGATACTACATAACACTATAAAAATCCCTTGAATTAGTGCATTATTACTCCCAGTTGTACACACTTACACTGGTTGGCACTTGTAATTTTTTTTGAGATTTGTGGGTGCCTTTAATTTCTTGCTCCTTATAAGTTATAAGATTACATATTTAGTCGGCTTCTGTTCTCATTTATTCATCTGAGCAAACCTATGAGAATTTTAAGCAAAAAAAAATCATCAGATTCAATAAGTCGTGAGTTCAACTCTCGTAAATGAATACGAACGCTTTATTTGCATAGGGAACCTCCATTCTTACAGCCTCATTCCCCTAACAGAGGAAAAATCACTTGTTTAACAACTTTCCGTATACAATTTGTTTCAATACATTCATCCTCCATCATTGCGCTTGCTGTGTATAGTATTTGCCATAATCCACAGAGATAGATCACGCAAAGTCGACCTCCTGACAGTGACCCCAAATACCCAGGAGTTAGGAAAAAATATTTGAATCCCTAGTTTTCTTTTTGTTGTCAATGTCAATCATACTATGACGTCAATTATCCATGTGGTGTTAAAAGGAAAGTGATATTTACATAGGTAGTTTTTTTTTTTAATGAAACAATAGCGTTAGTAAGTTAAATGTTAACTTAGCCACTGACAAGGTTCGAACCCACACCGTCATGTAAGGACACAACATTTTTACACCATTGTGGTAAATGGCCACTTACTACATATGTAGTTTTTACCTTCCACACACATGTGTTAATTTCTTGTTATTGATTTTTTTTTAATTCATTTGATTTTATAGTTGAAAATTAAAAGATGTGTGAGAAAATAAAAATTTGTTTGTGGATAAGATTAGCTGTATTAAAATGAGAAAAAAAAAAAGAAAAAAAAAAGATAGCTCTAATTATTGTTATTACGTACCAAATGTCCTTATTAATTTCCATGAAAACTAGTCTTTGTCATGCCCTTGTTCCACATCAATCAATCTTCATTTTAGACAGTGAAGTTATTATGAAGCACTAGACAATAAGAGCTCATTTAGCATACACAATTTAGTTTAGAGCAGTTCCACCTCTAAGAAAATCCGTCTGCATGCAGCCCATTTAATTCACTCAGTAAATAGTGATAGTCCTCAATGAACAATAATAAGCCAAATGCATCTCCACCCCTAAAAAAATGCGCTGGCACAAACGATCTCCATCCCTACAAAATGCGCAGGCACCCAGCCCATTTAATTTTTCTTAATTTTTTTTTATAAAAGAATAAATAAAAAAATAGTTTTAATTTCGGATAAGATTTTTAACCAATTTCGTCACGACACGTGTCATTATCCGAACGTACTATTTTGTGAATAGATTTTCGCTAAGATTTTCAACTAATCACGACGCGCCATGTGTCACTATCTGTTTACAATAGTTTAGCCAAGTTTACGATAAGATTTTCAACCAATCTTGTCACGCCACATGTCATTATCCGAGCGTACTTTTTTGTAGATAGATTTTAGATAAAATTTTCAATCAATCCCGACGCGCCACGTGTCACTTCCTGTTTACAATAATTTAGCCAAGATTTCGATAAGATTTTCAATCAATTACGTAGTGCTATGTGACATTGTCCAGAACATCATCCTTTCTTTTTTTGTCCAAAAAAACTCTACATCCCTACATCTATCCTCACACCAAACTCAATCCTTCTTTTTAGTTCAGAATCATTCTTCATTGTTTTCAAATCTTGAGTTCTTACAATGTCTTCTTCAAGGAGACTGTATAAGCAATTTGAGGAGCAACAGAAAAGATTGTTGACACAACATGAAGAATTGGTCAATCTCGAGGAAGGTGGAGGTGGAGGTGGAGGTGGAGATGAGGCTTTCGCAATGGAGGAGGATGAGGATGATGACCATAGAAGGCAGAGAGCCTCACATTCCTGCCGTGTCATGGAAGATGTGGGTCAGATAGCCAAACCCAGATCATGTTTTTAGACGTCGTTTTAGATGCAACGAAGTTTGTTTGACAAAATCATAAGTGATATTTGCAACCATGATCCATACATTGTGCAAAAAGAGAATGATTTTCATGTTCTAGGTCTTCTTCCTAAGCAAAAAATTATGGCTACCTTGCGAATGCTAGCATATGGAGCATCTGCAGATCAACTGGATGAGATTGCGAGGATGGGAAAAACAACTGTTCTGGAGTCCCTGATGCGGTTTTGCTCTGCAATTGAAGCCCTCTACACCAATGAGTACCTCTGGAAACCCACGCCAAGGGACATGCAAAGGCTTCTGAGGAATTGTGAGATACGAGGCTTCCTTGGCATGATTGGAAGCATTGACTGCATGCACTGGACTTGGAAAAACTATCCAAGTGAGTGGCAATGAGCTTATGGTGACAGAAAATGAGCCAAAAGTATCATTTTGGAAGCGGTGGCTTCATTTGATACATGGATTTGGCATGCTTTTTTTGGTGTTCCAGGAGCTCAGAATAACCTAAATGTCCTTGCCCAATCTCCAGTGTTCGACGAACTGCTGCAAGGAAAATCGCCGAGATGCATATACTGGGTTAATGGCCATAAATACGACGGACCATACTACCTTGCAGACGACATTTACCCAAGGTGGTCAACGTATGTCAAAACAGTGCCACATCCATAGAGTGAAAACGAAAAATACTTCGCAAAATGTCAAGAGGGGTGTATGAAGGATGTAGAGCGTTGTTTTGGTATCCTGCAAGCTCATTGGGCGATTGTCAGTGCTGTTGCTAGAATGTTTGATGTCGAGGCTCTTCGATCCATCATGATGACGTGTATTATTCTCCACAACATGATTATGGAAGATGAGTATGATTATGATGTCGTTGATGAATATGAGCCGGATCCAATGAACAACTCAAGAACATGTATCTATTGTGCTCATGACAAGACCAAAGATCCTATGCAACACGAGCCGTTGGAACGGGATGGACGTTACAATGAATTGATCATTGAGCGGTACACTTCAGTGCAAGAGCCATACTGGCACATAACCCGCCAGAATGACTTGATTGAGCACCAGTGGGGATTGCAAGAAGGTGAAGATAATTAAAATGAGCTTGTGGTTGAAGAATAAAGTGTATTTTTTTAAGTTTATGTAATTTATTTAGTGTTTTTTTTTAAGTTTATTTGGTGAGGTTATGTAAATTTAATTGATGTTTTTTTTTTAAGTTTATTTGGTGAATTTATGTAATCTTATGTAGTGTGTTTTTTTTTTTAAGTTTATTTGGTGAGGCTATGTAATTTTATTTGGTGTGTTTAAATAAAGTACAAAAGTAAATAAGAAATTACATAAAGTACTAATAATAAATAAGAAATTACATAAAGTACTAATAATAAATAAGAAATTACACAAAGTACTAATAATAAATAAGAAATTACATCTATTAATAAAAATAAATAAGAAATTACATAAAAATTAAGAAGAAATTACATCTATTTTTAAAGTACTAAAAATAAAGACGAAATTACATAAAAATTAAAAAGAAATTAAATAAAGTACTACAAATAAATACGAAATTATACAAAGTCTGTGGAGCTAGGATATGCGGTGCTAGGATCTTCGTTGCTATGATTTGTGTAGCTAGAACCCCTTCGACTTGTTTTCGTATCTCTTGCACGCCTCCTTCGCACAACGTCTCTTATATCTTGCACGCCTCCTTCGCACAACGTCTCTTTTTTCCGATGTCCAAAAGTATTTTGAATTCGGAGACAGTACTACTAGAGGCTTGTTCATAGTGTCACAATCTGCTTGAGCCATCATTTCTTCTCTAAGCATCTCATTTTCTTGATTAAGTGCTTCTTTATTCATCTCGTTCTCTCGATTAACTATTTCTCTTTGTCTTTGAGTTGCCGCATCACGTATCTCAATAGCTGCTAATATTGCTGCCATAGTAGCAACTTTTTCCTTATATCGAGCCGTTTCCCACGCCATGTTCAGTTCACCTTGGCGAGCAAGTTCATCCATATATTTAGTGTAGTCATTTTTGGAAGAACTACCTTTTTTCTTTGATGCCTTTTTACCTTGAGGCCTGAGGGACTGACGAGTCGGTTGGGTCTCCGGCACTTCTTCAGGCGTCCCTTCCATTTCTTCAAATGTGTCGCCTTCTTGTTCGGCCATGTCTACTTCTAGCAAACTGTGTAGACCCATGCCATGCATGACAACTTCTGGACCAGTTGTCACAATTTTGTATATGGGGCAATCTTTGACAATTTACCAACATTCCCATTTGTTGAATGATTTGTTGTGGTTCTTCGCATTGTAGAATGCTTGTGCTTCTAGTGTCTATAAATATGGGATAAGACAATATTATAAAATGTGGGTGTAACACAAATAAATAAATTAAAATATTGATGCGGGTGGAATACATATAAATAAATAAAAATATTGTCACCTGATCCGCTAAACTTGTCCCACTACGCAGATTACCGGAAGCATGAGAGATGGTGTTTTTCCAACAAGTAAAGGATGCGTTGAGTTTTTTCCAACGACCTTGAAGACATTGACTACTTCTGGTGTCTTTTCCATGTACATCGCAAAACGCTTTCGTAATTTTATTCCACATTTCTCGCTTATCCATCTCATTACCCATAATCGGATCATGAGTAGTGTGAACCCAGCATTCACACAACGTAACATCTTTAATGAGCTTCCACGAGGTCATTTTTTTTCTCTCAAAGTGTAGAAAATATTGAAATGTAGAAAATGTAGAAAGTGTAGAAATATTGAATTGTGGTGTAAGGTGGAAGATGAGGGTTAGGTATTTATAGAAAAATAAACTAAAATATTTAAAATTTTATGTATTTTTTTTAAACAATTTTTCATAATTTTTAATTAATTTTTTATAAATTTTAATTTATTTAATTAATCTGGACCGTTGGATTTGAAAAATATTCAAATCCAACAGCCTATAAGTTGACACGTGGCTAACGATCATAATTCTGACCATTGTACCTTTTTAAAAAAAAAAAATTGAGGAAAAACGTGGACTGTTAATCTGTCATCGGACGGTCCAGATCAAAATTCAAATTCAAATTTTTTTGACCGTTGGAAATCCAATGGTCCAGAAAACTAGCCGTTGGAAATCCAACGACCCAGGACAGGCCACATGGTGTCAGCATGGCGTCATACGGGCCGGTCTATGGCTCTATCGATTTTGGGCTGGCCTAGAGACCAACTTGGGCTGGGTGCCAGCCTATCTGCTGGGCTGGAGTGGAATGGCTAGGTGCCGGCCTATTTGTTCCCCGGTGGAACTGCTCTTAGCGGAACCGGATCCCCTCCTGAGCAAAGGATCCGGGCCGTTAAACTTTGATTCAACGGTTACAAACAGTGAGTCCCTCTAAAAGTTATAATAACTGCAGTCATTGGATCAAATTTCAAAGGCCCAGATCCTTTGCTCAGGAGGCTCTCCTAAGCTCAGAAGGGGATCCGGTTCCCATTTTAGCCAGTGAAGTGATTATGAAGCTCTTGACAATAAGAGCGTATACCAAATGAATTTGAATGAATAAGCGGCCGTTGTTAGGTACGTTAAAAGGCAATCAATCTTCATTTTAGGGACTAGACAATCAATCTTCATTTTAGGCAGTGAAGTGATGATGAAGCACTAGATAATAAGGGCTCATTTAGAATAGACTATGGAATTAGAATGAATAAGCCACTGTTTGTCTAGGTATGTTGAAAGAATAAACGAAAAATTGTTGACTAACTTGAAGGAAATTAAGAAATGGATTACTTAAGAAGAAATTATTCATTTCAATCCCTTTCTAATCCTATTGAAATGAAAATTAATCTCCGTAATATTATGGGTAATGTGTTGTACTTAATACACTTTCATACTATATTTATATCACCACTCTAATAGAGATATGACCTATCAACACATGCATGTCTCATACAAATGTAGTAAAAATAGCATTTTTGCAATATTAATTATATTGCTTAGCTGAAAGTTATTAGGAAACTTTAATGAAAAGCTCATTGTACTATTCATTTTAACACTAAAAAGTCAATCCTTCACTTTACCCTTTGTTTTGTTATTTTCGTTAAAACTAAAAGTTTTCAAACTTTTTTCATTAGTTTTCCTAAGTTATTAATGTATAGCCACGTCAAATAATAACCAAGATCCTCTCCTAAGCAATTTCCACCTAATCCTCCTAATCCGGGATCCGGGCCGTTCAAATTTCATCCAACGGCTACAAATAAGGGGTCCCCTTTAAAGTGATAATAATTGTAGCCGTTGGATGAAAATTTGAAAGGTCCGGATCCCGAATTAGAAGGATTAGGTGGAAATTGCTTAGGAGAGGATCCATTTCCAAATTTTAATGTCATCTTACCTCTTATTTGAGGTCATTAGATGTGAATTGATCTAAAGGCTTTGAACAAAACAAATATTTGTCTTTTGTTCTTATCCATTTAGTTATATTCATCAATATATCTCAAAACCAAAGACAATATGTTTTAACCGGAGACATGCTAAAGAGAACTTTTCAAAAGTGAGACTATCTACCATCTCATGTTCTTGACATAATATTTTATAATATTAACATAACAATTGACGCTAAATTATGAAGTGACGAAAAATCTATAAAGTTTTTCACTTTTAAAAAAATTCCTTTAATCTTTCTCTTCATGTGACTAAAGAATTTGGCAAATAAATTGAACCTCAACGCTAGTAAATTTTTTTAATATATTACTACAACGTGTACCTACCAATTATGACTCAATGATTGACCTATTATTAAATCAATATATAGAGATACTTTATTTAATTATTGTGTTCCATTTTCTCTGCCAACGTTGGAACAACATAAGCAATGAGTAGCACCTTGACCCTTATGGCCATGCTATAAATAGTTGAAAATGGACTAATTATTATTTTTTACACTCCTTTGCATATTATTTTGTCTCAATAACACTCATTACGTACGTAATATGCATATAAGATTGGCTTTTTTGAAAAGCTTGTTTCAGAGCTTTTGTCGAAGGCAATTCCAAAGAGAGAGAGGAGGGGGGGAGGGGGGGAGGGGGGGAGGGAAGGTAGCATGGAGAAGACGTTTTTTTGGAGTCCACGAACTCATCGTTTGGGTTGAATGAAGTATGAGGATTGTTGTTGCCTATGTGACATAATCTTTAGCATTGAATCGACAAGGAAATGTTTTGAACGACTAGCAATGAAAGGAGGGTATATTGGAGGGTGGGAAAAATTGGAGAAGAAAGAACCCGTTCCAGGAAAGAATTGTTCACACATGGACACAAAGTTACTTTCATCATTGGCCGCAAAGACGAAAATCTTATGAGTTCAACTTCACATGCAATTGAAATGGCTGAAATGAGGTTGAGCTCTCAAAGTGTAATCATATCAACTTATGCCACTTTACCAAAACAAACCAAATCCTTGAATGGAAAGTGACCTCCCACTTCTAGTCACATTCGCACAAATAATTAGGGTTGAAAACCCCACATTGGTCAGAACTTCAAAGGGTTTGCCTTTCTTATGTGCAATGATGTTTTGGCCTTAGTGCTTTTTGAACCCTCAAATATTGAATATGTACTTTTAACAAGTTCCAGTCCCACATTCCTCATTTAGTGTTAATGGTTTGTTGATATGGCTCCACAACCTCCTCCATCAGAAGATTCTTTCTTGCTTTGGGACTGGGGGTCAACATGAATTTTTTGTTGCATTATCTATTGGGAAGATTTTGAGTTTGGACTCGAAAACTGATTTCTGCACAGTTTTTATTTACCGTCTTTAAACTAAATAAATTTAAAGAGAATCATAATACGTAAATATAGGATATACCCGGAAAAAAAGAATTATTATTGGCACTCCAAAAATCTCATTTCGCACTCCAAATTTTCTATAATTAGAAAGAAAAATACACTTATGAGGAGTGTAAAATGAGATTTTTGAAGTGCTAATAACAGTTACCGGAAAAAAAATTGTGCAAATCATTTTCTTATAGACTCATACAACAACTGAGTAGGTCTTTTCATGTATTGACTCAACTTCATTGATGCCCATTGAAACTTGATGTATAATTCCATTCACGCATGCATGTTTTTAGTTATCGTACATCATTAATTCTCGACAGTTGACAATGATAAAAGAAGTTTTTGAACTTTAATTCTTGAAGAAGATTAAAATTTAATAAAAATTGGATATTGATTTTAATCATTTGATGCGTACTTAATCCAAATTCATATTATATTTTTATTTTAATACTTAATAGATATTGTAAGATCCCACATCGCCAAGGGGTATGGATCCTGTAAACCTTATATGTATATTCTCATCTCTACCTAACGCGAGACATTTTGGGACCTCACTAGCTTCGAATTCCATCGGAACTCCGAATTTAAGCGAGTTCGCGCGAGAGCAATCCCATGATGAGTGACCCACTGGGAAGTTCTCGTGTGAGTTCCCAGAAACAAAACCGTGAGGGCGTGGCCAGGGCCCAAAGCGGACAATATCGTGCTACGACAGAGTCGAGCTCGGGTTGTGGTGGGGGCCGGGCCGGGATGTGACATATATCTTATTTAATGACATTACATTAAAATTTATAATTATTATACAAATTTATAATTACTAAACTAGTGTACCGAAATGTTGATACCTAAATATATTATCCTAAACTACTGTACCGAAATGTCCCTACCTAAACATATTATACTAACCTAAACATATTATATTAATCTAGTGTACCGAAATGTTCGTACCTAAATATATTGTAATGAATTAGTGGCACATAAGAAAATATGCAAAAACATAATTGTACCAAAAAATCTCTACGAAAATATTTTCTTATATAAGTTACTTACCCTAATGAAAATTAAAATTTATAATATTTTCATAAAATTTAATTTGAACACCATAAAATTATAAATAAAAAAGAGAGACATTGAACACATATGCTGGCATTAAATAGAGTCTAAGGATTAAAATCAATTTTTAATCTTGTATAAGACATTTTTCTAAACTTCATCTTATTTAGGGATTAAAATCTAGTTTTCTATAAAACGTTGTTTATTGAAATCAAGGACAACATTATTCGCAAGAACTTACATTTCCAGGGGGAAGAGAACTACGATTTCAAAGAGGATGATCATACAGTTACCTGTTCGTCTATAGAATTGACAACCACCCTCACATGAATTCCAGGGGGTGGTTGATCTAACTGTGCCAAGTTCTTTCATGAAAAATGGCAGTGTTTTCCAATCCCCTTTACTCCCTAAGGACAAGTAAAGCATATAAGAATTAGGATACAAAAACAGTGGAATGCATAAAGAAAAAATGGAACTGTGGAACTCATTACCCTCTTTCATTAGTGAACAACTCTTTTTTGCAAAATTGTTATTTTCGCTTCAAAAGAACTCATCATGTATCCCTTGATGATAACAATATAATGGAAAATAAATAAATAAATAAACTGAAACAGTGTAAGATGATTTGTTGGAGTACAAATAAGAGCTCCCTTTGTTTGACAACATCAACAATATTGTCAATGACACCTTATAAGTGTCACAAATTATTATTTTATTTGTATAAAGAACAAATTATTATTTTTATTTGTATAAAGAAAATAAACTATCACTACTAATAAACACTTTGCCAGACGAAAAAGCTTCGTCGGCTGAAAGCACATTTTTTGCTGGAAATTTTAACCGACAGAGGTCTGTCGGCAAAGAATAGTCGAGCAAAACTCATCGCTCGAGGACTTATACGGCAAATAAACTATTCTCCAAAGATGATGTATCATTTTCACTTGCCTTACTTGTTCCCCAGGTAGATGTGGCATCTTCTCTGGCAGTACTTGTCCCCCATGCAGGAGTAGTATTCTGATGTGTCATTTTCCCTTGCCTCAAATGCACCCAAACCCCCTCTCCCTTGCACAAATGGTATGCTCTCTAGTTTTTCCCCAGGCAGATGTGGCATGTTCTCTAGAAGTATTTGTTCCCCGTGCAGAAGTGGTATCTTCTGCTGCCTTATCTATCCCCCAAATAGATGCAGTAGCTTCTCTAGCTGGAGATTTCCCCCAAGATGATGTGGCATCTTCTCTTGTAGTATTTGTCCCCCCTATAGGGGAATCCTTGTCCCAACTTGAATTTCCAGGAAGAGTTTCTGATTTGTCTTCAAATTCAATAATATCTTCAAATACTATCGAAACCAGAGTCAGAGTTCTGGCAACAAGCATGAATCTGCTAATTCATCTACCACAATAAGATCATCAACTTCTGCCCCCAGTGCTCCCGTAGTTGCTTCTTCTCCATTTGTTGTGCTCACCATATGCAGAAAGTTGAAAACATCTAGTCCACCCCTCTTGATTCCATCCTCCCTGAAAAAAAAATATTTAAATTAAATGGCACGGAACATTCCAGCAGCAGATTAAACTACCCCATACAACTGAGAAAGGCTACAAGTACGTTAAAAATCATATTTACCTCTCTTGTGTCCCACAGGATATCAAACCTGGATCCAGTACCAACGGCAACATGTCTACCTCATGAATAAAAGAATCCATGTCCATGCGGCACTTTTCAGCTGTTCTCTCAAAGCACCTTTCTTGGTGTCTACAACCACATGTAATGCAATTACAATTAGTTGTGATTGTAGTTCATCTAACCACGAACTATAGGTACATGCCATTCACAGAATTAGGCAAAAGAGTTCAATTACTCACAAACACTGTTGCTTCTGTAAATGGTACTTGAATATTCACTGAATAATTTCCTGCACTAGAATTGAAGTAGGATACGTATCTCATATCAATGCAACAAAATAGGATACGTATCTTATGTCCACTAGAATTGAAGCCAACAAAATTTCCTGCACATGTTATGCTATTTGCCAGGAGGATAAGATGCTCTTTCAGAAATCCTTTTGCCACTGCATAATCAATGCAAAAATGTATTTAAGTAGGATACGTATCTCATATCACCCAGAGTTGGTCTAATATGATTCAATTTTCCTTGAAAATTAAAAAAGTTAAATTACATAAGATGTACAATTACAGGCCTAAAAAAGAAGGTGACATGCCGAAGGGAACCTCAAATACAGCACATAACTACAGAAAAGACTGAAAATTTCCATACCTAATGAAGATCAGTCACATGAAAGGCTGATCCATAACTAGGCATTAAATTATATAGCAGAAAATAAATCATTGTATAATAAAGTATACATACAAATATACACACAACTGATGTGGTAAACCATGCCTGCTAGAAACTAAATAAATAAATAAGGAAGCAAAGAATTAATTGCTATGAAGAACAACAGAAGTCTAGCAAGTCAAACACTCCAAAGGGAGAGAAGCTTATTCGACTCACAGAAGCTACTGGACATTAAGGGTGATACTTTCCTAGCAATGCAGCAGCAACATATGATCCATCAAACATTATATTATCGCGATTACTTAACATATGTCTGATTTTACGTACTTGTTAACCAATGATAAAAAGGTTGAGTTAGTATCAAACAGTAGGTTTTGACACAACAAACTGTTTAATTGGTATTGTATGAGGAAAATTTCAAATTTTTTCCTGTGTACTTCTTGAATGGTATTGGTCCTACTGGATGAATCTTTCATTCTTTCTAGAATCAGGAGTTTTGTCCTATATTTTCTTACACGTGGATTGGGTGCAATTTTCACTCGACAGAAGGTTTACTGACTACTGAGTAATGAACTTGGCTTGGAGCCTTGGAGACAAACAACTAAGTCAATGTCTAAAATTTTGAGTTTCAAGCTGTATCAAAACATAAAATGACTAACAAAAAATTGAGTTAGTGTCAATACATACAGCTTGGAATAAATTATTTAGGTTATCTTGCCTAATACAGTAATACTAAATGACACCAACAAAACAAGATATACACAGTACTATTACAACCCATAATATAAACAATTAACCACAAAAGTTAGCATGGCTTCGATACAGGGTCAAGTTCACGATTCGCACTAGAAAGAAGGAAAATTGTGAACCTCTTTATTTTACCTGAAGGAACGCCTGGCATCAATTAGGTGAGGCACAGGGAGGCAAGAATCGAGAAAATTCTCCACGCACCACCACTTTGCTTGACAACAGATTTCTCCAGAACAACATCCAAGGCCCATTCACCCTTTTGAGATTTATTTGGGCTTCTAATCCAACTTGTTGAATCTGGATTAATCCAAATTATATTTGCTCAGAAAATCCGAGCGTCACCTGTCCATTTTAGAAACATTAAGACTTTACTAATTGAAGAGTTACAAAAATAGTTTCCAGCAGTAAATAACATGTCCCCCATCTCGTAAAAACTACAATAAGTCAAATAAAAAAACTGCTCCTATCACCAGCACAGGTTCAAATCAATCTGTACTTCCGTTGTAAAATTGTAATCTATATGTGACATCGTGAGTACAAAAAATAGAATTTATATGTCTCTTGTGCTTAACATTCAAGGCTTTATGTTCACCTTTTTCATGCATGGCAGCCATGTGCTAATTAAGAAAAAGGCAACGTATGCAAGACATATAATGTAGAAGCCTAGAATTTGATGAATATCTTCATATATGTAAAAGTTTCTTCCAAATTGATTCTTGCCCTGTGAATGCTAAAGGCAGGTTAGTCCCCTGAAGAGCCATCCAATCTATTTCTTTCTGCCATCTCTCCCAATCCCACCACAAATGAATCTGCAAAAATATGTCATATCCCATACATTATTAACTTTCCATTGCACGATAAACATATCAACTAAAGTTAAAAGTATTACATTACACCTTTTTTTTTAATTGCAAATTATTTGTACTTTCTTCATTTCTTAATTTACCGTTCATCCTCTTATTTCTCTTTTGATTTTACTGTCAACTCATTGAGCTTGAGCCGTATAACCCACCTCTGTGTAAACTACTAAACATGGGTACGGTTGTGAACGTCTTACCCTCCTAAAATCCACATTAGCAGAACTGTGCACTCAGCTGCCTTTTCTACACTCAATGAGATAAAGTACAACAATGTGTACACAACCTGATCGAAGTGAAAGCAGATACAAAGAGTCAATACTTACAGCTGGATGTAACAACATTTTGATAATAGTTCCGCGGGACTGGTCGTTGAATCTGTACCCTTCAAGGAAACATGACCACTGCACCAGTACTTCAAATACCAGTGGAGGCCAGATGCAATTTCAACTGCTGTGGAGTCTTTAATCCTGAAACAGGACTACAATAATCATATAATTACAATTGCAAATGGTTCCTCCTTAATTTCTTAGTCATCGAGTTTTAAGCTATCAAGCTCTTCAGGTAAATTTATCCTTGTATACTTGTAAGATAAACAATATATTCATATTGCCGAAGCAAGCAATTGAGGACAGCTAAGGTGCCAATAGAAAATGAAAACATCTAGTCACAAAACGTTAATCCCAATAGTAACTGGTTTTGATATATCACATCTTCTTCAATGGGACTAACTCTTGAAGAAAATTTATTTAAGATACTTAAAGCACGAAGTCCCAAACAAATTTCAAGCAGTTCTGAATCAATACTTAAACAAATTCGCACAATGTTGGGAGCCAATCATTCCCTGTTATCAAATTGCTATGATTTAGAATGTTAAAATGTTCTAAGATCAAATTTTCCGTTCCTACAAGTTCTGCAACAAAACCGAAGGCTTTATTTATATTTTATAGGCTGAAACTTTACATGCAAGCACATAAATATATGCCAGAATTTTTGAAGATTATGATTGGCAGATAATAGGCTTAGTATCTGTAATGGAAAGTTTGAAAAAACAAGGGATATTGTAGGTGAATGTTTTGAAAATTTAGTTTCGAAACTGCAATAGAAGAAAAAGGTAACTTGGCAAGACATAGCTCAACATACTGTATCTCAGGATCATGTCGGCCTGACAATTTGCAATTGTTTAGCACAAAGCAACTGTGTCCACCACAAGCATCCTGATATTCAATTTGAAACAGTTAGCATGATGAATTACAATGAAATTAATGTTTGACTAAAGTAAGAGATAATTACAGGGAATGCCAAGCAAAAACGAAGAATGTTTTGGCCAATCACGTATCTGTCACTTCGATTGTGAATGATATATCTTAACGTTTCATATTTTCCTATCTTTTCTCAACAAGCAAACATATCATACAACCATATAGTGACATGCATCTCATAAACTGAATAATGCATACACTGATCCACATCTGTTCCTCTGAGATTATGTTGGACCCTACTTCCTATTTTTCTTTTCCTGCCCAATTGACGCGCTAAAAGTGCTTTATGAAGAACCAAAAGTGTTTCTAACTACTTTAAGCGGAAAAACTCAAAGGCGCTTCTGATAGTGGAAGCACTTTCCGAAGAAGCAGGCGTTATGTGCAACTTCATAGAGAACTTCCAGTGCTTTTCCACGAAGCACTTGTATTTCTAATAAAATTTTGTACATGTTGACAAAAGCGCTTTTATAAGGATAAGTGCTTCCCACGAAAAGCAGTAATAAAACTACACAAAAAGTCAAACCCAGAATCCAAATGCGAGAATTTTGAGCGAAAAAAGGAAAAAGAAAGGGAAATTTTATTTAAACCCACTTAACCTCTTTTTACACCCAACTTAAATTTTAAATGTTAATTATCTATTTTACCCTATTGCATAATTACTATTAAGTACAAAGTGAAATTAATAATAAAACTCAAATTTATCAATAAACCCAAACACTATAATTAAATCCTACGATCACTCTTTGTTTATCCTACGTTTATTCTGGCTAAAACCCTAATAGCTCTCATAGAGAAAAATAAGTTTTTTTTTATTGGTGGATGGTGATTTTGAAGTTTTGAATCCTCCAACTAAGGTATGACTCAATTTATGAATTTTTTGCTCGTTTGATTTCAATTTTTTAGAGAGTAGAAGTTACTTTACTGTAATTTTTTTTCAACAAATACAACAAAAGCATCATACCTTCTGCTAAAATAGCAACGAAAGCATCCAACGATGAAAAATGTCAATTGGCAAACAACTGAAAGAAGTGAAACTCTATGCTCCTTTCTTGCGGTTCTGAAGCAAAAACCATGATTCCTTCTTTCCCAAGTCTGTTACGAAAACCCACCGGGCTCGAAGGTCACACGAATTCGTAAGGAAGCATTTCATGCGGGCATCGATACAGAGCTTCTATGGAAACAAATATTGATTATGTCATTCAATCTCATATTCTCCCAAGAGGAGACTCATCCGCATGATCATCGACCAACCATAGATCATAATCATGGAAGCGTTTTATCTTCTTCTCAAAACCCAGGATATAATTATTGTGAAGGCGGAAAAAACTGAAATGAAGGACCATGGCCTGCTAAAATAGGTCCGCATAAGAGTAGCCCAGTGGCTGCTGTAGTAGGACTCCACATCTCTGAATTGCTCGGAAAGGTAGCAATCTCTTATTTCTAAGCCAATATGTTCCCCCAACTTTCCGAACAGCTCAGCTACGCTTTGGTCGTTCAGTGAGAAACCGGTACGGATGATCCCCTCGGAACATAGTAACTTGACATCTCTGGTAGAAGTCAGGAGACAGCTCATGAAAGTAATATAAGTGCTGAACCACTTACCTGTGTATTGGCGACATTGTTCTAAGGCCAAGCAATTGATGATGAAAGTATTGGCGACATTATTCTAAGGACAGCTCATGAAAGTAATTTAAGTTCGTCGATCCACTTCTTAATAACTATCTTTAAGTTCCTGCAGGTAACAATTGAATTATCAGTTTTTGTGTTGTGGAAAACCATGCAAAGAACTTAGGTCTAAACACATCAAATTTTGGGTTTATGAGGGTTTATTAGGTATTAAATTTAGGTTTAAAGAGATATTAATAGTTTAGTTAAAAATTAAATGGGTGCAAAGAATAAGTTGGGTGTAGAAATAAGTTAGATGAGTTTAAATAAAATTTCCCAAAAGAATAGTACTTGGGAGACAATCTTGAAGTCGAAACTGTTGATATGGTGGGAAGGAATCTTTCGATAACAGCTTGAGCTGCAGCTTCTTGAACCGAAGCCGACGACCGTTTGAAGTCCAGACGGCGGATCAACGCCGCAACTGCTTCTGCTTTTTGCTGAGACAGCTACGATCGGTACAAGAAAAACGGCAATCAAATATTAGCAGCTGGGTTTTGAAATTCGACATGGTTTCGGATGATAGAGTGGGTAATCAACGGCTCATTTTTTAAATTGGTATACGGAGAAGGATTGCGGAAGAAGAATCATTGTTGTTGCAAGGTTTTTTTGTTGGCAGGTCGCCGGCAGTATTACTATTTTTTTTTTTTTTTTTTATAGAAAACTAATGATTTTAACGAAAAATCATTTTCAAAAGTACATTAAATAGTATCAGGTAAAAGTAGAAATGTAATTTTTTATTAAAAGTAAACAATACAAAAAATGTTTCGTTAAAATTCTTATATTTTTTCAGTGTGTCATTCCACTTCTGGTTTGCTATAGATTTTTCACTTTTGGGCCAACGTAATTTCTTTCTTTTTCCTCATTTGCATTTCTTTTACACATTTTCTCCAAATATTGAGACTTCTTCTGTGAATTTTGAGTAAGTTTAGATTTGGTCCCAAAATTAAAAGTTTGCTAATTAACATTTTTTTAAACAACAAAATGTACAAAATTACTGTTTTTTAGTCGACTCCATTAGCAAATTGGTTTGAAACACGCCAAGTGACACATATCATGTGAAATTCTTTCAAAGGATTTTACTGTTCAAATATTACATACTCCAAAGTAAGAGTCTTGTGGAAAAACGTTAGTATATTACAACAAAATATCAAATGTTGAAGGATATGCAAAATAAAGAGACCTGTATTTCAAGGTTGTGCAAAATATCAATACTTTTCATGGGAGTTTGTAGAGTTTTAAAAATTCAAACTTGTGTAACACAAATAACAATGTATTAAAATCTCGTTATTTTCATGCCGTTTTGTATAATGTCAATAGATAGTATAAGAAATTGTCAGATTTATGTAACACAATGAATTCTACACGGAGAAAGAGGAAATGATGTGCCATAATTTCTCTAAAATTTATTTCTACCGCACATGCAGAACCGTTGGATTAGTTTAATTCGTTTACTCATTGTGTTTATCAATTTGTTTAAGAGAAACAAAGTGTAGATGGACTTTAAATTAAAATAAAAAGAAAAGCTAAATTTGGTGTAATTTCCCAAAAGTCTCCCCCTGGACTCTAGGAAATTCTTTTTGCTGTAATTTTTATTTTAATTTAAATTTAGTGTAATTTTTATTTAAATGCTAAATCCATTTTTTCTCTCGAGAGTTTCCCAACCGACCGACAATCCATTTCGCATCACGAGAGATAAAATAAAAAGGGAGTTTTAACGAAATGCTCGCGGTACTGTTCATTTTAACGAAAAACCACATTTTTACGCTAAAAAGTCAAACCTGATACTATTCACTTTATCCTTTATTTTGTCCTTATCGTTAAAACTAAAAATTTTCAAGCCCTTTTCATTAGTTTTCCTAAATAAAAATGGTATAATTTCTCTGTAAAATTACTAAAAGAAGAGTTTCACGCGAATAAGTAAATAAAAAAAATTAACTTTAACGGAAGGGGGAATTTTAACGAAAAGATTTCAGTACTGTTCACGAAAAATCATATTTTAAGTTAAAAAATCAATTCTGTTACTATTCACTTTACAATTTATTTTGTTCTTATCCTTAAGATCATCTCCAATGGTTGGGCTAAAAGCCAAACATTTTAGCCCGAAAAATTTAGCTTTTAGCCTATAAATAGTTTTTCTGCTCCAACCGTTCCAACCTAAAATTTTAGCCCGGGATTATTAAAGAATAAACTTAGGCTATTTTTTCCTTAAATTAAATTTAAAAAAAAATAAATAAATATGTAGACTATCGTAAATTAATTTTATGAACATTTTAATATAAAAAAATTTAAATTCCAATAAATATTTTCACTCGGTTCGGTGGAGCCCATACCGATTTCTGTGCTAAATTATGGGGGGAATCAAGGTTTGGTTTAGCATTTAGCATTTTGCCCAAATTTTCCCCTTGGGTTGGATTGAGTTTGGGGAAAAATTTTGGGGGGTAATTTGGCTTTTAGCCCACCATTCGAGATGGTCTAATACTCACCATTAATTTTCTAATAAAAAAAATGCATCAAATTCCACCTCACGCGAGGGATAATAACACGCACAACCGTTAGATTATTTATTTTTAACGGTTGAGATACTACGACACTTAGGTTAAGTTTGAAAGTCGTACTTGCGGCTATAAAAACAAAGCCATAGGGTTCAGTTGGATTTGGAGCCAAAGTACATAGCCATTTCCTTAGAGCAACTCCAGCGTGGGAGCCCTTCCCCCAGGCAATCCACTATTCAATCCACCCAGTGAACTGCCCTTAAATGAACAGTAATTGCCATTTGCATCTCCAGCATAGGAGCCCTCCCCCTGGCAATAGGCAATAAAATATTAGTTTTTTTTGTTTAAATAATACAAAATAAAATTATTTGTAATTTCGGATAAGATTTTTTAAATCGTTCTCATTGCGCCACGTGTCAATTTATCAAAAAAGACAATTATTTAGTGATGGATTTCGATAAGATTTTTATCCAATGTCATCGTGCCACGTGTCGTTACCTTTTCAGAATCTTTGAGGATAGATTTCGATCATATTTTAAATCGTTCTCGTTCCGCCACGTGTCATTATCCAAAAAGATAATTATTGGCGATCAATTTCGATAAGATTTTTATCCAATGCCATCATGCCACGTGTCGTTATCTTTTCAGAATCTTTGAGGATAGATTTCGATCAGATTTTTAACGAATGACGGCATGCCATGTGGCCCTATCTACAAGCTAATCCTTTCTGAATCGTCCATATAATCCACCATCCATCCTCACAAATCTCACACCAATTTTCTCAAGATCTCTATCATTATTCATAGTTTCTGCTTCCTTCATCACCAAAATCTTTATCATTATTCATAGTTTCTGCTTCCTTTTTACAATGTCTTTTTTTTCATCAACGATGATGTGAGTAATTGATCAGCAAGAGGAAGAATTGTTTAACCAATCTGAAGGAACGTTCATTCTTCTATACAGCAAAAACTGCCGCATAGAATTATTAGCAGCTCGGAAGAATGTCATGTTCAATATTCTTTGTTTTGTTTAATTTTTCCTTAAGAAAGATATACCGATTCTTTTGGTTCTGGCAATTCTTACTGTCAAGAGAATACCCCAATTCATGATGTGAGATGAAATAAGGAGAATTGAATTTTTTTTTTTCTTTCTTCAGATCTCGTTATTTCATACTACTTCATGATTTAGATCTTCCCAGTTCTATCAGTCTTACCACCTTCACCTTTTCTCAGGTATGATTTCGTTTATTCGGTATTTTTTTTATGTTTATGGAAAATATAAATTTGTTCATTCTTCTGGAAATTTTGTCTTAACAGTTCACTTGAATTTGTTTTTTTATACACCAGATATATGTTATGGTCAGTTTTAGGGATGGCAACGATTCGGTTTGGGGACGGAAATGTTATATCCATCCCCATAACCACGAAAATTAACCATATCCATAACCGCAAATTAACCATCGGGTATTATCCATAACCATACCCACTAGATAACGGATTCTCCATCGGTTAACGGTTATACCTATCTTCGTCAATACAAAAAATATATTTGTTCAATTAACACATGATAATTTAGTAAATATTAATTTCGTCACTAAATATTTGATGTATAAAATGATTTAATGAATTGATAGCATAAAAATTAAAGCTAAATATTGATAATGTTGGTGGATCTTTAATATCTCCCATAAGTACCATTAGTCTAGATTCTCATAGATTTTCATTCATATCAAAACTTTTTAACTTGCTCACAAAATGTAACTCACACATTACAATTTTTGTATTCTCAAGATAATGGATTCAATGAATTATATATATATATTATAATATAATTATATTATATATGATTATAAATACATACTATCATATTATATATAATTCGGTTCGGATTCGGTTACGGATATGGATTGGGGATCCCTATAACCATATCCAAAACCATAACCGAAAATTATTAATGGTTTTTCCCCATATCCAAATGATACCCGAATTTTCATACCCAAATCCAATTCATTCGGACGGTTATCCACGGTTATCGATTTTAACGGTTAGAATTGCCATCCCTAATCAGTTTCGACGCTATTCGGCCGGGCCCGATACTCCAATTTCAGTCAATTCCGGCTTCGTTCAAATTTTACCAGTTTTAGTTTCTTCGATTTAGTCTCTTTTCTTTTTTTTTTTTTTTTTTTTTGGCTGACTTCTGGAGAAAAATTAAATTCATTTTTTATTTTCAAATTTCATGTTCACAGTTCAATAGGATTTCTGTTGAATATGGTAAGGTGGCTATTGATGCTGTTTGTGGCCGCCCATTACCCATTTTTTTCTCAATTCCGTTTATAATATTTTTAATTCAATCCCATTAAAAATAAAAATTCGTCATTTGTTCTGATATTTTTGACATTTTAATTGAATGTCATTGATTTCTATGGGCCACACTCTGTTTCAACAGATTATCTACGGCCCATTTCCCAGTTCTTTGGTTTTATGCCCGCTTTAAAAAAAATTTCATTGTAACCTGCCATAAACTTCCTTCATATTTCCCCCGCCCTATTCTTCTGATGTTTTTGCATTACCTCTTTCAATACAAAACTAGGTTAGAAATTTCGTTAAAAACGCTTCATAATTTTCCCCCTTCTGCTTCAACCATGCATTCTGGTAAAACATTTATTAATTTTCTAACTTATTTATTGGTTGCTGGAGACTCCTATTTTGTTGAGATTTTATCATTTTTTATTTATTTTTCTTGATTCTCTTCGTTCTTTCCTCAATTTATTGGTCGATTATTTCATGTTTTGATTTCGCCAATGGCTTTATTGCTCATAATTTTTCAGTGGATAATCTTGTATTTGATGTCGGGCTTTGTTATTATATTTAGAAATTGCACAGCGTTTTCTGCTACTGTTCTTCCTGTTTAATTTCTGCTAATGGTGAATCTGTTGTTGAATCTGTCAATGAAATCCTGTTGATATTTGTTTGAGAATTCGTCGGAGTGCATTGGTCCGTACAAATCCCCTTTACTCATGATTTCAGCAGTTTTTCTTGTATCTGAAGTCAGGCGCTTATTTATGTCGTTTTGGTTCAACTATACGGAGTTGTGCTGATATTCCTGCTACTGGTATCCTCGTCTAATTTCTGCTGGTAATGAATTTGCCGAGGAATTTCTTGATGATTTGTCTAACAATTCGTTCGAGTGCATTGGTACTTTCCTTTCTCAAACAAAAGAATCATAGATCTACTTTACTGCACATGAGTTCAGTATTTTAAATTTGGCAATGAAAATCTCCTTTACTGGTCATGAGTTCAAATACTAGAAAAAAATACTGAACTCATGAGCAGTAAAGGAGATCTATGATTCTTTTGTTTGAGAAAGGGAAGTACCAATGCACTCGGACGAAGTATCAGACAAATCTTTAGGAAATTCCTCGGTAGATTCAACACCAGCAGAAATTAGACCAAGGATACTAGTAGCAGGAATATTAGGACAACCCCATATAGTTCCTAAAATTAAGAACCAAAACCACATAAATAAGCGCCTGATTTCAAATACAAGAAAAACTACCGAAATCATTAGTAAAGGGCACTCCGACGAATTCTCAGACAAATCAACAGAAAATTCATTACCAGATTCATCATTAGCAGAAATGAAACCCGGAAGAACAGTAGTAGGAAGATCAAGAAAACGCTATGCAATTTCTAAAAATAATAACAAAGCCCGACATCCAATACAAGATTATCCAGTGAAAAATTATGAGTAGTAAAGACATTGATGAAATCAAAACATGGAACAACAACGGTTAGTGATCAACCAATAAATTGGGGAAATAACGAAGAGAACCAAGAAAAATAAATAAAAAATGACAAAATCTCAACAAAAGTAGAAGTCTCTAGCAAAAGAACCATAAATAAGTTAGAAAAATTAATAAATGTTTTACCAGAATGCATGGTTGAAACAGAAGGGGAAAAAATGTGGAGCGTTTTTAACGAAATTTATGACCTAGTTTCGTATTGAAAGCGGTAATGCAAAAAAAACATCAGAAGAATATGGCGGCGAGAAACATGAAGGAAGTTTATGGTAGGTTACAATGGGAAATTTTTGAAAGCGGGTCTAAATCCAAAGAACTAGGAAATAGGCCGCAAATAACATGTTGAAAACAGAATGTGACCCATAGAAACCAATGACATTCAATTAAAATGTAAAATTTTTCAGAACAAATGATGAATTTTTATTTTTAATGGGACTGAATTAAAAATATTATGAGCGGAATTAGGAAAAAATGGTTTTTTTTATCCTCCTATCAAATTAACCCGGACATAATATAACGTAATTGAGAATGAAGAACTAGTAGTAAGTATTTGATGATTCAATGAGATCGAGAATTCAAAGTAATTAAGGACCCGACCGAATCCAGATGGCTTGATTACATATGCACTGTGCAATTTATATTATTAATTAATGCATCTCCATATTTCCTCAAAACACACAGATAAGAAGAAAAAGTCTGTTAAAGGCACTCCTACTCAACTTAAAATTGAAAAGGCTGTTGAAGGGAATCTGGCTAAACTCCGACTTGATGAGGAGAATACTACTACATCAACACCAAAGCCAGAAGAGGAGAAAACAAGCTGGGCAGTCATAGCTGAGAAACCTTTCCAATTCCCATTTAGACACCCTTGTGAACTTTGCAATGTCTTTGGCCACTGGCATCACTCATGCCCCTACCTGGAATGTATGCCAGACAACGTAACTCAGGTTCCAAGGGCTATGAAATATGTTATGACCGTGGGGTGAGGTATGCTGAAATGATTGATTGTGTGTTGTGTGGCAAGCTTGGTGACCACGTGAGCGAGAACTGCCCGGAGAGGAGCAAGTTCATGGCAATAATTGACTCCGTTATTGGTATATCTCGTCCCAAACCATCATCTTGCTGATTTCGAGGATGCTGTTGGATTATAGTCTTGGGCTGTTGCTCTCTTCTTTATTTTCTTTGAGTTTCAGCAGTCTGTAGTCTCTGTACGTGTGTCATGTGTCATGTATGTCTATGAGTAAGCTCACCCGCCCCGGTCCGTAGTCAATGATGGCTGCCGGATAGATACTGTGTTTGGGTTTGGTTTGCTTGTACTGGTCTTGGAATACTTTGTTGTTCTTATTTCTTGGTGCAAAGCCCTTTGCTTGTACCGGTCTTGGATGCGAAATTTTTTTATTACACAACTACCTTGCACATTAATGAAACAAAAATTGTTAGATCCTGTTAGACCAATTGGTCTAACTGTTTTTGTTCCATTATTCACTAGAGAAAGCCCCGTCTTGGATGCGCGGTACCTTATTTGGATCAATACTTTGCTTTGCTTTGCTATGCTGTTTGATCTCTCTTTTGGCCTCTGCTTTGCTTTGGTTTGCTTGTATGGTGTTGGCTTTGGGTTGCTGTTTTTAATTCACTTGATTCGATCGATCTATGGATTTCGTTTGATGATAAGCCAAACCCATCCTTAACAAATAAACCAAACCAAACACTTGAAGACCCGTGATGTGATGTGAGATCAAAGTCTAAGTAAGATTTGGTTGTCACGAAGAAAATGTATCATGGAGTCTCATGGTTAACCAATAACCAGAATGTATAAGCTACACCATCTCCAAGGGCTTGGCATTCGGCAGCAAGGACTCCAGCATGACCCCTATTTTTGGCTCCAGCTGATGTGATCCGGGATGTTCTTCTAGGGGATGGTGCCCTATAGGGTCAGACGCAAAGTCCCCCTCCAATTTAAAATTTCCTTTTGCTGTTCTTTTGTTCGATTCAATTTTTTACGCTTTTCTCTTCACCGGATCTGGTACCATCGGCAACTTCCTATCACAAATAATGGAAGTCACTCTTACGATGAAAAATAAACAGCAAAGGAAAAACAACACTTCTTCATTGTGGATGCAGAATGTTGCGGATCCAATAAGGATTTCGAACTGGAACCATCATCAAAAAAGCTCTGTGCAATGAAGATTGTTTTTATTTTTATTTTTACAATATTCGACTCCAATTCACTGGGAGGGAGATTCGAACCTGGCGCAAGGCGTGTATGCATTACCTTGGCCAACTAGCCTAACAGACATGTTTTGTGGTGACAACTTAAAACAATATATTGATGTAGACAAAATTAAGAACAATGCAAAAGGGGAAAAGGGGAAAGATTTTACAGTTTCCCTTCTTACAAAAGGACTAAGGCTCGAGTTCAGTTTATGTCCATTTTTCTTCATGATTTCATCACTTTCTTCTTCGGCATTTCTTTCAACAATGGGATCAGACCGTCTTTTGCAGGATTGATTCTCATGGGAGGAGTCATCACAGTGTTCTGCCTTATGACTGCCCTCCTCTTTGCGCTCACTTGAATATGGCATAGATTGAGAGTCGAGTGCATATTCCTTGATTATTTTTCCTTTTCCAGATTGATCCCTATTTCCTTCACCCTGAGATGAATATCATCAGTTGTCGCTGGTCCTACAAAGTGTGCACCAACATTTATCTTGTCTCCGCCTTTCACATTGGGCTTATTGTTTGACAAATGTCCCAGCCACAGATAATTTTCATGGCAAGTTATTACAGTGGCACGCATTGGATAGCTGAGAAATAGAGTGTTCTGGGTATAATTTGCAACACGAATGCCAAGAGAGCCACCAGATTGAGAGTCGCCTGAAGAATAAATGATGCACAGAGTCAATGCTTTTAAATCACAGCCAAAACTTTGCGGCACAACTATTTCACCCTGGTGTAAACCATGATGGAATTTCATTTTCAGGGAGAAAAAGGCCACCATTTCCTCTCGCACTCCATCCCTATACCATGGAAAAAGAGAGGGGAAAAAAAAGGATTACAAGCATGTATGCGTAAGAGAGAGAGAGAGAGAGAGAGAGAGAGATGTATGAAGGACCTGTAGGATTGCTTCTTTAAAAGAAGCAGTGAGATTGGTGCATCCTTCCATATGAATACTTGTCATGGAATTGGAGTTTAATGCCTTATCCAAGCCTAGAATTTCAGAGAGTTTGGGGGAGTGATTCGGATGCAATTCTCTCATCCTCGACATTTCTGAAAAATCGGGCATTTTCTCCAATGCAATGCACTCATCCGCTTCCAGGATTTCCAAATTTGTTGGTAAAGCTGGAACTTCCTGAAGGTTTTTGCAATCTTTTGAGTATCAATCTCTCAAGATTTGGGGTTTTTGAAAAGTCCGGTGATCGTGTTAGGTTATGGGAATGACTTAAATTAAGAAACTTCAACTTCTCAAGCAACTGTCAGACAAAAGGAAAAATATTCAAATTCAAATAGAAGACAGAAAGCATGATGTTTACAAAACCTAGAGGAATGAATTAATAATTGGTTACAGTCATAACATACCAGATCGGAATCCTCCCAAACTCGTGTGAGTTTGCCATAGCTGAGGTCAATAACAACTATGTTTGGGTGATCAAAATCTTCTGGTATGGCCTCCAGGGGGAATCCATGCCAACACAACCATCTCAACTCATTGGGCAGATTGTTGTAACTGCCAGTGAGCTTGACGTAATTGAGTTTGAGCAATCTCAGACTATGCATGTTTCTGTACTGAAGCTAGTCTCGTCAGACTCTTGCAAATCTAAAGTGAGTCCTTGAATTGCTTCAGTTCCCTATTGAGAGAGAGCAAGAGAGAGGAAAGGGGAGGAGAGGAGGAGGAAAGAAAGAGGGAGAGGGAGGGAGGGAGGGAAGGAGGAGGAGGAGGAGGAGGAGTTTTTTTTTTTTTTTGGGGGGGGGGCGCGCAGGAAACTGAGTAAGGGCTATCTGCATGTGAAAAGATGATTTATGCACATGAAGCAAAACCATGCATTGAATATATGAATTACAAGAGAGGTAGACAACCTATGACCTGCCACGGTACCTTTGAGTTAAAGACATAATTTGTGGTCAGACATCCGTTGTGCCATGTCCAAATTTTTAAGGTATCCTAGTAAGCATCTGCTACAGGGTTTTTTACCTCTTGTATCTAAGAAGAGCAGAACATATATGATACATGATTCTGTTATTTAATTTGAGATAATTCAATGCACTAGGTTCCTTCGATGTCTCCTACACTTTCCTTTCTATGCTCTGTTTCTCTTTTCATTGAACCTGTAGTACATATGGGTGTCTTTCCAATCAACTCATTTTGTTGTATCTGTTGAAACATCCAACTTATTAGATGTGTGTGGTATGCATATTTATTAAGTACAAGTGTTTGACATAAAATTTGATTGCGGAAGTACTTACAGATTTGTTCTTCAATACGTCTATCACATCGTCGTGATGCCATAACCTATTGCGTTTTCTAGGGTCATCAGGGGATTCCGCATGCACAATAGATCTTCCCATGTCGAGAAGCAAATCATGCATCACCAGCATGAAATCATCATTAGTAGTTACAAGGCATCGTTCTTGGAGAACATTGATTCTGATTTCTGGATATAAGTCACAGCCATTTTCAACAAATATCATGCTAGGTTTCATGGTAAAAGTTTTCTTGCTAATGTGAGAGAAGAGAAACTGATTGATTTGCAAAACACGCTTCTTTATGGTGTGTTGGGATCGGGAGACATAAAGGTTCGTAGAGTTGATGAAGGGACCGAGGAGATAAAAAGAAGACTTAGCAACCTAAGGGTACTTGTCATAGTTGATGGTGTAGACAGCGTGAAACAGTTAGAAGCTTTAGCTTTAAAATTTCTCATTTGGTCTAGGTAGTAGAATTATTGTAAACACAAGAGACCAACATTTGCTAAAGATACTAAAAGCGAATAAGATATATCATTTACCAGCAATGAATAAAGAAGAAGTTCTTGAGCTCCTTAGAAGGTGTGCCCAGAATTATTATCCTAGTAAAGAATTTCTACAAGGCTCAAGAGAAGTTGTTGATTACTGTGGAGCTTTGCCACTAGCACTTGATGTTTTAGGTTCTTATCTATCTGTGGAAAAGTTACTTTTCCATTCACTTAAGCTTATCCCAAATAGATAAGAACCTAAAACATCAAGTTCTAGTGGCAAAGCTCCACAGTAATCAACAACTTCTCTTGAGCCTTGTAGAAATTCTTTACTAGGATAATAATTATGGGCACACCTTCTAAGGTGCTCAAGAGCTTCTTCTTTATTTATTGCTGGTAAATGATATATCCTATTCGCTTTTAGTATCTTTAGCAAATGTTGGTCTCTTGTGGTTATAATAATTCTAATACCTGGACCAAATGAGATATTTTATAGCTAAAGCTTCTAACTGTTTCACGCTGTCTACACCATCAACCATGACAAGTACCCTTAGGTTGCTAAGTCTTCTTTTTATCTCCTCGGTCCCTTCATCAACTCTACGAACCTTTATGTCTCCCGATCCCAACACACCATAAAGAAGCGTGTTTTGCAAATCAATCAGTTTCTCTTCTCTCACATTAGCAAGAAAACTTTTACCTTGAAACGTAGCATGATATTTGTTGAAAATGGCTTTGGCAACCGTCGTTTTACCCAATCCGTCCATACCCCAAATTCCAATTATGCGAACATCATCTGATCCTCCAACATCCTAATAATTACTGATTTCTAGCAACTGAGAATCTATTCCAACTGGATTCCTCGAGATCAAGACTTTGTTGATCTGTTCAACAATTCTCATGATAAACTCTGCTCCATCCCTGGTTGTCAAAAGTCCAAACGAAGCAAAAGTTAGATTTATTATACAAACTGCAACATTAAGATGTGGATGTGTTCGTTCAACTATAACTATTCAGAATTTGACAAGCCAAAGCCACTGTAAACACGGAAAATTCCTGAAACGAACGAGACAAGAACAACGTGTACAAAATAATATTTTGTATTAATTTTGGGGTTACAATCTCTTTTACAATTTAATCCTCTGATTCTATCTTCGTAAGTTATAGATTTGTGGATAGGTTGTTGATCCAAAGGGCCGTCGGGGCTTGAGCTTAGGATGAACGAGGATGTGGATTTGTTGATGTTGTTGATCCAAAGGGCCGTCGGGGCTTGATCTTAGGATGAACGAGTGACAAATGATGAACACTTTCTTCAAGGGCCGTTGGGGCTCGAGCTTGAATTGGTGGAAGTTCTTCAAGGGCCGTTGGGGCTTGATCTTGAAGGTGGATTTGACGAAGAACGAAGAGAGTTTTCTTGATCCTTCGGAATTCTTGGGAGTTTGGGAGGTTTGGTGCTTGAAAGCTTTTAGTGTTTCAAAGCTTTCAAGGATTTGAGGGAGTTCTCTTCCAATTTGGGAGTAGAGAAAATGTGTATGTGAATTGGTTGGTGAAATGGGTGCCTTGGCTCCCTATTTATAGAATTCTTTCAAAGGCTAACATTCAGATAAAATAAATCATTTCTGCCAGGGGTTGACACGTGTCTTATTTGATGACTTTTCTGATTTATTTCGATTTTTCTTTGAGTCACGCACTACATGTAAAATTTATGTGATACGTGGGCGTTGAAATTTTAATTTATCGATTAAAATTTATTTCACCGAAATTTCGATGTCTACAAATGCCCCCACTTCAAGGCGCGTCGTATACATATGTTTGTCACGTGTAGAAGATGCGTTTTGAAGTCCCTTAATGCAGATGTCGATCCAAGGGCCGTTGAGGCTTGATCTTGAATTGGACTGGAAACTTCCTCAAGGGCCGTAGAGGCTTGAATCTTGAATTTTGTGCTGCAAGTTCTTTCAAGTGCCGTTTGAGGCTTGTTCTTGAATTCGGCTGGAAGATTTTCTGGTTTTCTCCAATTGTTGATTTTCCACAGGCTTAATCTTGAACTGGGCTGGAGGGTTTTCTGGTTTCCTCCAAAGGTCTGAACTTATTCCTTTCATCTGGAGCTGAATTTGTTTCAAGGATGGCTGACGCTTGATCTTTAATTGGACTTGTGATTTCTTCAAGGGCCGACGGGGGCTTGATCTTGATGAATGGAAACGGGACCACGAGCGGCTTCAGGATTTGAACATCCGGCAAGCAGACACGAGATGAAGGTGATGGTCTATTTCCTTGTTCAATCTTTCCAATTCATATTGAAGAGGGTCAGAGGATGAATCTTCAAGATTGATGCTTCATTGTCTCTCATCTTGTCTGTTCTCCAGGCAGGCGTGGATGAGTACCCGAGAGCAATGCTAGGTAGGCAATCAGGGAAGGGGTTCCAGGCAGTTGGTTTCTGACTGGAAGCTTGATTCTAAGTGCCGCCCGATTGCTCTTCTTCTCATTATCCTGCAGGTAAGAACAAGGACAAAGAAAAGACAGGGAAAAAGCATGATATGAGATATTTTCGCTTTAGACCCTGATGATATGAGATGCTTTTGCTTTTGGTGATTTAATGGCGTTGCACGGCGAGGCTTTGCTCTTCGGCGATGGTGCTAACGATAGGCTGTCGAGGCTTCTCGAGCTCTTCAATTAGAACAATGACTCCGAGCTTGGTTTTGACTTAGATCCCTCCGTCCAACTTGTGCAGTTTTGCAGGGAAGGGCGTCATGTTATAGCGACTTGTTACACCTTGTCACGCTGCATTCTTCTCTGCTTGTTTCTTCTGCATGACAGGAGTGGTGTGCCACCTTTTGCTTTTAAATGGTCCTTCAGAGCACTTGAAGATGAGTACTTGAGAGCAAGGCTCGGTAAGCAACCAGGCAAAAGGTTCCAGGCAATCAGTTCCAGATCGGACATTTGATTTCAGGTTCTGACTGATTGCTTTCTTTCCCTCTGTCTTCCAGGTAAGAGCAAGGGTAAAGGAAAGAAAAGGGAAAAGCATGATATGAAATACCTTTGCTTTCGACCTTGATGATATGAGATACGTTTGCCTTTGAAGCAGTAGCGGATGAACCAGCACGTATATATTGGTTGCGCTTGTCTCCACATGCTTCAATGTACTAGCTTCACCTGCCTGCCTTATCTGTTCTCCAGGCAGATGTGGTATCTTCCTGGGGGTTTGAGTGGAGGTTCCGACATATTGCTTTTCTTTATCCTTGTCTTGCGGGCAAGAGTGAGGACAAAGGAAAGGACAGGGAGATTGCATGATATGAGTGTGGCTTGCTTTCGTCCCTGATGATATGAGATATGTTCGCTTTTGGAGAAGTAGCGGATGAACCAACACATATATTGGTTGTGCTTGTCTCCACATGCTTCGGTGTACCGATTTCACCTGCTTCGTCTGTTTCCCTTGCAGGAGTGGTATTCTCCCTAGTTTCTTTTCATGTAGGTTTGACATCTGCTCCTGCAGTATTTGCCCTCCGATGCAGGAGTTGACTGCAAACCTTGCATTTGCATGGTCCATCATGATGTCACTTCTCAGCGATTCGTCCACGCTTGGCAGCTTCAGTGCAAGGAGCCGACAGAATGCCAAATAGTCTGCGATGGTGGTGGCCTGAGATCCAGCTCCAACAACAGTTGAAGACGACCACTCGAGAGCAATGCAAGGCGAGCAATCAGGCAAAGGTTCCGAGCAATCAGTCCTAGATCGGACATTTAATTTCAGGTTCGGACTGATTGCTTTCTTTCCCCTTGTCTTGGAGGTAAGAGCAAGGGCAAAGGAAAGGACAGGGGAAAAGCATGATGAGATACCTTTGCTTTCGACCCCGATGATATGAGATACGTTTGCTTTGGCGGAAGCAGCAAATGAACCAGCACGTTGTGCTTGTGTCCACATGCTTTGATGTTTCATCTTCATCTGCATCAGCTGTTCTTCAGGCAGGTGTGGTATCTTCCCTGGAAGCACATCAGCAGTTGAAGATGAGTACTCGAGAGCGAGGCTAGGTAAGCAATCAGGGAAGGAGTTTCCAGGCAGTAGGTTCCAACCCGGAAGGTCGATTCCAAGTGCCGGCTGATTGCTCTCTTTCTCCTTGTCCTGCGGTGAAGAGGGAGGACAAAGAAAAGGATGGGGAAAAAGGGTGCTATGAGATACTCTTGCTCTCATCCCTGATGATATGAAATACTTTTGCTCTGGTACGACCTAGTCGAAGAGGCGTTTTCCGGGAAGAGGAGAACTGAGTATGTTGAGGGGTTTGGCTGCAGATGCATTTTTCTCAAGGAAGAAGAATCAGACGTTTTGGATGTGTGCTTTGCCTTCGAGGATGAAGGTTATCATAAATAGGGATTTCCCACTTACAGGTAGTGGTGTAGACGTGACCTTGTCACCCACGCTTGTCGACGACAGCGTTGTAGTGGGAATAGTAGGATTCACGCGTTTTTTTTTTTTTTTAACTTTGTCAGAGACTTTGACAAAGTTGCACGTGATATCTGAAAAGCTGAGATTGCGTCTGAAATGAGTTGACGAATTTTACGCAGGAAAACCCGGCTTTTGAAATTTGGGGAGTGGCGTCTCTTTGACCCTTGAACAGGTAGCCGTGTTGCTTCTCCTTTTATAGAGGTGTTGATTGCATTCCAAAATGCATACTTCGAAGATTTCCCGCCTGTGAAGATTATCTCTGCTTCATTTCCGAAATTTTACTCTATCCACCTTTCTCCTTCATCATTTTTTTGAAAATGGCTTACCCGTCTGACATTCGCTTAGATTTGAGTCTTGGGAATGATACAGGCGCGCCGCGTCAGGGTGATATATGGCGCCCATCCTTCTTATCCTCTAATGGTCCTCTTACGGTTGAAGACTCCGTGATGATGGATGCGACAATAGCTACGGTAGTAGCTAGGAACCTCCTTACCCCTAAAGATAATAGACTGCTTTCAGGACGGTCCGATGAGTTGGCTGTCCAAGACTCCTTGGCTCTCAGCATTCAGTGTGCGAGCTCTGTGTCCAACATGGGCCAACGTTTACTCGCTCGATCTCGCCAAGTTGAATCATTGATGGCCGAGGTGGCAACCCTTAGTCACGAGATTAGGCAGCTCAAGCGTGAGAATAGAGAGTTGCATGTGCTTGCAAATAATTATTCAGCGGGCATGAAGAGGAAGCTTGATCAGCTGCTGGACTCCGAGGGTCGAATTCAAAGCGACCGTCAGAAGTTTGCGGATGTATTCTGGAGGCACTTTTTGCCTTCGTCATCGGGGGTTCGACCAAGTGTTGAGGCCCCGAATAATCCATCTTCAGTGCCTTCGGTGCCTCCCTCGGCTAGTGTCCCACCGAATACTGAGGCTTCGCATTAATGACATTTTGTGAAGGCTCCAAATTTTTTTTTTTTTTTTTTTTTTTTTTTGTACGTATTTGTAACTTCTTAAAGATATCAATAAATGAAATCTTATTTCATTCGTATGGTACTTTTTTTTTTTTTACTTGCTAACAATAACCTGCCTTTCATTCTTGCGTGGGTGTATGTTTTGATGACGAGTATGGCAAACTGACAAGGTTGGGCCTCCTCGATGGGCTTCCTCACTGCACTGTACTTTTCTCTGCATGCGTTTTTTTTTTTTTTTTTTTTTTTTTTTTTAGCAAGAAAGAAGAACTAGGTTTTACTCATTGCTTCATTACGTTGCCTGCGCATGCTTTCTACATATGCACCACGTTTAAACAAATGTAATTTCATAATGTACGTGCATGTCGTTCCAAAGTCAGAATCACTGCATGGAGTCCCAACTATTATCGATCTTGAGCTTACTGTTGAAGGCCACACAAACTACAAGGTCGCAATTATTATTATTATTATTATTTTTTTTTTTTTTTTTTTTTTTTTAAACTCACAGTAATGCAACACGTCTGCATCAGAGATTGAATGGAAGGGATGTCTTGCACCCTTGTGTCTGCGGCTCAGGACAGAAGAGAGATGTTGGAAGGAACCATACGCAAGGGTACAAGATTGCTTTGGGGCAGATGTCCCAAGTGAGCGAGAAATCAGCCACATTGCTGCCAGATCAGAAGAGGAGGAGTTGCAACGTTTGGTCTTGTCATCCAGCTTGTAGCGAAGGACAGAGACGAGCCATGTCACGCGAGTCCTATTAGCACAGTCTTCCTCTCTTCACGCGGACCACTGTTAGCACAGTCACTGCACAGCCTTCCTCGCTGCACGCGGGTCGCTGTTAGCACAGTCTGCATTGCCTTCTTCACACAGCCTTCTTCGCTGCATGCGAGTTACTGTTAGCACAGTTTCCACAGCTTGTTCTTTTCTCAGTCCTTCCATATATATATATATATACATGTATATACATGTACGAGATTGCACCATGACTGCACAACCATTGGGCAGCCACTGCACAGCCTTCTCCTCATCACTGCGCAGCCATCGCACCGTCGCTGCACCATCCTTTGCCCAATAAGAATTATCTCGAAGCTTCTCATCAACAAATTCCACCTCGTCAGCTTTTACCCTTTGAAGACTTCTCGGCCCTTGCCCCGTTGCTGCACCGTCTTTGGCTCAGCTGAACCGTTGAGTTGCTTCTTGCTTTTCTTTTATTTATTTATTTATTTTTTTTTTCGAAGACTTCTCGGCCCTTTTCTCTAGTTCACCAAAATTTTCAGCTTTTCCTTGTGATGTGTCGTTATTTACTGGTTCCTCACTTCCCTTTCAGTTGTCTCGTGCCGTTTCGCCAGCCCCGCGTCTGCCTTGCGACGCTTTGTTGCTGCAAAGCCTGCTGTCTGCCTGCTGATCTTTCCGAGCGCACTAACCCAATCAAGCATCGTCCATTCCTTTTCTGCAGCCAAGAAGGTTATGGTAATAGCAGCAAAGAGCACACTCCAATTAGGTAATTGGTCAATGAAAGTCTGTGCTGGAGTTTGCAGCCGGGAGTCGTCGTGGAGTTCGTAGCTGGGGGTGCTGGAGTTTCAGCAATGGAGGGCACCGTGCTTTCTGCGAAGAGCTGCTGCTCTTTTGGTACGTAGGTGTATATATAACACATGTTCATATATGTATATATATATGTAGTAATCTGATGTCTGACACTACCCCCCGTCGCATTCGTACATTGCATTATATATTATATAGCATATATCCATACGTGCTGATTGTTGTCCCATCACTGTGAATATATATATATATATATATATATATATAAAACATATGGCAGGCGTGGCCCTATTACCATGGACCTAAACCCTATATATATATATGGATATTTAAGGCAGGTGTGGCAGTGGAGCTACATATTTGTATAATATAATGTGTTTACTTTGTGTATAATATGTGTACCCACACTTATGGATTTCTTTGTTGCACTGCTAGGAATTTTCAATTTGAGACGGCAGAGCATGATGCTTGGACCTTCACGAGGCTTTTAGAGACGTGGTAGTTGGTGGCGGAGTGAGCAAGGAGTGGGTGTACTTGTGCTTTTCTGCTGCCTAGGGCTTGTGCAAGATACCGCAACGGGGTTTCGCTGTGTAGTGCCTTTTGATCACAGTTTTCCCTCGGTGGTGCGCTACCGTGTGGTCCTGTGTAGAAGACTGCAGCGGGATTTCGTTGCAGGGTTGCGTAGTGCGGTTGTGGCTTTCTGGTTTTCCTTGCCACTGTAACGTGCCTTGAAGAATTGTTCTCTAGCTGCCCTCTTTGCCGTGCTGCTCAAGTTTTGTGGCTGATTTTTCGTTGCAGTCATGGTATTTTTTAAGTGCTTCGAGAGCAACACCATCACCATTCTTGCAAAGGAAGGAGATTCGCCAGATAGAGGAACGACATTGAGGCTTTATGCGCCATTGACTGGCTCTAAAGCGCTCGTTTTTTCTGCAAAAGACAACTCCATGCATATTAAGTCGTGGTCCTCTGAAGTGTCTTGGGAGGTGGTAGACTCCATTCGTCCCACTACAAAGGAGAAAGCGCGCATGGCGAGGATTCTTATCTTGAACCATTCGCATCATGTTCGTGACAATCATCCGGCTTCGTCTGAGCTTCTTGGTGATCGTATTCGTAGCGGAGCTGTGGCTTGGAGTGGCACCTTGTCGACTAATGGAGGAGCTGCATTCGTTGAGTCTTATTGGGAATGGCTTGAGGATGTCTTGAGCCGCTCCAAAGACGTGCTTACCAACGTGGGCCTTTATCATGCAGTGTACGCATCTTTGTTCAGTTACGATCGTAATCCTTCCGTCATTCGCGCATTCTTTGAGCATTGGTGTTCGACGACCAACACCCTCCACACGGCTCAAGGGGAGATGTCGATTTCACTTAGAGATCTCTACAAGATAGGGGGCTTGCCTATTCAAGGAAAATTTTATGACGAGGTTGTTCCCAGTGTGGAAGAGTTTTCTTGTCGTCATGGCCGGGGATTGCCGGTGAGTTGCCGTTATTTGTTTTGGGCGTACCATAAGCTTTTCCAAGAGGCTCCGGGTAAGTCAGGTGTGAAGATTTCTTCATGGATCCGATTTTGGTACTGGGATGCCGTGAAGTACAAGAGGCCTTCGAGGAAAAGTGCTCGTAACAAGACAAGCAGGCCTAAGGGAGACTCAGATCCATCAGGTGTCATTGGCCCAGTTAGGCGTCGCGCCCTTACTGAGTTGAAGACATTTGAGGATCTTGGCGTGGCGTCGGAGTACTTGGAAGAATCTTACTTGGCCGCTTTCTTAGCTTGTTGGCTTTGTAAGTTTGTTTTTCCCAAAGACGATGTTAACTACATCCGTCCCGGCGTCTTCAAAGTTGCTAGCAAAATGGCTGCATGTGAGTCTTTCAGCCTTGCTATTCCGGTCTTAGCCAACATTTACAACGGCTTGAGTGTTGTTTCGAACTTGGCAAGCACCGACGATCGTGCTGCGGTACTTCCTTACCACTATGTGTATGGTTGGCTGGGTGAATATTTTGCCACTCATTTTTCTTTGTCGACTTTAGATGGGTCGGGGCCCTCCTCATCGACTTCAGTCAAGCTGGGGCCCTTGATGACGAAGTATTCTGGTGTGTTTTCTGCGAAGAGCTTTGACGATTTGCAAGCGCAAGCGCTGTTTAAAAGTTGTGACGGCTTGAGGATGGATCGCCTGGCGAGAGTTGGCTCTGTGCGGCAAGGCATTGTGGATGATTCGCGTCTTCGCTTCCCAGACTCATCTTATCTTATATGTCTTCGCTCGGGGTATGTTTCTTTACGGCAAGAAGACCAATGCATCATCCAGCCGTACAGTCCCCACCGTTTCAGCAGACAATTTGGTTTTGTCCAAAATGTGCCGGGCAAGTTGAAGGAAAAAAACCAATCGGAATCCTTGCAGGCCGTGTACATGTATTGGGAGTCTTGTACCCGTGCATGTACAAATGCTTCTATCACCCTACCGGCCAAGAACGAGTTCGAGAGTAATCCAGTGACCCGTGCTTACGGAAGTTGGTGGTCAAGGGTATATTGTAAAAACTTTGGGGTGGCAAGTGGCACTAATTCTTCTCATTCACGCCATGATGCGTCGAAAGAGGGTCGTTCTGTAGTTCCTGCGCAGCTGGTACCTTTCGATTGCGCAAGTGTAGCCCCTTTGCAAGATAGACCTGTGGGTTTAGCTCCTCAACGCTTGTGTTTGTCTTCTCAACATCTGGGTGCTTCTGAAGAGGCTGGAGATGAAGTTGATTCGCACGAAGATGGACTCGTTTTGCAGCGGCGTCGGCAAGCTTTAAACAAGCGACCACTTGAAGGTGCTCAGGTTGACAGTGATGTCAATTTTCGTCACAAGAAGCAAGAAGCGTCTAGGCCTCCTCAATTTGATGGTCGCGTGTCATTTGAGAAAGATGTATGTATTTCTTTCTTTCTTGTGACTTCTTCCGCTTTCGTTGTTTTAGCTTTTGTCTCTAACATATTTCTTTTGTCTTCTTTAGGTTGGGCCTTCTCGTTCTTTTGATCTGGAGGACACGGGAATTCATTCCTATATGAACATGCTACTTGGGGGCACTTTACCTACAGATGAGGACATCGGGGACCCACCTGGTGTAGAGCTTGTTCCACATCCGCCAAACTTCCCGAGTTTACCGTGTGAAGGTGAAGGTGTACAAGAGCCTGTCGCACGTCCAACATTTTTGCCAGCTAGTTCTGGGGTCTCTTTGAGAGGGCCAAACGCTAGTGGTACTGAGCATTTTATCCACCACATCCAACTTCGTACGGCCATGGATGTCAAGAGCCATATTGAGAAGAGGATTTCGAAGTGTCCCTTGGAAGACCTTGTGTCGCTCAAGGAAGATTTGTTGAAGCTTGTTTCTGTGATCGACAACCTTAACGTTGATTCTTCTCCCTTGAGGGTTCAGATTGCCGAACTTATGACTGCCTCAACCGAATATGCTTCCTTGCGCGCCACTTCCTCGAAAATGTTGAGTCCAGATGCTAGAGCTCAACAACTCGCGACAATAGACTCATCAATTGCCCATGTCCGGTCTTCTCAACAAGCTGCTTCAAGAGATTATCAGGTCGCTGCGACCTCTTTAGCTTCCGTTCAGGCGCATCTAGAAGCGTTGATGCAAGAGCAAGAGCGATTGGGAACTGAAGCATCACGATTTAAAGGTTTTCTCTTGGAGAAGGAAGCTACAATTTCTCAGTACCAAAAAGAGATGTCACTCCTAGAGCAAGAGAAAGGCACGGTTATGGAGTCGCCTATCTTGTCTCCTGCCGATGCGGAGACCTTGAAAACTCTAGAAAGCCTGCTTGAGGATCGTCGTCGTAGTTTTAGGGACATAGTTCTTAAGTAATGTATTCCCTTATTTGCTCTTTTTTTTTTTTTTTTTTTTTCTATTTGTATTTGTAATGGAATTGACTCTCGATAGTCAAGTGTTTAATAAAACCTTATTTTTTATTTTGATGTGACTGAACTCAAAGTTGAATGTTCGAGCTGCCTACGTACCCTTCCAAAAGAAGAGATCAAGTCATAACGTAGTTCAAATACATATATATATTTTTTTGGTACATTTTCTTTTTGTGCCGTACGCAGTTTATGCTCTTGCGGGCCAGGAGCATTGGTGCCGTGTGCAGTTTAGGCTCGTGCAGGCAATGAGCGTTTTGGTGCCGTGTGCAGTTTAGGCTCGTGCAGGCAATGAGCGTTTTGGTGCCGTGTGCAGTTTCAGCTCGTGCAGGCAATGAGCGTTTGTGTCGCCTTTTAGGCTCGTGCGAGCGAGGAGCATTGGTGTCGCCTTTTAGGCTCGTGCGAACGAGGAGCTTTGGTTGTTATAGATTTGTCAAGCGGTTTGGGAGAGGCGTTCCTCGCAATCTTCATAGCAAGGAGCCTTGACCGAGTACTCGAAGAAGTCTTCAGGGAAGAAGTCGCACATTGTGATGGGGATGGATGATCTTTGTGTCGAAATTTCACTATCTCCAACGCTTTCACATTGCTCTGGAGGTTGACGAAAGCTGTTTTGGTCCTTTTTCGACTGATAAACTTGTAGACGAGATGGTTGCTGCTTGTCCAATTTCTTTGTAGCAATCTTGGAAAAGCGTTCCTCACACTCTTCATAGCAAGGAGCCTTGACCGAGTATTTGAATAAGTGTTCGAGGAAGAACAGATCGCGCGTGGACAATATTCGAGTCAAAATTTTCTCATCTTCAACGCTTTCACATTGCTTTGGAGGTTGGCGAAAGCTGCTTTGCCCCCTTTCCGATTGGTGCACTTGTGGAGAAGACGTATGCTTCTTGTGCAGTTTCTTCGGAGTGACATGAGTCCATCCTTCAACTTCACTTGACTTGGAGTATGCCCCCAATGGTCGAGGTGAAGACTTTGAGTCGAAAGTGCCAAATGTGACGTCTTCCTCAAGGATTTCATCTTCTTTGTCTCTTTGGATTATGATGGGGAGGACGTCTTGGACCTCCTTTGCAGTGTCGTCCTTTTGGGCTTGTTGGATTGAAGATTGGCCAGTGTGGACAATGGTGCGCCTCCTCACCTTCAATGGTCCTTTTGTGTCAATCTCCAAAGTTGTTTGGCGCTTCATCCTTGAAGGAATCAAGCTCCGAAAGTCATCTTTTTCTGCCAAGCTGCCGAGCTTTTCTTCATTAGGCATTGTCTTCCTCCTTCCAAAAGACTTATCGTTGCCTTCAAGTCTTTCCATGACTGACCGTCGTGGAGGAGAGTTAGTCGTGTCGCTTTGTCCTTTTGGTTTCGACAACCTTTCGAAAACAGAGCTTTGGGATGTTGGCGTGCTAAGCCTCATGAAGACGGAGGTTCGGTTTTGACCACCAATGCGATTAAGTGCCGAATTTCTGGGCCTTGAATGATTCATCCTGTTGAAGACGGACCTTCGAGGGGCGGGTTTAGGGTCTTCTTGATCTTGTTCAACGCTTACACTGATGTGTTGAGTGCTAGCGTTTTTCGCCTTGCTTTCTTGCACTTCATGGTCGTCAGGAGTTGCTAGGACCGCTGCTAGTGCTCTTTGCATCTTCTTTGGCAATCGTAGTGCTTCTTCGACGCTATATTGTGTTGGCAAACCTTCTTTGGATGCGAGGGTCTTCTCTTCCTCAGTGGAGATAGCTTTGCCTTTTGAGGGCCCTTCTATCTCTACTTCGACCATGTGGCAGGCGGCGATAGTGCACTGTTGAAAAAAATCCTTCGGGAAATACTCGTGCAAGGATACAGGAATACGTGGCTCTTGCTCCATAAGTTCCCCATTGTACGTTGGCTCAGCAGCTCTTACACTTTCTTTGGCCTTTCTATTGTTACGGCGACGGTGTTTTCTCCCTTGCTTTACCTTTGGCTTTTTGGCTTGCGGTCTTGGCTTCCTCATCTTTTTGTAGGTCACTAGTGTCCACCCTTCTTCATCGTCAGTAGGTGCATCTTGGTTGCTTGCCCCCAGCGGTGGTCGTGCAGAAGGTGCCATGTGACTCGAGCATTGGCGGGAATGGTCATGAATCCTTTGGAAGGGAACAGGATCGAAGGATCCAAACACGATCGTAGTAGTGTGCGTTGCGGCCGTGTCTTCTAGATCGAGTTCAATCCGCCCTTGTTGTGCCAGCTTCATGATGAGTTCCTTAAGGATGAAGCACTTACTAACGGGATGACTCACGATACGATGGTACTTGCAGTACTTAGGATCGTTGACACGATTCATCTCCTCAGGGCGCTTACATTCTGGTAACTCGATCACCTTCTTTTCTAGCAAGTCGTCTAACATTGCTGCCATATCTGAGTCAGGAAAGGGGTATGTCTTTTGCTCCAGCTCCCTCAAGGTGTTTTTGAACCTGTCTTGGGTACGCGGAGGCTCATTTCTCTTTATTTCCTTCACTTTGGTTTTGGAGGAAATCTTGACGGGCGCAGAGGAGGTTTTGACGGGGGAAGTGTTAATAGTAAAAGCTTCCTTTGCAGGCTTCTTCCCGTGATTGTCTACTTTTGGAGTGAACACCTTGTCCTTCTTGAAGTCGGCGATCGACTCCTTTTTTTCATGGTGAGCGATGCTTAGCTCCATGTCATGGGCGCGGGTGGCCAGCTCTTCAAAAGAACGTGGTTTGATGCCTTGGAGGATGTAGTGCAAATTCCAATGCATGCCCTGGACGCACATCTCGATTGCCGAAATCTCTGAGAGCCTGTCTTTGCAGTCGAGGCTAAGGTTGCGCCATCGGTTGATGTAGTCCATCACCGGCTCGTCCTTCCACTGTTTTGTGCTCGTTAGCTCTAGCATGCTCACGGTGCGACGGGTGCTGTAGAAACGGTTGAGGAATTCTTTCTCCAATTGCTCCCAACTATTGATGGACTCGGGCTCCAGGTCTGTGTACCATTCAAAAGCGTTTCCTTTCAATGAGCGCACAAACTGCTTGGCGAGGTAGTCTCCTTCCGTCCCTGCATTGTTGCAGGTCTCGACAAAATGGGCAACATGTTGTTTCGGGTTTCCCTTCCCATCGAACTGCATGAACTTTGGTGGCTGGTAACCTCTTGGCATCTTCAAGGCATCGATCTTCTTGGAATACGGCTTCGAGTACAACATGGAGGTATGAGAGCTTCCTTCGTACTGCACCTTGATGGTATTGGCGATCATCTCCTGCAGCCGCTGGATAGAGAGGGATCCCATGAGCGCCGTTGCTTGGTCTGGCTCCTTCTTCTCTTCGCCTTTCTCCGCTGGAGACTCCTCTTCTTCATCGGCCTCTTTCTTTACTGGGTCAACTTTGAGGTCAACTTTCACGCCGTGCTGCACTTCCAATTGGTTGGCGAGTGCGGCGATTTGTGAGTCTTTCTCCTCCACGGTCCGTGTGAGTTTTACAATCGCTTCATTCATTTGAGCCAGTTGTTCTTCGATTGAAGTTGCTCCAGTAGTCATGACTTGCATGGCTGTGCTGCTGCTTGAGTCAGTATCGGAAAGCAAGGACTCGGAGTACTTCCTCGGGCTTTCCTCCCTTGGCGCTCTTAGCGAGGCTAGGGTGATCACGGGCTTGTGCCTCAGGTGCTCTTGTTCCTCCGGCAAAGTTGATGCAGCGGTGGAAGTTGCGGCAAAGAGAGCTCTTGCCTTGCTTCGGGTTATGATGCCCGAAATGTCACCACTTGCAGCGAGGATGCTCTTGTTCTTTGCTTTGGTTGCAGGAACAGCTTCATCCTTTCCTGATGCCATTTGTGCTTCTGCGGATTTGAAGATAGAGATGAGAGGTAGAGATATCCCACCGGGCGTGCCAAATTTGTAAACACGGAAAATTCCTGAAACGAACGAGACAAGAACAACGTGTACAAAATAATATTTTGTATTAATTTTGGGGTTACAATCTCTTTTACAATTTAATCCTCTGATTCTATCTTCGTAAGTTATAGATTTGTGGATAGGTTGTTGATCCAAAGGGCCGTCGGGGCTTGAGCTTAGGATGAACGAGGATGTGGATTTGTTGATGTTGTTGATCCAAAGGGCCGTCAGGGCTTGATCTTAGGATGAACGAGTGACAAATGATGAACACTTTCTTCAAGGGCCGTTGGGGCTCGAGCTTGAATTGGTGGAAGTTCTTCAAGGGCCGTTGGGGCTTGATCTTGAAGGTGGATTTGACGAAGAACGAAGAGAGTTTTCTTGATCATTCGGAATTCTTGGGAGTTTGGGAGGTTTGGTGCTTGAAAGCTTTTAGTGTTTCAAAGATTTCAAGGATTTGAGGGAGTTCTCTTCCAATTTGGGAGTAGAGAAAATGTGTATGTGAATTGGTTGGTGAAATGGGTGCCTTGGCTCCCTATTTATAGAATTCTTTCAAAGGCTAACATTCAGATAAAATAAATCATTTCTGCCAGGGGTTGACACGTGTCTTATTTGATGACTTTTCTGATTTATTTCGATTTTTCTTTGAGTCACGCACTACATGTAAAATTTATGTGATACGTGGGCGTTGAAATTTTAATTTATCGATTAAAATTTATTTCACCGAAATTTCGATGTCTACAGCCACCAAATAACATCAAATTTTGATATCTAACCATTTCGAATTTTACTGAGGGGCCATTTAGAATGGCTTATGTAGGAAGCAATCTGTTCATGAACAGAAGTGCTTTCACTCGACCCGTTAACATTTGCACTAAAAATTCAAGTTCCTGGAAAAGCATCTGACATGGACTTCCCTATAAACCGCTTCTACGACTGAAAAATACTTCTAACTTTGTCCGCAAAAGCGCTTGTGGCTGTCAAAAGACGTTTTATCCCTCGGAAGAAACCCAAACAAGCATCATTCTATTATTTCTTGGTATGGTATTTACATATAAATGTTTTTAAATATGTAAAAAATTGGATTGGGAATTTAAAAGCATACAAAATAAGAAAAGGAAATAAGAAAGTAATTTATTTACCCAACGGTGTTTTCAACAACAAAACCAGACAAATTTGCAGCTTCAGTAAGAGCGCTTCTCCATAGCAGAAGCTTTTCTTTGACGAACCGCTGTTCGTGCTTGAGAAATGCTCTTGCGAAAGTACCCGTCTGATGATGCCTGACGTCTGAAGGATCGACACCATAGAATATTGGAACAAAATTTGACCCACTGTTTCTCTGAACTCCATGATCTTCACAAGCTCGTCAAGACACCATCTTGATTCCGCATAGTACTTTGAGAAGACGATGATAGAGCTTTTACCTTCCATTGCATGAATCAGTGCAAATGAGATGTCTTCCCCTTTCACTAATTGGCGGTCGCTAAAGACTTTGAGTCCGGAATCTACCAACGCGCGGTGGAGGTCGTCCACGAAATTGCGTGTGTCTTCACCTCGAAAGCTCAAGTACACGTCGTATATCCAACGTTTTAAGGAGGAAGACGAGGACGTCGAGGTATTCATCGGAACAATTGCTTGTTCCTGCACTTGTTTTGGTCTGCTCTGATTATTTTCATTGGCAGAGGTTCCTGTGTTTGCTCAGAAGATGATGAATATTTTCAGATCTATGATCTATCTACAAACACCACACGGTAAAGGAGATGGACGTGGAAGCTTCTGGAGGATGCTTTTTTTTTCTGGGCCTTCCTGTTGTTGGACCTTGTTTTTGGTTTTGTTTTGTTTTAGGTCTTGTTTGGTTGTAATTATGTGTGTGTTCGGCCTATTTTGTATGGTGTGTTTTTAGTAATAAATTTCTCCTTCATCCAAGAAAAATAAAAAAAGAGTAAAGTACAGCCAACGTCCGCTAAAGTCGAATAACTCCATTTTTTAATGGAATTAACTTGGCTACTTATAATTGAACCGTCATTATAAATCAGTTTATACAAATTACTTTTGTAAAAAATTAATAAAATATCAGATACTTTAATCATTGAATTGAATTATATATAAACAAATGATAAGTGATCGTGATCGTTAATTGTATATAGTACTGTTCGAAATCATTTTAAATTTTAAATTTTAAATTAAATATAAATAGTATCTAAAAAAAAACTGATCGCACAACTAATAAAAGACTTAAAATTTTGTTTCAATAAACTACCAGCCTGCACCACCGCTCTTGCGAATTAAACAGTTCATGAGAACACAAAATTTATCCAAATTTATCCTTTTTTTCCGGATATCTGGCGTGACATACACTTCTGTGCCACAAGGCGAATTCAACTGCTCATAGACTGACCATATGTGCCCTATCTGTTGTTGAGTAGTTTGAATGTGATCCGCGATGTTCTTCCAGAGGATGGAGCCCTACAGGGTCAAACGCAAAGTCCCCCTCCAATGTAATATTTCCTGTTGCTCTTCCTTTGTTCGCTTTAAATGTTGTATACTTTTTCCTTCATTGGATCTTGTACCATTAGAGATTTTCTAGGACAAGGTTTTCACAACGGACCAAGATTGTCTCCCCTCCCACTTTCCATCCATTTCCATCTCCTCCTACTTTTCTAGCCATTGATTTTATGTTTAGTTAATTTAATGCTCCAGATTTTGTCATCTCACCCAACAGCACCAAAGCATCTTTAAAGCCTAATTTTTCGGACTTTTTCTGCTGCCTTTCCCGCCCCCTCCTATCTACTTTTTAAGATGCCTTTGTTTCTGATAAGCATTTTACATTGCTCTGTTTTATATCATGTTTTGATGCTAAGACAAAAGTAAGAGTGGGTTGGTTGGAAAATGAGATTTCATGCCAATACATGCTTCCATTATAAGCAGAACTTTTTTGCATATTCAAAATTAATAAGCACATAATCTGTAGATTCAAAATTACACACAAAAAATTTGTTTTGCAGAAACCAACAGGATCCAAAACTATCTAACTCAATAACTTTGCCTACAACCTCTTGTACTTTACAACAGAAGCAAAATTTTCAATTAAGCCTCTGGTAATGCAGTCTCAAGAATGTCCAAAATAACTATAAGTTGCATTACGAGCATCCTTCCAGGTCTGCACCTTGTCAGGGAAGTGCTCTGGATGTCTCTGAAATGCTACTCAAAATCACGCATCTGATGCCTGACATTGGTAGGATTGACATCATAGAAAATTGGCAAAACCATTTGCCCCATTATTTCTTTGCAGGCCAAGATCTCCACCGGCTCCTCAAGACACCATCTCGACTAGGCATACCCCGTGAGAAGATGATAGCAGCAAGCCTAGAGTCTTTGATTGCTTGCTTCAGTGTTGGTGTGATCGGTTCGCCTCTGGTCATTTGTTCTCGTCAAGAAAGACGTTGAATCCGTGGTTTTCCAATGTGCAGGCGAGGTAGTACGTCAAGTTCCTACGCGCTTCGCCTCTGAAGGTCAAGAACACGTCGTACTTACCACATTTTGAGGAGGAGGCCATCTTCATCAGTTGGCACGCTCCTGAAGCAGCAATTCTGATGCTACGAACTGCAAATCGGGCATGCCAAAGTAAAGTCAACTCCCCATCGTTTCAAGTTCTTTGGCTGGCGGGCTCAACTTCTTGGCACTTTCGTTTGTGCGGGTCTCTAATCTTTTATTTTCTATTTCTCGTTTGATAATATAACTTTCTTTATTGGCAAAAAAAATACATAACTTTTACTTTCATGCAAGCGATATTGTGGGATAAATGAGTCAAACTCGGGACCTCAAGCTAAAATGTGCATGTTCTCAACAAAATGAGTTATAGACACTCATTTATGAATTTTTTTTTACAGATTCATCAAACTATTATGTTTTTTTTTTACTTTGAATTTCTGTACAAGCTCTTGGCAACCGTCGAGATTAAACTTTGAATTTTTGTGTAATGGGATTCAATTGTTCTTGTGAAGAATTTTCTGTCCTCACCAAGTATTCAAATTCTTTTTATTGGAGCGACATTTTATTTAATCTAATCTAGAAGGAAGAGAATTCGAACTTAGGTGTAGAAAGGAGAAAACTTATATAGCCAACTCGGATAAGCCTGGTATACAGCAAGTACTCATTCTTATGTGGCACGTAAATATATTCTACATTTCATAAACAAGTCTACAGATCCACCAACATGAAATTTACGAATACAATATGTTCAACTTATTTCAGTTAAGGCCACCATATCGAGTAGATGAAAATTGCGTTCGAACAAATCTTCAAATCCTTTTGTTTTGTTACATTCGTATTACTCATACAATATTCATAAGACAACTATTCCAGATTCCTTGTTCTCTTTTCCCACATCACAGTATAGCTTCCAAAAACAGTTTGTACCAAAGGGTTAGAGTGGTAGGGGAATGAAGAAACCGAAGTCTATGTTTTCTCCTCCCATTATGCACACGATGCACCGATATAGACATAGACTTTCATTAACCTTCCTCCTTGCGGAATGTCACAAGTATTAACTCTACCATGAGCCAAAATCTATCCCGAAATTCATCACTTATATGTCACTTTCGCTTTCCAAATTATCTGAACAAGATAGAAAATGGTAGGGATTGAAAGAATTAATTTCATGCGATATGTCTTCCCAAGGGCATTGACTCAACCCTCTAGCCATAATATCACAGTCCACCCACTAACATTTTAGTTTAATGCTAATATCCAGCAATGATTACCAGTGTTTTCAAAAACTAGTTTTAAGACTATAGTAAAAGGCTAAAAGCAGAGGTAAAGTTAGTCCTTTTAGAAGAAAACTAGCGAGCACAGTGGGCAAGTCTCTGACCATCATACGAAGAATTGGAATCGTATCACACGTTAGTTGAAGTGATGAAAGAGAGCTGCTCATTGTCAAGCACATAGGTAAATTAAAGTCAGGTTTCTAATTAAAGCTCAGAAAGATTGCAAACCTACGTATATAAAATCCCTAAGAAACCCAACAAATGAGTCGAGGTTGAGTCAACACCGCTCAAATTTCAATAGAAAACCCTTCAAACTCCCCTCTCTAAGTAGATTTCTTAATTTTTTTAACATTTACCCCATGTGATGATTGACTAGAAACAGAGTAACTTCATACGTAGATCGGCACTAAATTAGAAAGGCAAAGCAGAAAAAGTCCAGAGAGGGGGAAGTCATTTTAAAATACCTGAGGAGCCTCATTCATCCTATTTTTCAAGTCTTGAGCAGCCTCATTCATGCCTAGTTCATTGTAGGCTTGGATAGCAAATGTGATATGGTCAGGCACGCATTTTTTCTCTTTCATTGCCAAAAACAGTTCGCTCACCTTCCTCTCTTAGGTCACCACCCCGACAGTAAGCAATAATAGTACAGACTAAAAAGGGTGTATCTAGCAGCACATCCGAATTCTCTACTTGCCTTAAAATGGAATCAACTTTACTTGTACTCCCAGCTTTGCTATACGTACTAAGAAGAGAACAATAGGTGATAGAGTTAGGCTTCATTCCTTGATGCTTCATTCTTCGGAAGTATTTGTCCATCTTCTCAATATTTCCAGCTTTACCTAATACCTCAATTAATTATTTATGGGTAACAATAGTTGGGGTGAAAAACCTTTTCTTCACAAATTCCATAACGGATCTCATCTTTTTGTACATTCTTGCTTTCCCATATGATTTAATCAGGATATTAAATGTCGTAGGGACTGGCCTTATTCCCATCAGCTGAAATTCATCATACCACTTCTCCATCTTGTCTATCTGCCCACATTTCCCATAAGCACTGAGAAAAGAATTGAAAGTGAACAGCAGGAAGGTAGATGCCACCTTCAATCATATTTGTCAACATTTCCTCCATCAGTTCAAACATTTCAGCCTTACCATAACCATCAATTAGGGTATTCTATATGACTGTTGCATCCAATCCCCAGGTACGAAATCTCAGCAAGAACTCGCTCAATCAGATCAGAACGACAGAATTTGGTGCAGGAATTAACTAGAATATGCATATACATCTGGGTGGCAGTCAGAAACTGACATCATATCATCAACGGTAGAGAATGCCTTGTCAAGGAGGCCACTTTTTCTATGAACACTAACAAGAAACTGCAGCTATAAGCTTACTTCTCACCAACTTTCACTTATTTACAAACAGAACTGCGAAACTAGAACATCTAACAGACCCAGAAGTCTCAATTGACAAAACAATAAAGGGTTCCCACAAAACTAAAGATCATCAAGTAATCCTACTCCCACTGAATTAAAGCTGTCAGCTTTGTATTTCATACTTAAAATCTCATTATTTTCAAACTTACAATATCATTAATTTTCGAACAGAACAAGCAACCCAAAATTCAAATTTCTCAGAAACAAAAAACCCAATTCCGATATTCTCAGGGAAAAAAAAAAAAAAAAAAAAAAAACCCACTTCCGAAATTCTTAGAAACCAGAAATAAAACAAGAGAGAAATCCCATCAAACCTTAAGAGCAGTTTCCCAGAGATCGGTTGCAATAGCCTCATCCAGAGCCTCCCAGCCTTGGGCCAAAGGTTATTGTACTTCCTGGAGTTGGCTTTCCTCTCAATGTTTCTCACGGCGGCGTCCGTTCGGAGAATCCGAGAAAGGTGCTTCTGCTCCTTCGTCGGAGACGGGTCGGAGCTCCGTTACGATAGATGGAGGCAGCGGATTGTTGGGTTTTGTTTGTGGGTGTTTTCAGCGTAGGATGTCGTCCAATATGTAGCACCGGTTGTCAATCGAGTTCATAATAACAACGAGAGATCAAGAGGGGAGAGTGTTGTTGATTGAATTCACAGAGAGAAGTGATGGAGGAAGGAGAAAGAATGGAAAAATTGAAATCAGTTTATTTTCAATTTGGGTCTTGCTTTGGAATGTCCAAGTTGATTTTTTGGGTTTTTTTGTTGGGTTAGAGGTTTGGGATGGAGAACGAAAAGACAAATTGGTTTTCGACATGTTTTAATTGAAGCCCAAATCAGATACTGCATGAAAAACATAACTAGATAATAGACATTGCATTGCAGTGTATGGATCAAAATGTCAAAAAAAAAAAAAAAAAAAAAAAAGCAGAGTCAGGAAATGAACACTGCATTGCAGTGTCTGAATTCAAGTGTAAAAATAATGTGAAAACAGAATCAGGAAACAGACACTGCACACTGCATTGCAGTGTCTGAATCCAAGTGTAAAAATAATATGAAAATAGAACCAGGAAACATTGCAGTGTCTGTATTCAAATGTATATAAAATAAATAAATAAAAACCATAAAATAACCACTGCATTTGCAGTGTGTCTGAATCCAAATGTAAAAATAATGTAAAAACTGAACCAGGAAACGAACACTGCGTTGCAGTGTCTGAATCCAAATGTAAAAATCAAGAGTCACACGATGAGTGATGGAAAATACAGAACTAGGAAATGAACATTGCAACGCAGCATCTGAATCCAAATGTGAAAAATAGAATCAGGAAACAGATACTGCATTGCAGTGTCTGAATTCGTATTTGACCTATTTCAAAATATAAAAATATGAGAGAGTATGTCACTTCAAGTGGGTGACAGGTGTAGTGGCAGATTTTGTAATTATTGTTTATTTTAAATGCATTTAAGTATCATAATACATAATTGACTTATTTATAATTAACATAAATATTGTTGATCTATTGTCAATATTGTAACTTTTTATTGATTTTATACAAAACTACCCTATGCCCATATATTATCAATGATTATTGATAACTCTTTTCTCTATATAATATATTTATTTAAAATAGTTCGTTTTTGGGTACGAGTTCTGGATTGATATGCCAATAACTATAACCAAATTTGAAACAAAAAAATTTACCCGATGGTTAACTATAACAGTAAAATACTCGACATCTAATCCCCGAAACCGAACCGTTCAGATAAGCAAACTCGAAACCAAAAAAATTTCTCGACGGTTACCTATAACTGTAAAATACCCAAAATCTAATCCCCGAAATCGTAGCGTTTAGATCGGTTACCTACACGGATCGGGTTTGACGGGTTAAATTATCATCCTTACTGGTATTCCAATAAAAATTGCATCTGATTACTTATGCCCAAAACTTATAGATAGTTTAAAACCGATGATTAATAATTTAAAATATACATGCATAACATCATATGTGAATTGAAGAGAAACTACATATTAATGTTAAAACTTGTAGCCTCGTCCTAACAAAAGAAAGTTAGTTATGCATATTCATAATTGATTAAACAAAATATTATTCAGGTGAAGTAAAGAAAACACTCCTGTAGAATACTTTGAAATTCGTCCCTCATGTTGCCAAAGCCAAAGATGTGTTCTCCAAATTCTGGTGCGTGAGAGACCTTCTACGGCACGACAAAACATATTTAAGACAGAAAACAAAATCTACAGGGTCTTCTAATAAATCTGGAAATGGGTTGAGTACTTGCATAATGGCGTGAGTTCGAACTTCGTCGGCGGCTAATATAACATATAATCTACAAAATCTATCATTTGTCCAAAAAAAAAAAAATCTGAAAATCTAATTAAAATAATAAATAAAACTTTCTTAGTTGGACTAATATTTGGACTGGAGAGATAATTAGTCCCAAAAAAAAGTGTCTTTTTAAATCTTAACATGTCCTCTTCAAATACGCACAATGAACCTTCCTCAAAATATGCAATCTTGATCGTCAAAATACCTAAAACGTCTGAAATGTCAATCTGAGAAAGTTGCACAATCAACCTTGTTTTTTTTGCCATAATCAAGTGGCATCGAACAAAAATCTGGAATCATAACATGATTAACTTGAAAGATTCACAAACACGCTCCAATTTGAATTACTAAAAATTTCCACCGTTTCATCACTTTATTCCAAAATAAATTCGCATGTGTCCTAAAAACAGAATATAGCACAAATTATTAAAATTCAACCAAAATAACAAATAAATTATAACTATGAATAGGGTAAAAATATAGATTAATATCGACTCATCAATTATATGTTTTTGGACTTAAGCGTATAATATTTAATATGTGAAATGTTCGTAAGGTATCATCTCATGAATAGGCTTAGGACATGACTCCAACAGTTGATTCCTTCTTGCACGATTTCATCAGTTTCTTCTCCTGCATTTCTTTCAACACTGGGATCAGAGCTCAGTCTTTCGCACTCACTTGAATATGGCATAGATTGGCAATCGAGCGCATATTCATTGATTAATTTTTCCCTTTCCAGATTGATCCCTATTTTCTTCACCCCGAGATGAATATCATCAGTAGTCGCTGGTCCTACAAAGTGTGCACCAACATTTATCTTGTCTCCGCCTTTCACATTGAGCTTATTGTTTGACAAATGTCCCAGCCACAGATAATTTTTATGGGAAGTTATCACAGTGGCATGCATCGGAGAGATGAAAAATTCAGTCTTCTGGGTACAATTTGCAACATGAATGCAAAGAGAGCCACCAGATTGGGAGTCATCTGAAGAATAAATGATGCACACAATCAATGCCTTTAAATCACAGCCAAAACTTTGGGGCACAACAATTTCACCCTGAGGGTCAACAGGCATAAACCATGATGGAATTTCATTTCCAGGGAGAAAAAGGCCACCATTTCCGCTCACACTCCATCCCTATACCATGGAGAAAGTTAGGTACCAAAAAGGAGAGGGAGAGGGGGAGAGAGGGAGAGAGAGAGAGAGGACCTTTAGGATTGCTTCCTTAAAAGCAGCAGTGAGTTTGGTGCACCCTTCCATATGAATCCTGGTCATGGAGTTTAATGCCTTATCCAAGCCTAGAATTTCAGAGAGTTTGGGGGAGTGATTCAGATGCAATTCTCTCATCCTTGACATTTCTGAAAAGTCGGGCATTTTTTCCAATGCAATGCACTCATCCGCTTCCAGGATTTCCAAATTTGTTGGTAAAGCTGGAATTGCCTGAAGGTTTATGCAACCCTTGAGAATCAATCTCTCAAGATTTGGGATTTTTGAAAAGTCTGGTAATCTGATCAGGCGATTGCAGTAACCAAGATTAAGAAACTTTAACTTCTCAAGTGACTGTCAGACAAAAGATAATGAATATCATAATTCAAATAGAAGAGAGAAAGCATGATGTTGGTATTTACAAACTGTGGAGCAAAGAATTGATTATAGTTGGTTGAGTTCAATACTGTACCACATCGGAGTCCTCCCAAACCTGTATATTACCATGACTCAGGTCCATATCAACTAGGTTTGTTTGATCAAAATCCCCGGGTATGATCTTCATAGGAAACTCAGGCCAACACAACCAACTTAACTCTTTGGAAAGGTGTTCACAGTGTCCAGTGAACTTTACGCCTTTGAGTTTGAGTAATCTCAATCCATGCATCTTTCCAAATGCTTCTGTACTGAAGCTAGGCTTTTGATGTCCTGACAAATCTCAAGTGAGTCCTTGAATCTCTTTCCTTCCCTGTTACGAAATAAAATAAGATAAAATAAGACAATGGTTATTTGCTTCGACTTAAACTGCTGCAGCACCACTAGATCCATGCCAGAGCTTGCTGAGACTTCAGTTTTGTTTTACAGGGGTAATTTTCAGATAATTTAGTAAGTAAAATCAGTTTGTTCTCTATTACACTTTCCCTCGTCTGCCCTTTCTTCTCCGTTCACTGAACCTATATACCCAATCAATGCATGGTATAATGTATGTTGTACTTTTGCCACATTCAGAGCATGCAACTTCTTAGATGTGGGATATGCATACAAATTCTCCTTTAATATGAACATGCATTTAATATGCAATTTGATTGTGAATGTACTTACAGTTTTGGTCCTCAATACATGTATTACATCTGCAGGCGCCCACAATCTACAACGCTTTCCTCGGATGTCCTGGGATTTTTCACGTACAATTTCTCTGCCAGTGTCTCGAATCAAACCATGCATCATCAGATTGCCTTCTGTATCAACAGTTACAAGGCATTGTTCATGCAGTTCCCTAATTCCCATTGTTGTATTACGTTCATATCGATCCAGTATTTTCATGACATAGTCCTTGTTCATTCCAACAAAGAAACAGGAAATATCAAGGAACATAGACTGTGAGTCATCGGTTAGCTCATAATAGCTTATCTGAAGATTTTTGTGAATTTCCGAATAAGGTTGTGATCTTTTCCATTTACCCAATGCACTTTTCCATTCATTTGTGCTTCTTCCAAATAAATAAGAACCTAAAACTTCAAGTGCCAGTGGCAAACCCCCACAGTAATCAACAACTTCTCTTGCGAGTTCAAAATACTCTTCATTAGGATAATTCTTACTAAAGGCACGGCACCTAAGGAGCTCAAGAGCTTCTTCTTTATTCATTGCTGGTAGATGACATATCGTCGCTTCTAGTATCTCTAGCAAATGTTTATCTCTTGTAGTTATAATAATTCTACTACCTGGGCCAAATGAGTCATGTTTTATAGCTAATGCTTCTAACTCGTTTATGCTGCCTACATCATCGACTATGACAAGTACCCTTAGGTTGCCAAGTCTTCTTTTTATATCCTCGGTCCCTGCATGAACATTACTAACCTCTATGTTTCTCGATCTCAATACATCATGAAGAAGTGTATTTTGCGAATCAACCAGTTTCTCTTCTCTCACATTAGCAAGAAAACTTTTACCTGCAAACTTATCCTGATATTTGTTGAAAATGGCTTTTGCAACCGTCGTTTTCCCCAGTCCGCCCATACCCCAAATTCCAATTATACGGACATCATCAGATTCTCCGTCATTCAAATATTTACCTATTTCTTTCACCCGAGAATCTATTCCAACTGGGTTTGGGGCTACGGTCAAGTGCGTGTTCTTCAGTTTTCTAGTGATCTCGTCAACAATTTGCTGGACAAACTTTCCTTCATACCTGATAGTAAAATTTCGAGAAAAGGAAAAGACCAAATTAGTCTTTTTTTAGTAGTGGCTTTTAGAGCAAAATTGTAGAAGACAACACTCCAAAAGTATCTAAAAGAGACAAAGCACCGAGAGATAAAAGTCTCTATATGTGTGCTGCTTGAAAGCAGAAAGTGTGGATGAGTGCGAGAAGAGAACAGAAAACACCAGTAGATTGTGCAACGGAAATGGAATCAAGTTAGGACTCTAGTGAAAGAGCATAAATCTGAATTTCATGAGGACCAAGTGAGTGTTAGAAGAGAACACCACGAGGAGAGTGTGCAAAAGATCAAACCATCACAAAGAAGTGGAGGAGAGCCCTCTCTTGCGAAGAGTGATCAGAACTTGTAATCGAAACAGTTCCGAGTCACAAAGATGAAAATGCAGGGAGGGACTACTAGAATCAAAGATGATCAAGATCTCCATGAGAGTAAATCCTATAACAAGGATTTCAAAGTAAGATCCGACATGGAACTACTTGAGAAAAAGATGATCAGGAAGAAATACAAGAAGAGATCAAACTTGTACATAGAGAGGGACGTCTCTAATATATGCCACAAAAATTATTGTTCAAGTAAAAATGTAGATGAAATGTTCGTTTGCTAAATGCCTTTGAATATTGTTCTATTTCTTGTATTCCTATCTAGTCCTACTATTTGTCATTCAAATATATCGAAAAGTGTGTGAGAAACAAAGGCCTAATCTTCAAAAGCCTAATCATGTATTCTTCACACTACACAACAATGGTGAGATAAAGCCTCAACCCATCTAAAACTCAACACATCATGACCAAATTCTTTTTTTGTTTTTTTGTTTTTTGGGAGTGAAAAGATTTGTATATACAGTACGCAGGTGCACTACGTTAATCGATGTGATTTAGCTCAATCCGAGCACACTGGTAGTAAGATCAAGCATTGATATATTCCGTTATCGGAGTTTTTAAGCTTTGCATTTAAATGCATAAAATTAAAGATTATAAGCCTTTACTTGAAATCAATTTACAGTTTGTTGACATTTGGTAAACGGAGCTTGGCAATTGAATTATACAATTAAGGAATTAAAAACGAAAAGGAAGTAAGTACCCGGCAGTTGCACTAAACCCTCGCCGGCCAGCTCTGCAGCTGCATTAAGAGCATCTTTCCAGGTCTGCACCTTGTAAGGGAATCGCTCTTGATGTCTCCGAAATGCTTCCTCAAAATCATGCGTCTGATGCCTGACATCGGTAGGATCGATATCATAGAAAATTGGCAAAACCATTAGCCCCATTGTTTCTTTGCAGGCCAAGATCTCCTCCAGCTCCTCAAGACACCATCTCGACTCAGCATACCCCCTTGAGAAGATGATAGCAGCAAGCCTAGAGTCTTTGATTGCTTGCTTCAGTGCTGGTGTGATAGGTTCGCCTCTGGTCAAGTTGTTCTCGTCGAGAAAGACGTAGAATCTGTGGTTTTCCAATGTGCGGGCGAGGTAGTCCGTCAAGTTCCTGCGCGTGTCGCCTCGGAAGCTCAAGAACACGTCGTACTTGCCACATTTTGAGGAGGAGGAGGAGGAGGCCATCTTCATCAGTTGGCATGCTCCTGCAGCAGCAATTCTGACGATAGGAACGGCAAATCGGGCATATACCAAAGTAAAGTCAACTCCCCATTGTTTCAAGTCGACAAAAGAGAGCTTTTTGCATCTTTCGGCTGGCAACTTCTTGGCACTCTCTATTGTGTGGGTCTAGTCTTTTACTTTCCATTTCTCATTTGATGAGAAATTTTTAGTTGTGATGGAACAAAGTGGTACATCATGAGTTTTAATAGGAGTGGTAGGAAATTTTATTTTTTAAGGTATTAACTTTTTAGCACACATATCTCACAATTTGTATAGTGACACGTGGTGTACCATCTCGTAAACCGGTCATACTGAAAAATCTCTCATTTGATAATGTAACTTCTGTTCGGGCATGATTCCCCTCGCACAGCTCCCGAGGAGGTGGCACTTTGTTGGTTGTTGATGAGGCGATATTACATCATATATTTTATCCTATTCTTAGTTATTATTTTAGTAGAATTTTAATACTTTGTTATGTATTTTCAATGTAGGACATTCGATTTCCTTTGAAGTAAAAAGTGATTAAACGGATGAATTTTGAAGTGAATCCAATTGAAGGATGTTCGTGAGTCTTTCAAGATGATTGTATCAAAATTACAAATTTTTCCACCAAGCCGTTTGACCGTAGAGATGAAATTAAGACCCAGCGCGCAGCTTTCCCAGATTGACGTTTATGGACGTTTTGAGCATTTTGGAAGTCATGATGGCATATTCTGAGGATGATTCCTTCGAGGATTTGTTGGGGATGTCGTCAGCTTTCAAATGAGACCTTTTGGGACCAAATAGGAGTTGATTTGGTCGGTTAAAAGTCTGATTTTCTGATAAATCCGAATTTCAGTTTAAATAGGAAACCTTTTATTTCCTAGTTATTTTATTCTATATTGTTTCCTAGTTTTTAGAAGACCTTTCTAGGTAGGATTTTATTTTGTAGTAGTAAAAATAAGGTTTTTAGCCATTAGGGGGAGGACGCAATCATCAATTTGGAGAATTTAGCTAGGCTTTGATGTTTTGTATTTCAATGTGCTTTTCTATCCCTTTTCTATTTGAATAAAATTCCTTTTGTTTTATACTTGTTCGTAACTAGTCATGCATGTTTATATTTGATCTGAATGCCACAGACAACTTGCATGTTTGATATACGTTCTAGCTTGAATGCCACAAATAGAATATGCATTAGGAAAACCTAACCTTCAAAGTTGCATGGGTAATTCATAAGTAAATTCAAAATCAACTTTTTCCACTCTTTGTTTTCAAATAATTGACTAAGATTTTGGTTTTGCATAAATTGTTTTAAATAATCCTTACGAAAAACGACTTTACTTGAACCATTTATGCTACAACTACTTTGTTCTCTTGCAAAAAAATTTAAGTGTTTTTATCCCTACTTTGCATAAGGTAAAAATACCTATCAAGAAATTGATGCTGTTGCCGGAGACAGTTTTAAATAATTTGTGTTTATCATATTTTTAGTTAATTATTATTGTACAATTTGTGTTTATCATATTCTTAGTTAATTATTATTGTACATACATTTATTTTATTTAATTGCTGATTTTTTTTTTTTTTAGGTTGGTTTGTTGATTTTTGAAAGCAAATCAATGATGGGCTCGGAACTACCACCATCAGGAGGACCACCGTTATGTGTTTCTTTCGCAACACAAGGTTTCTAGGAATTTAAACCTACAATTTGTGCCCTTTGTTGTTCAAATACCCATGAAATTTTGCAATGCCCTGAAAAGAAATATTTTTCAAACTCTGTGAAGGAGCATATTAATATGAGAAACGACTCACTTAGGCGTTGGGACGATCCCACTTTTGATTACTACGCTCTAGATTTGAAAAAACATCCCAGTTTTATATGGGCAGGTACTCAACAGCCTTTTGAGCAGCCTACTGTGCCACAAAGTTTAGAGTACGATTCAACTACTAATACATTAAAATGCGTGAAGAGTTATGATAACAAGCTGGGCGATGAAATTAATGAGCCACCTGCCGCTGACTCATGCAAAAAGGAGGAAACAGCCCCTGATGACCTTGAAATTTCTCCAAAATCCGTTCCTACTCAGGTTCATACACCACACACATCATATCAAGATGCTGCAATGCAACCCGCAAAGCTGCAGGAAAGCTTTGAAACTGACAGTGCACCAGCAAAGCCAATCATAATTGCAGAAATTGAGTGTAGGTCCATCAAGCAAGCTACATTCTACAATGAGAAGAAGAAAAAGCTTAATGGCAGTTCAATTCTTTGTCAAGACATTCGACCATGGCAGTTCAATTCTTCGTCAAGACATTCGTTGTGGGTATTAAATACAAAATTGAAGTCAGTTCAAAGAAAACACAAGCATTGATGGAGGGGACCCTATTTGATCACAACAATTCATTCCCATATAAGGGCAATTATGAAGTATTCAACCACTGATAAACATCAACTCATTCCATACCTACTATTGCCGTATGATGCTATCACGGAGTGGTTGACTCTAAGAGAACAAGTGATGTGATCACAAACCTCATTTCAATCCATCCAACTATAGACATTAACTAAACCGCTGATTGGGAGGCAACCCAAATTTTTCTAAACTCTTATTTTTATTTTCATTCATTTTATTCTTTATCACAAAATTTTAAAAAAAATGGGTAAATTTAAAAACACAAAAACAACAATTTTGTTTTAGTTAGTCAGTATTTTATTTTGGGTTTTACTCTAATTAGATTTTTAATTTTGCAGGTTGCATTTGGATTAGATCGGCCCTAAATTCAGTAGCATTCATAGACTCAACTCAGTACATTCATCATTCATCCACAATAATCAGATTCCAAACGAATGCAGAAAAGATTGAGGCAGAGTTGAAGAATGCTTACAGTGGGGTTGCTGAGAAGAGCCCTCTGCATTGTCTGGAATCCCCTCTCTCTCTCTCTCTCTCTCTCTCTCTCTCATATTTTAATAAAATAATTGTTTTACATATAAGTTTGGGGGTGGTCCAGACAGCACAGAGGCGGAGATTCATCAAGCCATGTCACAGATCCAGTATCCTGCACAGTTTTTGCTCAATATTTGTCATATGGAGGCATGCAAGCACACAGAAAATTACATGAGCATTGAAGAAATTTAAGTCTTAGAATGCATGACAAAAACATTTCGGAGATCCGCACGATTTTCAGAGACATCACACCATGCTTAATTTTAGCGCAGTACAGGGATTTGATTTACCTTCCATTTCGTAGATCTGAGCAGCCATCTTTGCTCGTCGCAGTTACTATTTTCCCCTTGGCCTCACTCGGATCCCGAAATCTACACACAGGAAACACACATGCATTGGGCAATTTTCATTATTTTTTCCATAAATCTAAACATTGGAGACAAAATTGAAGGGAGATGGGGATAAAAATTACCCGTGAATGTGTCGGAATCAGAGAGGGATGTGATCTGCGGTGTCATCTTTGCGGCTGTTAGTATTGCTGCTTGAGGGTGCTGGATTCCTGAGGAATGTAGCTCTGTATTTGCAGCAGTGATTAAGTTTGTGGGTGTAGCTATGGCGGCTCTGGTTATGACAGAGGTTGAGATGGGGTTTTGGATATTGGTTTGTGTTACAGAAAACAGAGAAGAGGCACTGTGCTGTGAAGGTTTTGGGAAGCTTCGAGAAATGAAGTGGAATGGCTAGGGTTTGATGGACTTAGCAGAAAGAGAGCTTAAAGGAGAAAGTGCAAGGCTCTGGGCTAGAGACGACAGAGAATAAGCTAGACGACTGGGAGAACTGAGCAGCTAAATGCTGGCTTATATAAGAAGATTTCTTTAGTTTCTGGCACGAGTGGGCAGAAGATCAGCGCCTCAGACTGCTTCCAGGTCTCGACTTCGACTCCAGATCAGCTCTTCTTCTTTTTTCTTGCTTTTCTAATTATTTGTTAAAATTTCACTTTCATACCTTACGTACTATTTTATTTCAATATAGTACCTCCGTTACATTTTTCATCCATTTGTCCGTTAAGAGCTGTCGTGGTTGACACATTTGTGTCACGTGGTTGACACATTTGTGTCACGTGGTTGTCACATTTGTGCCACGTGACCAAAAACAAATTTTTTTATGCATTAAAAAAATAATAATTTACCATATCTATAAAAGAAAATTAAAAAATTAAAAAAAAAAAGAAGATAAAAAACCAAAATAGCCACACTTGTTCATCCCTAATCCCCATCCCACCCTATCTTCCCTTTCTCTTAGACAACCTTCGAGCCTCCACTTATCTCTCTTCGGGGATGTTATGTGTAACCTGGCAGCAAGCAATGCAAGCTCTCTCCTTTACCTCTCTTCTGCAACATCAACACCATCCTCATCTTCTTCCTCCTTTTTCACTCTCATGTTCTTCAATTCCAAACCTCCAAACCCCACAAATCCCCATATTGGGTCTCCCAATTCCCATTCAATTCCCAATTCTCCCCCAAAAAGGTCCCAATCTTTCTCCACCATTGAATGAAAATTCCAGACAATCTGAACCACCCAAATTGGGTTCCCAAAGGAACCAAATATCCCCCATAATCTAACGCCTTTTGAAAACCCAATGCTGCAAAACCTCTGATTTTTTTCTTCAATCAACAGAGTGCAGTGAAAAGCATTGAGCTTTGAGGGAGAAAGGGACTTAGAGAGAAAAATGAAAGGGAACTAGAAAGATCAAGAGAAAGTGATTTGGGATCAAAAGCGGAGCTCCACGAGACCCCAATTCCTGCACCCGGCTCCTAATCTTGAGCCACCCCTAAACTCCTCGTCTGGCTCATCCTCTTCGTCTCTTTAACTTAACAAATTAAAATCTTCGTCGGCTAGTTTGCTTTATCAGGTTGGTGGGGGTGGGGTGGGGGGGGGTTGCTGGGGAGGTGGGTGTGGAGTGGGATGGGAGGGTTGGGTTGCGGGGAAGGGGTTGGGGAAGATGTTTAGGGTTTTTTTTTTTTTTAATAGGGTAAATTATTATTTTTTAATGCATAAAAAAAAAAATTGCCACGTGGTACAAATGTGGTAGCCACATCAGCTCTCAACGGACAAATGGATGGAAAATGTAATGGATGTACTATATTGAAATAAAATAGTATGTAAGGTATGAAAGTGAATTTTTTTAAAGATGTTGTATGAGGTTGCAATAAACCTTTAACCTGAGGTGGTAAAGTGTAATTTACCCTTTATTATATTTTCTACTTTTTCTTTGCCAATTTTATGTTTTAGTTCATTTCAGTATTTCTTTTATTTGTCTAGATTCATTTATGTTTATATCTTCGGATTTTTTGGTCGTAAGTAGTCATTTTATTTTATTTTTATTTATTTTCTACTGTTTCTTTGCCTATTTTATGTTTTAGTTCATTTCAGTATTTCTTCTATTTGTCTAGATTCATTTATGTTTATATCTTCGGATTTTCTAGTCCTAAGTAGTCATTTTATTTTATTTTTATTTATTTCTACGCCTTGAGGACAATGTGTGATTTAAGTTTGGGGGTGAGAAATAGAATTTTAGGTTTTAATTTTTGAGTCAAAGTTTCGTAACTCAATCGTTTCTTAACCAAATTCGACCCATAATATATCAAAATGAAGATGGAAAAGTGTAGAACAAGATTATACATATTTGGAAGCCCAATGGTTGCCGGAGATGGCTGGAAAATAGCCTGAAATGTGACTGGTCCGCAGAAAAACTGGAAAACTCGCCAGAAACTGGGTAAACTTTAAACTTTCATAACTTCTTCAATACTCAACGAAATCGAGTGATTCAAAAATGAAAATCATACTTATTGATGAGACAAAGAGAATGGTACCTTTCTTAATGGCTAACTCGTCGTGGTTTGACCGAAAAACTGCTCGGAAGACGGCTAACTCGCCATTGGGCTTCCAAATAGGTATAACTTGTTCTACACTTTCCTATCTTCATTTTGATATATTATTGGTCTAATTTGGTTAAGAATTGATTGAGTTATGAAGCTTTGAAAATTGCCCAAAGAGTTTTTAATGGAATGACCAAAATCATGGATGGTGGACAATCTCATAGACCATTTCTATTGATTTTCAATCTCAGGGACCATTTCTATTGACTATGCAAATCTCAGTGACCATTTTGGCTATTTAGCTTTTAAATTTTGTTCTTAGTAAAGTAAAGTTTAGTATGTGTTACAAATAAAGTAATAATTGTTCCACCTGAGGCTTTACTTAGTAATTGGGTCAGTCATGTCCGATCAACAATGATTCTCGCGTCAAACGGTAGAGTCTTGGCATAGGGCAATGTGGTTAATTGATTTCGTAGCCTTTTCAGCTTGAGTTAATAAGTCCTTAGGGGTGTTCTACACCTAGTGCCCTAAAGCTTTTGTGGTTTTGGAGTCATTGACCTAAAGCTCACTACATGGGTTGGATTGAAAGCTTAAGGGAACTGACATTGCACAACCACTACTATTACTAGAAAAAAAATGATGAAAAAGAATAAAAAAGAAGAAGAGAACATTCGAAAAGAGAAAAAAATATATAAAGTTAGTATGTGTGGAATAAAGCGGACGAAATGTAGGGATTTTAGTCGAGTCTCTTTAACTATGTTGGTTCACTTTACACCAAGGGAAGTTCATGAATTATTTTCTAATTGATTCTAAATGGCTTAGACTCTGTGGTGGGATTAGTTGGAACTTTTGGAAAGATGTTCTAATTTTTAACGTTTTCTATGGATTGCAACTTGAAGGTGAAATTTTTGTGTCTTAGTTTTGTTTAAGTTTCTAGTTTGTAAGTTTTTATATTTGTTTTTTTTTTTTTAGTTTTGTTTTGCTTGAGGACAAGCAAAAAACTAAGTTTGGGGATGAGGCGATATTATATCATATATTTTACCATATTCTTAGTTATAGTTTATTGGTTATTTTGGTAGAATTTTGATACTGTGTTATATATTTTCAATGTAGGACATTCGACTTCCTCTCAAGTAAAAAGTGATCAAACAGATGAATTTTGGAGTCATTCCAATTGGAAAATGTTCGTGAGTCTTTCAAGATGATTGTATCAAAATTCTAGATTTTTCTACCAAGCCGTTTGACTGTGGCGATGAAATTAAGGTCCAGCGCACAACTTTCTAGATTGATGTTTATGGACGTTTTGGGCATTTTGGAGGTCATGATGGCATATTTTGAGGAAGAAACCTGCTGAGGATTTGTTGGGGACGTCTTCAGCTTTCAAAAAAGATATTTTGGGATAAAATCGGAGTTGATTTGGTTGGTCAAAAACCTGATTTTCTAAGAAGTCCGAATTTCAGTTTAAATAGGGAACCTTTTATTTCCTAGTTATTTTATTCTATTACGTTTCCTAGTTTTTAGAAGACCTTTCTAGGTAGGATTTTATTTTGTAGTAGTATAAATAAGGTTTTTTAGCATTAGGGAGAGAACGCATGTATCAATTTGGAGAATTTAGCTTGGCTTTGACGTTTTTGTATTTCAAGATGTTTTCTATCCTTTTTCTATTTGAAAAAATTCCTTTTGTTTTATGGTTGTTCGTAACTAATTTCCGTTTGTTAGGGCGATGCCTTGAGCCTTAGCATGAATATGTAGTTTTTATTTGATTGCGTATGACGTTATGCATGCATGCTTTGAATTATTAATCGTTGTGTTTAAACTGTCTCTATATCTTAATGCTTAGCTACCATTAAGATGTTTAGATAAGTAATCGGATGCAATTCGGTCTGAATGCCACCGGAGGATTGAGTATTGCTTCTTGTGATTGGTAGTTGTAAGTTCACCTAGGACAAATGCCACGTCTTAGGGATTGCATGGTTTTTCAAAAGGTTTTCATAAAGCGTAATGAGTCATGCATGTTTATATTTGATACGAATGCCACAGACGGATTGTATGTTTGATATATGTTCTAGCTTGAAAGCCACAAGTAGAATATGTATTAGGAAAACCTAACCTTCAAAGTTGCATGGGTAATTCATAAGTAATTGGTAAATCTACATAGAATTGTTAAGGGGATGGCGAAACCCTAGGTTTTCATAATTTGGTTTTCAAACGTTTTCTTTTGTTTTCTTTACTTTGCTAATTTCTTTAATCATTTTAATTAAATTTCGTTTTTATTATTTTTAAATTCAAAATCAACTTTTTCCACTCTTTGTTTTCAAATAATTAACTAAGATTTTGGTTTTTGCATAAATTGTTTTAAATAATCCCTGCAGAAAACGACCTTACTTGAGCCGTTTATACTACAACTACCTTATTCTCTTTCAAGTATTTTAAAGTGTTTTTATCTCTACTTTTGCAGACGGTAAAAATACCTGTCAGTTGTCGGGCAAGCTCTTGCTACTTGGTAACTGCAAGATAAGTTTGTAGTTAGTTTGAAAAGTGCCTTTGTAGGGCTTTTGGTGTAGGCCTTGAGGCTAACAATCAAAACTAACTAAGATAGGAGCGTGCCACTGTTATCTTCACATAACAAATTGTTGAATGGGTGTATATTAAGTTGATTACTTGAGCCTCAAGTTACTTAAACTTCTTGTTATAAAAGGATTGTTGCAGATGGGTTAAGTATGCATTAAGTTCTTTTTCTTGCCTTGTAAACAATGAATTTTAGTTTATAATCTTATATGTCCAAAATGAAGGGAGTTCAAGGCCCCTTCAACCACTTCTTTGATCAAAGTTTACTTTAATGAAACTGGTTTTATTAACTTCTCTGGATTTAGTTGCAAATGAAGCTTTTAACTTGTGAAATAGCTGAAATTGACTTTAATACATAAGGGAACATGCGTTAAACAATAGATCTACTACATATAATTACAAAGAAAAGAGATTCGGGCAAGATTTCACCTTGTCGGGCAAGGTTGAACTTCTTGCAGCCGCTTTTCTTTATGTTTACAGAGGTTTGTATGCTAAGAAGGATGGAAAGTAAATAGGTTCTACATGAGGGAATCGATACCACAATACTAAGGGATGGTAGCAGAGCTTTTACGCAAGGCAAAATATGGCTTTCCTGGGAAACTATAGCTAAAAATACTGAATCTGGACAAGTTTCAGCTTTCTAGGTACGAACTAGCTTGAAAGCAGAGTTTGTATGTCTTTTGATTAGTTGGTTGAGTGTCCTTGTCTCTGGTGTGTCTTTATCCTTTTATAGGCAATTTGATCCGACTGTCTTAGCTTTGTTACTTTCTTAGCTTTGTTCTTGGCTGATGACTTTCAGAGAGCAGTGAATCATCTCTTATTTACTCTTTTATGCCATCATAAAGTGCTTTTTGGCTGGTGGTGAGTTGGTCTCTGTCACCCATCACTTCAATCATAGGCATATAGCCTATGTTGCGGCTGAAAGGGTTTCCCATTGCTTCAGGCCTATCGACTGGGCCTTGGGCAAGTTTCATTTCTTTTGGCGCCTTTGGGATTTTACTAACACAGAGCCCAATGTTAAATATTAATCCAAACAACTTCCTTATTGACAAAAAAAAATATACTTTTCTCTTAATTTTATGCAAACGAGCCACTTAGTATTATAGTTTGGTGGTATGCTTTTTTCATTTGTAAGTGAGAGATCTTCTATTTGAATCTCGTGGATAAGCAAATTTTATACTAAATTAGGTTGCCCATTGTGTGGCCTAGCCGAACTCCCCCTTCACTTAGTATAAAATATATCATTGTACTCAAACAAAAAATTTCATGCGAACAATACTATGGAAAGAATGAATCACACTCGGAACCTTGAGGTCAAATGTGCATGTTCTTAACAAAATGGGTTACAAAGACATTTACTAAAAAAATCCACACATTTATCAAACCATTACGTTTTTTTTTAACTTTGAATTTCTGTACAAACTCTTGGTAACCCTCGAGATAGAACTTTGAATTTCTGTATAATGGGATCCAATTGTTCTTGTGAAGCATTTTCTTTTCCGACTGAAGATTCAATTTTTTTTTTTTAATTTTTGTCACAAATGTTCCATGAAATTGACCAAATGCATTAAGATGATCTCTGAAATTGAAAATCGATGAATGTAGTCCCTGAAATTGGGTGTCACAAATCAATATGGTCATTCTGTCACAAATCAATATGGTCATTCTGTCACAAATCTGTCAAAAATTATGTTTTGTGCTGATATGGCACATCATTGGGTTCCACAAATCTAATTAAATATTGTCATGTGGATTTAAAATATTTAAATAAAAAAAAAAAACAATTTTTTTGTCATAAACAAAAAAAAGTCCGTCGTCTTCCGCACGAAGGCTCAGCTGCCATGGCAGCCCTGCCTACCGTGACTCGTTTTTTGGCACTCGACCATCAGCACCATCACCCATTGAAACATAATCGACACCACTTCACCATTCAATCGAACCAAACCATCTTCTCCGTCTCGGACTCTAGCGTACACCACATTCTCCCCACCCTATCCTACCGCTGCACCCGAGGCCTAGATCGACGGCCCCACACCAATAATTTTGACGAGTAACAGAAGATTTCAGAAAAACCCACCTTCCCCATGGGTTCTTTTTGCTTTTGCTGGGAGTGGATGCTTTTGGTGGGGAGGGATGCCATGGCAGCAAGCTCGCGCAAAGAAGATCACATAATTTTTTTTGGGTAAATTACATAGAAACCCCTCAGGTTTGAGGTCTATTACAACCACATACAACATCTTTAAAAAGTTTCAATTTCATACATCAAGTACTATTTTATTTCAAAATAACACCTCCGTTAGATTTTCCATCCAATAATCTGTTAAATGCTGATGTGGCTGCCACATTTGTGCTGATGTGGCTACCACGTGGCAAAAATAATAATTTTTTTACATTAACAATATTATAAGATTAACCCTATTTAATTTTTTTTTTTTTTTTTAAAAAAAAAAAAAAAAAAAAGAAAACCCGAACCCAACCCAGATCCCCTTATTTCCTTCCCCCTCACCTCTCTGCAACTCCTATTTACAAAATCCCTTCCCCCAGAAGAAGAAACCAAACCTGTCCCTCCCCCCTTCCCGGCAACGACCCACCTGCCGTGACCCACCCCCCCGGGGCGACGACCCACCTGCCTTCCTCTGCCCTTCCCGTCGACGATAAGCTCCCGCGACCACCCCCTGGCGACGACCCACCTGCCTTCCTCTGCCCTTCCCGTCGACGATAAGCTCCCGCGACTACCCCCTGGCGACGACCCACCTGCCGTGACCCACCTCCCCCGGGCGACGACCCACCTGCCTTCCTCTGCCCTTCCCGTCTACGATAAGCTCCCGCGACCACCCCCCTGCGACGACAAGCTCCCGCGAACACCCCCCTGGGCAACGGTTGCAGGTATTTGGGTTGTGGTTTTGCAGGTTGCGGGTTGCAGGTATTTGGGTGTCAGGGAGTGTGTTGGGGTTGGTGTGGATGAAGAAGAAGAGTGGGAGAGATGGGTAAGGGGGTGGGGACGGACGGGAAGGAAGAGATGGGTAAGGAGGTGGGGGTGGGATATGGGGTTGCGGGGAAGGGGATCTGGGTTGGGTTCGGGTTTTCTGTTTTTTTTTAAAATAGGGTTAATATTATAATATTGTTAATGTAAAAAAAATTATTTTTTTTGCCACGTGGTAGCCACATCAGCACAAATGTGGCAGCCACGTCAGCATTTAACAGACTATTGGATGGAAAATCTAACGGAGGTGTTATTTTGAAATAAAATAGTACTTGATGTATGAAATTGAAACTTTTTAAAGATGTTGTATGGGGTTGTAATATACCTTAAACCTGAGGGGTTTCTATGTAATTTACCCTTTTTTTTGACAAATTTTTTTATATTATTATTTAAATATTTTTAATAACTTTTTTTTATTAGTATATATACTGAAAAACTTCACACTTACTTTTTAAACTAAACATTATTTTTATACATTCGATTTACTTACCCAAATTACCCTCACACCCCACTTGCTATCATGCTAGGGCATATCCGAGGAGAAACCAATTTCGAAACGAGATATGCAACTCTTAAATTGTGACTCTCAGGAGGCAATGCACTAAGAAGCTGCTTATCTCAAGGCCATCTGAAAATCGTTTCTCTGAGAGAAGCAGCTATTGTGAAGAAAAGTTGAGGCTTGTCTTTTTTGTATGCTTTAATGCTCCATTAACGTGGTCCAATACATAGTGCTTGCAACAACCCCAAATTTTCTGTCACCATTTTTTACAGCACCCCTCATATTCAAACACCAAAATTTCCCAAAAATTAAACAGGTATTTTAATCAACTTGAACAAAACCCGGATGAAATTGTTGGCAAATTTTCAGAATTGGATGATTAGAATAACCCAAAAATCAAAGTGGTGAGAGAAATAAGAATTAGGGCATGTAAGTCATTTCATATTCTCATACAAGGCATTTGGTATTTAAATTTTATGTGGAGTGTATTCATCAATATATGGGGTGTCAATAAAACAACCCTTTTAAATCTACATAGCAATACTTAACTACATCAGCACATAACAAAATTTTTTCGAGATTGTGACGGAAGTACTACATTGATTTTCAACGACCATTTTCAGGGACTACATTGATCAACTTTCAATTTCAGGGATCATTTGTGATAAATTTTTAGTTTTTATTTTATTTATTCAAGTGACATTTTAATTTAATTCAGAAAATTGTAGTAATGGTCCTTAAATTATGACTCAATTGAAATAATGATTCCTAAATTAAAAAATCATTAAATTGGGTCCTTGAATTTGAGAAAATGTTGAGCAATAGTCCTCAGCCAAACTCCGTTTATTTTCCTTACATATTCTGATTACGTGGCATGTGCGTGGGACCTACAATGATTTTTTTTCATTTTTAATTACATAATTAACCTTTTGAATCTTTTTTGAACAAACCTTCTAAATCTTTTTGAAGAAAAAGAAAATCAACCCAGTAGGCGCTCCATATATAACCATAGCTTCGGCGAAAGAGAAGATCCGGAATGATGAGGCCGATGGCGATGAACTTTTTCGGCAATGAAATCAAACCTCCACTCAGCCCAGTGGGCGCTCCATAGCCATATCCCCCCATTGTCGTAATCCTCCCCTCAGCCCACCCACCTCACTTCGATGAAAACAAACAAAATCATGAAATATGGTTGTAGTCCTGTAGAATTGTAATGGGTTGGCTGCAGTGCTAGTTGAGGGAGGATTCTGGCTGGGTTGCAGTCTGCAGTGTTTGGTTGGGGAGAACCAGGTTGTTAGCAGCTCGTTGGGTTGAGGGAGGAGGAGACAACAGCGAAAAAGGGGATGCGGTGGTGGGTTGTAAGGTATTAACTTAGTTCTCACAAGAAAATATGCCCGCGAGTTGCTGCGGGAACTTGTTGTTTCAGGTGTAATCGGATGAATAAAACATATTTAAGTTGAATAAATTCAACACAATTATGAACAAACAGAGGGATACACCAACGAATGAGGTCGATAAGATAAGCAATTTTGCTTTTATATACATTCAAGTGAGTTGGCATATAAACACATTGCACAATGAGTGGGAAGACACTGAAAGTCTTTGATCAGAAAGAGATGGTTTCCAAAAAAGTTCTGTTTCATTAAGAAAGAGAAGAAACATGTAGTTCACACATATAAAATTTCAGTTACCAAATCCAAAAACAAAAAACAAAAATGTGACTCTCTATGGCTTTCTTACCACACAAAAATATCCCTTAGTTAAAGCATGCCACACATCATCACATTGCTATTATATGAAGTAAATTCCTCAATGGCAAGTAATATACTTTCATTAGCCCAAGAAGATATGAAATTGGTCGAGTATACTGTTCTAGCCATTTGGATCAATAAGCTCAAGTTTGCACTGTGCAAAACCCTAAATACTCAGACATATGAAATCCAATCTTCCACTTTACAAATCATATATGGGTAAAATGAAGAAACTGGAAGAAGTAAAAGCCTTTAGAACACAAATATACCTGAGGTTCCAAAATATGGAGTTGAGGAAGCGTTTTCTTCTTATTTTGAGGGAAGACGAATGCAGCTCTGAATTTGACCCATTTTCTTAACTCGCGGTTCCTATAACCCATAAATTTTTTTAGTGTCGTTCAAAATCACAAATACCCCAGATGAATTGAAAAACTGCAGATATTTAGTTAAAAACACCTGAACGACATCATATTACCTGTACTAAATATAACAGTACCCCAAATTTATGGTGCTATCAAATTTATGTATATTTTTTAATGACACTAAAGATTAATTCTGAACTTATGGTACTATCAAAGTTATGCATACAGCATACCTATATTAGTATGATTCTAATTTACATCTGTTTCTTATCAAAAAATTTATAACATAAATTTCAATATGTATGCTTAGAACGCAAAAATTTTCGTTTCGTTTCGTAAAATTACAAATAATTCACTAACACCTCATACATGGAGCAGCGAACCACTTTAGTTGGGTTCTCTTGGCACATATTTGAGTTAGAAAGTTAGGAGAATTCTAATACCAGCATGAGATACTTTAGAACAATTTGACAAAATAGGGTATGGATGTGTTTTAATATTCCTTCCAACAAACAACAAAATGTTATCCCCTAGATGAAAAAATACACCATAAAACAAAGCACATGCACTTTACCCCAAAGGCGCATAAGTACAAATGGATCCTAAATTTGACCTGCGTAAAAGTTGATAAAAGGATAGTACTTCTTATATAAATTTGTACCAGCCAAGGGCAGCACAAAAATTATTGAGCAATCCAAAAAGTAGCCAAAACCGCTTCAGCCATATGCATCATGAAACACAATCTAAGCTATCTGGACAGACTATCTAGAATTATTATCTGATATACCGTTGCAAATATGCCTCTATAACAAACACAAAACATTGAATTGCATTACCTTCTTGTTATTGATCTCTTTCTCTGTCAGAATCGCCAGAGCTTCCAAACCGTCGACCAGGACCATGTCGCCTTCGAGCACCTGTGGCCAGAGCTGAAGAGGAGATTCAGAATTATAATATATCATACTGACAGATTCTCAGACACATTTCATCGAACACCTAGTGTGCCATGTTCTCATATGCTTTCTTGTAAGATTAATTGAAGAACAGTAAGTTTTTGAACAAAATCAACTTCTAGATGAGTAATTTAACAGAAAAGAAGGCAACAAAAAAACCCAGAAATCTTTTATTGAACAATAATACTTGGTATTTGAACAAAACTAACTTCCAGATGAGTAATTTAACAGCGAAGAAGCAAAAAGAAACCCAGAAATCTTGAAAAAAAATTGTCTATAAGAAATGAAATTGAGCTCAAAAACTGGAAATCTCACTTCAATTAAGCAGCTTTTCAGATGTTTACAGATTAAATATGTATGCATGATAAAAAAAGAAGCATCCTTTCTTCACTAATTGGACACTAACAGAAAAACCCTAATTCATATTATTCAGATTACAAATACACGGGACCAAATAGCTAAGAAAGCTGAAGGGATTTACCTTTGGATTATTCGGCTTTCAGATGGAGTTTGCTTGTGTGTGGGCCTGCAACTTCGTTTGCAGGCGTGATGTTTCCATGGAATTTCTCTCAGGTTTACATAGAGAGCAAAGCGAGAGAGCCTTCCAGATTTTGAGCAAAATCCCCCTAAACTACGACGTATATAGCTTCAGCTGGGATACATGTAAACAAATTCAAAGGTCAAGACCTGAAACTGAGCTAAAAAATTATCTAGCAACACAATCTATCAAGAGATGTAAGTTCTCTATATACATATATATCAACTTGTCATATTTTATAAAACTAAAAGCATGGACAATTAGGGAACCTTGGCTGCCATAAATCATATCCGGCAGCTACTTCAGCGACCCCTACTCAGGGTTGAGTGCATTTCATTCGAAAATCCATCACTATGAATAATGAAAACAAAAAATCAATTCAAACGCAACATATCCAACAACCCAAATATTATAATAATCTAATAAGACAATAAACAATTAGAGACAAAGCTCAATTACCATAAAGAAATCAGGGTTGTCTGGTAGAAGCTAGCTGAAGCTTCATCAAATATAGAGGATGATCAAACAATCGGAGACTAATCTCAATTACCAGAAAGAAATTAGGGGTTGTTTGGTAGAACTAACTGAAGCTTCATCCAATATATAAAGGACGCCCAAAGAAGTAAAAAACGTGGTAATATGTTGTTATAATTGAATCACAATTCAAGTATTAATCTAAGATGGTGTGGCAAGTTTAATTCATGAAATTAGGAATATATAGGGAGTAAAAAAAAGTTGGATAAACCAAAATTCTTGATATATCAACTATGAGGACTATATAGTCATGTCAAAGTTTGGATTTGTATGTAGAGCAGTGAGAACCAAAATTTATGAAGACAAAAAAGACTTCATATACGAAGAGAATAAGAAAACAAAACAACTTGACGCTATTTCTTTCTTGTATGGTGAAGCAGTAGACTGCCACATGCTAAAATGTTAAATATACTTGGATATGGAATGTGCAAACACAAAAAACATGGACTGGCCTATCAAAAACTCTTTGTGGATGCTTACCCCAAAGTTGTCTGCATCACTTTTTTTCTTTCTTTCAAACCATGCTTTATCTATAGCCTATCATATTTCATATTCTTGATGTGTCTTTAGATTGTGAAATATACCCATCTTATCCCTTTTGGCCTACATCTGATACCTAAGAGTTACAAAAGCATTAGAAACTGTGTATTACATCATAAACTATAATTCTTATTGCACTTTAGCAATACCTCATACTTTCAAATGCTGCTTTAGCTTCACCACTCATTTTTCAATGGATTTTCTTCGGGCCTCCCTGGCCTATAAAATACAGAATAGGAATGTGAAATATAAAAGTTACAACCACTAAAAAAGAATATTATACTTTTAGACAATATGTTCAAACACCCAAGTATAATTGATATCTTCCAAAAAAAAAAAAAAAAAAAAAAAAAAAAAAAAAAACCACTCGAAATAACCATCAAGTTTGGCAATCTGTGAAAACAATGCTTGGCAACGATAGAAATTTCATTTAATTTGGCAGCAACATGATAAGAAGATCTATATGCAAAATAAAAACAAAATACAGTATACGTTCATAAAAATGATCCCTTACTTTTTTCAGAGGAACTGTCCCATTCGAGCTTCCCATCTACCATATTTGTGCAGTGTAACCCCTAAACCCTAAAAGATTAAAACACAAACCCACCCCCCAATTTGAAATTAATCAAAATTAGGTCAACCAAGAAACATATGCATCATCCAACCTGTCTCAAATGATCCTCATAATCACTGAGGTTGTAGTTGATATCATCCAACCTGTTTCATTCATTAGAAGAAAAAAAAGAAAGAAAGAAAGAAACATTAAAATCCAAATCCACCCTCCATTTGACACTCCACTGAACCTAATCGCAGCTCGATTGTAGGCTCTAATTCAGCAAACCCAATTTAAGAACAATAATACGGAAAAGCGAAACCATAATATAGGTTTCTTTGTGAAGAGAACTTGTATAAAGAAAGGTAATCACTTCAAAACTTATTTCCATTGATGAACATCAACGTAAATTTTGCATGAGACATATTTATAGTTTATTTAGAATGACACCAAGAGATTTACCCCATACGATTTACAGCCAAACATATAGTGTAAGATATGTGTTTCTCATTTTGACTTGGATAAATGGCCTAAACTATGAGAAATTATCAAGTTTCTTTGAGTTTTATATATTTTTTAAAAGGGCAGTAGTTTTGCTGGATGGAGCCCGTTTCATCCAAGTTCTAATTATAATTGTTGTAATACAGAGTTTAGTGCAGAGGAGTTTGATATATAACTATTAAAAATCACATAAAATTCGGTATCCATGTAAAGAGTTCACGTTTGTCATCTTGAGGCGCCCCGCTAATCCTTACAGGCGGGTCTTGTTGCAGCCTCTTGAAGTCTCTCATCAGCCACTTCCTTGTAGGAGTTGACATCGCTAATTTGCTACCACCTATATATCATCAAACCAATTTAATAAAACGTATTTTAAGATTAACTATGCATTGAGAGCAAATCAATTTCATAATTTTTTCCAATACCCACCAAAACATCAAAAACCACTTGTCTACACCAAATTGCATACAAAAGATATTGAGGCAACTTAGGTTGCGCAACGAAAACACATAGTTACCAATACAAATACTTCAAACTACGACATAGATAGCTTCATCTTGGCTACATATAAACAAATTCAAAGCTCAAGACCCGAAATTGAGCTCAAAAACTGGAAATCTCACTTCAATTAAGCAGCTTTTCAGATGTTTACAGCTTAAATATGCATGATAACAAAAAGAAGCATCCTTTCTTCACTAATCAGACACTAACAGAAAAACGCTAATTCATATTATTCAAATTACAAATACACAGGTGACCAAATAGCTAATAAAGCTGGACAATTTGACCCTAATCCAACACAAAAATTGTTCTGGTTATACATGTGAAACCCACCTAAAATATCAACCAATTCCAAATTAAAATGGAAAATGAAATGAAGCAACATAAATTGAATACAATTTGGGGAAAATTTTCTCACCTGGAGCTCCAAATCTCCAAGGGGTCCCGATCCGAGCAGGCTCCAAATTGGGCTGAAGCCATTAGGTTTGGGGGGAGAGGAACATGGAGCTACTGCGAGAGAGAGAGAGAGAGAGAGAGAGAGAGAGAGAGAGAGAGAGAGAGAGAGAGAGAGAGAGAGAGAGAGAGAGAGAGAGAGAGAGAGAGAGAGCATGCGTTGTCCTTTTCTTCTATCCAGCCACTGGATCGTAGTTCCTTCACAAAAAATTATATGCATGTGTTAGTTTTTCAAGTTCTAGTCTTGCAGTCGACTAAAGAACACCATACTTGAAGAGTTTGAAGGGGTGTACCTTTAGATTCTTCCGCTTTCAGATGGAGTTGCTTGGCATATCAAACTTCTGAGATTCTTCTTCTTCTATAAAAACAAAAAACTGGACAAATTTCCATTCCCATTCAGTCCTATCCTGATGAATGTGCCTGAAACTATGGCTAAAAAGTTAAAAGCCAAGCTCCAATCCATTCTCTTCTAAGAGAACTTCTCAACCAATACAAAGAACTGAGTAAGTGGTGATGGATGAAATAATTCAGATTTTTTTTTTTACATTTTTATTATTTTCCAAGTTTTTCACGAAGCCAAATTAAACCGACATGCTTAAAAAAAATAGTTGATACCTGTAAGGCTGGAGACTGCTTTCAACTTTCAAGGCCTCTTGCTTTTCTTTGTCGTCATGTAAATCCAATTTCAGTACCACCTTCTACAAAAAAAAAAAAAAACAATTTTCGATTAACAAAATCTTTTGGGAGAGAAAATGGAAATTCATTAATACAAATGCCAATGTTAGAAATGTGAGCCACTGAGATTTGTTAATGTACTGATATCGTAATATAGCTAAGTCTAGCTGCATGAGAGTATGACTGCTCTCTATTACTTACCAGTTTTAGTGAGATGTAAACAAAAGAATTATCTTCTCTATGCAGAAATCCCTACAAAATAAAGACTTAAAAAATTCAAACATTGAGATATAATAGCTTGTATAAACGATGTTCAAAACATGAAAATTGACGATTAATTAAAGATATTTTACTTGTAGTTTTCTGAAAACAAATTCAGTAAAAAACATAAAATTAATAACCACCCAGAGGTCACAATTCATTTTGTTAAATATTTTCGTCCTGGAAAGAAAAAATTAAAAAGATTAACATTCCCAAAACACGAATAAGCAGATTCAAAGATTAATCTCCACATGAAACACTTCCAGTAGTAAGAACAACAAATACACTCATTTCAAAACATAAATAAGCAGATTCAAAGATTCAACTTTTGTACAGAAATGAGCCAAAAGCACATGCCGCTTTAATGTATGAGCCAAAAGAATTTTCAGCTTTAGCAGCCCATACCCGACACCCCAAATTTGAGATATATTTGAGACTCAAGTGTTTACACAGAAATGTCAAACAACGCAGATCTCTAACCTGATCCTAGTGTGCATCTCGCCGTCATTCTCGTTGAAAGCCTCTTCAATTCTGAAACAGCTACACTGGGAACATCTTTTGAAATCTCCCCTCTTGACGTTATTGTAAACGCATCGCCAAATCAACATTTGCAGGCACACCAAAAGCTGCCTAACAAAAGAAAGAAAAAAAATTTCACAAATCACCCAAATGAAATTCAGAGCAAAATTCCAAAAAATTTGAAAATGAAAGCAGGAAAGAGTGAGAGTAGTGTCCTGGGCCGATGTCCGATTCATTATGGAGCTGGAGCATATCTCCGAATATGTCTCGGCCGGCCCAATCAGTCCCAACAATAAAGATGACAAAAGAACCCTCCAAACTTTTAATTCGGGGTTTCAGACATTTGATTTTGCAGTAGAATTGATGATATGTCAATTGCCTACAATAAACACCGTAACAGAATATTCAGTTAGCATTTACATGGAAATAATTTCTGAGAATCCCAAAGAATTTTTAGTTCCAAGACATCAACCACTGAATATAACATTACAACTCCAGTATAAAAAAATTCCATAGATTATAACCAAAAAATAAATCTCAAACCTGCATTGAGAAGATAAAGGTCATAACCTCTATAACAGGTCTCAAACCATAGTAAGCAGCACCAACTCCAATCCCAGTAAACCCGGCCTGCAAAATATTTTCCAAATAAATAAGGTCAGCTACTATGAACTTCTTTGTATCTTATTACAAATTCTTACACCTATTTGAATTTTAATATTCAATGAAGAAACTAAAGTTAAAGTCCTTACATCAGAATCTGAACTAAGGTCTAGCTCATTGAATCACTATACAATGCATTAAATTCAAAGTTGCAATTGAAACAAATACGAATCGAAAACTCTGTATTGGCCACACAAATAGCTCAAATTGATCATTTACGAACATTGACCATAAATCAACACTAATTTACATTAAGATAACCAAATGATTGATGAAAACAAAGCACATTGACTTGAATTACACAAAGAAATGGACAAATCAAACAGAGGATACCTGCTGAGGAAAATCACCATTTTCCATCTGTGAATTGATTATCAACTTTGCTGCACGATGAAGAGGTGTAGGGTCTCTTTCCGCCTGTCCTGCATGAATTAAACCCATCATAGCCCAAGCTGTGTGTACTAAATTTGATCGGTTTCCTTCAAGAGGAACCTACTCCTGCATCACCCGCAACAGAGTGAAATATTTTAGTCTAAGACAGTGAGATTAATTATGAATCCTGAAGCTAGCTTCAAACATAATCCACCTCCCATATTTTACCTTTTTTGGACATGAAAGGTAGCTCTCTCCCCAACCACCGTTCTCTTTCTGGATTGCGAGCAGAAAACTAATAGCTTTGCTCATGGCTGCACAATTGTTGAAAGTCTTGCCAGCAGCTGTTAGCCCTCCAAGAGCAAACCAGGTACCATATATGAAGCAAACTCCCCAATTCCAGGACCTGTACAAATGTTCTTAACTAAGTTATTTTTCTGCTCCAGTTGTTAATCAAAGAAAATGTATATAATCAAATTTTGATTTAAAAATATGATATACCATGAACCATCTGCCATTTGTGTATTTTCCAGGTACTATGCAGCATTGGTAATAAATTGATCAATCTCTTTCTTCCTGTGGCCAGGGTACAACTTCTTAAACAAAACTAAAGCCTGAATTGCAGATGAAGTACATTCAACATATTCATGCTCAACCACAATGTCGACGAAGATTCTGTGGGATTCAACATCTAGGGAGAAAAAAGAAGAGAGAATATCCAGTAGGTATACTAATTAATAAAGCCTTCAAAAACTTTAGTTTCATACGCAACGACATGACTCCAATTCTTTAAAATTCTTACTTCTAACCATTCTGCTGCTCCTGCTGGTTCCCAGGCTGCTAAACCACCGTTCTTACTCTACAATGAGCCATAACAATGAGATTTTTAATGAGTAGAGAGACCTAATAGACCATGCAGTGAAGAACAAATGTCTTGAAATGCTTAAAGGTTTTTAAAGTAAGGCAGCCATGCATTAGATCCAAATTTGATTACGGCAGGGAAACAAAATGCAACTCAAACTCATATATATGACTGACAGACATAATAGTTGTCACCTGTAAGGAAATTATGACATTGACAGCATCATATCACCTCTCAGGTTCCATTTTTTCACCAACCATCTCTGGTGGCATCATCCATAAAAGCAGGCAACACTGTAGAGGGTGTTATAATGAGAAAAATGGAAATAACATTTAAGGTGGATAACTAAGTTGAAGTATTTGTTACCTTTAAACTCTCCGCAGTGGAATCAAAAACTTGTCATCCATGGTCTTGATCAGAGAAAGTCCACAATCCTTTGGAAATGTGGCGGTGCATGCTTTTGAAGTCACCCAATCGATTGTCCTTGACCTTTACAATTCGATCCCAAAACAGTCATTTGCTAGAACAAATTAATCAATGCACACACACATTTTACAAAAAATGAAAGTTGAGTTGACTATATAAAAAGAACCTGAGACTTTTTTATGAAATCATGTCCTCAGGCGAGCGTGGGTGCAATTTCATCGTGTTAGATTGCAAGCAAGCAAAATTTGAACGGCAAAACCAGTATCCCATTGATTTAGAAGAGTGAACTTTTGAAACAGAAAAAAAGGGTAAAGAACAATTCATAGTACCATACACTGCATTAACAAAATGTGTACTAACTTGCATCTGTGTACTAACTTGCATCTTCATCCCATGCTCAGCAACCCATAAATAATCTGGTATCCAAAGCAGTTTGTCTTCAAGAACTTTATATGAGCAAGTCCACCCCTTCAAAGCCAATGTAAATCGCCATGGATTTACATCATCCTGCTTGCCTAAAAAAAGCAAACAAAAAAAGCAAAAAAAATGGAAAGTATAAAATTCAAATGACCCTTGATGAACATAACCCAGAAATTCTCCTTGTATTCCATAGGTGCAATAATACAAAAGTCAGTGTCTCCATTTTCCAAACAACCAAGCAAGCAAGCAACAAACTTCGAAAACCCTAATTCTAACCAATTTAGAACTATAACCAAGTAAACCACTAAATCAACAAAACCCACTAATTTTCTCAAAAACCTAACAAATTTAAAGGATACCCAGATGATAAATCCCAGTAAAATCCCAAATTTGAAAACCAGAAGGAAACAAAAAAAAAAAAAAGAGGCAAAGAGGCTTGTCTTTCTTCACTAATCGGACACTAACAGAAAAACCCTAAATTCAGATTACAAATACACAGGGACCAAATAGCTAATCAAGCTGGAGCGAGGTGGAGCGGCTAGGGAGTATGGAAGAGATGAAAATGGAGAGAGCACCTGTTTTGGCTGAAGCACGGACGAATCTGGAGGCGGAGCATGGAGCATGGAGCTGCAAGCTGTCAAGGAGTTCGCGGCTGGCGAGACTGAGAATGGCGAGAGAGAGAATCGGTGAGGGATCTGAGAGAAATTACAGAGTGAGAAAAGGGAGGGATGTGGGGATTTGATGAATGTTTACAGAGAGAGTCGGGAGAGAAAAAGAGGGAATGAAAGAGGGGATGGAACAGACGGAAAAGTATTGCATGATGATTGACGCGTGGGCGCTCTTCCACAGTGTGGTGGCAATTTCGTAAATAAATAGAAATTCCAATCTGTACAGCAGTGAAGGGGCGGTGGCAATTTTGTAAATAAAATGAAATTCGGCTCCAAAGACTATTCATTGGTACAGTGCAATTGAAAAGCTTACTTTAGACTAAAGAAATAGTAAAATACAAATTATGTATTTTAATCCACAAGTGTGGGTAGAGCGGATGGAAAGTAAATAGAGTTATGCTCGAGGACTATTGCTCAACATCATGCATAAAGCTGTATGTATCAGTAGCTGTCAACATGAGTAAGTCTTAAGTCATCAAGAATATATTAGTACTTTCATATCAATTTTTTTTGTGTTACAATTATCATAATAAAAGGGAGACTATAATTTTCGGGTTCAAATTTTGGTTATTTGATCAAACTTCCAAGGCTGTGGCGAGCGACTGATAGGAGAGAATCTTCACCTTCACCTCCGAGTGTTAGCGATGGTGCCGAAGCCGTGGATTTCAAATGTGGTCAGAAACCCAATTCTGATCAGAGGGATTCGGAAATACTCGAGGTCCAAGATGTACCACAAGCGAGGGCTTTGGGCTATCAAGGCCAAGAACGACGGCTTTTTCCCCCGTCATGACAAGAAGGCTGACACCGACGCCCCGGCAGTCAAGCCCCCCCAAGTTTTACCCAGCCGACGATGTCAAGAAGCCTCTCGTCAACAAGCGCAAGGCCAAGCCCACAAGGCTCAGGTCACTATATTTCCCTGTTTCTTAATCATCTATAGATTATGTGCATGTGTATATTTCTTTCTGGCTGTTGATTGACGAGAAAATGTGCTGAATTGTTGTCTTAATGTGTTTGGATTCTGAGAAAAATCTGTGCTTCTGTGTGATTATTGTCTGAATTCAGTGACTTTTTATATGTCTAGTGGCTCGTTTGGGAATTGCTTTTAAATGATTGAAAATGTTTTTGATGAACAAATTCTTAGAAAAAATACAAACATTTTGGCTAAAAGCGTTTTCTGTCATTTGAAAGCACTTTCCAAGTGAGTTCTAATTTATATATGTTTTGAATGACTACTCTTTTGTCTATCATGTATATGATGTATTAACGTGCATGTATTCGGTTTAACATTATCGTATTGGGGTTCTGTCTTCTTTATTGGAAAATCGCAACGGAAAGTAAGGGATTGCAGATATAGGAATTAATTGTGGATTTAAAAAAATTATTTTTCTTTTCTTGGTAAGAAGAACAAGCTAAATCGTATAGGGTAAATGGTCTATTTCTTTTACAAATAGGATGAAGGAGGACATGAGATAGAATTAATTTATAATTTTTAACATAAAAATTATTATTTATTACCTATACTCTACTAAATTATACATTAAATAATAACTTGTATTGAAACTGAGTGGGCTATAAGCATGAGTTTACAAAAGAATAGTGTTGTTCACACACTCATTTTTACCTCCAACACACTCTTATTAATTTTTTTCCATTGATCATCTTCAATTCATTCTATTCAACAGCTGAAAATTGAAAGAAGTGTGTAAGAAATAAAAATGAATGTATGAAAACCTTCCTGGGCTACAGCCCACCTTAGCCTTGTGGGTGGCTCCGCCACTGCATATATATATATATATATATATATAGGGTAAATATCAGTTTACTATCCTCAAGTTTCGTGGTTTTTAACATTTGGTACATGAAGTTTTTTTCGTCCCTGAATCATACCTAAAGTGTTAATTTTGGGACAGTTTCATACATCCGTTAGTCTGGCTGTTAAGTCTTTCGTTAACTGATGACGTGGCGTTCATGTAGACAATGACTGGGGCGCCACATGTTGTCCACGTGGAAATAAAAAAAGAAAAAAAGAAAAAAAGAAAAAAAGAAAAAAGAACCCCCTTCTTCCACCCGACCCTCCATCTCCTTCAATCTCCATAACCACCAGCGCACCACCCCTATTCCCCGACACCTTCTCCTTCTCCTCCACTCTCTTCACCTCCCCTCCCATCAGAAAACTCACAGTTTTACCCCCAAAACCCAGCTCTCAACTTTCCTCCATTTCCTCTTTCTATTATTTTCTACCCAAACCCAAATCCCAAAATCCCTCTTTCTTCCAATTCCTTCCCAAACCAAAACAAACCCTAATTCCAAAATCCCCAAATCTTGGTGATGACGATGAAGACCTAAATCTCGGCGATGGAAGTGGTGACTCAGCCCACTACCCGACGCGGCTCAACGGACGATGACCAAAGGGATCGCAGAAAAATACCTATTGCGAATGCAAATTTGAGAAAATTGTTTGTCATGTTGTAAATACAACCTAGTTGGGCTCCTTCGACGACGAAGAACGGAAGGAAGAAGACAAAGGCAAAATCCTCTATACCCGATCCACTAGTTCCAGTGATGGAGCTATTAACTTTGGATCTCGAAGGCATGCAGGTCCCAAACCTGAGCTTAACCTAACACCCAGGTTCCTCCACCGCCTCATCTTTCTTCTTCCTACCCTTTGATTTGCTACTTTTACCCCAACTCTCCACCTTGCTAGGATTAAGCACCAAACCCATCTCCTCAAAGTTCAAACTTTCTAGATTCAGATTCTCATGGCTCAGAGAACCAGAAATTTCAAAACCCATAAAAATCCATTTGAACCCACCAATCTGCAAACCAAAACGACCCAAAAATCTACAAAATCTCTGAAATTTTCACAAAAAAAATGTGACTCCAACCAAAGTTGAACAGCAGTTCATAACCATAGAAAATCCACTGCAACCCAAAACCAACCTAGAAACGCTACGAAATTTTCACAAGAATGGCGACTTGAACCAAAGATCGAGCAGTCTTATGCTTGATAACTGAAATTGAATTCGACCCAGTTGCATCAAAAAGGCCAGACAGAGAGAGACAGAGTGGAGAGAGAGGGAGTGGGGGACAAAAGAGGTGGATGTGGGGGGAGGGTGGGTACAGAGGAGAGAAATGAGAGAAGGGAGGGAGGAAGGGGATCGTGGGGGTGAGGAGCAACCCAAAAAAATTTAAAAGAAAAAAAAAAAGAAAAAAAGAAAAAGAAGTTTTTGGGCCTGATAGCTAGGGTTAGAAGATGAGATAAAAAAAAAAATTTAATTTTTTTTACGTGGGTTCATAATGACACGTGACGTCTAGTCACTGTCCACGTGGGTGTCACGTCATCAGTTAAAGGAGATTTTAATAGAAAACTTAACAGATGTATGAAAGTGTCTCATAATTATGACTTTAGGTACCAAACTGGAACGAAAAAAAATTCATGTACCAAATATTGAAAACTAAGAAATTTTAAAGTAGGAAACTGAGATTAACCCATATATATATATACCCCTAAACTAACCTATCCCCCGCCGAAAGCCCCAAACCATCTAATTACGTCCGTAGAAGCCCCATACTCGCTCGTCTCTTACAAAACAAAACCATGAACCGCCGATCCAAGGCCAAGTCCAAGTCCCTCGCCGGACCAGGATCCGGGCAGGGGAAAGCCAAACCGACGAATCTCCGAGGTGAGATCCGTACTCCTCGCTCTTCTCTTGGTATGCTTTTTTCATGTTTGTTTTGGTTTTAGGGTTTGTGAGGAGGAATAATATTATCTCTAATTTCGAATTTGCAGCTTAATTTATTTGTTGCGTATATGGTTCTAGGGTTACCATGCGTGAATTTAATTAGGGTACTTTATGATGCCTAATTTTTTGTCTTCATAAAAATTCCCTGGCTTTGCTGAAATATTTTTTTCTTGTTCGTTTAGGTTTAAGCAATTTTGTTTGATTTTCCATGCCTGGTTACGTAATACTGAGCTTTATTTTTTTTGTAGAATCAATCAAGTATCCTCCCAATTCTGTTCGATTTGGCCCTATCGTGTCTACTTTACTTGTGTAGAGTTAATTCTCAACAAAATTTGTAGGTACTATCTATCATTAGCTATTTGTACATATATTTCCCTGAGGATACTAGCCTTCCACAATTGCGTATTTGTGCTTGCAGACATAACCACAATAGGAAGAAGGCCGGTAACTATTTATACATACATATTTAGGTGGATATGGCATGCGTATGCTGGCTTTGTTATCCTCCAAACAAATTAACCCAGTATTTGATACATATTTAGGTAGAACGTAATTGAGCATAAAAGCACTAGTAGTAAGTATTTGATGATTCAATGAGATCGAGAATACAAAGTAATTAAGGGCCCGACCTGAATCCAGATGGCTTACTTAGCTTATATACGCACTGTGCAAATTATAATATTAATTAATGTATCTCCACATTTCCTCAAACATACAGATAAGAAGAAAAAGTCTGTTAAAGGCACTCCTACTCAACTCAAAATTGAAAAGGCTGTTGAAGGGAATCTGGCTAAACTCCGACTTGATGAGGAGAATACTACTACATTAACACTAAAACCAGAAGAGAAGAATACAAACTGGGCAGTCATAGCTGAGAAACCTTTCCAATTCCCATTCAGACACCCTTGTGAACTTTGCAATGTGTTTGGCCACTGGCATCACTTTTGCCCCTACCTGGAATGTATCCCTGACAACGTAACTCAGGTTCCCAAGGGCTATGAAATATGTTATGAGCGTGGGGTGAGGTATGCTGAAATGATTAATTGTGTGTTGTGTGGCAAGTTTGGTGACCACGTGAGTAAGAACTGCCCGGAGAGGAGCAAATTCACGGCAATAATTGACTCCGTTATTGGTATATCTCGTCCCATATGAGATTTTTGCAGTGAGATTTTTGCACGCTTCCATATGAATCCTTGTCATGGACTTTAATGACTTGTGCAAGCCTGGAATCTCAGTGAGTTTGGGAGAATGATTCAGATGCAAAACTCTCATCCTTGACATCTCCGAAAAATCTGGCATTTTCTCCAATGCAATGCACTCATCTGCTTCCAGGATTTCCAAACTTGTTGGTAAATCTGGAATTGCACGAAGTCTTGTACAATAATTCAAACGCAATGTATCAAGCTTTGAAAAACCATTGAGACTTGGTAGGCTACAAAAACTATTCATTTGAAGATCTAAAGAAATTAGACTCCTAAGCTCCATAAGGGTTGCAACATCAGTTAAATTGCAGCCTGCGAGAGATAATACTCTTATAGAGTTTAACCCTACTGACAGAGGAGGTAAAAGAGAGGTTGGTAGTGGCCATTTCAAGCCATGAAGAGAGAGATACGTCAGGTTCTTCAGTCGGGATATGGAAGGTGGTATTGATTTCATAGCTGTGTTATCTGCAATAAGAGTTTTCAACGATACCATCTCACCCAAGTCCTCAGCCAAGTTTTCAAATTTTGAGCAGCCAGCAAGATCAAGAGTTTCAAGAGATGTCAATTCATAAAAACTCTCTGGCAGATCCCTAAGCACTTTGCAGTCTTTAAGATCTACCAAAACAAGTTTTTCAAGTTGACAAATGGACTGGTCAATGTCAAGCAAACACTTACAGTCTTGAAGTATCAATTGCTCAAGATTTGGGAGTTTTGAAAAGTCTGGTGATAGTGTTAGGTAATGGGAATGACTTAGATTAAGATATTTCAACTTCTCAAGCAGCTGTAAGATAAAAGGGAAGACAGTCAAATTCAAATAGAAGACAGAAAGCATGATGATGGTGTTTACAAAACCTAAAGGAATGAATTAATAATTTGGTTGAAGTCATAACGTACCAGATCGGAATCCTCCCAAACTCGTATGAGTTTGCTATAGCTCAGATCAATAGCAACTATGTTTGGGTGATCAAAATCTTCTGGTATGACCTCCAGAGGGAATCCATGCCAACACAACCATCTTAACTCATTCGACAGATTGTTGTAACTGCCAGTGAGCTTGACGTAATTGAGTTTGAGCAATCTCAGACTCTGCATGTTTCTAAATGCTTCTGCACTGAAGCTAGCCTCATCAGACTCTTGCAAATCTAAAGTGAGTCCTTGAACTGCTTCAGTTCCCTATTGAAAGAGGAGAGGAAGGGAGAGAGGGGGGGGAGGGACAAGGAACTGAGTAAGAAAAGGGTTATCTGCATTTGAAAATATGATTTATACACATGAAGCAAAACCATACATTGGATGTATGATTACAAGAGAGGTAGACAACCTATCAGTTGTTATAGTACCTGTGGATTAAAGCCATAGCTGTGCTTAGACTTCAGATGTGATTTTACAATTGTTCAAATTAGTTAGTTATCTTAGTAAGCATCTGCTACAGGTGTTACATTTTACTCTTGTATCTAAGAAGAGTAGAACATATATGATATTTGATTCTGTTATTTAATTTAAATAATTCAATACAATCGGTTCCCTTGATGTCTCCTATACTTTCCTTTCTCTGCTCTGTTTCTGTTTTCATTCCACCTGTAGTATATTTGGGTGTCGTTCCAATCAACTCATTGTGTTGTACTGTTGAAACATCCAACTTATACAATTTATTAGATGTGTGTGGTATCCATACACTTCTTCTTTGTTAAGTACATGTGTTTAACATAAAATTTAATTGCAAACCGTACTTACAGATTTGTTCCTCAATATGTAAATCACATATCTGTGATGCCATAATCTACTGCGTTTTCCAGGGTCAACAGGGGATTCTACACGCACGATTTCTCTTCCCATGTCGCGAAGCAAATCATGCATCACCAGTTTGAAATCATCATTAGCAGTTTCAAGGCACCGTTCTTGGAGGACACTTATTCTGATTTCTGGATATAAGTCACAGCCATCCAATATTTTCATGACATAGTCCTTGTTCATTCCAGTAAAGAAACAAAGATATATCAAGGAATATAGCCTTCAGGTCATCATCAGCTAGCTCGTCAAAGCTGATTTTAAGTCTTTCAAGAATCTTCCCATCAGTATGACTTTTCAATTTCTCCAATGCACCTTTCCAAGCATTTATGCTTTTCCCAGATAGATAAGAACCTACAACTTCAAGTGCTAGTGGCAAACCTCCACAGTAGTCAGCAGTTTTTCTTGTGAGTTCAAAATACTCTTCCTCATGATAGTTCTTTCTGAAGGCATGCCAACTAAGTAGCTGAAGAGCTTCTTCTCCATTCATTACTGGCAGTAAATATATCGTATCCACTCCAAGCATCTTTAGCAAATGTTCATCTCTTGTGGTTATTATAATTCTACTCCCAGCACCAAACAAGTAACGTTTTATAGCTAATGTTTCTAACTGTTCCATGCAATCTATATCATCAACTATGGCAAGTACCCTTCGGTCGTGAAGTCTCAATACTATCTCCAAGAACCCTTCGGTCGTGAAGTCTCAATACTATCTCCAAGAACCCTTGATCGACACTACTTACCTTTATGTTGGACGGTTTCAAGATATCAAAAAGAAGTTGCTCCTGCAAATGAACTAATTTCCTTTCCCTCACATTTTGAAGGAAACTTTTACCTTCAAACGTATCCTGATATTTGTTGAAAATGGCTTTGGCAACGGTTGTTTTGCCCACTCCACCCATACCCCAAATTCCAATTATGCGAACATCATTTGATCCTCCAACATCTAAACAATTACTGATTTCTTGCACCCGAGAACCTATTCCAACTAGATTGGTGGCTACCTCTAAGCATGTGCTGCGGTTCAAGACTCTGATGATCCGTGTGAGTTTCCCTGATAAACTTTCCTTCATACCTGGTTGTCAAAAGTCCAAATGAATTAAAAGTAAGATTTATTATACAAACAGCAACATTAAGATGTGGATGTGTTCGTTCAACTATAACTATTCAGGATTTGATGAGTCAAAATCTCCAAATACCATTTACAGGGTGCAGTACGTTGGTCCGCGTAAGAGCATCTCCAAGAGGAGCTCTCAACCACTAAAACTCTATTTTAAAGAGCCAAATCTAAAAGACTCATCCAAGAGACTCTATAAAGGACTCGTTCATATGCTAAATGTTAAAAATTTACCAGAACTGCTGAAGAGTGCTCTAATTAGCTTGATAGTTGATATCCAACCATCCGTGATAGATATACAGATATATATAGGAAGAATGTGTAAGCAATTATGTTCATGTACAGAGGTGCTTTCGTTAGGCACATGTTAACAATTTTACTAAAAAAACCAAGTTCCTGGAAAAGAATCTAACATGCTCTTCCTCAAAAAGCGATTATATGACTCAAAAATACTTCTAACTTTACTGCAAAAGTATTTTTGACTGTCATTCTATTGTTTCTTAAGATTGGGTGGACAATTAATAACTTCTTTTTATGAACCAAAGAAATAAAGCATCATTTCTATATATTAAAAATGGACTGGGAAACTAAACACGTACAAAATAAAGAAAAGTAAATAAGAAAGTAATTTATTTACCCATCGGTGTTTCTAACATCAAAACCAGACAAATTTTCAGCTTCAGTAAGAGCGTCTCTCCAAAACCTTCATATTTTCACTCATCTTGCCATGGACTTCATTTCTGTTGCTCCTGTTCCGGCGACTCTCTCTGTTCACAGTCCATCTCATCTTCTCCTTCATCAACTTAGGTTGTCTTTCTCCTTGGCTTCGTATATCAAGTTAATTTTTGTACAATTTTAAAGAATGTAGAGATGAAATTTAAGAATCTTTGTACTATTTTTTTTAGGGATGCTAAGTTATTTCAGCAATTCTTCCATGTATTTACTTCTATTTTCTTAAATGAATCTCTATAAAATTCTCATAATTAATTAAAAAAGTTTTAAAAACCCAAAGAGAGTGGCCAAAACACGTTTGGGCTTTGAATTGGGTTGGAAAAAAACCAAATTTTGGCCCAAAAGAGTGGCCTAAAACAAAGTGGTAATTACCATTACCATACCATGTCAACCGAACTATTTGGCATGCCAAAATTCGGTATACCAAAAATTTGGTATGATAATTGGTACATAAGTATTGGTACCAATACCCACTACTAGAAATTTGGCTATAAGCCACCCTTTTCAATTGGTTATTATTGTCAAGTGTTGCCACTCACATTGGTGGCAAACCTCTATGGCCGTCAAACACCCACTAAACTAGAAAGTGTGTTAGAGGACTCTATTGTAACAATGACTACCAATTAGATAATGGTGGCACAATGAATAGTTACATTTTTGAAATATTATATAATTTTTATACATTGGTGGCTATGTTGTAATATATTTTTTGAAAAAAATGGGCCCTAGTAATCTGGGCACCCAAATTATAATCTCATTCCCATTGATGATGACAAATCCTTTTATATACTACATTGATCCAAAAAATAGGGTCTCTGATACATATATAATGTATAAGTACAATGGTTATATAAAATGTATAAGCACAATGGTTATACAAAAGTATTCGATTATACAATAAAATTATCCTATCCTACTCTCAGTCTCCCAAACATCACCAACTAATGTTCAAGGCAGCTACAAAACATAAATAAAAAAAAGTGAGTTCTAATTGAATTCATTTACATATACCCTACACCATTAAGACTTAGTAATAAACTAGAAATAGTGCCCGCGCGTTGCTGCGGGTGACTAATTGCAAAGTCGCTTTAAAATCAGGTAAATATGCAAATGAATACACACCTGGGGTGATATATGAAGCTTTGAACTAAAGTTGGGACTGTTACTTTTCAAGTGGGGAAGAAACTCAATAGATTTGGTTAAAAAACTCTTAGATGCAAGATTCGAATAACTCACCGAAAAAAATATCCAGTCTAAGAGCGAGCGAGACCAAGAGAGAAGATAGGGAGAGAGAGCCACATACAGCAAAACCACAAAACCGAAAACAATGAGCAATGAAAACAGATCCAATTATATTTGCAAGTTAGAATATCGCATTATTAATCTTGCTGGCTGCAAAATCTATTATATTCTAATTGTATCACAACAGCAGCAATGTTAAGCACAAAGATTAAAATCCAGCAGTGTTAAATCCTAAAACTCTACAAAAAAAAAAACTATGAACACACCCACAACCGAAACACATAGAAAAAACATGATAGAAAATCTTTCCAAATAAGCAAAACAAAATTAAAAAAAAAAAAAAAAAAAAAAAAAAAAAAAAAAAAACCCAAGCGCAAGCAAAACAAAGGAAACTAAATTAAAACACATTCATATACCTTCAACACAGAGAACTTGGGAAATCGAAATCGGAACTCCCAAATTTTCAAAGGCACCGTTTCCTGAAACTGAAAACCAAGTTGCATCAGACATTTAGAGAAACTATCAAACCAAACACAAGAAATCGAAACCATATAGACTGATAAAACGTAACAGGAAGGAAGACATAAATCACAATTCAAGAAGACAACCTAGAAACATTTGGTACCTTAACTAAAGGGCAGGTAGATTTTACTCACTCAGTTCCATTCTAAAATGTTTTAAACGAAAATTTCAGTGCCCGATTGAAACGATAAATTTGTAATGGCATATTGGTCTGCAGATTATTTATCATCTACAGGCAAGAGACTCGGAAAAGCTTCCATAACATTTCTCCTTAGCATCCAAAACAATTCAGTGCCAACAAAGACCATCTATACATAATTAAATTACTATACGACGGATTATATATGAGAATATATACATAAATATACCCATTTGTAAAATGTATGTGTCCATATAATTGCTCTTCTATCAAGACCTCATTTTCTTTATTTAAATTCAGACCACAATCGAGATAGTTTTTACATACCCTAATTCTTTAACTGCGGCCTGAAGTGCAAAGCATCTCAACCTCAGCATCCCATGTTTGGAGAAAAGAAAAGGGTAACAACCTTAAAACCCATACTAAAGTTCAGATAACTTGGATGATTGGATCAATCTGAAAGGTGTACAAATAAATAAAGCAAGAAGATTTGTAAACTTGTTGCGAATTAGTAAATAAATAAAGCAAGAAGATTTGTAAACTTGTTGCGAATTAGTTGAATTAAGGTCTTTCTTAATTTCTAACATGCACAAAAAAAAAAAAAAAACATGGGAGAGCAAACGTCAGCATTGATAATGCTGCCAGCTGGACGACATACAGTAAAATCAGACGTGATCATGTGATTAAGAGCAAGACTGTTGAAAGAGGAATGTTCAAAAGGCAAGTGATAGACCTGAGGCGCTGTGCACACACAAAATAGCATGCTAGCACAAATCTCTGAAATCGAAACCAAACGACATCAGACATGCAGGAAAACTATGCGAGCAAACACACGAAACCGAAACCAAACGCGATAACAAACACGCAAAACTTACCTCAGAATGGTCGATCAGCAACTGAGTTTTTGCAAGAACAGAAAACAGTCTTGCGTAATTTGCTAGTGAAAGATGAGAAAATTGAAAAGTGAAAAGTGAAAAAAAATTGTGTTTCATAACCCATAAATCTCTCTTCCAGCCATTCTCTTCCATTTTTCTCTTACCCTCAAAACTCTCAAACCCAATCCAATACTTTGTTAGAACGCATAGCATAATCTAATTACACCCTCCAAACCGATTTCCTTTCAAAGTCTATTACAAAAATTGCATGCTTGGATAAGCATGCTAGAAGATTCTCAAACTCAAAACATAATCTAATTAAAATTTCACCCAAGAAAACCCCCCACCTTTCTCATTAAATCAAAACTCCCAAACCAATTCAATGGTTGATCACAACCCATAACACAATCTAATTAAAAAAATTTACACAAAAAACTATTCAATTTTTAACACTTAAAAATTGAACAAAACAAATTTGGTTAAATAAAAAATAACCTGGAGAAGGGGCTGAAAGGGAAGCTTTGATAAGGGTTGAAGGCCATGACTTTACCCAGATTGACTTGAATCTGCTGCCAAGGGGTCTTCATTGCTGCGACCCTGTCCATGAACTTGCTGCAATTGCTTTTCGTCTTCTCCTCCCTCCCTCCCTCCTCTCTACAAGCCGCATGACTTCCCTTCACCGAATCCCTCTCTCTCTCTCTCTCCCCCCTCGCCCTCTATCTCTCCTCCTCTCTGTAAGCCGCATGCCTTCCCCTCACAAAATCCCACACTGAGCCGTCGATCCCATCGAAAGGGTTAGGGAGGAGGCGAGGAGTTGAGCTCAAGGAGGGGAGAGAGAGAGGGAGAGAACGGCTGGGTTGAGAATTAGGGTTGTCTAACTTTGTATTTATTTGGGGGTGAAAGTACTATAGAATAAGATTATTAAATGAAAAAAAAAAATTTTGACAGACAAAAAGGAGAAGAAGACTGAAAAAGAAATAAAAAAACAGGTCCCAAAGTTGAAAAAACATGTAAAAAGTCTTTGGTGTCAAAATTTTTATAGTTTGACACCAATGAATGGTGTCATAAAGGTTAAAGCCACAAATGAATAATGTTAGAAAGGTTAAAGCCACCAAATTTTGACAATGGTGACAGTTTAATTTACAAAGCCACCGATATCAACGGCATCCCACTGTAAAGCCACCAAACAATAGTAAGAGTAGTAGCTTTATATCTACGGCCATCAATTGCAAAGTGTGTGCAAAAAATGGTGTGCAATGAGGATAATTCTAGTAGTGACCACCTCTAAACGATACCATGGGAGGACTAAATACAAGCTCTTGGCAACCGTCGAGTTTGAACTTTGAATTTCTGCATGATATCCAATTGTTTTGGTGAAGCATTTGCTTTTCCGACCAAGTATTCAATTTTTTTTTTATTCAAGGGATATTTTTATTTAATCTAAAATAGAAGGAAGAGAATTCGTACTTGTCGAAGGAGAAAACTTATCTAGCCAACTTGACTATGCCAGGAATACAGCAAGTACTCAATTCTTATGTGGCATGTGCATATATTCTACATTTCACAAACAAGTCTGCAGACATGAAATTTACTAGTTCCAACTTATTTCAGCTATAGGTCACCATATCGAAGAAGAGGAAAATTGTCTCTGAAAAGCTAAGATAACCAAAAATAAAAAAGAGGAAAATAAGTATTAATTAAAGAGAACATTATAAATTTTTTTTTATTTTCACTTCTTACATACAAAAGGGAAATATGTAGTATAGTATGAGTACCAAAAGTACTAATGGCTCGAGTTCAGTTTGGTATGTGGGACAAAACGGAATGAAGTGAGACGAGGCGTTCCGTCTTACTTTTGGTGCATCTAAAATGGGTGGAACACGTTGTTCCACGGGACAAATTTTGGATGATTTTTCGTTCCGACTCCTCTCCCTGGAACGACTTGTTCCACGTCCGTGGAACACAAATTTATAACATTTAAATACAAAAATACCCCTTGTTTTTTCAATATTTACACCATCCAAATCCTAAAAACAAACCCTAATTCTTTGCCGCTGCTCTCCTCTTCCCGTAGACTTCCTCATCATCCTTCCTCCTCATCCTTTCCCGTAGCCGTAGACTACACCCAGCCAGCACGCAGCAGCACGGAGCCACTGCTGTCGCGCTGCAGATTGACCCAGGTAAGCGATTGATAGCTTGTTGAATCTCAGTTTTTTACTTTAATCGATGAATCTTTTCTGATTCAATTTTTTTTTTGTGCTCGTTTTGTTTCATTGTTTTGCGTTTCGGTTGAAAGTTTTCTGGGTTTTAATTAGTTGGGGTTTTCTTTTTTATCTTTTGTTGCTGATTTGGATTGTGTTAATTACTGGGTTTTGTTAATTATCAGATTTGATTTGTTAATTACTGGGTTTTGTTAAGATTTGTGCAACTGGGAGTGCGAGTGCATAGATTTAACATGCCAATTTGAGATTTCTGAATTAGAAGTGAAGAATGGAGCAAACAAATGTAAGACCCCACTGGGGGTGCAAATGCGACCTCCAAGGCTTGAAATAAAAATGTAGAGAATTTTAATGAGGCCACTTTTAGCTTCTGCTTAAGCGTTTTGTTAAACATTTCTTTCTGATATGGAGGAGTTTGTATTAAGTTGATATTGGGACGCTGCTGTTTCTTAGTTTCTGAGAACATGTATAAATAATAATTAAAAAGTTCAACTTTGATTTGTATTTCAGGACTTCGAAATGGCTAAGTTTTATACGTTACAAACTCAATGCTATTTCTTTAACGTGCGAGTGCATATTGATTGAATTTTGGTTTGAGACCACCCGTTTCTCCTTGAAAGCAGAGAACGTGGATGGAAAGTTCATGAATCGTCCTTCCTAAAAAGTTCATCAACATTCCCAATGCCCTCAATCAGAGAGCAATATGTGTTGTCATTAGGTCTGATGCCTCTGCTCGCCATTTCTTTCAGGAGCTCTTCCGCAAGATCGCCTTCTTGGTTTTTGCGTACTCCTTGTATGAGTGCATTGTTAGAACAGTAGGATTGAAACCTATACTCAACATCTCATTGCAAACCTTAAAGGCATCCTTCACCTCTTTTACTGTAACCACTAATGAGGGTATTAAAACTAATGTGATCGGCTTTCTTTGCAATCCCACTTCTGCAATAGACATTAATAAGGATATTATAAGTAATTGCATCAGGATCCATGCCCTTATCTTTCATTTCTTTGACCATATCATCAACTTCGACCATTTTTTCTTCCATTGCAAATGAGGGATTGCTTGGTGTACATATAATTTGGATAACAGTGAAGCTTGTGATATATGTTAATCTATCTGTTATCTATATATTGGTGTAGATAACTGAATTTGGTAACTTTCATGCCTACAAGTTAGCATGCTGATTCTTGTATTGGAATTCCCCTTTATAATTTTATAAGCATACGCAAAGTAGTAAGTACATATGCATTATTGTCCGTTTATAGGCCCTCTGAACTATATCGATTATTGAGCAGAAAAGTTAGGCACACACTGACACTGCTATCTTGATGAACTGGAATTCTGATCCATTGATTAATGTATGGCTGTGTTATCTTTAATTAATATAGGCAAAACCTCGGACAATATCTAGGTCGATGTTGAATGCCTCTTTTTTGCCATGCCCTCTTTTTGCATGAATGTTGAATGCCAACGTGAATGAGTGTGTGCAAACGTACACTGTTTGCCATGTTAAAAGTAAAACCGTGAAGAAAGACTAATTAAGAGTTAGCGAATTGGATACAAAGTCTCACATTTGGGGCAAATTCATGCCTTTGTATGTCTCAACTCTCTCAGTTTCATATTTAACAAATACTCTCTGACATGTCAAACTTACACTCTTTGACATGTTTTTCATTTTTTTGCAATTGTGTGGATACAATTTTGTATTTGGTTTGTGTATTTATAACTTAGTCCACTTGCTGAATATTTTCTCTTTCTTTTGAGCTCCAATGTACCAGTCGTGTTAGATTGTTGGGGAATTCAGCCAAAAGGTTTTCCAGATACAGGCGCTTTCTTACTTTGGAGGTTCGTGCATATTTCTCAACTTTTTCATAGGTGAATTGTTTTAAATACATGTTGAATTTTACAGAGATTATATATGAAAAGAAGTGTGGATAATATATTGTGCAATATACATGTATCTTACAATATTCTGGATTGGTGTTTTTAACATAGTTTTGAACAGATGAATATTTATTCACAAAAATGATGCTCCACTTACACTTTGTTTTACCATTTAATCATACATTTAATCATGTTTAAGTTCTGGATATTTCATTTTCTTTAAGTTCTAAATGTTCTCATTCATGCTAACCATCTCATGACTTCCAATATTCACTGGCTCGAGGAAGTCTTACCTCATCAACCTAAATCATAGAAGAATTACAAGTTTTAAAGGGGTTTGCATGTGGAACACAACATATACCTAATAAAATTTGGACCAAGAAAAACAAATAATGGATAAGCATTCCACGCATAATATTGTACCAAACAACAGAAGGAACATGAGTATTTTAGTCATTTAATCTTTTGGTTCCGTTTCGTTCATGCGCTACCAAACGCAGAACGGAACAACCGTCCCGTTCAGTCCTGCGTGTACCAAAGATAACATGGAACATCTGTTCCGCCGTCCCGTCCCATCCCATCCCGTTCCTTCCCGTCCCGTCTGCGTACCAAACGTTATGAACCTTTTTCTTCTGTTAGCCCATGCTGCTTCCTTCTTGCATGATTTCATCACTTTCTTCTTGCATGATTTCATCACTTTCTTCTTCTTGCATGATTTCATCACTTTCTTCTGCATTTCTTTCAACACTGGGATCCGACTTTCTTTTGCGCGATTGATTCTCATGGGACGAGTCATCACTGTGTCCTGCCTTATGATTGCCGTCCTCTTTGCACTCACTTGAATATGGCATAAATTGACAGGCATATTCATTGATTAATTTTTCCTTTTCCAGATTGATCCCTATTTTCTTCACCCTGAGATGACTATCATCAGTAGTCGCTGGTCCTACAAAGTGTGCACCAACATTTATCTTGTCTCCGCCTTTCACATTGAGCTTATAATTTGACAACTGTCCCAGCCAAAGATAATTTTCATGGGAATTTATTACAGCCGCACGCTTTGGAGAGATAAGAAATTCAGTGGTTTGGGTACCATTTGCAACACGAATGCAAAGAGGGCCACCAAATTGGGAGTCATCTGAAGAATAAATGATGCACACAATCAATGCCCTTGAATCACAGCCAAAACTTTGCGGCACAACTATTTCACCCTGAGGGTCGACAGGCGTAAACCATGATGGAATATCATTTCCAGGGAGAAAAAGGCCACCATTTCCGCTAGTACTCCATCCCTACAACATGGAGAAAGATACATTCAAAAAAGGATTACCAGCATGTGAGTATACAAGAGAGAGAGAGAGAGAGAGAGAGAGAGAGGACCTGTAGGATTGCTTTCTTAAAAGCAGCAGTGAGATTAGTGCACCCTTCCATATGAATCCTTGTCATGGAGTTTAATGCCTTATCCAAGCCTAGAATTTCAGAGAGTTTGGGGGAGTGATTCAGATGCAATTCTCTCATCCTCGACATTTCTGAAAAGTCGGGCATTTTCTCCAATGCAATGCACTCATCCGCTTCCAGGATTTCCAAATTTGTTGGTAAAGCCAGAATTGCCTGAAGGTTTTTACAATCTTTGAGTATCAATCTCTCAAGATTTGGGATTTTTGAAAAGTCCGGTAATCGTGTTAGGTAATGGGAATGACTTAAATTAAGAAACTTCAACTTCTCAAGCAACTGTCAGATAAAAGGAAAAAAAATCAAATTCAAATAGAAGACAGAAAGCATGATGTTTACAAAACCTAGAGAAATGAATTAATAATTTGGTAAAGTCATAAAATACCAGATCGGAATCCTCCCAAACTCGTGTCAGTCTGCTATAGCTGAGGTCAATAGCAACCATGTTTGGGTGATCAAAATCGTCTGGTATGACCTCCAGGGGGAATCCATGCCAACACAACCATCTTAACTCATTGGACAGATTGTTGTAACTGCCAGTGAGCTTGACGTAATTGAGTTTGAGCAATCTCAGACTCTGCATGTTTCTAAATGCTTCTGTACTGAAGTTAGCCTCGTCAGACTCTTGCAAATCTAAAGTGAGTCCTTGAACTGCTTCAGTTCCCTATTGAAAGAGGAGGAGGGGAGAAGAAACTGAGTAAGAAAAGGCTTATCTGCATGAAAAGATAATTTATACAAATGAAGCAAAACCATGCATTGGATGTATGAATTACAAGAGAGGTAGACAACCTAGGACCTGCCGCAGTACCTATGAATTAATGCCATATAACTGTGCTCAGACTTCTAGTGTGACATGTCCAAATTAATTAGGTATCTTAGTAAGCATCCGCTACAGGTGTTATATTTTACCTCTTGTATCTAAGAAGAGCAAAACATATATGATACATGATTCTGTTAATTAATTTGAGATAATTCAATACTATCGGTTCCCTTGATGTCTCCTACACCTTCCTTTATCTGCTCTGTTTCTCTTTACATTCAACCTGTAGTATATATGGGTGTCTTTCCAATCAACTCATTGTGTTGTATACAGTTGAAACATCCAACTTATACAATTTATTAGATGTGTGTGATGCATATTTATTAATTACATGCGTTTGACATAAAATTTGACTGCGAAGTACTTACAGATTCGTTCCTTAACACGTCTATCACATCGTCGTGATGCCATAACCTACTGCGTTTTCCAGGGTCATCAGGGGATTCCGCACGCACAATTTCTCTTCCCATGGCGCGAAGCAAATCATGCATCACCAGCATGAAATCATCATTAGCAGTTACAAGACATCGTTCTTGGAGGACACTTATTCCGATTTCTGGATATAAGCCACAGCCATCCAATATTTTCATGACATAGTCCTTGTTCATTCCAGTAAAGAAACAAGATATATCAAGAAATATAGCCTTCAAGTCACCATCAGCTAGCTCGTCAAAGCTTATTTTAAGTCTTTTGAGAATTTCCTCACGAGGATGACTTTTCAATTTCTTCAACGCACTTTCCCATTCACTTATGCTTTTCCCAAATAGAGAAGAACCTAAAACTTCAAGTGCTAGTGGCAAACCTCCACAGTAGTCCGTGGCTTTTCTTGCGAGTTCAAAATACCCTTCATTAGGATAGTTCTTTCTAAAGGCATGCCAACTAAGAAGCTGAAGAGCTTCCTCTCTATTCATTGCTGGCAGATTATATATTATATCCGCTCCAAGTATCATTGGGAAATGTTTATCTCTTGTGGTTATAATAATTCTACTCCCAGCACCAAAAGAGTCACGTTTTATAAATAATGCTTCTAACTGTTCCATGCGGTCTATATCATCAGCTATGACAAGTACCCTTCGGTTGCCAAGTCTGCTTTTTATCTCCTCGATCCCTTGATCGACACTACTTACCTTTGTGTTGGCTGGTTTCAAGATATCAAAAAGAAGTTGCTCCTGCAACTCAAGCAATTTCCTTTCCCTCATATTCTGAAGGAAACTTTTACCTTCAAAAAAATCCTGATATTTGTTGAAAATGGCTTTTGCAACCGTTGTTTTACCCACTCCACCCATACCCCAAATTCCTATTATGCGAACATCATTCGATCCACCAAAATCTAAAGAATCACTGATTTCTTGCACCCGAGAATTTATTCCAACTAGATTGGTGGCTACCTCTAAGCATGTGCTGCGGTCCAAGACTCTGATGATCTTTGTGACAATTTCCCTGATAAACTTTCCTTCATACCTGGTTTTCAAAAGTCCAAATGAAGCAAAACTTAGATTTATTATACAAATTGCAACATTAAGATGTGGATGTGTTCTTTCAACTATAACTATTCAGGATTTGATGAGTCAAAATCTTCAAATACCATTAAAACTCTACTTCAAACTTCTGAAAAAAAACAGTACGTTGGTCCGAGTAAGAGCATCTCCACAAGAAGCTGTAAAATAACTAAAACTCTATTTTGAAGAGCCAAATCTAAAAAACTCATCTCCAAGATACTCTATAAAGGACTCGTTCATATGCTAAATGTTAAAAAATTAACAAAACCGTTAGAGATGCTCTAATTAGATTAATATCTAAGTATCTAACCATACGTGATAGAGATAGAGATATATAGAGAGAGAGGTTATAAGCAATTCTGTTCATGAACAGACGTGCTTTCATTAGACACATGTTAAAATTTTAACTCAAAATCCAAGTTCCTGAAAAAGCATATAACATGCCCTTCCTCAAAAAGCGTTTTTGTGACTCAAAAACAGTTCTAACTTTTATTGCAAAAGTGCTTTTGACTGTCATTGTATTGCTTCTTGATATTGGGTGGACAATTAATAACTTTTGTTTAGGAACCAAAGAAATAAAGCATCAATTTCACATATCAAAAAATGGATTGGGAAATTAAACACATACAAAATAAAGAAAAGGAAAGTAATTTATTTACCCACTGGCGTCTCCAAAAATAAAAGCAGACAAGTTTGCAGCTTCAGTAAGAGCGTTTCTCCATAGCTGTACCATTTCTTTAACTTCAAGCTGTTCGTGTTTCCGAAACGCTGTTGCAAAAGTACCGGTCTGTGTCCTGACATCTGAAGGATCGACTTCATAGAATATTGGATAAACAATTTGACCCAGTGTTCTTCGGCACTCCATGATCTTCGCAAGCTCGTCAAGACACCAAGTTGACTCCGCATAACCCCTTGAGAAGACAATGACAGCGATTTTAGACCCTTTGATTGCCTGATCCCGATCGTTTGCCCCTCTTCTTACTTGGCCGTCGATAAAGAAGTTGACTGCCGCGTCTTTCAACGCAAAGTAGAGGTGGTCCGTGAAGTTCTTGCGTGTGTCTTCATCTCGAAAGCTCAAGTACACGTCGTACTTCCAACGTTTTAAGGAGGAAGACGAGGACGTCGAGGTATCCATCGGAGCAATTGTTTGGTTCTTGGCAGAGGTTTTGAGTTCGCACAGATGAAGGATATTATGATCTACAAACACCAGACGGTAAAGTAAAGTCAAAGTCCGCTAAAGTCCAATGAAACTCTCTTTTTTTTTTTCTTTTTTTTTCTTTTTTTTTTGTTTAAGGGACTCAAATTTTATGCTTACTTTTTCACTTTGGTCCTTCAAAATTTTTTGGTTCCAAATTGGTCCTGTTCTTTGGTCAAACATAAGATTCATTGATGGAAGCAAATGTTACAAGTGATAAATTTAAATAAAAGATGCTAGTAGGCCTAGGAAGATAGAGTCCTATGCAAAAGCACATGATGACCCAATTACCACCATATACTTCACCAATTTTCCATTCAAGTCTGTTGATACGCTGTCAACAGCGACAAACCACAAAGGCCAAAATACAAAATCTCATATGCAAACAAGCCCCATATGAACAAAGCTAATCCCTAACCTAACAACTATAAAGATGCACAATGAAGACATAAATTTGCCTCTAAAAAGCTCAGCAAAAGATAGAAGCAGCACAACCAGCAACCGTATCCACCACCCGAGGACCAGCAAGGGAAGACTTCTGATGCCAACAAAGTAAGAAGATAGAACATCGTCAGAAGGAGGCGGCGCAGAGACCCAAACTAGCTGCAAGCGGTTTTGCACACCTTCATCTAAGTGAGCGACAACTAGCTCTTAAGGTGGGTAGCAAACACAGTGACCAGTTGAGACTTCTCAATCGAAAGCAAGCATCCAACAGACAATTGGAGGATTTGTAGGCGGAGGAGTGGGAGGGTAGAGGAGAGTTCTCGTGTGATGCACAAAAGAAGGATATCTAAATAGTTGTTTGGGTTAGGAATTAGGCATAAATTTGGAACAAATTTAAATCTGGTGTGGCAAACTGAAAATTTTCGAGAAGTGAGCGGAAAATAAAAATTACGGGGATACGAAAACACCTTTACTTTGATAGAATGACACACGACTATAATTTGAAGGCATTTTGATAACCCATTTACTTTGACCGACACCTGACCACTTATGTCTAGGGCTAACCATATTTTGAAACAACATACGAAAACACCTAACAATCCATGAGTTGATTAAATCAGGAGCTGTTTTTTTTTTCTTATTTTTTTTCTTTTAAATTAGATTTAAAGTTTTGACCTTCAAATAATCAGCTGTAAATGATTTAAATCACTTGTAAACTTGCGCCGTTGAATAATATGGTATACTTTTGTGAAATGTGTCTCGGTGCTACGTTGGTTTTGCAAAACACTTATTAACCTATAAATTAATCATATTTTCTCGCATCTCATTTGTAAACACGGAAATTCCTGGCGAAGAACGAAGACAAGAACACGTGTACAAAGAATATTTTGTATTAATTTTGGGGTTACAATCTCTTTTACAATTTGATCCTCTGATTCTATCTTCGTAAGGTGTAGATTTGTGGATGGGCTGTTGATCCAAAGGGTCGTTGGGGCTTGGTCTAGGGATGAACAGTGGTGTGGATTTGTTGATGTTGTTGATCCAAAGGGCCGTTGAGGCTTGATCTTAGGATGAACGAGGATGAATGGATCCTCAAGGGCCTTCGGGGCTTGATCTTGATGAATGGATCTTCAAGGGCCTTTGGGGCTTGATCTTGATGAACGATGAACGGATCTTCAAGGGCCTTCGGGGTTTGATCTTGATGAACGGATCTTCAAGGGGCTTTTGGGGCTTGATCTTAATGAACGATGAACGGATCTTCAAGGGCCTTTAGGGCTTGATCTTGATGAATGGATCTTCAATGGCCTTTGAGGCTTGATCTTGATGAACGATGAACGGATCTTCAAGGGCCTTCGAGGCTTGATCCTGATGAACGGATCTTCAAGGGGCTTTTGGGGCTTGATCTTGATGAATGATGAACGGATGGTGGATTTCTTCAAGGATTTAACGAAGAACGAATAGAACTTTCTTGATCCTTCAGGATTCTTGGGAATTTGGGAGGTTGTGTGCTTGAAAGCTTTTAGTGTTTCAAAGCTTTCAAGGATTTGGGAGAATTCTCTTCTAATTTGGGAGTAGAGAAATGTATATGTGAATTGGTCCCCCAAAATGAATGAAATGGCTTCCTATTTATAGAATTCCAAAACTTGATTTTTGGATTTAAATAATCAGATGAAAGAAATTCTGCCAGGTGTTGACACGTGTCTTGTTTGATGACTTTTCTGATTTACTTCGATTTTTCATTGGGTCACACGCTACGTGTAAAATTTATGTGATACGTGAACGTTGAAATTTTAATTATTGATTAACATTTATTTCACCGAAATTTCGATGTCTACGAATGCCCCTACTTCAAGGCGCGTCGCATACATGTGCTTGTCACTTGTATGAGATGTGTCTTGAAGTTCCTCAATGTAGATGTCGATTCAAATGGTCGTTGAGGCTTGATCTTGAAAGGGCTGCAAATTTCTTCAAGGGCCATCGAGGCTTGATCTTGAATGAAATTGGACCACAAGGAGCTTCACGTGGTAGCTGATCTTTGGCTTTGGTAGTGGATGAATCGTCACGTATTTTGTTGCGCTTGTTGACTTTCCACAGATTTGATCTTTAACTAGGTTGGAGGATTTTTTGGTTTCCCTTCAATTGTTAACTTTCCACAGGCTTATTCTTGAACTGGGTTGGAGGATTTTCTGGTTTCCTCCAATTCTTAACTTTCCACAGGCTTATTCTTGAACTGGGTTGGAGATGCGAGTAAGTAAGAGAAAAGTTCCCTGGCGGTGGAGGCGATTTGATGGCGTTATACGGTGAGGCTTTGCTCTTCGGCTACAGTGCTATCGAAAGGTTGTTGAAGCTTATCGAGCTTTTTGATACAATGCCGAGCTTGGATTTGACTCAAACTCCTTCGTCTGGACCATACGGTTCTGCAGGCAAGGGTGTTATGTTATAGTGATCTGTTACAGCTCACCATGTTGCATTCCTCTTTGCTTGTTTCTTTTGCATGACAGAAGTGGTGAGCAACCTTTTGCTTTTAAATGGTCATTCAGAGCATTACTTCTCAATGACTAATCCATGCTTGGCAGCTTCAGTATAAAGAGCCAACATCATATCAACTGTTCTGAAGTATTTGCTGAGGAAACTCGAGACTTATTAACAGTTGAAGACGAGCACTCGAGAGCAAGGCTAGGTAAGCAACCAGGCAAAGGTTCCGGGCAATCAGTTCCAGATTGGAAGTTTGATTTCAGGTTCCGACTGATTGCTTTCTTTCTCCTTGTCTTGCAGGCAAGAGCAAGGGTAAAGGAAAAGATAGGGAAAAAGCATGTCATGATATATCTTTGCTTTCAACCCTGATGATATGAAATACTTTTGTTTTTGAAGAAGTAGCTTTCCACATGTTTAATCTTGAACTGGGCTGTGAGGTTTCTTTTGCTAGACTTGCACCAAATGTCTGAATTTACTCATTTTATCTGGAGCTGAACTTGATTTAAGGGTGGCAGACACTTGATATTGAATTAGGCTTGTGATTTCTTTAAGGGCCGTTGAGGCTTGATCTTGAATTTAGATGAGACCACGAGCGGCTTCAGGATTTGGACACCTGGCAGGTAGGCACGAGGTGGAGGTGATGGCCTGTTTCTTTGTTCAATCTTTCCAATTCGTATTGAAGAGAGTTAGGGGATGAATCAGCACGTGCAGTTGTCGCGCTTACTGATGACCTACAAGATTGACGTTTCATTGTCACTCGTCTTGTCTGTCTTCCAGGCAGATATGGATGAGTACTTGAGAGCAATGCTAGGTAAGCGATCAGGGAAGGGGTTCCAGGCAGTCGATTCCTGACTGGAAGCTTGGTTCCAAGTGCCGCCTGACCGCTCTCTTTCTCATTGTCCTGCAGATAAGAACAAGGACAAAGAAAAGGACAGGGAGAAAGCATGATATGAGATACTCTTGCTTTCTACCCTGATGATATGAGATACTTTTGCTCTGGTGTGACTTGTTTGCAGAGATATTCTTAGGGAGGAAGAAAACTGAGTATTTTGAGAGGTTTTGCTGGAGTGTACTCTCGAAGGTGAGGAATAGTTATGCATTCTTGTAGGTCTGCCTTGCCATGAGGACGAACGTCGACATATATAGGGATTTCCCAATAACAAGTAGTGGTACTATTCCTTTACTCTTGTCGGCAACCGTTGGGTAATTGAAACAGTAAGATTAACGTGCTTTCTACTTTGTCAGAAATCTTGGACAAAGTCGTTCGTGATATCTGAAAAACTGAGGTTGTGTCTGAAATATGCCGACAAGTTTTATCCCAGAAAATCCAGCTTTTGAAATTCGAAGAATGGTGCCTCTTCAATCTCTGAACAAGCGACACGGCTTCTGAAATTCAGAGAGCGATGCTTCTTCGATCTCTGAACAAGTGGCCTTGTTGCCTCTTCGATTTCTGAACAATCGGCCCGACTTTTGAAATTCAGGGAGGGTGCCTCTTTGATTTTTGAACAGGCTTTGTTGCCTTTTTTTTTATAAAGGCATTAACCGTGTTCAAAAAACACACTTAGAGAGTTGCCGCCTGTAGGAATTTCCCTCTTTTATATTTCTGAGAATTCGATTTACCCGACCTCTTCTTCCTTTATCATTTCTGCAAATGGCTTGCCCAACTGATCGTCGTCTTGATTTGAATGTGGGGGAAGATGCCGATATGTCTTCTCTAGACAACATATGGCACCCATCATTCTTATCCCCTAACGGTTCTTTTACAATTAGGGACTCTGTGATGAAGAACGACATAACCGCTACTGTGGTAGCTAGAAATCTTCTCACCCCCAAGGATAACATGATCCTTTCCAAGCGGTCTGATAAGCAGGCTGTTTATGACTCTTTGGCTTTCATTGTTCAGTGTGCGGGCTCCGTATCGAATATGGGCCGACGCCTTGTTGCTCGAACTTGCCAGGTTGAATCATGGACAGCTGAGGTGACGAGTCTTAAGCAAGAGATTAGAGGGCTTCGGCACCAGAATAGAGAGTTGCACATGCTCGCAACTAGTTACTCAACGAGCATAAAAAGAAAGCTTGACCAGCTGCAGGAATCCGAAAATCGGATTCAGAGTGACCATCAGATGTTTGTGGCTTTACTCCAGAAGCACCTATTGCCTTCGTCCTCTGGAGTTTTACCGAGTGTTGAGGCTCCAAACAATCAACCTCTGGTGTCTCTTCTTCCTGGAGTTCCGCCGAGTGATGAGGGGCCACCTGATCAACCTTTGTGAAAGCTCCCTCCATTTTTTTTTTTTTATTTTTTATATGTATGCACATATCTGTATTTTTTTTGAGAAATTTTATTTGAACCCACATTTCTTATCTCTACACCCAACTAAACAAATTTATCTACCAAACTTCCAAATTTGTCCTTGAATAAATAAAAATGAAAAACTAATTTTATAACCCTTAAATACAAACAAAAATAATCTTTCTACACCCTTGTTATTTAATCCGGTGAACTCAACCCTAAGGACGACAACTCTTCTCCCACATCGTTAGCGACCACGATCCCTCACTACCATTCTTCATATTTCTCCTCTTCTCTCTTGAATCCTTGGCTTACATCTTTGCTTTCTCAAATTTGGTAAGCTATACATATTGGATTTTAGTGAATGAAAAAAGAAATCAAACCCCACAACCGCAAGGCTTCTGTTCATTTTGACTCCAACAGCCATTTGTTGAACATTAAACCAAATTGAAAAAGGTAGAAATTTTTAATTGTTAGAGAAAAAACAGAAATCTAACGAGAAATAAAGAATTGTAAATTTTCGCCCAAAAACAATAAAACAACACCACCCAACCAAATGAGAAAGAAAGAAAAAGGTACTTTCTTCATCATATAATAATGACAGAAAAAAAAGAGTGTAAGGGGATGGTGGGTGTCGACAATTTTGGGAAGGGTTGCCGACGTTAGGGTTAGATTCACCGAATTAGATAAAATGGGTGTAGAGAGATAAATTTTTGCTATTTGTGTTGGGGTTTATAGATTGTTTCTTCTTTCTTATTTATTTAAGGGTGAATATGGAAGTTTGGTAGACAATTTTTCAAGTTGGATGTAAAGATAAGATAGTTGGGTTCAAATAAAATTTCTCATTTTTTTTTTTTTTTTGTACAAAATTTAATCCAAATTCTGCTTGTCGTGACTTTGTCTCCATGCCTATCACTTTGTTGTTGCCTTTTTATCATTGCACAACAGCACAAAAGTCCCTGCTTTCATATTGTTTAATGGAAATATAAAAGCATGTGGTAGAATTCCTCTTTTATCAATGCCTTCAGCCATTTATAAAAAAACTTTGCTGTTGCACTTTTGACATTAAGCTTGGACGCATGCAGTGATCCATTTGCTTTGGTTGGGTGAAGCCTTCAACTTACTGTCCCTGATATTCTGATGGGTGCAGATCACAGAGCAGCAGTGCTTATTGGTTTTCTTGTCCACTTGGACGAACGTGTGGGAATTGGGGTGTCTGGCCTTATAATATACATATACATACATATAATACACCCGCACGACACCATCTTTCAAGTTATGATGCCCATCATTACTTTTTATTTTTTTTTAAGCTTTCCGTATGGTGCTGATACCAAAACCTTTATATATATATTATTGTTTTAATATACATATACATACATATAATACATATGTACACACACCCACACGACACCATCTTTCAAGTTATGATGCCCATCATTACTTTCTTTATTTTAACTTTTTTTTATTTTTTTATTTTTTTAGCTTTCCATACGGTGCTGATACACCATTTCAAAACCTTTATATATATATATATATATATTATTGTTTTCTTTTCAGAATGGTGCCCATGCACCACGTTTCCACCATTCTTTTTATATTATTTTCTTTTCGTAATAGTGCCCATGCACCACGTTTCCACCACTCTTTTTATATTATTTTCTTTTCGTAATAGTGCCCATGCACCACGTTTTCACCACTCTTTTTATATTATTTTCTTTTCGTAATAGTGCCCATGCACCACGTTTCCACCATTCTTTTTATATTATTTTCTTTTCGTAATGGTGCATATGCACCTCCAGAAACTTTTGTCCCCTTTTTATTTTTTTTTTGTTTCCTTTCTTTTTGCCGTCCACCATCATTTTTTTTACACATGGTGCGTGAGGTTAGACCTGACATTCGTGTCGTGTTTTTCGTGTTTGTATCGTTTTCGTATCATACCCGATATCTTAACAGGTCGTGTCGTGTAATACTCGTTAAAATAAACGGGTAAAATGACCCGACCCGTTATGTGAGATCCCACATCGCCCAGGGGAGTGATCCTTATATGTATATTCCCATCCCTACCTAGCGCGAGGCCTTTTGAGAGCTCACTGGCTTCGGGTTCCATAGGAACTCCGAAGTTAAGCGAGTAGCGCGCGAGAGCACTCCCATGATGGGTGACCCACTGGGAAGTTCTCGTGTGAGTTCCCAGAAACAAAACCGTGAGGGCGTAGTCGGGGCCCAAAGCGAACAATATCGTGCTACGGTGGTGGAGCGGGCCCGGGAAGTGATCTGCCCCGGGTCGGGATGTGACACGTTACCCGTTAAGGAAAATATATTTTAAACCAATAAATAATTAAAAAAAAACATAATACTTTTTTTTGAGTGAAAACACATTTTTCTTTTAAGTGTATATTTACATATCCAAAATAAGAGCATAATAAAAAAACATTAGAACATTACAAAATATCAAATGTTCAAAAGGTTTGCAAAATTAAGGACATTGGAATATTAGAACATCTTGCACATTTTCTTCCAATCAAACCCTTCAATGTAGAAGTATAAAAAATATAGAAAAAATATATAAACGCTCGTAATAACAAGCTTTACAACTTTCGTGAAAAACTTAACTTCGAAATTCGTCACTATAATCATATAAATCATAGATCAAAATTTAACCGTTGATTATTGTTTACATTTACGCTTCATTTTTCTCATCAAATTTTATTTTTTGAAAACATGATCTATTAGAGGATGCAAGAAGATGAACAGTTTGGATCGTTGATATTATGTTCAGAGTTTTACGATCAGTGAAAATATTGCTTGATGTTTATAAAATTTCTACAAACTATATGAGATCGACTCATATTTCAGTTAACTGTAAATATCGAAACGTGATATCAAAGATCTGAACCGTTCATCTTCTTACATCAGCCAGATGATCATGTTTTCAAAAAATAAAATTTTAAAAATAAAATTCAGTAACAAGAATAAAGCGTAAATGACAATCGACGGTTAAATATAAATTTAAGGTTTATGGATTATAGTGTTGGATTTCGAAGCTGACCTCTTCATGAAAGTTGTAAAGCTTGTCATTATGAGTGATTGGATATATTTTTTTTTACATTTTTTACACTTCTATAATAATTATTATTAATTTTATTAATTTTTCCCTCAAATAAAAAACATTATTTATGAGGGTTTGGAGGATTTTAAAAATCTAAACGATAATGTAAGTGTAACCATTATCTACTCGTAGAGGAATAATGATGAATCACAAGTGTTTATATATTCTTTCACATTTTTCATACTTGTATGTATGTCTTCTTAGTTCTTGCCTATACAAATACTATACTAGTTTATTTTAATTTTGGACAAGAACATGTTAAGTAAAATTTATTATCCTAATAATGATAATAAAGAACTCTCACAATAAAAATAAATAATGACTAAAACTTTTTTTTTTTTTTCAACTTATATAGAATAATAATACAAAACTATATATTTAATATAGAATATATTGTATATATTAATATGGCTATTGTATTTTATAATAAATTTTTTAGTAATTAAACTTTAAAATTATCAAAATAATTTTTTTTCTTAACGGGTCGAAATGGGTCACCCACGTGTATACTGTTAAGATTAACGGGTCACTCGATAATGACCCGATAAGTTATCGTGTTGACCCGAAACCCATTATTTTCGTGTCGTGTCAGAAACTGCTGGGTCTACTTGAGGCACCGCCAACGCACCATTTATATATACAATATATATATATATATATATATATATATATATATATATATATATATATATATATATATATATATATGATGGAGTGAGAGTTTTCAGATAAGGATGAAGACAGACGGAGAGTCGGAGTCAAGCTTGGTGGTAGTGCAATGCGTCGAGCTTCACGACTGGCTAGTCGTTTAACGGCGGTCATTGAAGTTCTTCGCCGACTTTGATCATGGTAGTGACGTTGCCGTGAGTCTTGCCGTTGCTTGGAGCTTGTTGCAATGCATCACTTTTACCTTGTGGGGTTGTGCAAAAGACTGTTGCAAGTTTATGCTGTGTAGTGCTTTTTGGTCACAACTTTCCTCGGTGGTGGCATCGTCGTGCCTTTTGCTGCTGCTTGGAGCTTGTTGCAGTGCGTCAGTTTTACCGTGTGGGGTTGTGCAAAAGACTGCAGCAAGTTTATGCTGTGTAGAGCCTTTTGGTCACAACTTTCCTCGGTGGTGGCGTTGCTGTGTTTTGCCACCGTTTGCTGCTGCATAAGGGCTGTTGCACTGCCGTTGTTGTTTGCTATGCTCGCTCCACGGAAGAATGCCCATTGCGAGGGTGGCTGTCTGCTGCTACGCTCCGTTGCACTCTCGTCGTCCGTTGCACTACTGGATCGACATGCATAATTTTTTTTTTTTTTTATTGAAATTTGATTTGCAGGGGGAGATTGCAAAACCTTGATGTTTGTCCAAATCGGCCCAACTGCCTCAGATCTTGGAGAGACACTGTGTTCATTGAATTTTGCCAGCCGGGTGCAGGGAATAGAGAGTGGACCTGCTTGCAAATAGGCCGACCTCACTAAGAGGATTACATATGGTCTCTGCAGTTGAGGCTTGCTTCAAAGGAACACATTCGTAGAAATCTTGAGAACCAATTGGCTGAGGGAAGGAAGACCAGATTCACACGTGCCATTCCAGGAGGTGGGCCACCATGCAGTGACGAGCTTGTGTTCGTTAGAGAGCAAGAACTTGTTGCAGGCTGCACCTGCCTTGTACGTCTATGAACCACCGGCGCTCGAACTTGGTCTCGCAGGAGCTAAAGCTAGCAGAAGGGTTGGTGCCGAGAGGGAAGAGGTGTCGCAGAGGAGGGTCTGCCATTACTGGATTCGCAGGTCGAAGCCCAAGTCGAGTTGTGATACACGCTGGAGGTCTCGGTGCATGTTCCGACGGTTTGGGGATAGGCAGCAGCGATGTTGATGATGCCTACCACTGTTTATGGCTTCTTCCGACGACTGGCGTGATAGCGAGCAAAACAAGAAAGCCTACCTTTACTTGTTGCAGTCGGCTGAGATGCAGAGAGGAGAAGGAAGAAGATGGGCTGTAGAGATAGAAGTTGGTGACGCCAGGAGTATCAGAGCTCCAGGAATCTTAGGAGGAAGAGCCCCGGTGGGCCTGCGCCGATTGAATAGAAACCCAGATCTTGTGGTGGCGATTTCTATGCAAATCACAACTTTGCAAACTTACTGATGTCGATTATGGAGGAGACGAACTGGATGTCGCTGGAGATGGCGAAGCTCGGCGGCTTGTCGGATGACGTGCTTGGAGTCGTCGAGGTCGAGCTTCCTTGCTACATCAGAGAGAGTTATCTTTCTACACACCCACTATCAGAAGCTTCCTTTGGCATGGCTGCGATGGGCCTGGACATTTGACTTGATCAAGGATTGGGCCTAGGCCGGGTCCTGGACCATGGAAAGGTAGTCGGTTCTTGTTTGGAGTTTGACAAGCTGCCTCACAAATTCAGGCCCAATAAAATGATTATGTCTTGATTGCTGCACCAACTAGATTAGGACTGATTCCATCCACTTTGGTTTGGGGACGACATTTAAAGTGGAGAAAGACCCCTACTTTAATATATATTTGTTTTGTTTTGATTTTTGTTTTGTTTTGTTTTAATTTGTTTGTATTTGTAATGGAATTGACTCTTAATAATCAAATGTTTAATAAAACCTTATTTTTTATTTTGATGTGACTGAACTCGAAGTTGAATGTTCGAGCTGCCTACGTACCCTTCTGAAGAAGAGATCAAGTCATAACGTAGTTCAGATGGCACATTATTTTTTTTTGTTTTTTTTTTTCTATGCCGTACGCAGTTTATGCTTTTGCGGGCCAAGAGCAAGGCTTCTTCTCAGGCATAGTACCGCTTCAAGAACTTGCCGTTTATGGGGCCAATCCTCAAGCCGTCTTCCGTCATGATTAAGTAGGCGCCGTTGATGTAAACCTCTTGTATTATGTATAATCCGTCCCACTTTGATGTGAACTTGCTTTTTGTCTTGTGAGTTGTGATGATGGGTCTACGCAATGCGAAGACGAGATCTTTAGTTTGGAAAGACCTTGGGCGAACTTTCTTGTTCAAAGCCTTGGAGAGTCGTGCTTGATAACACTCCAAGTGCTGCTGAGCTTCGAGCTTTCTCTCATCTAGCGCTTCCAGCTTTTGAAGGCGCAACTTTGCATTCTCTTCATCAGTCAAGCCTTCTTGTATAGCCATTCTTAGTGAGAGGATTTGACTTTCGAGCGGTAGAACAGCTTCCACGCCAATAAGGTGTAGCTTGGGTAGGAGTCCTATATGTCGTCCTATACGCCCAAAGTGCTTCGCTTATTCTTTCGTGCCAGTCTCTTTTTGTTCTGCCGATTACCTTTTTCAAGAGGTTGCACAATGTTTTGTTGAATGCTTCTGCAAGACCGTTAGCCGGAGCATGGTACATGGAAGACTTGTGCTGCTTGAACTTGTATTTCTCGCAGAGCTCGTCCACGAGTCGGTTGGAGAACTGTTTTCTGTTGTCAGTGATAATGTAGCGGGGTACACCGTATCGGTGGATAATATGCTCCTTGATGAAACAGAAGACAATTTCCTTTTTGACTTCCCTTAGGGGTATGGCTTCAGCCCACTTGGAGAAGTAATCTGCTGCAACTAAGATGTAAGCTTCTCCTGCATATGACTTTGGCACAATTGGTCATACGACGTCCAATCCCCATGCATTAAACGATCATAAAGCAGTTGTAGGGTGTAACGGCTCAAGCAGTTGATGTATGAAGTTGGCATGGAACTGGCAGGCTTAGGCACCTTTCGGCGTGTTCCAGGCAATCCATCACCATGCTTGGCCAGTAGTAACCCATTCTTTTGAGCTGGAATGTAGCTTTGGTCAATATTGTTGCGCCCCGCATACACCTGAGTGTGCTTTTTCTATGGCTTGATTGGCTTCTTCCTCACCTAGGCATCTCAGAGTACACCTTCAAAAGAGCGTCGGTAGAGTGTCCCTTTGTAGTAGAGGAAACGAGGTGCTCGTCGACGTATTTCAGAGCGGTGTCTAGGATCATTTGGAAGCTTTCCATGCTCCAAGTAGTCGATCATCGGCTGTCTCCATTCTTTAGCTTCCTGAGATGACATTTGTATCATCTAGTGCCATTTCAGTAACGAGCGGGATCACCCATCTTTGGAAAACTGGCACGTCTGCAGCTTCGTCTTCTCCTAGTGTCATACTCGAGGCTAGGTTGGCGAGAGCGTCTGCCATTTGATTTTCTTTTCTTGGTACATGTTCTAGTGTCACTGCCTCGAAATTTTGTAGCAGTTGAGTTGCCAGCCGGAAGTACAGGACGATATCATCTTTCTTCACCTCATATTCATTTAATAGTTGATTGATTATGAGCTTGGAGTCACTATATACCTCAAGGGCTGTGATTTCCATGTTGATCGCCATTTGGAGCCCGATGATCAATGCTTGGTACTCAGCGACGTTGTTGGAACATAATTCGTTTAGTTGGAAGGAATAAGGTAGTATTTGCCTTTGTGGTGACATGAATACTACTTCTGCCCCCGCTCCGTCTGCTCGTGCGGATCCGTCGAAGAACATCGTCCATGTCGGGAAGATGTCGATGTAGAACACCTCCTCGTCAGGCAAGTCGTCTGAGATTTTCCAATCGGCTGGGATTGGATGATCGGTAATGAAGTTTGCTAGCGCTTGTCCCTTGACGGCTTTAGCTGGGACGTAGATGATCTCGTATTGATTAAGAAGCAACGCTCATTTAGCTAGCCTCCCTGTCAAGACTGGTTTGGACATGACGTATTTGACCGGATCAGCTTTAGCAACCAGGTGGATGGTGTAAGCATGCATGTAGTGCCTGAGCTTTTGGATGGCGAACACTAAGGCGAGGAACATCTTTTCTATCGGGGAGTAGTTCAACTCGGCGCCGGTGAGAGTTCGACTAAGGTAGTAAAGCGCTCATTCTTTCTGGGATTCATTCTCTTGTGCCAAGAGTGCTTCAACTGAACTTTCCTGAGCAGGTGATGTACAATATGAGCAGCCTCCAGGGCACAGGTGCCCCCAGGACAGGTGGACTTGATAAATACTTTTTTATGCTTTCGAAAGCATTGTGGCATACTTCGTCCCATACAAATGGAACATCTTTCTTCAGGAATCAACTGAACAATTAACAACGCCATGCGAGGTTGAAGATGAAGCGTCTAATGAAAGCTAAATGTCCTTGTAGACTTTTCAGCTCATGTAAGTTTCTTGGCTCAGGCATGCTTTGAATGGCTTTGATCTTTGATTGGTCCACTTCAATGTCACAATGCTTGACAATGAAGCCGAGGAACTTTCCAGAGGTGATGCCAAATGCACATTTTAACGGGTTCATCTTGAGGTTGTATTTTTGCAGCCTTTCGAACACTATTCGCAAATCCTTCAAGTCATCTGATCTTTTTTTTCGTCTTGACCACCACATCATCTAAGTAACATTCTACATTTTTGTGTAGCATGTCATTGAAGATTTTCTTCATCATGCGTTGATATGTAGCTCCAACGTTCTTCAAACCAAAGGGCATTACCTTGTAGGAGTGCGGAAGGCTGTTAGTTCCTCGTCTTCGAGAGCTATGCGAATTTGATTGTATCCAGAAGAGCCGTCCATGAATGACAATGCCTCGTGGCCAGTGGTTGCGTCCACCATGATTTCGATGATTAGCAAAGGTAAATCGTCATTCGGGCAAACATCGTTGAGGTCCCGGAAGTCTACACAAACACGTATTTGTCCAGACTTCTTAAGGACAATGATGATGTTGGAGATCCACTTAGGGTTTGCACATCTCGAATGAAGCTTGCTTCGATTAGCTTGTCTACCTCGACTTCAATTTGTGGGATGAGCTAGGATCGATAGCGTCTTTGAATTTGCTTTATCGGCCGCGTTCCAGGCTTGACTGCAAGATGATGCATAACGATGATAGGGTCAAGGCCGGGCATTTCTTTGTAGGTCCAAGCAAAGAAGTCTTTATACTCTAATAACAGCTAGTAATACTCCTCTATCTTGTTCGCACTTAGTAGTGCATTTACGAAGATAGGCTTTGGTACTTCGCTCGTGCCTAAATTGAGTTCCTTGAGATCATCAACCGTGGCTTGTCCTCCATCTTCGAGCTGTGGTGGCGCAACAGTAACATCTTCCTCGGGGATTTCGTCTTATTTTCCTTCTTGGATCGTGATGTGGAAGACTTCTTGGACCTCATCTTCAATGTTGTCATCTCAAGCTTGTTGGCATAAAGATTGTCCGGTGTGGATGATGGTGCTCTTTCTTACTTTCAATGGTTCATTTGTGTCAACCTCTAAGATTACTTGGTGCCTCATCTTTGAAGGAATCGTGCTTCGAACGTCGCATTTTTCTGCTAGCCCGTCGAGCTTTTTCTCCTATGGCGTCATCTCCTTCTTTCTAGAAGACTTCTTGTTGTCTTCAAGTCTTTCCAAAGTTGACCATCGCGGAGGAGAGCCAGCAGTGTTGCTTTGTCTCTTAGGTTTCGATAACCTTTTGAAAACAGAGCTTTGGGATGTTAGCGCGTTAAGCCTCTTGAAGACGGAAGTTCGGTCTTGACCACCAATGCGATTAAGTGCCAAAATTCTGGGCCTTAAACGGTTCATCCTATGGAAGACTGACATCTGAGGGGCGGGTTTAGGCTCATCTTGATCTTGTTCAATGCTTAAACTGATGTGTTGAGTGCTAGCATTTTTTTCTTTGCTTGAAATCTTCACAGGTGCATTTGGTGTGAAGCCAAGTCCAGCCTTGTTGTTGTCAACTTCGTAGCCATGCTCCTTCAACTTCTTTTGAGTCTTGGTGATGTCACGTTCTTTATCGTTGACGGTGTTTGAAACCTTATTTCTAGGATTCGAAGAGGAAGCGAAGTCGTACCCAGCCTTCGACATGAGTTTGTAGGCATTTGGATCAAAACCTTCTTCAGTCCTCTTGGTTGGAAGAAAGCTTGGTTCCATCCCCTTTGGCAAAGATTTTATGAAGCCTTGTGGTAGTCTTGCAACCTTAGCGCCGCCTAGCTGTGTCAGAGGCAAAACTGCATTTGTCTTGAGCAACTTCACATTATCCTTGTGTCGTTGTGTGTCGGCTTTGCTTGCTCCAGTTTCGAATGGGGATTGATCATTCTTTCTTCTCGACATTGGGATGTATCTGAAGACGGGTGTGTTCGGTCCTTTTGAAGGTGTCCTACTCCCTTTGGTTGTTGCAGGTTTAGCAAGCTCATCATCATTTTTGCTTGAAGATGGCACTGTTTCCCCTTCTTGCTTCTTGGGCATGGGTTGCCACTCCTGCTTTTTAGGTGCTGTTTTGCCCGTGGATTTGATTTCTTTTTGAAGAGCTTCGAGCATCATGTCTTCGTCCATGTATAACTTGGCATCTGCGAAGTGTGATTCAGCTTCGGTGAATGGCTTGGTATTACCTTGGATTACCTTCACTCATTCCCGGTAGAATTTTAAGCATTGGTGGAGGGTGGATGACACTACCCGCATTCCCGTGGATCCAAGGCCCTCTTAAAAGCAAGCCGTATGAAGTTCTTGCATCAATCACATAGAATATCGTGCTTGATTTGAGTTCACCAATGGTTATCTCCACTCGGATCATGCCCGTCGCTCTTTGTCCTCCTTGGTTAAAACCCTGGATCAGCATACGGCTTAAGGACAGTTCATCCACTTTGATGCCGATTGTGATCATTGTTGACTTTGGTATGATGTTTATGGCTGATCCACCATCCACAAGCATGCGGTTGACTTTGTGTTCCTTTACGTACCCAGAGACAAAGAGAGGACGATTGTGAGGCTTTGATCATAGCAGTAGGTCTTTTATCCGTGAAGTGGATTGTGTCTTGGGCGGCATAACATGTGGCACATTCATGTGGCCGAAGCTTCAAGCTTTCGTCTTTGCTTTCTTGCACTTCGTGGTCGTCGGGACTTGCTAAGACCGCTGCTAGTGCTCTTCGCATCTTTTTTGGCAATTGTAGTGCTTCCTCGATGCTACAGTGTGTTGGCAGACCTTCTTTGGGCGTGAGGGTCTTTTCTTCCTCAGTAGCGATAGCTTTGCCTTTTAAGGGCTCCTTCATCTCTACTTTAACCATGTGACAGGCGACGGTAGTGCAATGTTGGAAGAAGTCATTCGGGAAATACTCATGCAAGGAGATAGGAATACGTGGCTCTTGCTCTATAGGTTCCCTACTGTATGTTGGCTTATCAGCTCTTATACTTCCTTGGGCTTTCTATTATTGCGGCAGCAATGCTTTCTCCCTTGCTCTACCTTTGGCTTTGTGGCTTGCGGTCTTGGCTTCCTCCTTTTTTTGTAAGTCACCAATGTCCATCCTTCTTCATCGCCGGTAGGTGCATCTAGGTCGCTTGCGCCCAGCGGTTGTTGTGCAGAAGGTGTCGTGTGACTTAAGCATTGGCGAGAATGGTCATGAATTCGAAGGATCCAAACATGATAGTAGTAGTATGTGTTGCGGCCGTGTTTTCCAGGTCGAGTTTAATCTACCCTTGTTGTGCCACCTTCATGATGAGTTCCTTGAGGATGAAGCATTTACCAACGGGATGACTTACGATACGATGGTACTTGCAGTACTTGGGATCGTTGACGCGATTCATCTCTTCAGGGCGGTTGCATTTCGGTAACTCGATCACCTTCTTTTCTAGCAAGTCATCTAACATTGCAGCCATACTTGAGTCAGGAAAAGGGTACGTCTTTTGCTCCAGCTCCTTCAAGGTGTTTTTGTACCTGTCTTGGGTGTGAGAAGGCTCGTCTCTCTTTATCTCCTTCGCTTTGTTTTTAGAGGAAATCTTGACGGGCACAGAAGAGGTTTTAATGGGGGTAGTGTTGAAAGTAAAAGCTTCATTGGCGGGTTTATTCCCATGATTGTCCACCTTTGGAGCAAATACATTATCCTTTTTTAAGTCGGAGATTGGCTCATTCCTTTCATGATGGGCGATGCTCAACTCCATGTGGTGGGCGCAGGTGGCTAACTCTTCGAAAGTTCGTGGTTTGATGCCTTGGAGGATGTAGTGCAACCCTCATTGCATGTGTCACATCCCGGCCTGGGCCCCCATCACATCCCGAGCTCGACTCCACCGTAGCACGATATTGTCTGCTTTGGGCCCCGACCACGCCCTCACGATTTTGTTTCTAAGAACTCACGCGAGTAGAACTTCCCAGTGGGTCACCCATCCTGGGAATGCTCTGGCTCCGTACTCTCTTAACTTCGGAGTTCCTACGGAACCCGAAGCTAGTGAGCTCCCAAAAGGCCTCGTGCTAGGTAGAGATGGGAATATACATATAAGGCAGAGATGATCCACACCTCTGGGCGACGTGGGATCTTACAGTCCACCCCCTTAGAGGCCTGACGTCCTCATCGGCACACTTCCGGCCAGGGATTGGCTCTGATACCAAATTGTCACATCCCAGGCCCGAGCCCACACCACATCTAGGGCTCGACTTCACCGTAGCACGATATTGTCCGCTTTGGGCCCCGACCACTCCCTCATGGTTTTGTTTTTGGGAACTCACGCGAGCAGAACTTCCCAGTGGGTCACTCATCCTGGGAATGCTCTGGCTCCGTACTCGCTTAACTTCGGAGTTCCTACGGAATCCGAAGCCAGTGAGCTCCCAAAAAGCCTCGTGCTTGGTAGAGATGAGAATATACATATAAGGCATAGAGGATCCACACCCCTGGGCGATGTGGGATCTTACAGCATGCCTTGGACGTACATCTCAATTTAGGAGACCTCTAAGAGCCTGTCTTTGCAATCGAGGCTTAGAGTGCGCCATCGGTTGATGTAGTCCACGAATGGCTCGTCCTTCTATTGCTTTGTGCTTGTCAGCTCCAGCATGCTTACAGTGCGATGAGTGCTGTAGAAATGTTTGAGGAATTCCCGCTCCAATTGCTCCCAGCTATTGATGGATTCAAGGCTCTAGGTTCGTGTCGAATGCATTCCCTTTCAGAGATCGGACAAATTGCTTCGCGAAGTAGTCTCCTTCCATCCCCGCGTTGTTGCAAGTTTCAACTAAATGGGCGACATGCTGATTTGGGTTTCCCTTTCCATCAAACTGCATGAACTTTGGTGGTTGATAACCCTTCGGCATCTTCAGGGCGTCAATCTTCTTGGAGTAGGGCTTTGAGTACAACACGGAGGTATGTGAGCTCCCTTCATACTGCGCCTTGATAGTGCCGGCGATCATCTCATGCAGCTGCTGGATAAAGAAAGATCCCATGAGCACTGCTGCTTGGTCTGGCTCCCGCTTCTCTTTGACTTTCTCCACAGGAGGCTTCTCTCATTCATCTGTTTCTTTCTTTACTGGATCAGCCTTTAGGTCAACTTTCATGTCGTGCTGCGCCTCCAGTTGGTTGGCGAGTGTGACGATTTGCAAGTCTTTCTCCTCCATAGTCCGTGTGAGTTTTGCGATCGCTTCATTCATTTGAGCCAGCTGCTCTTCAATTGAAGTCGCTCCGGTGGTCATGACTTGCATGGATGCGCTGCTGCTCGAGTCAGTATCGGAAAGCAGGGACTCGGAGTACTTCCTCGGGCTTTCCTCCCTTGGAGCTCTTAGCGAGGCTAGGCTGATCACAGGCTCATGCCTCGGGTGCTCTTGTTCCTCCGGCAGAGTTGATGCAGGGGTGGAAGCCGCGGCAAAGAGAGCTTGTGCTTTTTGCGGATTTGAAGATAGAGATGAGAGGTAAAGATTGTCCCGCCGGGCGTGCCAAATTTGTAAACACAGAAATTCCTGACGAAGAATGAAGACAAGAACACGTGTACAAAGAATATTTTGTATTAATTTTGGGGTTACAATCTCTTTTACAATTTGATCCTCTAATTCTATCTTCGTAAGGTGTAGATTTGTGGATGAGCTATTGATCCAAAGGGCCGTTGGGGCTTGGTCTAAGGATGAACAGTGGTGTGGATTTGTTGATGTTGTTGATCCAAAGGGCAGTTGAGGCTTGATCTTAGGATGAACGAGGATGAACGGATCTTCAAGGGGCTTTTGGGGCTTGATCTTGATGAACGATGAACGGATCTTCAATGGTGGTGGATTTGTTCAAGGATTTGACGAAGAACGAAGAGAGCTTTCTTGATCATTCGGGATTTTTGGGAATTTGGGAGGTTGGGTGCTTGTGTTTCAAAGCTTTCAAGGCTTTGGGGGAATTCTCTTCCAATTTGGGAATAGAGAAATGTATATGTGAATTGTTCCCCCAAAATGAATGAAATTGCTTCCTATTTATAAAATTCCAAAACTTGATTTTTGGATTTAAATAATCAAATGAAATAAATCATTTCGGCCAGGTGTTGACACGTGTCTTGTTGGATGACTTTTCCGATTTATTTCGATTTTTCGTTGGGTCACACGCTACGTGTAAAATTTATGTGACACGTGAACATTGAAATTTTAATTATTGATCAACATTTATTTCACCGAAATTTCGATGTCTACACATTTGACACACATTGTTAGCTAATTCCTTCTCAATAATTATAACAAAACCCAAACTCAGTTAAAAATTCTTTGAACCAGCTACTTCAAAATACTTCTTTGAGCCAATAAAGCAAACGAACTTCAAGACACAACAAACCAATAATCTGCAGGTGATAGGTTAAATTCAAGGTTCTACAAGATCCAATTTAAAAAATTGATAAAGACTAAAATTGCGTTTCAAAAAGTACCAGCTTGCACCACAGCTCTTGCGAGTTAAACAGTTCATGAAGATGGCCTACGGGATGTTTGAAGTACCACCTGATGTGATCCGGGATGTTCTTCTACAGGATGGTGGCCTACGGGGTCAGACGCAAAGTCCCCCTCCAATGTAATATTTCCTTTTGCAGTTCTTTTGTTCGCTTGGGATTTTGTGGTACGCTTTTTCCTTCACCGGATCTTGTACCATTGGAGATTTTCTGACAAGGTTTTAACAGCCCCTGCACGTTAACAGCGGAAGGAATTCTTATGATGAAAATTAGAGCAAGGAAAAATGGCGCTTTTCCATATAATGCAGAACGTTGCAGATCCAATAAGGATTTCGAATCGGAACTATCAAAAGTTTTGTGCAATGAATATAGATTTTATTTTTACCATATTCCAAACTACTCTAATTTACCGGAAGGGAGATTCGAACTTGGTGCAAGGGGTGTGCACATTGCCTTGGCTGACAAGCCTAACGCACATGTTGTGCACTGACAACTTAAAACAATATATTGATGTAGACAAGATTATGCGGTGCAAAAAAACGCAACAAGCTAGTTTTGGATATTTGTGAGTGGCTGGAGAGCACTTCAAGCGAAGAGAGGTTTTGAGTTTTAAGTTTGAGGACAGTTGATTTCTTTCCTCGTTCCCAACCACTTCACGACTAAGAAGTTAGCCAAATTAAATAAGCCTAATCTTCGCTTGGCATAAACATTATTAAAAATTTTACGTTTTCACTTCTTACATACAAAAGGGAAATATGTAGTATACAGTCTATGACTACCAAAAGGATTAATGGCTCGAGTTCAGTTTATGTACCTTTTTCTTCTTCGATAGGATATTAAGCCCATGCTGCTTCTTATGATTTCATCAGTTTCTTCTTCTGCATTTCTTTCAACTCTGGGATCAGACCTCAGTCTTTTGCGGGATTGATTCTCATGGGACGATTCATCACTGCATGCTGCCTTATGATTGCCGTCCTCATTGCATTCACTTGAATATGGCATAGATTGGCATTCGAGCGCATATTCATTGATTAATTTTTCCTTTTCCAGATTAATCCCTATCTTCTTCACCCTGAGATGAATATCATCAGCAGTCGCTGCTCCAACAAAGCGTGCACCAACATTTATCTTGTCTCCGCCTTTCACATTAAGCTTATAGTTTGACAAATGTCCAAGCCAAAGATAATTTTCATGGGAAGTTATTACAGTGGCACGCATAGGAGAGATGAGAAATTCAGTGTTCTGGGTACAATTTGCAACACGAATGCAAAGAGAGCCACCAGATTTGGAGTCGTCTGAAGAATAAATAATGCACACTGTCAATGCTTTTAAATCACCAAAACTTTGCGGCACAACTATTTCACCCTGAGGGTCGATAGGAGTAAACCATGATGGAATTTCATTTCCAGGGAGAAAAAGGCCACCATTTCCGCTCGCACTCCATCCCTATACCATGGAGAAAGATAAGTACAAAAAAGGATTACAAGCATGTATGTATGAGAGAGAGAGACAAAGAGAGAGATACAGAGAGAGAGAGAGAGAGAGAGAGAGAGAGGACCTGTAGGATTGCTTCCTTAAAAGCAGCAGTGAGATTGGTGCACCCTTCCATATGAATCCTTGTCATGGAGTTTAATGCCGTATCCAAGCCTAGAATGTCAGAGAGTTTGGGGGAGTGATTCAGATGCAATTCTCGCATCCTTGACATCTCTGAAAAGTCGGGCATTTTCTCCAACGCAATGCACTCATCCGCTTCCAGGATTTCCAAATTTTTTGGTAAAGCTGGAATTGCCTGAAGGTTTTTGCAATCTTCAAGTATCAATCTCTCAAGATTTGGGATTTTTGAGAAGTCGGGTAATCTGATCAGGCGATTGCAGTATCCAAGATTAAGAAACTTCAACTTCTCAAGTGTCTGTCAGATAAAAGATAATTAATATCAAAATTCAAATAGAAGAAAGAAAGCATGATGTTGGTATTTACAAAACATGGAGGAAAGATTTGATATAGTTTGGTTGAGTTCAATAATGCACCACGTTGGAGTCCTCCCAAACTTGTATGTTGCTATGACTCAGGTCGATATCAACGAGGTTTGTTTGATTAAAATCTCTGGGTATGCCCTTCATAGGAAACTCAGGCCAACACAACCATCTTAACTCTTTGGAAAGGTGTTCGGAAAGGTCTTCACAGTGTCCAGTGAACTGTACGCCTTTGAGTTTGAGTAATCTCAATCCGTGCATCTCTTTAAATGCTTCTGTACTGAAGCTAGACTTGTGACGTTCTGACAAATCTAAAGAGAGTCCTTGAACTTCTTCCCTTCCCTGTTACAAAATAAAATAAGATAAAATAAGACGAGGGTTATTTGCTTCAACTTCAACTGCTGCAGCACCACTAGCTCCGTGAGCCAGAGTATGCTTAGACTTCAGTTTTGTTTTACAGGGCTATTACACTTTTGTTCTCTATTACACTTTCCCTCATCTACCCTCATTTCTCTGTTCATTGAACCTATACCTAATCAATGCATTGTATAATGTATGTTGTACTGTTGACACATTCAGAGAATGCAATTTTCTTAGATGTGGGATATGCATATAAATTCTCCTTATATATGAGCATGCATTTAATATGGAATTTGATTGCGAATGTACTTACAGTTTTGGTCCTCAATACACGTTTTACATCTTCGTGATCCCACAATCTACAACGCTTTCCAAGGATGTCCGGGGATTTTTCTCGTACAATTTCTCTGCCAGTGTCACGAATCAAACCATGCATCATCAGATTGCCTTCTGTGTCAACAGTTACAAGGCATTGGTCGTGCAGTTCCTTAATTCCTATTGTTGTATTACAGTCATGTTGATCCAGTATTTTCATGACATAGTCCTTGTTCATTCCAACAAAGAAACAGGATATATCAAGGAACATAGACTTCACATCGCCATCCTTTAGCCCATCATAGCTTATCTTAAGCCTTTTGTGAATTTCCGAATAAGGCCGCGATCTTTTCCATTTATGCAATGCACTTTTCCATTCACTTGTGCTTTTTCCACATAGATAAGTACCTAAAACTTTTAGTGCCAGTGGCAAACCCCCACAGTAATCAACAACTTCTCTTGAGACTTGAAGATATTCTTCCTCAGGATAATTCTTACTAAAGGCATGCCAACTAAGGAGCTCAAGAGATTCTTCTTCATTCATAGCTGGTAGATGACATATCTTATCCGGTTTTAGTGCCTTTAGCAAATGTTCATTTCTTGTTGTTATGACAATTCTACTTCGTGGACCAAACGAGTCACGTTTTATAGCCAATGCATTTAACTGGTCCACGCTGTCTACATCATCAATTATGACAAGTGCCTTTAGGTTGCCAAGTCTTCTTTTTATATCCTCGGTCCCTTCATCAGCTCTATTAACCTTTGTGTTTCCCAATCTCAATACATCAGAAAGAAGTGTGTTTTGCGAATGAACCAGTTTCTCATCTTCTCTCACATTAGGAAGGAAACTTGCACATTGAAACATATCCTGATATTTGTTGAAAATTCCTTTGGCAACCGTCGTTTTACCCAGTCCGCCCATACCCCAAATTCCGATTATGCCAACATCATATGATCCTTCAACATCCAAATGGTTACCAATTTCTTGCACGCGAGATTCTATTCCAACTGGATTTGGGGCTACGGCTAAGTATGTGTTCTTCAGTTTCCTAGTGATCTCGTCGACAATTTTCCTGACAAACCTTCCTTTATACCTGGTAGTTAAAATTCAGAATAAAAGAAAAGACTAATATCTTTAGTTGTGACTTGTAGAACAAAATTGAAGAAGACAACTCTCCAAAAATATCTAAAAGAGACAATCACTGTGAGACTAAAGTCTCGATATCTGTGCTGATTGAAAGCAGAATGCGTGGATGAGTGTGAGAAGAGAACAGAAAACACAAAGAGATTGTGCAACGAAAATGGAATGAAGTTAGGACTCTAGTGAAAGAGCATAACCTCTGAATTTAATGAGGACCAAGTGAGTGTTAGAAGAGAACACCACAAGGAGAGCGTGCAAAAGATGAAACCACCACAAAGAAGCGGAGGAAAGCCCTCTCTTGCGAAGAGTGATCAGAACTTGTAATCGAAACAGTTCCAAGTCACAAAGATCAAAACGCAGAGAGGGACTACTTGAATCAAAGATGATCAAGTAAGATCTCCAGGAGAGTAAGCCCTCTCACAAGGATTTCGAAGTAAGATCCGACAAGGGACTACTTGAGGAAAAGATGATCAAGGAGAAAAAGGCAAGCAGAGATCAAACTTGTACATAGGTCTCTCAAATATGCCACAACAGTTACTTGTTCAAGTAAAGAATGTAAATGAAATGTTCGTTTGCCAAACGTCTTTACGTGAAATCAATTTGCAGTTGATCGACATTTTGTAAACAGAGGTTGGCAATTGAATTTTATAATTAAGGAATTAAAAAGGAAAAGGAAGTAAGTAGTTACCCATCAGTCGCACTAAAATCCTCGCCCGCCAACCCTGCAGCTTCATTAAGAGCATCTTTCCAGGTCTGCACCATTTTGTTAGGGAAGCGCTCTTGATGTCCCCGAAACGCTTCCGCAAAAGCACCGGTCTGATGCCTGACATCGGAAGGATCGATTTCATAGAAAATTGGCAAAACCATTTGCCCCATTTTTCCTCTGCAGGCCAAGATCTCCACTAGCTCATCAAGACACCATCTCGACTCTGCATACCCGCGTGAGAAGATGACAGCAGCAAGCCTAGAGTCTTTGACTGCTTGCTTCAGTGCTTGTGTGATAATTTCGCCTCTGGTCAATTCGTTCTCGTCGATAAAGACGTTGAATCTGTGGCCTTTCAATGTGCAGTAGAGGTTGTCCACCAAGTTCTTGCGCGTTTCGCCTCTGAAGCTCAAGAACACGTCGTACTTGCTACATTTTGAGGAGGAGGAGGCCATCTTCATCAGTTGGCAATTTGGCATGCGACTGTAGCAGCAATTCTGACGATTTTCAAGTGCCAAAGTAAAGTCAACTCCCCATTGTTTCAAGTCCACAAAAGAGGAGGAGCTTTCTCCATCCTTTGGCTGGCGGGCCCAATTTCTTGGCACTTCTAATTGTGTGGGTCAGGTCTATAGTCTTTTATTTTCTATTTCTCGTTTGATAATATAACTTTCTTTATTGACAAATAAAATTACCTACCTTCTAATTTCATGGAAGCGAATACTATGGAGGAATGAATACAGGCTCTTGGCAACCGTCGAGATTGAACTTTGAATTTCTGCATAATATCTAATTGTTCAGGTGAAGCATTTGCTGCTCTCACCAAGTATTCAAATTATTTTTATTCGAGCAACATTTTAATTTAGTCTAAACTAGAAGTGGGAGAATTCGTATTTAGGTGTACAAAAGGTGAATACGTATGTAGCCAACTTGGCTACGCCTAGTATACGGCAAGTACTCATTCTTATGTGGCATGTGCATATATTCGACATTTCACAAACAAGTCTTCAGATCCATCAACATGAAATTCACTAGTTCTACTTGTTTTAGGTGTAGGTAGGCTTGTAAACGGGTCGGGTTTACTAGACTTGGATCGAGTTCAACCTAACTCGTTAATTTAACGGATCATCCGAACCTAGCCAGTTAAGCTAATGGGTCACCCAAGTCCAAGCCCATTAATCTAATAAGTCACCCATTTCATCTGTTTCACTCATTAACACCCTGTTAACAATTTTTTTTGTCTTTTGTTTTTACATTTTTCATTCTAATACAAATTACGTATCTTTTAACCAAAATTACAAACATTAACTAATAGTCTAACATCATGTATATATACATATGTATGTATGTATCAAACTACAATCTTCCAAATCAACTAATTAATAAAACTCCATAAGGGTTTTACAAAATGTGAAGCACAACTATACGTCATGGGGCAATGCCGTATTCAACGTCATCAAGATGTACCGCCCAATTACATCACTACTTCAAGGAAGAATTTGCATATCGAACACCCAAAAAACACAATTATTTTAGAATCACATAACAAGATTTGGCTTATGGACTAAATTAGAAACACAAAACTCAATTATGTCATTCAGTTTTAGTGCCACGCAATGTCCCAATACTTATAAGGCCAAGCCTGATAAAAGTTGGCTTCTTGGACTAAATATTTTTATATAAACACACACACTAAAACCCAAACTCTCAGTTACTGTTTATTAACAGTAAAGTGGCGAAATTATCCTTCAAATTTTTTTGTTTCGTTCCTTTTCTTTCTGGCTTTTTGCAGTGACAAGACGGTTATTCACTTGGCAGCCACGCCGATGTTGTAAAGCAACTGATGGTAAGGCAAAAAAAATATTAAAAAATATGAGTTAAACCCGGCGTGGCTCGACAAGTCTTTCTTTTAGTCCCAAAAAAGTAAAAATAATGATAAAAAATTGGTGCCGAGACAAAAAAAAAAAAAAAAAAAAAAAAAAAAAAAGGTGATAAAGCAACTGATGGCAGGCGAAAAAAGTATTAAAAAACCGGTTTGGTGCTTTCTGCGGCACGTATAATGTATTCACCATCCGTGAAGCATTTCTTTTAACCTGTTCTTGGTTTTTCAAACCGGAGGCAAATTGTCTACCCTCCAGTTTGATTGCCTTTTCTATGTCCTCCTATTCTATGCGGTCACGGTTAAGTCACGTCAGCATTTTATATTGATTTTTTTATAGAGATAATAAGACAAAAAGTAATAAGAATATAAAATATTGACGTGGTTTAACCGTGACCGCAGAAATAAAAGGGCATAAGAAGGGCACCTAAACAAGAAGGTAGACAATCTGCCTTCTTTCAAACCCACGCACATGGTTTGTGGTCCAGAAAAAGATCAAAAAATGATAAAAACAATCGGTTGTAGGACGAAAAAATAATTAAAAAATATCAGAAGTTAAACCGGCCACAGGATTGTGGGACAAAAACGATAAAAAATGATACTGCACGTGTACACGTGTTGGTCATCGCAGGATGGGAAACGCTTGGCTTTTCTATTTGTTTCCAGAAGGATCTCTCATGTTCTCTCTCAGAACCGCGAACTACAAACCACGAGCCAAAACATCCTTCTCCATTCAAGTCCGTTGATACGCTGTCAACAGCGACAAACCACAAAGGCCAAAATACAAAATCTCATATGCAAACAAGCCCCATATGAACAAAGCTAATCCCTAACCTAACAACTACAAAGATGCACAATGAAGACATAAATTTACCTCTAAAAAGCTCAGCAAAAGATAGAAGCAGCACAACCAGCAACCGTATCCACCACCCGAGGACCAGCAAGGGAAGACTTCTGATGCCAACAAAGTAAGAAGATAGAACATCGTCAGAAGGAGGCGGCACAGAGACCCAAACTAGCTGCAAAGCAGTTTTGCACACCTTCATCTAAGTGAGCGACAACTCGCTCTCAAGGTGGGTAGCAAACACAATGACCAGTTGAGACTTCTCAATCGAAAACAAGCATCCAACAGACAATTGGAGGATTTGTAGGTGGAGGAGTGGGATGGTAGAGGAGAGTTCTCGTGTGATGCACAAAAGAAGGATATCTAAATAGTTGTTTGGGTTAGGAATTAGGCATAAATTTGGAACAAATTTAAATCTGGTGCGGCAAACTGAAAATTTCCGAGAAGTGAGCGGAAAATAAAAATTACGGGGATACAAAAACACCTTTACATTGATAGAATGACACACGACTATAATTTGAAGGCATTTTGATAACCCATTTACTTTGACCGACACCTGACCACGTATGTCTAGGGCTAACCATATTTTGAAACAACGTACGAAAATACCTAACAATCCATGAGTTGATTAAATCAGGAGCTGTTTTTTTTCTTTCTTATTTTTTATTTTTTTTTAAATTAGATTTAAAGTTTTGACCTTCAAATAATCAGCTGTAAATTGATTATTTTTATAAAAAAAAAATCACTTGTAAACTTGCGCCGTTGAATAATATGGTATACTTTTGTGAAATGTGTCTCGGTGCTACGTTGGTTTTGCAAAACACTTATTAACCTATAAATTAAGAAAAATTAATCATATTTTCTTGCATCTCATTTGTAAACACGGAAATTCCTGGTGAAGAACGAAGACAAGAACACGTGTACAAAGAATATTTTGTATTAATTTTGGGGTTACAATCTCTTTTACAATTTGATCCTCTGATTCTATCTTCGTAAGGTGTAGATTTGTGGATGGGCTGTTGATCCAAAGGGTCGTTGGGGCTTGGTCTAGGGATGAACAGTGGTGTGGATTTGTTGATGTTGTTGATCCAAAGGGCCGTTGAGGCTTGATCTTAGGATGAACGAGGATGAATGGATCCTCAAGGGTCTTCAGGGCTTGATCTTGATGAACGGATCTTCAAGGGCCTTTGGGGCTTGATCTTGATGAATGATGAACATATCTTTAAGGGCCTTCGGGGTTTGATCTTGATGAACGGATCTTCAAGGGGCTTTTGGGGCTTGATCTTGATGAACGATGAACGGATCTTCAAGGGCCTTTAGGGCTTGATCTTGATGAACGGATCTTCAATGGCCTTTGAGGCTTGATCTTGATGAACGATGAACGGATCTTCAAGGGCCTTCGAGGCTTAATCTTGATGAACGGATCTTCAAGGGGCTTTTGGAGCTTGATCTTGATGAATGATGAACGGATGATGGACTTCTTCAAGGATTTAACGAAGAACGAAGATAACTTTCTTGATCCTTCGAGATTCTTGGGAATTTGGGAGGTTGGGTGCTTGAAAGCTTTTAGTGTTTCAAAGCTTTCAAGGATTTGGGAGAATTCTCTTCCAATTTGGGAGTAGAGAAATGTATATGTGAATTGGTCCCCCAAAATGAATGAAATGGCTTCCTATTTATAGAATTCCAAAACTTGCTTTTTGGATTTAAATAATCAGATGAAATAAATTCTGCTAGGTGTTGACACGTGTCTTGTTTGATGACTTTTCTGATTTATTTCGATTTTTCGTTGGGTCACACGCTACGTGTAAATTTTGTGTGATACGTGAACGTTGAAATTTTAATTATTGATCAACATTTATTTCACCGAAATTTCGATGTCTACGAATGCCCCTACTTCAAGGCGCGTCTCATACATGTGCTTGTCACTTGTATGGGATGTGTCTTGAAGTTCCTCAATGTAGATGTCGATTCAAATGGCCGTTGAGGCTTGATCTTGAAAGGGCTGCAAATTTCTTCAAGGGCCATCGAGGTTTGATCTTGAATGAAATTGGACCACAAGGAGCTTCACGTGGTAGCTGATCTTTGGCTTGGGTAATGGATGAATCGTCACGTATTTTGTTGCGCTTGTTGACTTTCCACAGATTTGTTCTTGAACTAGGTTGGAGGATTTTTTGGTTTCCCTTCAATTGTTAACTTTCCACAGGCTTATTCTTGAACTGGGTTGGAGATCCGAGTAAGTAAGAGAAAAGTTCCTTGGCGGTGGGGGCGATTTGATGGCGTTACATGGTGAGGCTTTGCTCTTCGGCTACAGTGCTATCGAAAGGTTGTTGAAGCTTATCGAGCTTTTTGATACAATGCCGAGCTTGGATTTGACTCAAACTCCTTCGTCTGGACCATACGGTTCCGCAGGCAAGGGTGTTATGCTATAGTGATCTGTTACAGCTCACCATGTTGCATTCCTCTTTGCTTGTTTCTTTTGCATGGCAGAAGTGGTGAGCAACCTTTTGGTTTTAAATGGTCATTCAGAGCATTACTTCTCAATGACTCATCCATGCTTGGCAACTTCAGTATAAAGAGCCAACATCATATCAACTGTTCTAAAGTATTTGATGAGGAAACTCGAGACTTATTAACAGTTGAAGACGAGCACTCGAGAGCAAGGCTAGGTAAGCAACCAGGCAAAGGTTCCGGGCAATCAGTTCCAGATTGGAAGTTTGATTTCAGGTTCCGACTGATTGCTTTCTTTCTCCTTGTCTTGCAGGCAATAGCAAGGGTAAAGGAAAAGACAGGGAAAAAGCATGTCATGAGATATCTTTGCTTTCAACCCTGATGATATGAAATACTTTTGTTTTTGAAGAAGTAGATTTCCACATGTTTAATCTTGAACTGGGTTGTGAGGTTTCTTCTGCCAGACTTGCACCAAATGTCTGAATTTACTCCTTTTATCTGGAGCTGAACTTGATTTAAGGGTGGCAGACACTTGATATTGAATCAGGCTTGTGATTTCTTTAAGGGTCGTTGAGGCTTGATCTTGAATTTAGATGAGACCACGAGCGGCTTCAGGATTTGGACACCTGGCAAGTAGGTACGAGGTGGAGGTGATGGCCTGTTTCTTTGTTCAATCTTTCCAATTCGTATTGGAGAGGGTTAGGGGATGAATCAACACATGCAGTTGTCGCGCTTACTGATGATCTACAAGATTGATGTTTCATTGTCACTCGTCTTGTCTGTCTTCCAGGCAGATATGGATGAGTACTCGAGAGCAATGATAGGTAAGCGATCAGGGAAGGGGTTCCAGGCAGTCGATTCCTGACTGGAAACTTGGTTCCAAGTGCCGCCCGACTGCTCTCCTTCTCATTGTCCTGCAGGTAAGAACAAGGACAAAGAAAATGACAGGGAGAAAGCATGATATGAGATACTCTTGCTTTCTACCCTGATGATATGAGATACTTTTGCTCTGGTGTGACTTGTTTGCAGAGATATTCTTAGGGAGGAAGAAAACTGAGTATTTCGAGAGGTTTTGCTGGAGTGTACTCTCGAAGGTGAGGAAGAGTTATGCATTCTTGTAGGTCTGCCTTGCCATGAGGACGAACGTCGACATATATAGGGATTTCGCAATAGCAAGTAGTGGTACTATTCCTTTACTCTTATCAGCAACCGTTGGGTAATTGAAACAGTAAGATTAACGCGCTTTCTACTTTGTCAGAAATCTTGGACAAAGTCGTTCGTGATATCTGAAAAACTGAGGTTGTGTCTGAAATGTGCCGACAAGTTTTATCCCAGAAAATCCAGCTTTTGAAATTCGAAGAATGGTGCCTCTTCAATCTTTGAACAAGCTACACGGCTTCTGAAATTCAGAGAGCGGTGCTTCTTCGATCTCTGAACAAGTGGCCTTGTTGCCTCTTCGATTTCTGAACAATCGGCACGGCTTTTGAAATTCAGGGAGGGTGCCTCTTTGATTTCTGAACAGGCTTTGTTGCCTTTTTTTTTTATAAAGGCATTAACCGTGTTCAAAAAACACACTTAGAGAGTTGCCGCCTGTAGGAATTTCCCTCTTTTGTATTTCTGAGAAATCGATTTACCCGACCTTTTCTTCCTTTATCATTTCTGCAAATGGCTTGCCCAACTGATCGTCGTCTTGATTTGAATGTGGGGGAAGATGCTGATATGTCTTCTCCAGACAACATATGACACCCATGATTCTTATCCCCTAACGGTTCTTTTACAATTGGGGACTCTGTGATGAAGAACGACATAACCGCTACTGTGGTAGCTAGAAATCTTCTCACCCCCAAGGATAACATGATCCTTTCCAAGCGGTCTAATAAGCTGGCTGTTTATGACTCTTTGGCTTTCAGTGTTTAGTGTGCGGGCTCCGTATCGAATATGGGCCGACGCCTTGTTGCTCGAACTTGCCAGGTTGAATCATGGACAGCTGAGGTGACGAGTCTTAAGCAAGAGATTAGAGGGCTTCGGCACCAGAATAGAGAGTTGCACATGCTCGCAAATAGTTACTCAACGAGCATGAAAAGAAAGCTTGACCAGCTGCAGGAATCCGAAAATCGGATTCAGAGTGACCATCAGATGTTTGTGGATTTACTCCAGAGGCACCTATTGCCTTCGTCCTCTGGAGTTTTACCGAGTGTTGAGGCTCCAAACAATCAACCTCTGGCGCCTCTTCTTCCTGGAGTTCCGCCGAGTGATGAGGGGCCACCTGATCAACCTTTGTGAAAGCTCCCTCCATTTTTATTTTTATTTTTATTTTTTTATTTTTTTATTTTTTTTATTTTTTTATTTTTTTTATTTTTTTTATTTTTTTTATTTTTTTATTTTTTTTATATGTATGCACATATCTGTATTTTTTTTTTTTGTACAAAATTTAATCCAAATTCTGCTTGTCGTGACTTTGTCTCCATGCCTATCACTTTGTTGTTGCCTTTTTATCATTGCACAACAGCACAAAAGTCCCTGCTTTCATATTGTTTAATGGAAATATAAAAGCAAGTGGTAGAATTCCTCTTTTATCAATGCCTTCAGCCATTTATAAAAAAGCTTGGACGCATGCAGTGATCCATTTGCTTTGGTTGGGTGAAGCCTTCAACTTACTGTCCCCGATATTCTGATGGGTGCATATTACAGAGCAGCAGAGCTTATTGCTTTTATTGTCCACTTGGACGAATGTGTGGGAATTGGGGTGTCTGGCCTTATAATATACATATACATACATATAATACACCTGCACGACACCATCTTTCAAGTTATGATGCCCATCATTAATTTTTTTTTTTTTTTTTTTTTTTTAAAGCTTTCCGTATGGTGCTGATACCAAAACCTTTATATATATATTATTGTTTTAATATACATATAAATACATATAATACATATGTACACACACCCACACGACACCATCTTTCAAGTTATGATGGCCATCATTACTTTCTTTATTTTAACTTTTTTTTTTTTTTTTGAGCTTTCCATACGGTGCTGATACACCATTTCAAAACCTTTATATATATATATATATATTATTGTTTTCTTTTCAGAATGGTGCCCACTGCCCATGCACCACGTTTCCACCATTCTTTTTATATTATTTTCTTGGGTAAATTACAAAAAACTACCTCAACTATTGGGGTCACGACAGTTTCATACCTCATTTTTAAAAATTGACAATGTCATGCCACATCTTACGAATTTGTGACAATGTCATACCTCCGTCAATTTTTCTGTTAGTTTTTCTGTTAAGTGCTAACGTGGCTTGATCTGGGATCCATTTTCTAATCCAACTGGATTAAAAAACTATTAAATATATTTTTAATAATTAAAAAATATTTTTTTATATTAAATCTCTCTCTATCTCTCTCCTCTCTCTCTCTTCTCTCTCTCCCCTTCTCTCTCGCCTCTCTCTCTTCTCTGCCCAAAATTCCCTTCCCATCTCCCCCACACCCCGACCCCTTCCCCACCCATCCCCACCCATCCCAACATCTCTCTCTCTCTCATCTCATTCATTCTTTCTCCTCATCTCCCCCCCCAACTCTCTCTTCCCCATCTTCATCTTGTTAATCTTTAACAGAAAAAAAAAAAAAAAAATTGAAAACCCAGGAAGAAGAAGAGGGAAAAAAAAAATTCAAACCTAGTTTCGGGAAGAAGAAGAAAAAAAAAAAAAAAAAGAAAGCAACCCAGGTCGGGATGCAGAGAAGACAGAGAGGAGAGAGAGAGAGGAGGGGGAGAGAGAGAGAAGGAAGAGAAGGAGGAGGAAGCAAAAAAAAAAAAAAAAAAAAAAAAATACCAACCCAGGTCGGGATGCAGAGAAGAGAGAGAGGAGAGAGAGAGAGAGGAGGTGGAGAGAGAGAGAAGGAAGAGAAGAAGGAAAGAGAAGGAAAAAAAAAAATAGCAACCCAGGTCGGGATGCAGAGAAGAGAGAGAGGAGGGGGAGAGAGAGAGAGAGAGAAGGAAGGGAAGAATGAAAGAGAAGGAGGAGGAAGCAAAAATAAAAAAAAAATAAAAAAAAAAATAGCAACCCAGGTCGGGATGCAGAGAGGAGAGAGAGAGAGGAGGGGAGAGAGAGAGAAGGAAGAGAAGAAGGAAAAAGAAGAGGGGAAAAAAAAAAGAAAAAGCAACGGCAGAAAAGAGAGAGAGGAGAGAGGAGAGAGAAAGATTTTTTTTAATTTTTAATTATTAAAAATATATTTAATAGTTTTTTAATCCAGTTGGATTAGAAAATGGATCCCAGATCAAGCCACGTCAGCACTTAACAGAAAAACTAACAGAAAAATTGACAGAGGTATGACATTGTCACAAATTCGTAAGATGTGGCATGACATTGTCAATTTTTAAAAATGAGGTATGAAACTGTCGTAACCCCAATAGTTGAGGTAGTTTTGTGTAATTTACCCTATTTTCTTTTCATAGTGGTGCCACCACGTTTCCACCATTCTTTTTATATTATTTTCTTTTCGTAATGGTGCATATGCACCTCCAGAAACTTTTGTCCCCTTTTTATTATTTTTTTTTGTTTCCTTTCTTTTTGCCGTCCACCATCATTTTTTTTACACATGGTGCCTGAGGCTAGACCAGGCATTCGTGTTGTGTTTTCCGTGTTCGTGTCGTTTTTATGTCATACTCGATATCTTAACGGGTCGTGTCGTGTAACACTCGTTAAAATAAACAGGTAAAATGACCTGACCCGATAATATTAACGGGTAATATGACCCGACCAGTTAAGGAAAATATATTTTAAACCAATAAATAATTAAATAAAAAACATGATACTTTTTTTGAGTGAAAACGCATTTTTCTTTTAAGTGTATATTTACATATCCAAAATAAGAGCATAATAAAAAAAACATTAGAACATTACAAAATATCAAATGTTCAAAAGATTTGTAAAATTAAGGACATTGGAATATTAGAACATCTTGCACATTTTCTTCCAATCAAACCCTTCAATGTAGAAGTATAAAAAATATAGAAAAAAATATATACACGCTCGTAATAACAAGCTTTACAACTTTCGTGAAAAGCTTAACTTCGAAATTCGTCACTATAATCATATAAATCATAGATCAAAATTTAACCGTTGATTATTGTTTACATTTACGCTTCATTTTTCTCATCAAATTTTATTTTTTCAGATTTACTTTTTTGAAAACATGATCTATTAGAGGATGCAAGAAGATGAACAGTTTGGATCGTTGATATTATATTCAGAGTTTTACGATTAGTGAAAATATTGCTTGATGTTTATAAAATTTCTACAAACTATATGACATCGACTCATATTTCAGTTAACCGTAAATATCGAAACGTGATATCAAAGATCTGAACCGTTCATCTTCTTACATCAGCCAGATGATCATGTTTTCAAAAAATAAAATTTAAAAAATAAAATTCAGTAACAAGAATAAAGCGTAAATGACAATCGACGGTTAAATATAAAATTAAGGTTTATGGATTATAGTGTTGGATTTCGAAGTTAACCCCTTCATGAAAGTTGTAAAGCTTGTCATTATGAGTGATTGGATATTTTTTTTTACATTTTTTAGACTTCTATAATAATTATTATTAATTTTGCCCTCAAATAAAAAACATTATTTATGAGGGTTTGGAGGATTTTAAAAATCTAAACGATAATGTAAGTGTAACCATTATCTACTCGTAGAGGAATAATGATGAATCACAAGTGTTTATACATTCTTTCACATTTTTCATACTTGTATGTATGTCTTCTTAGTTCTTGCCTATATAAATACTATACTAGTTTATTTTAATTTTGGCCAAGAACATGTTAAGTAAAATTTATTATCCTAGTAATGATAATAAAGAACTCTCACAATAAAAATAAATAATGACTAAATTTTTTTTTTTTTTAACTTATATAGAATAATAATACAAAACTATATATTTAATATAGAATATATTGTATATATTAATATGGCTATTGTATTTTATAATAAATTTTTTAGTAATTAAAATTTAAAATTATGAAAATAATTTTTTTTTCTTAACGGGTCACCCGATAATGACCCGATAAGTTATCATGTTGACCAGAAACCCGTTATTTTCGTGTCGTGTCAGAAACTGCCGGGTCTACCTGAAGCACCGCCAACGCACCATTTTTTTTTTTAAAGTTTAATATATACATAATATATGTATATATGTATGTGTGTGTGTATATATACATAGGGATGAAGTAAGAGTTTTCAGATAAGGATGAAGATGGACGGAGAGTCGGAGTCAAGCTTGGTGGTAGTGCAATGCGTCGAGCTTCACGACTGGCTAGTCGTTTGACGGCGGTCACTGAAGTTCTTCGCCGACTTTGATCATGGTAGTGATGTTGCCGTGAGTCTTGCCGCTGCTTGGAGCTTGTTGCAGTGCATCACTTTTACCGTGTGGGGTTGTGCAAAAGACTGTTGTAAGTTTATGCTGTGTAGTGCTTTTTGGTCACAACTTTCCTCGGTGGTGGCGTCGTTGTGCCTCTTGCTGCTGATTGGAGCTTGTTGCAATGCGTCAGTTTTACCGTGTGGGGTTGTGCAAAAGACTGCAGCAAGTTTATGCTGTGTAGAGCCTTTTGGTCACAACTTTCCTCGGTGGTGGCGTTGCTGTGTTTTGCCACCGTTTGCTGCTGCATAAGGGCTGTTGCACTGCCGTTGCTGCTTGCTATGCTCGCTCCACGGAAGAATGCCCATTGCGAGGGTGGCTGTCTGCTGCTACGCTCCATTGCACTCTCGCCGTCCGTTGCACTACTGGATCGACATGCATAATTTTTTTTATTGAAATTTGATTTGCAAGGGGAGATTGCAAAACCTTGATGTTTGTCCAAATCGGCCCAACTGCCTCAGATCTTGGAGAGACACTGTGTTCATTGAATTTTGCCAGCCGGGTGCAGGGAATAGAGAGTGGACCTGCTTGCAAATAGGTCGACCTCACTGAGAGGATTACATATGGTCTCTACAGTTGAGGCTTGCTTCAAGGAAACACATTCGTAGAAATCTTGAGAACCAATTGGCTGAGGGAAGGAATACCAGATTCGCACGTGCCATTCCAGGAGGTGGGCCACCATGCAGTGACGAGCTTGTGTTCGTTAGAGAGTAAGAACTTGTTGCAGGCTGCACCGCCTTGTACGACTATGAACCATCGGCGCACGGACTTGGTCTCGCCGGAGCTAAAGCTAGCAGAAGGGTTGGTGCCGAGAGGGAAGAGGTGTCGCAGAGGAGGGTCGGCCATTACTGGATCCGCAAGTCGAAGCACAAGTCGAGTTGTGATGCACGCTGGAGGTCTAGGTGCATGTTCCGACGGTTTGGGGATAGGCAGCAGCGATGTTGATGATGCCTACCACTGTTTATGGCTTCTTCCGACGACTGGCGTGATAGCGAGCGAAACAAGAAAGCCTACCTTTACTTGTTGCAGTCGGTTGAGATGCAGAGAGGAGAAGGAAGAAGATGGGCTGTAGAGATAGAAGTTAGTGGCGCCAGGAGTATCAGAGTTCCGGGAATCTGAGGAGGAAGAGCGCCGGTGGGCCTGCGCCGATTGAATAGAAACCCAGATCTTGTGGCAGCGATTTCTATGCAAATCACAACTTTGCAAACTTACTGATGTGGATTATGGAGGAGACGAACTGGATGTCGCAGAGATGGCGAAGCTCGGCGGCTTGTCGGATGACGTGCTTGGAGTCGTCGAGGTCGAGCTTCCTTGCTACATCAGAGAGAGTTATCTTTCTACACACCCACTCTCAGAAGCTTCCTTTGGCATGGCTGCGATGGGCCTGGACGTTTGACTTGACCAAGGATTGGGCCTAGGCCGGGTCTTGGACCATGGAAAGGTAGTCGGTTTTTGTTTGGAGTTTAACAAGCTGCCTCACAAATTCAGGCCCAATAAAATGATTATGTCTTGATTGCTGCACCAACTGGATTAGGACTGATTCCATCCACTTTGGTTTGGGGACGGCATTTAAAGTGGAGAAAGACCCCACTTTAATATATATTTGTTTTGTTTTGATTATTTTTTCTTTTGTTTTAATTTATTTGTATTTGTAATAGAATTGACTCTTAATAATCAAATGTTTAATAAAACCTTATTTTTTATTTTGATGTGACTGAACTTGAAGTTGAATGTTCGAGCTGCATACGTACCCTTCTGAATAAGAGATCAAGTCATAACGTAGTTCAGATGGCACATTTTTTTTTTTTTGGTTTTTATTTTTTTCTGTGCCGTACGTAGTTTATGCTTTTGCAGGCTAAGAGCAAGGCTTCTTCTCAGGCATAGTACCGCTTAAAAAACTTGCCGTTTATGAGGCCAATCCTCAAGCCGTCTTCCGTCATGATTAAGTAGGTGTCGTCAATGTAAACCTCTTGTATTATGTATGATCCGTCCCACTTTGATGTGAACTTGCTTTTTGTCTTGTGAGTTGTGATGATGGGTCTACGCAATGCGAGGACGAGATCTTTAGTTTGGAAAGACCTTGGGCAAACTTTCTTGTTGAAAGCCTTGGAGAGTCGTGCTTGATAACACTCCAAGTGCTGCTGAGCTTCGAGCTTTCTCTCATCCAGCGCTTCCAGCTCTTGAAGGCGCAACTTTGCATTCTCTTCATCAGTCAAGCCTTCTTGTATAGCCATTCTTAGTGAGGGCATTTGACTTTAGAGCGGTAGAACAGCTTCCACGCCAATAAGGTTGAGCTTGGGTAGGAGTTATATGTGTCGTCCTATACGCCCAAAGTGCTTCGCTTATTCTTTCGTGCCAGTCTCTTTTTGTTTGGCCGATTACCTTTTTCAGGAGGTTGCACAATGTTTTGTTGAATGCTTCTGCAAGACCGTTAGCCGGAGCATGGTACATGGAAGACTTGTGCTGCTTGAACTTCTATTTCTCGCAGAGCTCATCCACGAGTCGGTTGGAGAACTGTTTTCCGTTATCAGTGATAATGTAGCGGGGTACACCGTATCGGTGGATAATATGCTCCTTGATGAAACAGAAGACAGTTTCCTTTTTGACTTCCCTTAGGGGTATGGCTTCAGCCCACTTGGAGAAGTAATTTGTTGCAGCTAAGATGTAAGCTCCTCCTGCAGATGACTTTGGCACAATTGGTCCTACGACGTCCAATCCCCATCCATTAAACAATCATAAAGCAGCTGTAAGGTGTAACGGCTCAAGCGGTTGATGTATGAAGTTGGCATGGAACTGGCAGGCTTGGCACCTTTCGGCGTGTTCCAGGCAATCCATCACCATGCTTGGCCAGTAGTAACCCATTCTTTTGAGCTGGAAATGTAGCTTTGGTCTAGATTGATGCGCCCCGCATACACCTGAATGTGCTTTTTCTATGGCTTGATTGGCTTCTTCCTCACCTAGGCATCTCAGAAGTACACCTTCAAAAGAGCGTCAGTAGAGTGTCCCTTTGTAGTAGAGGAAACGAGGTGCTCGTCGACGTATTTCAGAGCGGTGTCTAGGATCATTTGGAAGCTTTCCATACTCCAAGTAGTCGATCATAAGCTATCTCCATTCTTTATCTTCGACTAGAAGTACTGAGATGACATTTGTATCATCTAGTGGCATTTCAGTAACGAGCGGGATCACCCATCTTTGGCAAACTGGCACGTCTGCAGCTTCGTCTTCTCCTAGTGTCATACTCGAGGCTAGGTTGGCGAGAGCGTCTGCCATTTGATTTTCTTTTCTTGGTACATGTTCTAGTGTCACTGCCTCGAAATTTTGTAGCAGTTGAGTTGCCAGCCGGAAGTATGGGACGATATCATCTTTCTTCACCTCATATTCATTTAATAGTTGATTGATTATGAGCTTGGAGTCGCCATATACCTCAAGGGCTGTGGTTTCCATCGAAGAACATCGTCCATGTCGGGAAGATGTCGATGTAGAACACCTCCTCGTCAGGCAAGGCGTCTGAGATTTTCCAATCGGCTGGGATTGGATGATCGGTAATGAAGTCTGCTAGCGCTTGTCCCTTGACGGCTTTAGCTGGGACGTAGATGATCTCATATTGATTAAGAAGCAACGCCCATTTAGGTAGTCTCCCTGTCAAGACTGGTTTGGACATGACGTATTTGACCTGGTCAGCTTTAGCAACCAGGTGGATGGTGTAAGCATGCATGTAGTGCCTGAGCTTCTGGATGGCGAACACTAAGGCGAGGAACATCTTTTCTATCGGGGAGTAGTTCAACTCGGCGCCGGTGAGAGTTCGACTAAGGTAGTAAAGCGCTCATTCTTTCTGGGATTCATTCTCTTGTGCCAAGAATGCTTCAACTGAACTTTCCTGAGCGGTGATGTACAATATGAGCGGCCTCCCGGGCACAGGTGGCTTGATAAATACTTTTTTATGCTTTCGAAAGCATTGTGGCATACTTCGTCCCATACAAATGGAACATCTTTATTCAGGAATCAACTGAACAGTTGACAACGCCATGCGAGGTTGGAGATGAAGCGTCTAATGAAAGCTAACTGTCCTTGTAGACTTTTCAGCTCGTGTAAGTTTCTTGGCTCAGGCATGCTTTGAATGGCTTTGATCTTTGATTGGTCCACTTCAATGCCACAGTGCTTGACAATGAAGCCGAGGAACTTTCCAGAGGTGACGCCAAATGCACATTTTAACGGGTTCATCTTGAGGTTGTATTTTCGCAGCCTTTCGAACACTATTCACAAATCCTTCAAGTCATCTGATCTTTTTTTTGTCTTGACCACCACATCGTCTAAGTAACATTCTACATTTTTGTGTAGCATGTCATTGAAGATTTTCTTCATCATGCGTTGATATGTAGCTCCAGCGTTCTTCAAACCAAAGGGCATTACCTTGTAGCAGTAGATACCTTTTGGAGTGCGGAAGGCTGTTAGTTCCTCGTCTTCGAGAGCTATGCGAATTTGATTGTATCCAGAAGAGTCGTCCATCAATGACAATGCCTCGTGGCCAGTGGTTGCGTCCACCATGATTTCGATGATTGGCAAGGGTAAATCGTCATTCGGGCAAACATCGTTGAGGTCCCGGAAGTCTACGCAAACACGTATTTGTCCAGACTTCTTAAGGACAATGACGATGTTGGAGATCCACTTAGGGTTTGCACCTCTCGAATGAAGCCAGCCTCGATTAGCTTGTCCACCTCAGCTTCAATTTGTGGGATGAGCTAGGATCGATAGCGTCTTTGAGTTTGCTTTATCGACCGCTTTCCAGGCTTGACTGCAAGATGATGCACAGCGATGATAGGGTCAAGGCCGGGCATTTCTTTGTAGGTCCAAGCAAAGACGTCTTTATACTCTAATAACAGTTGGTAATACTCCTCTATCTTGTTCGCACTTAGTAGTGCATTTACGAAGATAGGCTTTGGTACTTCGCTCGTGCCTAAATTAAGTTCCTTGAGATCATCAACCGTGGCTTGTCCCCCATCTTCGAGTTGTGGTGGCGCAGCAGTAACATCTTCCTCGGGGATTTCGTCTTCTTTTCCTTCTTGGATCGTGATGTGGAAGACTTCTTGGACCTCATCTTCAATGTTGTCCTCTCAAGCTTGTTGGCATGAAGATTGTCCGGTGTGGATGATGGTGCTCTTTCTTACTTTCAATGGTTCATTTATGTCAACCTCCAAGATTACTTGGCGCCTCATCTTTGAAGGAATCGTGCTTCGAACGTCGCATTTTTCTGCTAGCCCGTCGAGCTTTTTCTCCTATTACGTCATCTCCCTCTTTCTAGAAGGCTTCTTGTTGTCTTCAAGTCTTTCCAAAGTTGACCATCGCGGAGGAGAGCCAGCAGTGTTGCTTTGTCTCTTAGGTTTCGATAACCTTTTGAAAACAGAGCTTTGGGATGTTAGCGCGTTAAGCCTCTTGAAGACGGAAGTTTGGTCTTGACCACCAATGCGATTAAGTGCCAAAATTATGGGCCTTAAACGATTCATCCTATGGAAGACTGGCATCTGAGGGGCGGGTTTAGGCTCCTCTTGATCTTGTTCAATGCTTAAACTGATGTGTTGAGTGCTAGCATTTTTTGCTTTGCTTGAAATCTTCACAGGTGCATTTGGTGTGAAGCCAAGTCCAGCCTTGTTGTTGTCAACTTCGTAGCCATGCTCCTTCAACTTCTTTTGAGTCTTGGTGATGTCACGTTCTTTATCGTTGACGGTGTTTGAAACCTTATTTCCAGGATTCGAAGAGGAAGCAAAGTCGTACCCAGCCTTCGACATGAGTTTGTAGGCATTTGGATCAAAACCTTCTTCAGTCCTCTTGGTTGGAAGAAAGCTTGGTTCCATCCCCTTTGGCAAAGCTTTTATGAAGCCTTGTGGTAATCTTGCAACCTTAGCGTCGCCTAGCTGTGTCAGAGGCAAAACTGCATTTGTCTTGAGCAACTTCACATTATCCTTGTGTCGTTGTGTGTCGGCTTTGCTTCCTCCAGTTTCGAATGGGGATTGATCATTCTTTCTTCTCGACATTGGGATGTATCTGAAGATGGGTGTGTTCGGTCCTTTTGAAGGTGTCCTACTCCCTTTGGTTGTTGCAGGTTTAGCAAGCTCAGCATCATTTTTGCTTGAAGATGGCACTGTTTCCCTTTCTTGCTTCTTGGGCATGGGTTGCCACTCCTGCTTTTTAGGTGCTGTTTTGCCCGTGGATTTGATTTCTTTTGGAAGAGCTTCGGGCATCATGTCTTCGTCCATGTAGAACTTGGCATCTGCGAAGTGTGATTCATCTTCGGTGAATGGCTTGGTATCACCTTGGATTACCTTCACTCATTCCCGGTAGAATTTTAAGCATTGGTGGAGGGTGGATGGCACTACCCCATTCCCGTGGATCCAAGGCCTTCTTAAAAGCAAACCATATGAAGTTCTTGCATCAATCACATAGAATATCGTGCTTGATTTGAGTTCACCAATGGTCATCTCCACTCGGATCATGCCCGTCGCTCTTTGTCCTCCTTGGTTAAAACCCTAGATCAGCAGACGGCTTAAGGACAGTTCATCCACTTTGATGCCGATTGTGGTCATTGTTGACTTTGGTATGATGTTTATGACTGGCCCATTATCCACAAGCATGCGGTTGACTTTGTGTTCCTTTACGTACCCAGAGACAAATAGAGGACGGTTGTGAGGCTTTGATCCCAGCAGTAGGTCTTCGTCCATGAAGTTGATTGTGTCTTGGGCGGCATAACATGTGGCACATTCATGTGGCCGAAGCTTCAAGCTTTCGTCTTTGCTTTCTTGCACTTCGTGGTCGTCGGGACTTGCTAAGACCGCTGCTAGTGCTCTTCGCATCTTTTTTGGCAATTGTAGTGCTTCCTCGATGCTACAGTGTGTTGGCAGACCTTCTTTGGACGTGAGGGTCTTTTCTTCCTCAGTGGCGATAGCTTTGTCTTTTAAGGGCTCTTCCATCTCTACTTCAACCATGTGACAGGTGACGGTAGTGCACTGTTGGAAGAAGTCATTCTGGAAATACTCATGCAAGGAGACAGGAATACGTGGCTCTTGCTCCATAGGTTCCCTACTGTATGTTGGCTTAGCAGCTCTTATGCTTCCTTTGGGCTTTCTATTATTGCGGCGGCAGTGCTTTCTCCCTTGCTCCACCTTTGGCTTTGTGGCTTGCGGTCTTGGCTTCCTCGTTTTTTTGTAGGTCACCAATGTCCATCCTTCTTCATCGCCGGTAGGTGCATCTAGGTCGCTTGCCCCCAGCGGTTTTTGTGCAGAAGGTGTCGTGTGACTTAAGCATTGGCGGGAATGGTCATGAATCCTTTGGAAGGGAACGAGATCGAAGGATCCAAACATGATAGTAGTAGTATGTGTTGCGGCCATGTCTTCTAGGTCGAGTTTAATCTACCCTTGTTGTGCCAGCTTCATGATGAGTTCCTTGAGGATGAAGCATTTACCAACGGGATGACTTACGGTACGATGGTACTTGCAGTACTTGGGATCGTTGACGCGATTCATCTCTTCGGGGCGGTTGCATTTTGGTAACTCGATCACCTTCTTTTCTAGCAAGTCATCTAACATTGCAGCCATATCTGAGTCAGGAAAAGGGTACGTCTTTTGCTCCAGCTCCCTCAAGGTGTTTTTGTACCTGTCTTGGGTGCGAGAAGACTCGTTTCTCTTTATCTCCTTCGCTTTGTTTTTAGAGGAAATCTTGAAGGGCGCAGAAGAGGTTTTAATGGGGGTAGTGTTGATAGTAAAAGCTTCATTGGCTGGTTTCTTTCCATGATTGTCCACCTTTGGAGCAAATACCTTATCCTTTTTTAAGTCGGAGATTGGCTCATTCCTTTCATGATGGGCGATGCTCAACTCTATGTCGTGGGTGCAGGTGGCTAACTCTTCGAAAGTTCGTGGTTTGATGCCTTGGAGGATGTAGTGCAACCCTCATTGCATGTGTCACATCCCGGCCCGGGCCCCCACCACATCCTGAGCTCGACTCCACCGTAGCACGATATTGTCTACTTTGGGCCCCGACCACGCCCTCACGATTTTGTTTCTGAGAACTCACGCGAGTAGAACTTCCCAGTGGGTCACCCATCCTGGGAATGCTCTGGCTCCGTACTCTCTTAACTTCGGAGTTCCTACGGAACCCGAAGCCAGTGAGCTCCCAAAAGGCCTCGTGCTAGGTAGAGATGAGAATATACATATAAAGCAGAGATGATCCATACCTCTGGGCGATGTGGGATCTTACAATCCACCCCCTTAGAGGCCCGACGTCCTCGTCGGCACACTTCCGGCCAGGGATTGGCTCTGATACCAAATTGTCACATCCCGGCTCGAGCCCACACCACATCTAAGGCTCGACTCCACCGTAGCACGATATTGTCCGCTTTGGGCCCCGACCACGCCCTCATGGTTTTGTTTTTGGGAACTCACGTGAGCAGAAACTTCCCAATGGGTCACTCATCCTGGGAATGCTCTGGCTCCGTACTCGCTTAACTTCGGAGTTCCTACGGAATCCGAAGTCAATGAGCTCCCAAAAGGCCTCGTGCTAGGTAGAGATGAGAATATACATATAAGGCATAGAGGATCAACACCCCTGGGCGATGTGGGATCTTACAGCATGCCTTGGACGCACATCTCAATTTAGGAGACCTCTAAAAAGCCTGTCTTTGCAGTCGAGGCTTAGAGTGTGCCATCGGTTGATGTAGTCCACGACTGGCTCGTCCTTTTATTGCTTTGTGCTTGTCAACTCCAGCATGCTTACAGTGCGGTGGGTGCTGTAGAAATGGTTGAGGAATTCCCACTCCAATTGCTCCCAGCTGTTGATGGATTCAGGCTCTAGGTTCGTGTCGAATGCATTCCCTTTCAGAGATCGGACAAATTGCTTCGCGAAGTAGTCTCCTTCCGTCCCCGCGTTGTTGCAAGTTTCAACGAAATGGGCGACATGCTGATTTGGGTTTCCCTTTCCATCAAACTGCATGAACTTTGGTGGTTGATAACCCTTCGGGATCTTCAGGGCGTCAATCTTCTTGGAGTAGGGCTTTGAGTACAACACGGAGGTATATGAGTTCCCTTCATACTGCGCCTTGATAGTGTCGGCGATCATCTCATGCAGCTGCTGGATAAAGAAATATCCCATGAGCACCGCTGCTTGGTCTGGCTCCCGCTTCTCTTTGACTTTCTCCACCAGAGGCTTCTCTCCTTCATCGGTTTCTTTCTTTACTGGATCAGCTTTTAGGTCAACTTTCATGTTGTGCTGCGCCTCCAGTTGGTTGGCGAGTGCGACAATTTGTAAGTCTTTCTCCTACATAGTCCGTGTGAGTTTTGAAATCGCTTCATTCATTTGAGCCAGCTGCTCTTCAATTGAAGTCGCTCCGGTGGTCATGACTTGCATGGCTGTGCTGCTGCTCGAGTCAGCATCGGAAAGCAGGGACTCGGAGTACTTCCTCGGGCTTTCCTCCCTTGACGCTCTTAGCGAAGCTAGGGTGATCACAGGCTCATGCCTCGGGTGCTCTAGTTCCTCCGGCAGAGTTGATGCAGGGGTGGAAGCCGCGGCAAAGAGAGCTCTTGCCTTGCTCCGGGTTGTGATGCCCGAAATGTTACCACTTGCAGCGAGGATGTTCTTGTTCTTCGCTTTGGTTGCGGGAACAACTTGATCCTTTCTTGATGCCATTTGTGCTTTTTGCGAATTTGAAGATAGAGATGAGAGGTAAAGATTGTCCCGCCGTGCGTGCCAAATTTGTAAACACAGAAATTCCTGACGAAGAACGAAGACAAGAACAGGTGTACAAAGAATATTTTGTATTAATTTTGGGGTTACAATCTCTTTTACAATTTGATCCTCTAATTCTATCTTCGTAAGGTGTAGATTTGTGGATGAGCTATTGATCCAAAGAGCCGTTGGGGCTTGATCTTAGGATGAACGAGGATGAATGGATCTTCAAGGGCCTTTGGGGCTTGATCTTGATGAACGATGAACGGATCTTCAAGGGCCTTAGGGGCTTGATCTTGATGAACGGATCTTCAAGGGGCTTTTGGGGCTTGACCTTGATGAACGATGAACGGATCTTCAATGGTGGTGGATTTCTTCAAGGATTTGACGAAGAACAAAGAGAGCTTTCTTGATCATTAGGGATTCTTGGGAATTTGGGAGGTTGGGTGCTTGTGTTTCAAAGCTTTCAAGGCTTTGGAGGAATTCTCTTCCAATTTGGGAATAGAGAAATGTATATGTGAATTGGTCCCCCAAAATGAATGAAATGACTTCCTATTTATAGAATACCAAAACTTGATTTTTGGATTTAAATAATTAAATGAAATAAATCATTTCTGCCAGGTGTTGACACGTGTCTTGTTGGATGACTTTTCCGATTTATTTCGATTTTTCGTTGGGTCACACGCTACGTGTAAAATTTATGTGACACGTGAACATTGAAATTTTAATTATTGATCAACATTTATTTCACCGAAATTTCGATGTCTACACATTTGACACACATTGTTAGCTAATTCCTTCTCAATAATTATAACAAAACCCAAACTCAGTTAAAAATTCTTTGAACCAGCTACTTCAAAATACTTCTTTGAGCCAATAAAGCAAACGAACTTCAAGACACAACAAACCAATAATCTGCAGGTGATAGGTTAAATTCAAGGTTCTACAAGATCCAATTTAAAAAATTGATAAAGACTAAAATTGCGTTTCAAAAAGTACCAGCTTGCACCACAGCTCTTGCGAGTTAAAACAGTTCATGAAGATCAGTGGTCACACAAAATTTGTCCTTTGCCAGATACCTGGTGCAATAGACACTCGTGAGCCACACGGCAAATTCAACTGCTCATACCTTGGCTAAATATGCGTTATCTGTTGTTGATTGTTTTGAGTAGTTTGAAGTACCACCTGATGTGATCCGGGATGTTCTTCTACAGGATGGTGGCCTACGGGGTCAGACGCAAAGTCCCCCTCCAATGTAATATTTCCTTTTGCAGTTCTTTTGTTCGCTTGGGATTTTGTGGTACGCTTTTTCCTTCACCGGATCTTGTACCATTGGAGATTTTCTGACAAGGTTTTAACAGCCCCTGCACGTTAACAGCGGAAGGAATTCTTATGATGAAAATTAGAGCAAGGAAAAATGGCGCTTTTCCATATAATGCAGAACGTTGCAGATCCAATAAGGATTTCGAATTGGAACTATCAAAAGTTTTGTGCAATGAATATTGTTTTTATTTTTACCATATTCCAAACTACTCTAATTTACCGGAAGGGAGATTCGAACTTGGTGCAAGGGGTGTGCACATTGCCTTGGCTGACAAGCCTAACGCACATGTTGTGCACTGACAACTTAAAACAATATATTGATGTAGACAAGATTGTGCGGTGCAAAAAAACGCAACAAGCTAGTTTTAGATATTTGTGAGTGGCTGGAGAGCACTTCAAGCGAAGAGAGGTTTTGAGTTTTAAGTTTGAGGACAGTTGATTTCTTTCCTCGTTCCCAACCACTTCACGACTAAGAAGTTAGCCAAATTAAATAAGCCTAATCTTCGCTTGGCATAAACATTATTAAAAATTTTACGTTTTCACTTCTGACATACAAAAGGGAAATATGTAGTATACAGTCTATGACTACCAAAAGGATTAATGGCTCGAGTTCAGTTTATGTACCTTTTTCTTCTTCGATAGGATATTAAGCCCATGCTGCTTCTTTCTCGATGATTTCATCAGTTTCTTCTTCTGCATTTCTTTCAACTCTGGGATCAGACCTCAGTCTTTTGCGGGATTGATTCTCATGGGACGATTCATCACTGCGTGCTGCCTTATGATTGCCGTCCTCATTGCATTCACTTGAATATGGCATAGATTGGCATTCGAGCGCATATTCATTGATTAATTTTTCCTTTTCCAGATTAATCCCTATCTTCTTCACCCTGAGATGAATATCATCAGCAGTCGCTGGTCCAACAAAGCGTGCACCAACATTTATCTTGTCTCCGCCTTTCACATTAAGCTTATAGTTTGACAAATGTCCAAGCCAAAGATAATTTTCATGGGAAGTTATTACAGTGGCACGCATAGGAGAGATGAGAAATTCAGTGTTCTGGGTACAATTTGCAACACTAATGCAAAGAGAGCCACCAGATTGGGAGTCGTCTGAAGAATAAATAATGCACACTGTCAATGCTTTTAAATCACCAAAACTTTGCGGCACAACTATTTCACCCTGAGGGTCGATAGGAGTAAACCATGATGGAATTTCATTTCCAGGGAGAAAAAGGCCACCATTTCCGCTCGCACTCCATCCCTATACCATGGAGAAAGATAAGTACAAAAAAGGATTACAAGCATGTATGTATGAGAGAGAGAGAGAGAGAGAGAGAGAGAGAGGACCTGTAGGATTGCTTCCTTAAAAGCAGCAGTGAGATTGGTGCACCCTTCCATATGAATCCTTGTCATGGAGTTTAATGCCGTATCCAAGCCTAGAATGTCAGAGAGTTTGGGGGAGTGATTCAGATGCAATTCTCTCATCCTTGACATCTCTGAAAAGTCGGGCATTTTCTCCAACGCAATGCACTCATCCGCTTCCAGGATTTCCAAATTTTTTGGTAAAGCTGGAATTGCCTGAAGGTTTTTGCAATCTTCGAGTATCAATCTCTCAAGATTTGGGATTTTTGAGAAGTCGGGTAATCTGATCAGGCGATTGCAGTATCCAAGATTAAGAAACTTCAACTTCTCAAGTGTCTGTCAGATAAAAGATAATTAATATCAAAATTCAAATAGAAGAAAGAAAGCATGCTGTTGGTATTTACAAAACATGGAGAAAAGGTTTGATATAGTTTGGTTGAGTTCAATAATGCACCACGTTGGAGTCCTCCCAAACTTGTATGTTGCTATGACTCAGGTCGATATCAACGAGGTTTGTTTGATTAAAATCTCTGGGTATGCCCTTCATAGGAAACTCAGGCCAACACAACCATCTTAACTCTTTGGAAAGGTGTTCGGAAAGGTCTTCACAGTGTCCAGTGAACTGTACGCCTTTGAGTTTGAGTAATCTCAATCCGTGCATCTCTTTAAATGCTTCTGTACTGAAGCTAGACTTGTGACGTTCTGACAAATCTAAAGAGAGTCCTTGAACTTCTTCCCTTCCCTGTTACAAAATAAAATAAGATAAAATAAGACGAGGGTTATTTGCTTCAACTTCAACTGCTGCAGCACCACTAGTTCCGTTAGCCAGAGTATGCTTAGACTTCAGTTTTGTTTTACAGGGCTATTACACTTTCCCTCATCTACCCTCATTTCTCTGTTCATTGAACCTATACCTAATCAATGCATTGTATAATGTATGTTGTACTGTTGACACATTCAGAGAATGCAATTTTCTTAGATGTGGGATATGCATATAAATTCTCCTTATATATGAACATGCATTTAATATGGAATTTGATTGCGAATGTACTTACAGTTTTGGTCCTCAATACACGTTTTACATCTTCGTGATCCCACAATCTACAACGCTTTCCAAGGATGTCCGGGGATTTTTCTCGTACAATTTCTCTGCCAATGTCACGAATCAAACCATGCATCATCAGATTGCCTTCTGTGTCAACAGTTACAAGGCATTGGTCGTGCAGTTCCTTAATTCCTATTGTTGTATTACAGTCATGTTGATCCAGTATTTTCATGACATAGTCCTTGTTCATTCCAACAAAGAAACAGGATATATCAAGGAACATAGACTTCACATCGCCATCCTTTAGCCCATCATAGCTTATCTTAAGCCTTTTGTGAATTTCCGAATAAGGCCGCGATCTTTTCCATTTATGCAATGCACTTTTCCATTCACTTGTGCTTTTTCCACATAGATAAGTACCTAAAACTTTTAGTGCCAGTGGCAAACCCCCACAGTAATCAACAACTTCTCTTGAGACTTGAAGATATTCTTCCTCAGGATAATTCTTACTAAAGGCATGCCAACTAAGGAGCTCAAGAGATTCTTCTTCATTCATAGCTGGTAGATGACATATCTTATCCGGTTTTAGTGCCTTTAGCAAATGTTCATTTCTTGTTGTTATGACAATTCTACTTCGTGGACCAAACGAGTCACGTTTTATAGCCAATGCATTTAACTGGTCCACGCTGTCTACATCATCAATTATGACAAGTGCCTTTAGGTTGCCAAGTCTTCTTTTTATATCCTCGGTCCCTTCATCAGCTCTATTAACCTTTGTGTTTCCCAATCTCAATACATCAGAAAGAAGTGTGTTTTGCGAATGAACCAGTTTCTCATCTTCTCTCACATTAGGAAGGAAACTTGCACATTGAAACATATCCTGATATTTGTTGAAAATTCCTTTGGCAACCGTCGTTTTACCCAGTCCGCCCATACCCCAAATTCCGATTATGCCAACATCATATGATCCTTCAACATCCAAATGGTTACCAATTTCTTGCACGCGAGATTCTATTCCAACTGGATTTGGGGCTACGGCTAAGTATGTGTTCTTCAGTTTCCTAGTGATCTCGTCGACAATTTTCCTGACAAACCTTCCTTTATACCTGGTAGTTAAAATTCAGAATAAAAGAAAAGACTAATATCTTTAGTTGTGACTTGTAGAACAAAATTGAAGAAGACAACTCTCCAAAAATATCTAAAAGAGACAATCACTGTGAGACTAAAGTCTCGATATCTGTGCTGATTGAAAGCAGAATGCGTGGATGAGTGTGAGAAGAGAACAGAAAACACAAAGAGATTGTGCAACGAAAATGGAATGAAGTTAGGACTCTAGTGAAAGAGCATAACCTCTGAATTTAATGAGGACCAAGTGAGTGTTAGAAGAGAACACCACAAGGAGAGCGTGCAAAAGATGAAACCACCACAAAGAAGCGGAGGAAAGCCCTCTCTTGCGAAGAGTGATCAGAACTTGTAATCGAAACAGTTCCAAGTCACAAAGATCAAAACGCAGAGAGGGACTACTTGAATCAAAGATGATCAAGTAAGATCTCCAGGAGAGTAAGCCCTCTCACAAGGATTTCGAAGTAAGATCCGACAAGGGACTACTTGAGGAAAAGATGATCAAGGAGAAAAAGGCAAGCAGAGATCAAACTTGTACATAGGTCTCTCAAATATGCCACAACAGTTACTTGTTCAAGTAAAGAATGTAAATGAAATGTTCGTTTGCCAAACGTCTTTACGTGAAATCAATTTGCAGTTGATCGACATTTTGTAAACAGAGGTTGGCAATTGAATTTTATAATTAAGGAATTAAAAAGGAAAAGGAAGTAAGTAGTTACCCATCAGTCGCACTAAAATCCTCGCCCGCCAACCCTGCAGCTTCATTAAGAGCATCTTTCCAGGTCTGCACCATTTTGTTAGGGAAGCGCTCTTGATGTCCCCGAAACGCTTCCGCAAAAGCACCGGTCTGATGCCTGACATCGGAAGGATCGATTTCATAGAAAATTGGCAAAACCATTTGCCCCATTTTTCCTCTGCAGGCCAAGATCTCCACTAGCTCATCAAGACACCATCTCGACTCTGCATACCCGCGTGAGAAGATGACAGCAGCAAGCCTAGAGTCTTTGACTGCTTGCTTCAGTGCTTGTGTGATAATTTCGCCTCTGGTCAATTCGTTCTCGTCGATAAAGACGTTGAATCTGTGGCCTTTCAATGTGCAGTAGAGGTTGTCCACCAAGTTCTTGCGCGTTTCGCCTCTGAAGCTCAAGAACACGTCGTACTTGCTACATTTTGAGGAGGAGGAGGCCATCTTCATCAGTTGGCAATTTGGCATGCGACTGTAGCAGCAATTCTGACGATTTTCAAGTGCCAAAGTAAAGTCAACTCCCCATTGTTTCAAGTCCACAAAAGAGGAGGAGCTTTCTCCATCCTTTGGCTGGCGGGCCCAATTTCTTGGCACTTCTAATTGTGTGGGTCAGGTCTATAGTCTTTTATTTTCTATTTCTCGTTTGATAATATAACTTTCTTTATTGACAAATAAAATTACCTACCTTCTAATTTCATGGAAGCGAATACTATGGAGGAATGAATACAGGCTCTTGGCAACCGTCGAGATTGAACTTTGAATTTCTGCATAATATCTAATTGTTCAGGTGAAGCATTTGCTGCTCTCACCAAGTATTCAAATTATTTTTATTCGAGCAACATTTTAATTTAGTCTAAACTAGAAGTGGGAGAATTCGTATTTAGGTGTACAAAAGGTGAATACGTATGTAGCCAACTTGGCTACGCCTAGTATACGGCAAGTACTCATTCTTATGTGGCATGTGCATATATTCGACATTTCACAAACAAGTCTTCAGATCCATCAACATGAAATTCACTAGTTCTACTTGTTTTAGGTGTAGGTAGGCTTGTAAACGGGTCGGGTTTACTAGACTTGGATCGAGTTCAACCTAACTCGTTAATTTAACGGATCATCCGAACCGAGCCAGTTAAGCTAATGGGTCACCCAAGTCCAACCCATTAATCTAATAAGTCACCCATTTCATCTGTTTCACTCATTAACACCCGTTAACAATTTTTTTTGTCTTTTGTTTTTACATTTTTCATTCTAATACAAATTACGTATCTTTTAACCAAAATTACAAACATTAACTAATAGTCTAACATCATGTATATATACATATGTATGTATGTATCAAACTACAATCTTCCAAATCAACTAATTAATAAAACTCCATAAGGGTTTTACAAAATGTGAAGCACAACTATACGTCATGGGGCAATGCCGTATTCAACGTCATCAAGATGTACCGCCCAATTACATCACTACTTCAAGGAAGAATTTGCATATCGAACACCCAAAAAACACAATTATTTTAGAATCACATAACAAGATTTGGCTTATGGACTAAATTAGAAACACAAAACTCAATTATGTCATTCAGTTTTAGTGCCACGCAATGTCCCAATACTTATAAGGCCAAGCCTGATAAAAGTTGGCTTCTTGGACTAAATATATATATATATATATATATATATATATATATATATATATATATAAACACACACACTAAAACCCAAACTCTCGGTTACTGTTTATTAACAGTAAAGTGGCGAAATTATCCTTCAATTTTTTTTTGTTTCGCTCCTTTTCTTTCCTGCTTTCTGCAGTGACAAGACGGTTATGCCCTTGGCAGCCACGCAGATGTTGTAAAGCAACTGATGGTAAGGCAAAAAAAATATTAAAAAATATGAGTTAAACCCGGCGTGGCGCGACAAGTCTTTCTTTTAGGGACAAGGATCCTCGCCGGATCCCCTTCATGGGGATCCTAGGGATCAATGTATGTGGGCCGTTGATCGAAAATCGTGCGGTCCAAATTAAATGTTTTTTATATTTTTAAAAGTAAAATAACCTCGTTTTGCGTGAAAAATATAAAAAAAGAAAAAACTGTGGCCGCACGATTTTCGATCAACGGTCTAGATGTGTTGATCCCTAGGATCCCCATGGAGGGGATCCGGCGGGGATCCAATTCCTTCTTTTAGTCCCAAAAAGTAAAAATAATGATAAAAAATTGGTGCCGAGACAAAAAAAAATGTGATAAAAGCAACTGATGGCAGGCGAAAAAAGTATTAAAAAACCGGTTTGGTGCTTTCTACGCCACGTATAATGTATTCACCATCCGTGAAGCATTTCTTTTAACCTGTTCTTGGTTTTTCAAACCGGAGGCAAATTGTCTGCCCTCCAGTTTGAGTGTCTTTTCCATGTCCTGCGGTCACGGTTAAGTCACGTCAATATTTTATATTGATTTTTTTATAGAGATAATAAGACAAAAAGTAATAAGAATATAAAATATTGACGTGGTTTAACCGTGACCGCAGAAATAAAAGGACATAAGAAGGACACCTAAACAAGAAGGTAGACAATCTGCCTTTTTTCAAACCCACGCACATGGTTTGTGGTACAGAAAAGATCAAAAAATGATAAAAAAAAATCGGTTAAAAAATATCAGAAGTTAAACCGGCCACAGGATTGTGGGACAAAAATGATAAAAAATGATACTGCACGTGTACACGTGTTGGTCATCGCAGGATGGGAAACGCTTGGCTTTTCCATTTGTTTCCAGAAGGATCTCTCATGTTCTCTCTCAGAACCGCGAACTACAAACCACGAGCCAAAACATCCTTCTCCGTTCGACAGCATCTCCACCCTTCTCCTCCGTTGTACAACATCTCACCTTCCAGGCTCCTCCCTCCAAGCTCCTCCTCTCCTTCTCATAGGTATTTTTTTTTATCTTTGTATTTCCTCATATCCCTCTTGCTTTTACCAATTACCACGTGTAAATACAATATAATCTCCACTCTCTCTCTCAGATCCTTACCACTAGGCGATTATGGCAGCAAGGGCATCTCTCTCGGCGTTGTCGGAGGCCAGGTCTCTTCATCTGCTTCCACTCCATTCGTTTTATTTTTTTATTTTTCATCTTGAAAAATGAAAAAATGGCTCAAGTTTTTTATATTTTCCAATGCTATTATATATACTTTTTTATTTATAGAAATTAGTTCTGATTTTCCAGTTCACCCAAACCGATTTTCGACTTTTGGTCTATTTTCAGCTATTCCGCTCCATACATAACCAAACGGGAGAACAAGGTAATGTGTCTCACTCTCAGTCTTTGTTTTATCTATCCTTTTGTTTATTTGGGCTGAAAGATTCCAAGAATTATAATTTAGAAACTGCAAAGCAATAGGATGTGGGTGTCACGCCCCGATTCCGCCATACGTCCAGGATCGACACGTGACATCACCAAATCCCCGTATCTCAACATACCCCGTCTCCGGAATATGGTAATTCACATGGTCACGCCCCGATCCCGACATACGTCCAGGATCGACACGTGACATTACCAAATCCCCGTGACAATGGGTTAGCGGTCCACTACTAGCCCTCACACTTCATCACATCCATCCAATCATACAATACAACTCATATTTCCAATGCACAAGTCAAATCATACTTAATGAAAATAGATCGATGGCCAGAAACAAAAATAACAGTTCAATAGAATTCACATTTAATAAACATAGATCTATGGCATAAATATATAAAATTCACATTTATAAGACCAAGACATATTCACATAAGAAATTAAGATAATAACCACATTACATATATTCAAGTCACTCTCTATCCAATGTAGGCCCACTAGACTTCAATTAGTCTCCCGTAGTACTCATTTTAGTATTTAGAACGTTTCGAGATATTTTGACCAAATATCAACTCTCAATCAACGGTAAGGTCCATAACTCTTCGTAATTCAATCCAGAAGCTCCGCACATTGAATTTCAGATCCGTAACTTCCCAAAGTCCACATTATGCTCAAATAACAACATACTAAAATCTCATCACGATCCGACGGTCGGATCTCTGCCAATTTCAAATTCAAGTGGTGATCGACATTTAATTTTACAAACTTAGAAATTCAATTAGGGGAGATCTGTACGTCGGATTTCCGATCCATAAGTTTCTATGGTCCTCAAATATTATGTTCTATCATGCATTAAGGTTTGGCGACGATCCAACGGTCGAATCGTCGATTCTCATTTTGACCAACTAAGGTATCGTAATGAAACTAAGTCCAATCATTCAAATTACGTCATGCGGTTAGTAAACATGAACTCAAGGCATCTAATTTAACTTATAAGAACATCTTCGGCCCACTGGCCAGGCCGCCGCCACACGAGCCGCCGCGGGTGGCGGTCAGTCGCCCCGACTTGCCGGAAAATTCAACTATTTTTTAAAATTACCAAAAAATACAGAAATGAAGATCTCGAAGTGTAGAACAAACTTTATACCTGTGGCCAAGTCCAATTTGGCCAAGAAAGCCTCCAATTCCATCAAAACCTGTCGGTACCCTAAGAATTGGGTGTTCCTTGATTCATCTTCAACTCAACTCCGATGCTTCAATCAATGATTGTGCATTGTTCCTGAGCTCTAGGGAGGTAATTTGATGGTGGGAATAGATGGAAATCATTTCACAAATGGTCGATTCCACCATCGTGCCCCGTGAACCCTCCGGTGCTAACTCACGAATTCGAGATCCATTCGTGTTAATTTTTGAATGAATATGGAAGAGAAGATGATGTTAAGTTGATTCCAGGTAGTGGGTGGCTGCAATTCGACGGAAAAATCGCCTGAAAGGCGTCAAAAACATCAATTTCTGCCGGTATGCCCGCGGGTCACGGTGACCCGGTTTGGTTGGGTATCTGGGATGAATCCCCTCCATTTCCTTCCCCCTCCTTTCTCTCCTTTGTTTTCTGATTGGGCAGCCCTCTCTTTCTCTCCTCTCCCGATTCGCTGCACATTTCTCCTTTTTCCCTCATGTTCTGCTTTCCTCTCCCCTCCTTCTTTCGCTGCTCTCCCCCGCGGCTTTTTCCTTCCTATTCTTTTTTTTTCTTTCATTTAGCTGCCATTTGGCAGCTCAATTTCTTTCTTTTTTTTTTCTCAACCACTCTTGTGGTTTCCTTTTTCAACACTATACGATCGAGGTACCTTAAAAAAATATACGTCGTAAATATAAACGTGTTAAAATTAATAATACGAAAATACGTAATTTACTTAGTAAAATCTGGGGACGGGATTTCACAGTGGGTCTATGTTTCTAACTTCTAATGAGTTTGATTTTTCAGGGTAAGAATTCAAAAGTGGGTACTTTTTTGTTATTTGGTGAATTAGGTTTTGTGGTTTGCGGAGAAATTTTAACAGCAGCCAGATCTGAAGGAGCTGGTGTAGTGCTACACCACAAACTGGGTGAAGGTCACTATAAGTATTAGTCACTACAAGAGTGTTGGACTGTCCTCATTCTGGAACCAGGTTTAAGAGGGCCCTGACACTAACATTGAAACCGGTATATAACCCTCTTCTTTTCGCCTATTAGTCTTTCGCTTACTCGAGTATATGCTGTCATTTAAAATTAGTGGTCCAGTTAATGTACCTGCAGTATCCGTAGTTCCTCTCTTTTTAATGGAGTGACCATGTAAAATCATGATGTCTGCAAATGCACACATCATATGACTTTTAACATAAGTCTTGCTTCAATCATTTGATGTTGTAGTGAGACTTTGAGTATTATCTTCAACAACTTCACTAGAGGACGCACTTTTAGTGAGGTGGTGGTTGAAGCAAAGCTGGCAGGTTATACTCAGTCAGATTCATTAGCAAAAGATATAGGGGTAACTGTTTAATTAATAGAATTTTAATGGTGGATTGCATTTCTTGAGTTGTAAATATGGTGAACCTGACACACCCCAACCCGGAATGTCCATTAGGACTCTGAATCGAGCTGTGCTGGCCGACACCTAGAAGGTGGCGAAGCCATAAGGTGTGATGATGTGTAAAAAGTGAATAAGTTTAAACTTAAAGTGTCTATATATCAGAGTGCGCGGTGAGCGGGTGTGAACCCAATTCACACACAATGGCAGAGCATAACATTAATGCAGTAAGATAGGGTGAGGATTATACCATCAAAAGTATCATCTACACCCAGATTTGCCACAACTCCTCGTCGATCTGAAGCTCAGCTACTAATACCTGGAGGGGCGCAAAACAAAAACGTGAGTGGGCAAAAACAAAGGTTTTCAAAAACATTTGCTTCTAAAAAGTTCTAACCCCATGCTGTAAAACCTATATACTTTCCCAGAAAATAGTATATACATATACTAAATCTCAACTGAAATCATCATAGTCAAGAATACGTAAACAAATCATGAATATGTCATGCCATATAAATCAAATCATCAGGTAAGTAATTCAAATGCAATAATAACTGCAACAGCTCGTCAGCTGAACTTTAGCTCATAAATCATGCCTGCACACGAGTCGAACCCACCTACAGGACTGAGTGTAAAACAATACGATCTAGTGCTACAATCACGTGAAAACTGTGCGAACGATCGCGGGCCACCTACGAGTCAAACTCACTGAAAGTGGTCTATACGACAAGACTGTGCACCTAACTTGGATCCAAGATGAACGTGTGGTGCGAGATGTGAACATCACGTGAAAGACTATGCCCCTAACCCTAGCGGGAGCACTAACACCGGGGTGCATGTTAATGAGCTCTTGATGCATCTTATCATATCAACATAATACAACTCATTATCAAAACATAACTTACCTGAGCGCCCACAGCGTCGACAATCATATATAAACATTTCATAATGCATAATCAAAAGTATGTATGCATTGACATGGCATTTCATTAATAAAAGCATTTAAAAATGCAATTTCTGGGAAAAATACTTTGTATATAGGTATATACTGAAAACCAAAAGCCCACTCACCTGGAGTCCGCGTTACGACTTCCTAACACAATCACCGAGGCGTCCCAAAACAATCGGTGCCTAAGTCAAACTACAACTTAGAACTCTTAACCATAGAATATGTAAATCGTATAAAACATATCCTGAAGGATATTCTAGAATCATTTGAGACCCTTAAATCAAAAGTCAACCGTCGATCAAAGATCGACGGTAGGGTCCACATTCCTACATACACAATCCGAAAGATCCGTAACTCCGATCTTCGATCCGTAACTTCCCAAGATGCAAATTATACTCCTAGAGCAACATACTAAAATTTCGTTACGATCCAACCGTCGGATCTCCGTCAAAAACCAAATGATGGTTAACATTTTATTTTATGAACTTCCAAATCCAATTTGGGAAGATCTGTACATCGGATTCCCGATCTGTAAATTTCTACTTTCTTCAAATATTACGTACTACAACATATCAAAGTTTGGTGACGATCCAACGGTCAGATCGTCAGTTCATATTTTCACCTAACCACGAATCGTAACGAACTTAAGTTCAAATGACCAATCTACGACAATCAATTATCAAAACTGAACCTAGGATGTTAAACACAGCCTAAAAATGACATTGGCGGCCCATTGGCCACGCGCCGCCGTGGGTGGTCGGCCGTCCCGACTCGCAGGAAAATTCAACTATTTAAAAAAATTCTCCAAAATTGCAGAATTGAAGATCTCAATGAGAGGAACAAAATTCATACTTGCAACCAAGGCCAATTTGGCCTAGAAGGGCTCCAATTTCACCAAAACCGTGCCAAAACCCTTGTTTTTGGGTGTCTTCAATCCGTCTCCAAAACAGCTCCGTTGCTCCCAAACTTGTTTAGGCTTTATTGTAGGCCTCAAGAGGAAGCTAGGGGTGATAATGATTGGGAGAAATTGTTTCGAAAATAGAAGGATTTCGAACACGAAACTCGCGGTACCCGGGGTGTGTTCTTCACCAAACCACCACTAAATCTCGTGATTTTTGGGGTGAAACATGAAGAGGGAAAGTTATGGGAGAGTTTCCAAGTAATTTCTTGAAGCAATTCGCCGGAAAAATGGTGGGAAAACGATGGGATTGCGTGTGTGTGCGCCGACCGGGTCGGGTCACCTGGACCCGGGTCCCGATCCCCTGTGACTTGGTACCCCTCCTTTCCCCTTCTTTCCTCTGTTTTGATTGGCCTAATCTCTCTCTCTCTCTTCACCTAAGTGGGCAGCGCCCACTGCTATATATGTTTCCTTTCTTTTCCATCCTGGCCGTTCAATTCAAATTTCCTTTAATCTGGCCATCCAAATGGCACACCAGATTTTATAAAATAATAATTTCTGAAATACCCAAACTTCAAACGTTAATAACTTCTTCAAATCATGAACCGTTTAAGCCCACGCTTCCGTAGCGACAAGTACTACGAGGATATGCCAAGAAAACAAATCTTAGGTGGCACGACACAACAATTAACCTCGAACAACGCACGTGCCTCAAAGGGCATTTTGTAAAATCCTTTATTAAAAATTTATAAAATTGTAAAATCAGAGACGGGCTGTCACATAACCCATTATTCAATACTATCTCAATAATCATAATGTTTTTCTTTGACTTTGTTTTTGAATTTTGATGTATAATCTATTTGAGTTTTCTATAGAGAATAATCTTTTGGTACTTGCTGTTTTTGTATTATTAAATTTTAACATTAGCAATTTCCTCCATGTATATAATGTGTCGACTTTGTATAATAATTGCAGGCTTTCAAAAAAATTGAGCTACCCAGGCTGATCAAAGAGAAATCAGGTCTTAGTCACAATCATATAAAAAACATGATATACAAGGTATAGAAGAAATATGTGCAACTTTGAATTTAATGAATTGTGGTGTTTTGTCTTCTGAATTTCTAACCTGTTAATATTGGAAGACCTAAAAGATTATTCCAATGTATCGTTTATGGATTTATTCAAATTTGTAGTGAAATGATGGTATTTATAAATTTTAATTTTTTTTCTTTCTATGATTACATGTTGATGCAGATTTATTCTCTACGATTCTCTGGTTAGGGTAAGCATTTTGGTGAGCTTTGATTTTGCAAGGGTAAGCTCTTAATCTTTCCTAGAGTGAGTGGGATAATCAATAGAAAATATCCATTCATTCGGACTCCCACAAAATTGTAGAGACAGCGACTGGTTTATGTAATTATAATCGCGGCGAAGGATTCTCGTTTTGTAGTTCATCCTATTATTGTAATTTTCTTGCTGTTTGTGAAGGAAACAATTTGGTCTTTTCTCTTTACTAGGGGATTGAATTGCTTTGTCATAGAGATATTTCAGAAGGGAATCAGGCTTTCCGAGTAAGATAAAGGTGATATGAAACTATATATATGACTGTCTTCTTATCTAACTAACTGCAATTTGTATTTAATACAAATAATTATTTTGGTTAATGTGGAATACTTTCGTTACATCCTTAGGAGTAAAGTGTTTGCCTTTTTTTAGAGCAACTATTTCGAGGTTTGATTCATAGGGTGAACATTGAATATATCCACATTAAAGGGACACGGTTAGTACGTTAAAAGTTCTGTTACGTTATTTTCACAGAATTAAGAGAATAATTTTATGCTTATATTGAATATTCAATCATGATCACATATTTATATGAGTAGAATCTTTGATTGTTTCATCTCATTTGGGATTTTACTTTTTAGTGAGTGTACAGTTTTCGTCTCATTTGAGATTCTACTTTTTAAACGTTGTCAATGAATATATCCATTCCTGTTAATAGTGCTGCTCTAACAAGTTGTTCGTGATTTACAGTTTCAAGAGTAATGCTTTAAATTGCGCTTCATGAAGAACTTATACAAAGTTAGCAAATGCTAAGGTAATTGTTTCAATGTGAGTGAATCTAATCTATAAATTCATACTCTCATTGGGTTGTAGCTTTGCTAATTGAATATCTATCTTAACTTTTAACAATTTTAACTTTTTTATTTATTTATTGGAGTAAATGCAACACCATATGATTTAAAATGAAAGACAATAAACTGTGTTTGATATTTTATTTCGCAATTTTTTTGTATGTAAACATCTTCCTAACGTTTTCAATGTAAATAATATTAATCTTTTATGTCACAATCTTCTATGAAACATTCTTTTTTGTGACTTCTAATCCCGCAGTAACGCGCGGGCACTGTTTTCTAGTTGAGATCTACGAACTCCACACGGTAAAGTAAAGTCCAATGAAACTCTTTTTTTTTTTTTTTTTTTTTTTTTTGGGACCATCTCCAACAATGGGTTAAAAGTCAAATTTCTCCATTTATTCCTCCCAAACACCACCCAACTCAAGTTAAGACATTGGGCTAAAAGTCAAATGCTAAAGCTGGGCCAAATTCCCCCCATGCGAGTAGACTCGCTGGCACTTGGGCCAGTCTCGGCTCGCCCACATGCCAACTCGCCCAAGGGTTGGAGATGGTCTTAAGGGACTCAAATTTTATGCTTATTTTTTCACTTTAGTCCTTCAAAATTTTTGGTTCCAAATTGGTCCTTTTTCTTTTGTTAGACCCAATTTGGTCCTTAAAACTTCTAAATGTGTGTCAAAGAGCATTTCCACCGGTGCTCCAATAGTCCCTGCTTGTGGGTTGAATTGCCCCTACACCAAAAAAATCATCTCCATTGAATTTGATTCCGAAATGGGAGGACGCCAAAGACAGAATCTCTTTCAGTTGAGAATCCTTACTTCTGTAATTGTGATATGATTATTGTGTATTTGCTTTAATTACAATTTAGATGTGATAGAAAATATAAAAATAATTTGTGCGTGTACAAGATCATAATTTTAGCACTCTCCGCAACGAAGTGCGAACGTTTTTGTAGCGTGTCTAATAAGGTAGAAAGGTTTCGTTTTTTAAAAAGTTGATTGAATGACACATGACTATAATTTGAAGGCATTTTGATAACCCATTTACTTTGACCGACACCTGACCACATATGTCTAAGGCCATCCATGAGTTGATTCAATTTGGAGCTGCTTCTTTTTTTTTTCTTTTCTTTTCTTTTCTTTTTTTTTTCTTTTAAATTGGATTTAGAGTTTTCACCTTCAAATAATCAGCTGTAAATTGATTATTTTCTGAAAAAAAATAATAATAATTCAGCTGTAAACTGGCGCCGTTGAATAATATGGTATACTTTTGTGAAAATGTCTCAGTGCTACTTTGGTTTTGCAAAACACTTATTAACCTATAAATTAATCATATTTTCTTGCATCTCATTTGACACACATTGTTAGCTAATTCCTTCTCAATAATTATAACAAAACCCAAACCCAGTTAAAAATTCTTTGAACCAGTTACTCCAAAATACTTGTCTGAGCCAATAAAGCAAACGAACTTCAAGACACAACAAACCAATAATGTGCTAGTGATATGTTAAATTCAAGAATCTATAAGATCGAATTTCAAAAATTGATAGACTAAAATTGCGTTTCAAAATGTACCAGCTTGCACCACAGCTCTTGCGAGCTAAACAGTTCATGAAGATCAGTGGTCACACAAAATTTGTCCTTTGCCAGATACCTGGTGCAATATACACTCGTAAGCCACACGGCAAGTTCAACTGCTCATACCTTGGCTAAATATGCGTTATCTGTTGTTGATTGTTTTGAGTAGTTTGAAGTACCACCTGATGTGATCCGGGATGTTCTTCTACAGGATGGTGGCCTACGGGGTCAGACGCAAAGTCCCCCTCCAATGTAATATTTCCTTTTGCAGTTCTTTTGTTCGCTTGGGATTTTGTGGTACGCTTTTTCCTTCACCGGATCTTGTACCATTGGAGATTTTCTGACAAGGTTTTAACAGCCCCTGCATGTTAACAATTTTCCTAGTGATCTCGTCAACAATTTTCCTGACAAACCGTCCTTTATACCTGGTCGTTAAAATTCAAAATAAAAGAAAAGACTAATATCTTTAATTGTGGTTTGTAGAACAAAATTGTACAAGACAACTCTCCAAAAATATCTAAATGAGAGAATCACTGAGAGATAAAAGTCTCTCTGTGTGCTGCTTGAAAGCAGAAATCGTGGATGAGTGTGAGAAGTGAACAGAAAACACCAATATATTGTGCAACGAAAAATGAACGAAGTTAGGACTCTAGTGAAAGAGCATCACCTCTGAATTTAATGACGACCAAGTGAGTGTTAGAAGAGAACACCATGAGGAGAGTGTGCAAAAGATCAAACCATCACAAAGAAGCGGAGGAAATCCCTCTCTTGCGAAGAGTGATCAGAACTTGTAAACAAAACAGTTCCGAGTCACAAAGATCAAAACACAGGGAGGGACTACTTGAGGAGAAGATGATCAAGGAGAAAGGCAAGCAGAGATCACACTTGTACATAGAGAGGGAGGTCTCTCAAATATGCCACAACAGTTACTTTTTCAAGCAAAGAATGTAAATGAAATGTTCGTTTGCTAAATGCCTTTGGATATTGTTCTATTCTTGTATTCCTACCTTGTCCTACCATTTGTCATTTGAAAATATTGAAAAATGTGTGAGAGACAAAGGCCTAATCTACAAAAGCCTAATCATGCATTCTTCACACTACACAACAATGGTATAGGTGAGATAAAACCTCAACTTATCCAAAATTCTAAAACTCAACACATCATTACCAAATTCCTTTTTTTTTTTTTTTTTTTTTTTTTTTTGGTTTCTTTGGGAGTGAAAAGATTTGAATATATAGTGACGCAGGTGCACTACGTTAATCGATGTGATTTAGCTCAATCCGAGAACAATGGTAGTAAGATCAAGCATTGATGTATTCTGATATCGGAGTTTTTAAGCTTTGCATTTAAATGCATAAAATCAAACATTCTGAGCCTTTACGTGAAATCAATTTACAGTTTATTGACATTTCGTAAACAGAGGTTGGCAATTGAATTTTATAATTAAGGAATTAAAAAGGAAAGGGAATTAAGTACTTACCCATCAGTCGCACTAAAATCCTCGCCGGCCAACTTTGCAGCATCATTAAGAGCATCTTTCCAGGTCTGCACCATTCAGGGAAGCGCTCTTGATGTCCCCGAAATGCTTCCGCAAAAGCACCGGTCTGATGCCTGACATCGGAAGGATTGATATTATAGAAAATTGGCAAAACCATTTGCTCCATTGTTGTTCTGCAGGCCAAGATCTCGACCAGCTCATCAAGACACCATCTCGACTCGGCATACCCGCGTGAGAAGATGATAGCAGCAAGCCTAGAGTCTTTGACTGCTTGCTTCAGTGCTTGTGTGATAATTTCGCCTCTGGTCAATTCGTTCTCGTCGATAAAGACGTTGAATCTGTGGTCTTTCAATGTGCAGTAGAGGTTATCTGTCAATTCCTTGCGCGTTTCGCCTCTGAAGCTCAAGAACACGTCGTACTTGCTACATTTTGAGGAGGAGGAGGAGGCCATCTTCATCAGTTGGCAATTTGGCATGCTACTGCAGCAGCAATTCTGACGATTTTCAAGTACCAAAGTAAAGTCAACTCCCCATTGTTTCAAGTCCACAAAAGAGGAGCAGCTTTCTGCATCCTTTGGCTGGCCGGCTCAATTTCTTGGCACTTTTTTATTGTGTGGGTCAGGTCTATAGTCTTTTATTTTCTATTTCTCGTTTCATAATATAACTTTATTGACAAAAAAAATTACCGAACTTCTAATTTCATGGGAGGAATGAATACAGGCTCTTGGCAACCGTCGAGATTGAACATTGAATTTCTGCTTAATATCCAATTGTTCTGGTGAAGCATTTGTTGTTCTCACAAAGTATTCAAATTATTTTTATTCCAACGACATTTTAATTTAGTCTAAACTAGAAGTGAGAGAATTCGTACTTGGGTGTAGAACGGGTGAAAACTTATCTAGCCAACTTGGCTACGCGAGGTATACGGCAACAAGTACTCATTCTTATGTGGCATGTGCATATATTCTACATTTCACAAACAAGTCTTCAGATACATCAACATGAAATTTACTAGTTCTACTTGTTTCAGCTGTAGGTAGGCATGTAAACGAGTCGGGTTTACCAGAACCCAACCCGTTAATTTAACGGGTCATCCGAACCCAATCCGTTAAGCTAACGAGTCAACCAAATCCAACCTGTTAATCTAATAAAAGTCACCCATTTCACCCGTTAGGCCATCTCCAACCGAAGGGTCCAGAGGGCAAGAGGGCCGAAAATAGCCCGAAAATCGTCTCCAACCGAGGGCTAGGCCAGAGGGCTCGTGGGCCCCACAAAATCTCAAAGGGCCAAAGGGCTGACCACTTCCAGCCATTCCCGGGCTGGCCAGAATTTTTTTAAATGTGTCGGGTTTCCTGTCAGTAATAATTTAGATTATTTCAATAGCGTCGGTTATAACCGACACTAATAGTGATTTAAATATAACGGCTAGACAAGAATATTTTTGATTAATTACTATATAACTTACATGAATAGTAATATTGCAATAGTGTCGGTTATAACCGACACTAATAGTATGAAAAAAATTGAATACAACGGGTAGCTGACTGCAGCTAGCCGTTGTATTAATTTTTTTTTTAATTTAAACCTTTTTTTTCTTCTATAAATATGGTGAAGCTCTTTCAATTCTTCACTTCATCTACAATATTTCCTTCAATATATTTTTCAATATTTCCTTCATCTGTAATATTTCTTTCAAATTTTCAATTATTTCCTTCAATATTTTTTCAATAATTTCCTTCAATATTTCCTTCAGTTTTTAAATTTAAGTTGTTGTTGTTTTTAAATTTAAATAATAAATTATGTTTGGCCCTATGACCCTTTGGCCCTCTGTTGGAGACGGTTTTTTTGTGACAGGGCTAAAACGAGCCCTATGGCCCTTTGGCCCTCGGTTGGAGATGGAGGTAAATATGGTCTTGTACTATTCATTAAAATATTAATATTTTGGAGAGCCAGAGGGCTAAAACGAGCCCTCTGGCCAGCCCTTGGTTGGAGATGGCCTTAAAACCAGTTAACAATTTTTTTTTGTTTTTTGTTTTTACATTTTGCATTCCAATACAAATTATACATCTTTTAACCAAAATTACAAACATTAACTAACAGTCTAACACACACACATATATATATATATATAGATATATATATATATATATATATATATATATATATATATATATATATATATACTGCAATCTTCCGAATCAACTAATTAATAAAACTCCATAAGGATTTTACAAAATGTGAAGTATAGCTATATGTCATGGGGCAATGCCGTATTCAACATCATCTGACACACCCCGACCCAGAAAGTCCAATTAGACTCTGAATCGAGTTGTGCTGGCCAACACCTGGAGGGTGACGAAGCCATATAGTGTAGTGTAGTGGAAAAAGAATGTGAATAAATTTAAACCTAAAAGTGCCCAAACAAAAGAGTGCGCGGGTGAGCGGGATTGCACCCATTTCATACGTGATGGTAGAACATAAGAACAGTATAGTAATTTGGGTGAGGGTTATACCACTAAAGATAACCATTTCCTGAGATTTGCCAGAACCCTCGTTTACTCGTAAGCACAACTACAAAACCCGGAGGGGCGAAAAATAAAGTTGAGTGGGTCAGCAAAACAATGCTTGTAAGAAAACCTTTATTTTCGAATATACTAACCCCTCGCCGTAAAACAAGTATAGTTTCTGTAAAACATACTACGTAAGTATGTAATAAAGTACAACAACAATGTAATCAGAAATATGCCAAGTCATGATATGTCAAATGCCACAGTAATATAATCATGTGATAATCAAGTATAATTAATTGCTCATCAATCTAGGCTAGCACACGAGTCAGAATTGCTTAATGCAATTTACCCGACAGGACTGGGTGTAATCAATACGCTCTAGTACTACGATCACGTGAAGACTGGTGCAGAAGCACGGTCACATACAAGTCGGATTGCCTAATGCAATCTACCCGACAGGACTAGCACCTAACTTGGATCCAAGGCGAGCGAATGGTGCGGATGTGAACATACACGTGAAGGACTGGCCCTGGCCCTGGACGGAGTACTAACACCGGGGTGCAGCAAGATGAGCATGTACAAATATGTATGAATGTCATGACATTAATATCTCAACCATATAACAGCATTTATCACATTTAATATCACAATAAAGATACTTGCCAATATAAGCGTAAAATGAAGTAAATACGCATTCATGGAAACTATAATTATATATAGATATAAAAACAAACTGCCTACTCACCTGGAGTCCGCGTTACAACTCCCTAGCACGAATATCAAGATGTCACGAACAAACGTCGCCTAGAATAAATATCAAATCACAACTTAGGATTCTTATCGATAGAACATGCAATTGACATAAAACACATCCCCAAGAACGTTCTAGAATGATTTGAAACCCATTGACTAAAAGTCAACCGTCGGTCAAAGGTCGACGGTAGGGTCCACAACTCTACGTAATTCGATTCGAAAGATCCATGCCTTGAATTTTCGATCCGTAACTTCTAAAGATCCAAATTAAGCTTCTAGAATAACATCTTAAAGTTTCAGAACGATCCAACGGTCGGATCTTCGCCAATTGCTAAAATTAAGTGGCGGCTGACGTTTTAATTTACGAACTTACAAATCTAATTCGGAAAGATCCGTAAGTCGGATTCCTAATCCGTAAGTTCCTATGATCCTCAAATATTACGTACTATAAGGTACTAAGGTTTGGTGACGATCCAACTGTCGGATCGTCAATTCATGCAAAGACCCCGTGACGGCCAACTAGGTGGTCAACTACAAAACTACATTAAAACATCGTAATTTCACTAAACGGATGACAAATATGGAATCAGGGCATCCAAATAACCTAGGAAGGTCATATGGGGTCTCAGCCCACGCGCCGTCACGGTTCGCCGGAAAATTTCACTATTTCTAAAATTCTCAAATTTCATAAAAATGAAGATCTCAATGAGAGGAACAACTTTCATACCTGCCACGAAGTCCAAAAGTGGACGGAAGATGATCAATTTTGCCCACAAAGTCGGCGAGTGCCTAAAACTTCCCGGCGTCAATCTGTCGTCTATAGTGGTCCAACGGGGTCAAGGTTGGTTGGTATTTGCTCCTGGGATGATGGGCTACAAAGCCCAAGTGGTGGCATCGGCCATCGATTTGCCGATTTGCCGAAAAGTTGAAAAGGGTGGCCTCAAACCGCCACATACCGTGGTTAATCAAGGTGGTTCTTGGGTGGGTTTTGTAGAGGGGAATGAGAGCTTCAAGATACTGGTGGTGGCGTCGAAAAACTCCACCAGAGTTGGCCGGAATCGGCCTTGGAAATTGGGAGGACGAACTGGGTTGTTTTGGGTTGTGCACGGGTTGAAAGGCTGACGGGAATGGATTACCGAGGTTAAGAAGTCAGAAAGTACATGGAAAACCTACAATGAGGCAAACAGACAACTAAGCAAAAATATAGATGACGGACAGCAGAGGGAGTAAACAGGGAGACGTCATAGCCAAGCTATCACGTCGCTCCCTCCGCTGCCTAAAAAACATTACGGAGGACAAGGTAAACCATCATTTTGAAGTACAAAAACCAACGAAGATGGGGGTCTATTGACCCATGAAACATCGCACATCTCCGAGCTCCTCTGCGACACCAACTTGTCTGCCACTTTGTTGGATGATCTTGGGACCCAAGACCAACGACAGTCCTAGAAAGACTCCCCCAAATATTTAGCTTTCACTAAAGAAGGGAAAGCCTCCCATCTGCCATCCTCAATTGAATCTGATAGAGCAGATATAGCTTCGTAGGAATCGGACTCCACAATAACCCTTTGAAGCCCCAAGGCTAGACCAAACTCACAGCCTTTGAGAATAGCCACAGCTTCAGCTGCTCCCACAGACGGAGCCCGAGTGGCATGCCTGATTGCCGCCACAAAAGAGCCTTTACCATCCAGGCGCATGATCAGCTCCCCTCAAAGGTGCTGGAAGAACCGGATTTAGCAATTTTGCTTGATTTTCCATGCCCGGTTACGTAACACTGAGCGTATTTTTTTGTAGTATCAATCAAGTATCCTCCCAATTCTGTTGGATTTGGCCATCTCGTGGTTACTTTACTTGTGTAGAGTTAATTCTCAATAAATATTGTAGGTACTATCTATCATTAGCCATTTATACATATATTTCCCTGAGGATACTAGCCTTCGAACCCACAACATTGCGTATTTGTGCTTGCAGACTTAACCACAGTAGGAAGAAGGCCGGTAACTATTTATACATATTTATCCTCCTAACAAATTAACCCAGACATGGTAGAACGTAATTGAGCATAAAAGCAAGTATTTGATGGTTCAATGAGATCGAGAATACAAAGTAATTAAGGGCCCGACCCGAATCCAGATGGCTGCTTAAATACGCACTGTGCAAATTAAACATTAATTAATGTATCTCCACATTCCCTCAAACATACAGATAAGAATAAAAGGTCTATTGAAGGCACTCCGACTCAACTCAAAATTGAAAAGGCCTGTTGAAGGGACTCTGGCTGAACTCCAACTTGACGAGGAGAATACTACTACATCAACACCAAAACCAGAAGAGAAGAAAACAAGCAGGGCAGTCATAGCTGAGAAACCTTTCCAATTCTCATTCAGACACCCTTGTGAACTTTGCAATGTGTTTGGCCACTGGCATCACTCATGCCCCCACCTGGAATGTATCCCAGACAACGTAACTCAGGTTCCCAAGGGCTATGAAATATGTTATGAGCGTGGGGTGAGGTATGCTGAAATGATTACTTGTGTGTTGTGTGGAAAGTTTGGTGACCACGTGAGCAAGAACTGCCCGGAGAGGAGCAAGTTCACGGCAATAATTGACTTCGTTATTGGTATATCTCGTCCCAAACCATCATCTTGCTGATTTCGAGGATGCTGTTGGATTATAGTCTTGGGCTGTTGCTCTCTTCTTTATTTTCTTTGAGTTTCAGCAGTCTGTAGTCTCTGTACGTGTGTCATGTGTCATGTATGTCTATGAGTAAGCTCACCCGCCCCAGGTCCGTAGTCACTGATGGCTGTCGGATAGATACTGTGTTTGGGTTTGTTTTGCTTGTACTAGTCTTGGAATACTTTGTTGTTCTTATTTCTTGGTGCAAAGCCCTTTGCTTGTACCGGTCTTGGATGCGAAAATTTTTCATTGCACAACTACCTTGCACATTAATGAAACAAAAATTGCCAGATCCTGTTAGACCAATTGGTCTAACTGTTTTTGTTCTATTATTCACTAGAGAAAGCCCCGTCTTGGATGCGCGGTACCTTATTTGGATCGATACTTGCTTTGCTTTGCTATGCTGTTTGATCTCTCTTTTGGCCTCTGCTTTGCTTTGCTTTGCTTGTATGGTGTTGGCTTTGGGGTGCTGTTTTTAATTCACTTGATTCGATCGATCTATGGATTTCGTTTGATGATAAGCCAAACCCATCCTTAACAAATAAACCAAACCAAACACTTGAAGACCCGTGATGTGATGTGAGATCAAAGTCTAAGTAAGATTTTGGTTGTCACGACACAAAGAAAATGTATCATGGAGTCTCATGGTTAACCAATAACCAGAATGTATAAGCTACACCATCTCCAAGGGCTTGGCATTCGGCAGCAAGGACTCCAGCATGACCCCTATTTTTGGCTCCAGCTGATGTGATCCGGATGTTCTTCTAGGGGATGGTGCCCTATAGGGTCAGACGCACAGTCCCCCTCCAATTTAAAATTGCCTTTTGCTGTTCTTTTGTTCGATTGAATTTTTTACGCTTTTCCCTTCACCGGATCTGGTACCATCGGCAACTTCCTATGACATGATTGTAACAGCCCCTGCACGTTAATAATGGAAGGCACTCTTATGATGAAAAATAAACAGTAAAGGAAAAACAACACTTCTTCATTGTGGATGTAGAATGTTGCGGATCCAATAAGGATTTCGAACTGGAACCATCAAAAAAGCTTTGTGCAATGAAGATTGTTTATATTTTTATTTTTACCATATTCCACTCTAATTCACTGGGAGGGGATTCGAACCTGGTGCAGGCGTGTATTCATTGCCTTAGTCAACTAGCCTAACAGACATGTTTTGTGGTGACAACTTAAAACAATATATTGATGTAGACAAAATTAAGAAGAAAGCCAGTGGAGAGGTTTTGAGCCTTTTATTAGGACAGTTGATTTCTTTCCTTGCTCCCAACTACTTCACGACTAAGAAGTTAGCCAAACTAAATAAGCCTATTCTTCGCTTGGCATTAACATTATTCAAATTTTTACAGTTTCACTTCTTACATACAAAAGGGTAAGATGTAGCATACGGTCAACGGCTGCCAAAAGGACTAAAGGCTCGAGTTCAGTTTATGTACATTTTTCTTCATGATTTCATCAGTTTCTTCTTCTGCATTTCTTCCAACACTGGGATCAGACCTTGACTCTTTTGCGGGATTGATTCTCACTTGAATATGGCATAGATTGAGAGTCGAGTGCATATTCCTCGATTAATTTTCCTTTCCCAGATTGATCCCTATTTCCTTCACCCTGAGACGAATATCATCAGTAGTCGCTGGTCCTACAAAGTGTGCACCAACATTTATCTTGTCTCAGCCTTTCACATTCAGCTTATTGTTTGACAAATGTCCCAGCCACAGATGATTTTCATGGCAAGTTATTACAGTGGCACGCATTGGATAGCTGAGAAATAGTGTTCTGGGTATAATTTGCAACACGAATGCGAAGAGAGCCACCAGATTGAGAGTCGCCTGAAGAATAAATGATGCACAGAGTCAATGCTTTTAAATCACAGCTTTTGCGGCACAACTATTTCACCCTGAGGGTCGACAGGTGTAAACCATGATGGAATTTCATTTTCAGGGAGAAAAAGGCCACCATTTCCTCTCGCACTCCATCCCTATACCATGGAAAAAGAGAGGGGAAAAAAAGGATTACAAGCATGTATGTGTACGAGAGAGAGAGAGAGAGAGAGAGAGAGATGTATGAAGGACCTGTAGGATTGCTTCTTTAAAAGAAGCAGTGAGATTGGTGCACCCTTCCATATGAATACTCGTCATGGAATTGGAGTTTAATGCCTTATCCAAGCCTAGAATTTCAGAGAGTTTGGGGGAGTGATTCAGATGCAATTCTCTCATCCTCGACATTTCTGAAAAATCGGGCATTTTCTCCAATGCAATGCACTCATCCGCTTCCAGGATTTCCAAATTTGTTGGTAAAGCTGGAACTGCCTGAAGGTTTTTGCAATCTTTTGAGTATCAATCTCTCAAGATTTGGGGTTTTTGAAAAGTCCGGTGATCGTGTTAGGTTATGGGAATGACTTAAATTAAGAAACTTCAACTTCTCAAGCAACTGTCAGACAAAAGGAAAAATATTCAAATTCAAATAGAAGACAGAAAGCATGATGTTTACAAAACCTAGAGGAATGAATTAATAATTGGTTACAGTCATAACGTACCAGATCGGAATCCTCCCAAACTCGTGTGAGTTTTCCATAGCTGAGGTCAATAACAACTATGTTTGGGTGATCAAAATCTTCTGGTATGGCCTCCAGGGGGAATCCATGCCAACACAACCATCTCAACTCATTGGGCAGATTGTTGTAACTGCCAGTGAGCTTGACGTAATTGAGTTTGAGCAATCTCAGACTATGCATGTTTCTAAATGCTTCTGTACTGAAGCTAGTCTTGTCAGACTCTTGCAAATCTAAAGTGAGTCCTTGAATTGCTTCAGTTCCCTATTGAGAGAGAGCAAGAGAGAGGAAAGGGGAGGAGAGGAGGAGGAAAGAAAGAGGGAGAGGGAGGGAGGGAGGGAGGGAAGGAGGAGGAGGAGTTTTTTTTTTTTTTTTTGGGGGGGGGGGGGGGGGGGGGGCGCGCAGGAAACTGAGTAAGGGCTATCTGCATGTGAAAAGATGATTTATGCACATGAAGCAAAACCATGCATTGAATATATGAATTACAAGAGAGGTAGACAACCTATGACCTGCCACGGTACCTTTGAGTTAAAGACATAATTTGTGGTCAGACATCCGTTGTGCCATGTCCAAATTTTTAAGGTATCCTAGTAAGCATCTGCTACAGGGTTTTTTACCTCTTGTATCTAAGAAGAGCAGAACATATATGATACATGATTCTGTTATTTAATTTGAGATAATTCAATGCACTAGGTTCCTTCGATGTCTCCTACACTTTCCTTTCTATGCTCTGTTTCTCTTTTCATTGAACCTGTAGTACATATGGGTGTCTTTCCAATCAACTCATTTTGTTGTATCTGTTGAAACATCCAACTTATACAATTTATTAGATGTGTGTGGTATGCATATTTATTAAGTACAAGTGTTTGACATAAAATTTGATTGCGGAAGTACTTACAGATTTGTTCTTCAATACGTCTATCACATCGTCGTGATGCCATAACCTACTGCGTTTTCTAGGGTCATCAGGGGATTCCGCATGCACAATAGATCTTCCCATGTCGAGAAGCAAATCATGCATCACCAGCATGAAATCATCATTAGTAGTTACAAGGCATCGTTCTTGGAGGACATTGATTCTGATTTCTGGATATAAGTCACAGCCATTTTCAACAAATATCATGCTAGGTTTCAAGGTAAAAGTTTTCTTGCTAATGTGAGAGAAGAGAAACTGATTGATTTGCAAAACACACGCTTCTTTATGGTGTGTTGGGATCGGGGAGACATAAAGGTTCGTAGAGTTGATGAAGGGACCGAGGAGATAAAAAGAAGACTTAGAAACCTAAGGGTACTTGTCATAGTTGATGGTGTAGACAGCGTGAAACAGTTAGAAGCTTTAGCTATAAAATATCTCATTTGGTCCAGGTAGTAGAATTATTATAACCACAAGAGACCAACATTTGCTAAAGATACTAAAAGCGAATAGGATATATCATTTACCAGCAATGAATAAAGAAGAAGCTCTTGAGCTCCTTAGAAGGTGTGCCCAGAATTATTATCCTAGTAAAGAATTTCTATAAGGCTCAAGAGAAGTTGTTGATTACTGTGGAGCTTTGCCACTAGCACTTAATGTTTTAGGTTCTTATCTATCTGTGGAAAAGTTACTTTTCCATTCACTTAAGCTTGTCCCAGATAGATAAGAACCTAAAACATCAAGTGCTAGAGGCAAAGCTCCACAGTAATCAACAACTTCTCTTGAGTCTTGTAGATATTCTTTACTAGGATAATAATTATGGGCACATCTTCTAAGGAGCTCAAGAGCTTCTTCTTTATTTATTGCTGGTAAATGATATATCCTATTCGCTTTTAGCATCTTTAGCAAATGTTGGTCTCTTATGGTTATAATAATTCTACTACCTGGGCCAAATGAGATATTTTATAGCTAAAGCTTCTAACTGTTTCACGCTGTCTACACCATCAACTATGACAAGTACCCTTAGGTTGCTAAGTCTTCTTTTTATCTCCTCGGTCCCTTCATCAACTCTACGAACCTTTATGTCTCCCGATCCCAACACACCATAAAGAAGCGTGTTTTGCAAATCAATCAGTTTCTCTTCTCTCACATTAGCAAGCAAACTTTTACCTTGAAACCTAGCATGATATTTGTTGAAAATGGCTTTGGCAACCGTCGTTTTACCCAATCCGTCCATACCCCAAATTCCAATTATGCGAACATCATCTGATCCTCCAACATCCTAATAATTACTGATTTCTTGCAACCGAGAATCTATTCCAACTGGATTCCTCGAGATCAAGACTTTGTTGATCTGTTCAACAATTCTCATGATAAACTCTGCTCCATCCCTGGTTGTCAAAAGTCCAAACGAAGCAAAAGTTAGCTTTATTATACAAACTGCAACATTAAGATGTGGATGTGTTCGTTCAACTATAACTATTCAGAATTTGACAAGCCAAAGCCACCAAATACCATCAAATTTTGATATCTAACCATTTCGAATTTTACTGAGGGGCCATTTAGAATTGCTTATGTAGGAAGCAATCTGTTCATGAACAGAAGTGCTTTCACTCGACCCGTTAACATTTGCACTAAAAATTCAAGTTCCTGGAAAAGCATCTGACATGGACTTCCCTAGAAACCGCTTCTACGACTGAAAAATACTTCTAACTTTGTCCGCAAAAGCGCTTGTGGCTGTCAAAAGACGTTTTATCCCTCGGAAGAAATCCCAAACAAGCATCATTCTATTGTTTCTTGGTACGGTATTTACATATAAATGTTTTTAAATATGTAAAAAACTGGATTGGGAATTTAAAAGCATACAAAATAAGAAAAGGAAATAAGAAAGTAATTTACTTACCCAACGGTGTTTTCAACAACAAAACCAGACAAATTTGCAGCTTCAGTAAGAGCGCTTCTCCATAGCAGAAGCTTTTCTTTGACGAACCGCTGTTCGTGCTTGAGAAATGCTCTTGCGAAAGTACCCGTCTGATGATGCCTGACGTCTTAAGGATCGACACCATAGAATATTGGAACAAAATTTGACCCACTGTTTCTCTGAACTCCATGATCTTCACAAGCTCGTCAAGACACCATCTTGATTCCGCATAGTACTTTGAGAAGACGATGATAGAGCTTTTACCTTCCATTGCATGAATCAGTGCAAATGAGATGTCTTCCCCTTTCACTAATTGGCGGTCGCTAAAGACTTTGAGTCCGGAATCTACCAACGCGCGGTGGAGGTCGTCCACGAAATTGCGTGTGTCTTCACCTCGAAAGCTCAAGTACACGTCGTGTATCCAACGTTTTAAGGAGGAAGACGAGGACGTCGAGGTATTCATCGGAACAATTGCTTGTTCCTGCACTTGTTTTGGTCTGCTCTGATTATTTTCATTGGCAGAGGTTCTTGTGTTTGCTCAGAAGATGATGAATATTTTCAGATCTATGATCTATCTACAAACACCACACGGTAAAGGAGATGGATGTGGAAGCTTCTGGCGGATGCTTTTTTTTTCTGGGCCTTCCTGTTGTTGGGCCTTGTTTTCGTTTTTGTTTTGTTTTAGGCCTTGTTTGGTTGTAATTATGTGTGTGTTAGGCCTATTTTGTATGGTGTGTTTTTAGTAATAAATTTCTCCTTCATCCAAGGAAAAAAAGAAAAAAAAAAAAGAGTAAAGTACAGCCAACGTCCGCTAAAGTCCAATAACTCCATTTTTTAATGGAATTAACTTGGCTACTTATAATTGAACCGTCATTATAAATCAGTTTATAAAAATTACTTTTGTAAAAAATTAATAAAATATGAGATACTTTAATCATTGAATTGAATTATATACAAATAAATGATACGTGATCGTGATCGTTAATTGTATATCGTACTGTTCGAAATCATTTTAAATTTTAAATTTTAAATTAAATATAAATAGTATCTAAAAAAAACCAGATCGCACAATTAATAAAAGACTTAAAATTTTGTTTCAATAAACTACCAGCCTGCACCACCGCTCTTGCGAATTAAACAGTTCATGAGAACACAAAATTTATCCAAATTTATCCTTTTTTCCGGATATCTGGCGTGACATACACTTCTGTGCCACAAGGCGAATTCAACTGCTCATAGACTGACCATATGTGCCCTATCTGTTGTTGATTGTTTTGAGTAGTTTGAAGTACCACCTGATGTGATCCGCGATGTTCTTCCAGAGGATGGAGCCCTACAGGGTCAAACGCAAAGTCCCGCTCCAATGTAATATTTCCTGTTGCTCTTCCTTTGTTCGCTTTAAATGTTGTATACTTTTTCCTTCATTGGATCTTGTACCATTAGAGATTTTCTATGACAAGGTTTTCACAACAGGACCAAGATTGTCTCCCCTCCCACTTTCCATCCATTTCCATCTCCTCCTACTTTTCTAGCTATTGATTTTATGTTTAGTTAATTTAATGCTCCAGATTTTGTCATCTCACCCAACATCACCAAAGCATCTTTAAAGCCTAATTTTTCGGACTTTTTCTGCTGCCTTTCCCGCCCCTCCTATCTACTTTTTAAGATGCCTTTGTGTTCTGATAAGCATTTTACATTGCTCTGTTTTATATCATGTTTTGATGCTAAGACAAAAGTAAGAGTGCGTTGGTTGGAAAATGAGATTTCATGCCAATACATGCTTCCATTATAAGCAGAACTTTTTTGCATATTCAAAATTAATAAGCACATAGTCTGTAGATTCAAAATTACACACAAAAAAATTGTTTTGCAGAAACCAACAGGATCCAAAACTATCTAACTCAATAACTTTGCCTACAACCTCTTGTACTTTACAACAGAAGCAAAATTTTCAATTAAGCCTCTGGTAATGCAGTCTCAAGAATGTCCAAAATAACTATAAGTTGCATTACGAGCATCCTTCCAGGTCTGCACCTTGTCAGGGAAGTGCTCTTGATGTCTCTGAAATGCTACTCAAAATCACGCATCTGATGCCTGACATTGGTAGGATTGACATCATAGAAAATTGGCAAAACCATTTGCCCCATTACTTCTTTGCAGGCCAAGATCTCCACCGGCTCCTCAAGCCACCATCTCGACTAGGCATACCCCGTGAGAAGATGATAGCAGCAAGCCTAGAGTCTTTGATTGCTTGCTTCAGTGTTGGTGTGATCGGTTCGCCTCTTGTCATTTGTTCTCGTCAAGAAAGACGTTGAATCCGTGGTTTTCCAATGTGCAGGCGAGGTAGTACGTCAAGTTCCTACGCGCTTCGCCTCTGAAGGTCAAGAACACGTCGTACTTACCACATTTTGAGGAGGAGGCCATCTTCATCAGTTGGCACGCTCCTGAAGCAGCAATTCTGATGCTACGAACTGCAAATCGGGCATGCCAAAGTGAAGTCAACTCCCCATCGTTTCAAGTCCTTTGGCTGGCTGGCTCACCTTCTGGGCACTTTCGATTGTGTGGGTCTATAGTCTTTTATTTTCTATTTCTCGTTTGATAATATAACTTTCTTTATTGGCAAAAAAAATTACATAACTTTTACTTTCATGTTAGCGATATTATGGGAGAAATGAATCAAACTCGGGACCTCGAGCCAAAATGTGCATATTCTTAACAAAATGAGTTATAGACACTCAATTATGATTTTTTTTTTTTTACAGATTTATCAAATTATTATATTTTTCTTACTTTGAATTTCTGTACAAGCTCTTGGCAACCGTCGAGATTGAACTTTGAATTTTTGTGTAATGGGATTCAATTGTTCTTGTGAAGAATTTGCTGTCCTCACCAAGTATTCAATATTTTTTTTTTATTGGAGCGACATTTTATTTAATCTAATCTAGAAGGAAGAGAATTCGAACTTAGGTGTAGAAAGGAGAAAACTTATATAGCCAACTCGGATAAGCCTGGTATACAGCAAGTACTCATTCTTATGTGGCACGAAAATATATTCTACATTTCACAAACAAGTCTACAGATCCACCAACAAGAAATTTACTATCCAACTTATTTCAGTTAAGGCCACCATATCGAAGAAGATGAAAATTGCGTTCGAACAAATCTTCAAATCCTTTTGTTTTGTTACATTCGTATTACTCATACAATATTCATAAGACAACTATTCCATATTCCTTGTTCTCTTTTCCCACATCACAGTATAGCTTCCAAAAACAGTTTGAACCAAAGGGTTAGAGTGGTAGGGGAATGAAGAAACCGAAGTCTATGCTTTCTCCTCCCATTATGCACATGATGCACCAATATAGACATAGACTTTCATTAACCTTCCTCCTTGCGGAATGTCACAAGTATTAATTCTACCATGAGCCAAAATCTATCCCGAAATTCATGGCTTATATGGCACTTTTGCTTTCCAAATTATCTGAACAGGAAAGAAAATGGTAGGGATTGATAGAATTAATTTCATGCGATATGTCTTCCCAAGGATATTGACTCAACCCTCTAGCCATAATATCACAGTCCACCCACTAACATTTTAGTTTAATGCTAATATCCAGCAATGATTACCAGTGTTTTCAAAAACTAGTTTTAAGACTCTATAATAAAAGGCTAAAAGCAGAGGTAAAGTTAGTCATTTTAGAAGAAAACTAGCGAGCACAGTGGGCAAGTCTCTGACCATCATACGAAGAATTGGAATCGTATCACACATTAGTTGAGGTAATGAAAGAGAGCTACTCATTGTCAAGCACATAGGTAAATTAAAGTCAGGTTTCTAATTAAGGCTAAGAAAGATTGCAAACCTACGTATATAAAATCCCTAAGAAACCCAACAAATGAGTCGAGGTTGAGTCAACACCGCTCAAATTTCAATAGAAAACCCTTCAAACTCCCCTCTCTAAGTAGATTTCTTAATTTTTTTAACATTTACCCCATGTGATGATTGACTAGAAACAGAGTAACTTCATACGTAGATCGGCACTAAATTAGAAAGGCAAAGCAGAAAAAGTCCAGAGTGGGGGAAGTCATTTTAAAATACCTGAGGAGCCTCATTCATCCTATTTTTCAAGTCTTGAGCAGCCTCATTCATGCCTAGTTCATTGTAGGCTTGGATCGTGGTAGCAAATGTGATATGGTCAGGCACGCATTTTTTCTCTTTCATTGCCAAAAACAGTTCGCTCACCTTCCTTTCTTAGGTCACCAGCCCGACAGTAAGCAATAATAGTACAGACTAAAAAGGGTGTATCTAGCAGCACATCCGAATTCTCTACTTGCCTTAAAGTGGAATCAACTTTAATTGTACTCCCAGCTTTGCTATACGTACTAAGAAGAGAACAATAGGTGATAGAGTTAGGCTTCATTCCTTGATGCTTCCTTCTTCGGAAGTATTCGTCCATCTTCTCAATATTTTCAGCTTTACCTAATACCTCAATTAATTATTATAGGTAACAATAATTGGGGTGAAAAACCTTTTCTTCACAAATTCCATAACAGATCTCATATTTTTGTACACTCTTGCTTTCCCATATGATTTAATCAGGATATTAAATGTCGTAGGGTCTGGCCTTATTCCCATCAGCTGAAATTCATCATACCACTTCTCCATCTTGTCTATCTGCGCACATTTCCCATAAGCACTGAGAAAAGAATTGAAAGTGAACAGCAGGAAGGCAGATGCCGCATCCAATCATATTTGTCAACGTTTCCTCCATCAGTTCAAACATTTCAGCCTTACCATATCCATCAATTAGGGTATTGTATATTACTGTGTTGCATCCAATCCCCAGGTATGAAATCTCAGCAAGAACTCGCTCAATCAGATCAGGACGACAGAATTTGGTGCAGGAATTAACTAGAATATGTATATACATCTAGGTGGCAGTCAGAAACTGACATCATATCATCAACGGTAAAGAATGCCTTGTCAAGGAGGCCACTTTTTCTATGAACACGAACAAGAAACTGCAGCTATAAGCTTACTTCTCACCAACTTTCACTTATTTACTAACAGAACTGCGAAACTAGAACATCTAACAGACCCAGAAGTCTCAATTGACAAAACAATAAAGGGTTTCCACAAAACTAAATATCATCAAGTAATCCTACTCCCACTGAATTAAAGCTGTCAGGTTTCTATTTCATACTTTAAATCTCATTATTTTCAAACTTACAATATCAATAATTTTCGAACAGAACAAGCAACCCAAAATCCAGATTTCTAAGAAACAAAAAACCCAATTCCGATATTATCAGGAAAAAAAAAACGCACTTCCGAAATTCTCAGAAACCAGAAATAAAACAAGAGAGAAATCCCATCAAACCTTAAGAGCAGTTTCCCAGGGATCGGTTGCAATAGCCTCATCCAAAGCCTCCCAGCCTTGGGCCAAAGGTTATTGTACTTCCTGGAGTTGGCTTTCCTCTCAATGTTTCTCACGGCGGCGTCCGTTCGGACAATCCGAGAAAGGTGCTTCTGCTCCTTCGTCGGAGACGGGTCGGAGCTCCGTTACGATAAATGGAGGCAGCGGATTGTTGGGTTTTGTTTGTGGGTGTTTTCAGCGTAGGATGTCGTCCAAAATGTAGCACAGGTTGAGGAGGTTGAGATGGAGGCGCAGGTCAGTGGGATAAAGGAGTTGACGTTCAATTACGCCGGGGCCGGGTGATTGTTTCTTGACACTGCCATGTGCATAGCACATGCAATTCATATTAAAATATTACTATTTTTTATTTTATAAAATAATAAAATATTATTTTATTTTTAATCTCGGATAATAATAAAAATACTAGTTGAAAATATTCGAAAATACCGAAATATTGTGTAAAGTAGAAGAACATGATTACGTATTTATAAAAAAAAAAAAAAAAGTTATAAATAGTTATATTTTAAATTAGCTTTTTATAATTTTTTTAATAATTTAAATTGTAGTTGACGTCATGATGAGTGAGGCTAAAGTGTTTTGGGGATCGAGGGATAGTGGATTGGGTTGCCTATTCCTAAGATAATAAGTAATGATGGAGTTGCTCTTAGTGATTGACATGAATGAGGCTGGGTGGTCGGGGTTTAATATAAGGAAATTTAGTAAAAGGTCAATAAAATTTCTACTAATGAACTATCAATGATCAATTTTTATTTTGAACTTAATCAATGAAATATTTTTGTTAATTAGACATGGGTCGATGAGGAATGCTACATGAGTTTCAAGTCCATATAAATAGTTATAAAATTACTTTTTTGCCCTAAATTAAATCATAAAAAGGTTTATGATAATCTCTCCTAAAAATCCTCTCTTTTTTCTGTACGTGAAGATAACCCAAATGCCTCTCTATCTCGTTGATGAATCAATACAAGCCATGAATCCATAACTAAAACCCAATAATAAAAATCTCTCTCTCTCTCTCATTGATATATGAATCAATACAAGCCATGAATCTATATTTGAAAGGCCGTCAATAAAAATATCTTCAGTTGTAGCAGTGGGCATGAAAATCTCATCGGCAACACTAAATTTGTCGTTCGGCTGTTATATCTCATCGATCTGCCATTGAATTTTATTAATCCATGGTTAATCTCATTGATCATTGGTTGGACAAGCGGTTGCCAATCGAGTTCATAATAACAACAAGAGATTAAGAGGGGAGAGTGTTGTTGATTGAATTCACACAGAGAGAAGTGATGGAGGAAGGAGAAAGAATGGAAAATTTGAAATCAGTTTATTTTCAATTTAGGTCTTGCTTTGGAACGCCAAAGTTGATTTTTTGGGTTTTTTTGTTGGGTTAGAGGTTTAGGATGGAGAACGAAGGTCAAATTGGTTTTCGACATGTTTTAATTGAAGCCCAATACTGCATAAAAAGCAGAACCAGAAAACGGACACTGTATTGCAGTGTTTGAATCAAAATGTCAAAAAAAAAAAAAAAAAAGAGTCAGGAAATGAACACTGCATTGCAGTGTCTGAATCTAAATGTAAAAACAATATAAAACAGAACCAGGAAACAGACACTACATTGCAGTGTCTATATCCAAATGTTAATAAAAACCCATAAAATAGCCACTACACTGAACCAAGAAACGAACACTACATTGCAGTGTCTAAATCCAAATGTAAAAATCAAGAGTCGCATTATGAGTGATGGAAAACACAGAACTAGGAATTGGACATTGCAACGCAGCGTTTGAATCCAAATGTGAAAAATAGAATCAGGAAACAGATACTGCATTGCAGTGTCTGAATTCGTATTGACCTATACCAAAATATAAAAATATGAGAAAGAGTATGTCAGTTCAAGTAGGTGACAGATGTAGTGGCAGATTTTGTAATTTTTGTTTATTTTAAATGCATTTAAGTACCATAATACATAATTGACCTATGTATAATTGAGAGCTGTTATTCCCACCTCAATGTCTTATCTTCCCACCCACATTTTAATGAATTTTTTAATTACAAATTTGTCAATTTGTAAAATGACTAATAAGGACCTTAGTTACCCCCTTTTGCATTACTTTTTTTATATAAAAAATAAAAAAGAAAAGTTTGGGCATGATAACTCTTACGTTATGTTTAGACGATTTGTCTCCCTTAAATCCTAACTTATCATTCCCATCTCCTTTCATTCTGTGAGAACCCGTATTTTAGAATTATAATTTATAGATTATATATCTAATGGGACCTACCTTGAGAATTTGCTGCATTGGTAATTAACTTAACACCACCTGCTACGTGTAGTAGCTACCTTCCACAAGAAAACCGAGTAGCTTATTCATGTTTATATGTTGATAAGCTCCACCATGTTCCTATCACCACTACAATTCACTTTCAGCAGCTATGTGCTTATACGTCTCATAAGGGTTACTATGTTTAGATGTAGGTAGTAATGACTTGTAGTGGTGATAGGAGTTATTGTTGGTGAACTACGAATGGCTTGATCTCTATTGAGGGTACGTAGGCAGTCTACCGAAGAGGTTAGATGCATCCATAAAATGTATGACAAATTACTATGCGATTCAATTCTCGAGTTGTGCTTTGTCATATTTCGGAGGCGGGATAAGTTAAAGATACGGGTATTTGGTGACGTCACGTGTCGATCCTGGACGTATGTCGGGATTGGGGCGTGACATTTTTGTCATAAACAAAAAAAAGTTCCGTCGTCTTCCTCACAAAGGCTCAGCTGCCATGGTAGCCGTGCCTATCGTGACTCTTTTTTGGCACTCGACCATCAGCACCATCACCCATTGAAACATAATTGGCACCACTTCACCATTCAATCGAACCAAACCATCTTCTCAGTCTTCGACTCTAGCGTACACCACCTTCTCCCCACTTTATCCTCCTGCTGCACCCGAGGCCTAGATCGACGGACCCACACCAATAATTCTGACGAGTAGCAGAATATTTCAGAAAAACCCACCTTCCCCATGGGTTCTTTTTGCTTTTTCTGGGAGTTGATGCTTTTGGTGGGGAGGGATGCCATGGCAGCAAGCTTGCGCGAAGAAGACCACAATTTTTTTAAATTTTTTTTTATTATTATTTAAATCTTTTTAATAACTTTTTTTATTAGCATCCTACAAATTGCTGTTTACATATATTGAAAAAACTCTACACTTACTTTTTAAACTAAGCATTATTTTTATACATCCGATTTACTTACCCAAATTACCCTCACACCCCACTTGCTATCATACTAGGGCATATCCAAGGAGAAACCAATTTCGAAACGAGATATGCAACTCTTAAATTGAGACTCTCAGGAGGCAATGCACTAAGAAGCTGCTCATCTCAAGGCCTCCTGAAAACCGTTTCTCTAAGAGAAGCAGCTTCTGTGAAGAAAAATTGAGGCTTGTCTTTTTTATATGAATGAATGCTCCATTAACATGGTCCAATACATAATGCTTGCAACAACCCCAAATTTTCTGTCACCATTTTTTACAGCACCCCACATATTCAAACACCAAAATTTCCCAAAAATTAAACATGTTTTTTAATCAACTTGAACAAAACCCGGATGAACTTGTTGGCAAATTTTTAGAACTGGATGATTAGAATAACCCAAAAACCAAAGTGGTGAGAGAAATAAGAATTAGGGCATGTAAGTCATTTCATATTAGAGCATACAAGACATTTGATATTTAAATTTGGGTAAATAATAGAAAAGGTCCCTAAACTATACTATAAGTTTAGTTTTCATCCCTCAAGTCTTATATTAGTTTCTCTCGTCCTTCAACTTAAGTTTGTGTTGCACGAATCGTCCTTTCTGTCAAATTTGTTACATTTTCCGTTAAATATGATCACATGCCTTGCACGTGACCTTTTTTTGGTGGGCAAATATGACATTTTGCTGGCCCAAAGGAATCTCACGTGCTATAGGATGGAGAACCCAAAGGAATCTCACGTGACCTTTGTATTTTGGTAAGGCTGGTATTTTTGTTTTGGTAATGTTGGTACTTTTGATGAAGTTGTTATGTTATCGATACTTTTGGTGATCTTTAGCACAATTTGTTGTTTTAGTATTAATCTATTATTATTATTAAACTTAGATAACTCTTGAGTTATGCAGAAAAATTGCATAAGATAAACAATAAAAGACAAGTCCTAAGGCAACACTAAGTTGTTAACTCATATGATAAACAATTGGATAAAACAGGAAAATTGCATATCACAATTAGACTTTTTTTTTTGGCAAAAGCATATCACAATAAGTCTTTTTTGGCGGGGAAAATTAATCCAGAAAGGGATATCATTCACATATTGGGAATCTTAGAATTCATTACTTAAAATGACTATTATGCCCTTAAATTTAACGGAAAATATAACTTATTTGACAGAAGGACCAATTGTGCAACGCAGAGTTAAGTTGGAGGATGGGAGAAACTAATATAAGAGTTCAGGGACGAAAACTAAACATGGGGTAAAGTTCAGGGACCTTTGCTACCACGCACCCTTTAAATTTTATGTGAAGTGTATTCATCAATATATGGGGTGTCAATAAAACAACCATTTTTAATCTACATAGCAATAATTAAACACATCAACACATAACATAATTTTTTCAGAATTGTGACGGAATGACCACATTGATTTTCAATGACCATTTTTTAGACTACATTAATCAATTTTCAATTTCAGGGACCATTTGTGATAAATTTTATTATTTATTTATTCAAATGACATTTTAATTTAATTGAGAAAATTGTAGCAATAGTCCTTATATTATGACTCAATTGAAATAATGATTCCTAAATTAAAAATTCATTAAATTTGGTCACAAAATGTTGAGTAATAGTCCTCAGCCTAACTCCGTTTATTTTCCATACGTATTCTGATTACGTGGCATGTGCGTGGGACCCACAATGATATTTTTTTCATTTTTAATTACATAATTAACCTTCTAAATCTTTTTTGAACAAACCTTCTAAATCTTTTTGAAGGAAAAGAAAATCAACCTAGTAGGCTCTCCATATATAACCACTGGCGGATCCATATAGGGACCCTTCAAAAGCCTGAAGAAACACTTGTGATCGACCTTCGGGACCCTCCAATAATTTGGGCAGGTGCAGTGGAGTGGCTTGTTGCCTCCATGGATGTGCAGGCAGCAATGCTTATAACAAAGAAGAAGAAGAGGTTTTTAATTTTTGTTTTAAAAGACCTAGCCAAAACGATAGTGTTTTTGAGCTAGATCATTATAAAAAAATTTAAAAACTAAAATATCTCTGTTTTCTTTCAGAGCCCAAGAACTCTGGTCTTTTCCAGTATCCCCAAATTATATTTAAGAACTCCTAGTCCCCATCGTCGCAACCTTCCAACTTTAAACCCAAGTTACCCTATTCTCCACCACCATTTGTCGTTCCACCGCCTTTAGCTGCCTAATTTTATTTCTTCCAAATTTATATAAGTTTTTTAATCCTAGACTATATAGTCCCAACTCCCAAATAATAAGAAATATGTTACATTAACAACTTTTATCTTTGTAGAGTCACTAATTGCATTATGTTGTTGAGGAGAATTTGTTGGTTTTATTACCTTTGAGATTAATCTTGATTTATTCAATGAACCAAATTCAGTAGAAAATAGTGATATGGAACCAAATTAGTCTAATATATTTTTTTTTTGGAGCTTTTATGTTGGGACCTCTCGATCTTGAAATCTTGGATCGCCACTGTATATAACCATAGCTTCCGCGAAAGAGAAGATCCGGAATGATGAGGCCGATGGCGATGAAATTTTTCGGCAATGAAATCAAACCTCCACTCAGCCCAGTGGGTGCTCCATAGCCATATCCCGCCATTTTCGTAAATTACGAATCGTAATCCTCCCCTCAACCCACCCACCTCACTTCCATGAAAACAAACAAAATCATGAAATATGGTTATAGTCCTGTAGATTTGTAATTGGTTGGCTGCAGTGCTAGTTGAGGGAGGGGTCTGGCTGGGTTGCAGTCTGCAGTGTTTGGTTGGGGAGAACCAGGTTGTTAGCAGCTCGTTGGGTTGAGGGAGGAGAAGACAACAGCGAAAAAGGGGATGCGGTGGTGGGTTGTAAGGTATTAACTTAGTTCTCATAATAAAATACAAATTATGTATTTTAATCCACAAGTGTGGGTAAAGCGGATGGAAAGTAAATAGAGTTAGGCTCGAGGACTATTGCTCAACATCATGCATAAAGCTGTATGTATCAGTAGCTGTCAACATGAGTAAGTGTTAAGTCATCAACAATATATTAGTACTTTCATATCAATTTTTTTGTGTTACAATTATCATAATAAAGGGAGACTATAATTTTTGGGTTCAAATTTTGGTTATTTTATCAAACTTCTGAGGCTGTGGCGAGCGACTGATAGGAGAGAATCTTCACCTTCACCTCCGAGTGTTAGCGATGGTGCCGGAGTCGAGGATTTCAAATGTGGTCACTGGTCAGAAACGCAATTCTGATCAGAGGGATTCGGAAATATTCGAGGTCCAAGATGTACCACAAGAGTGGGCTTTGGGCTATCAAGGCCAAGAACAGCGGCGTTTTCCCCCACCACGACAAGAAGGCTGACGCCGACGCCCCGACAGTCAAGCCCCCCAAGTTTTACCCAGCCGACGATGTCAAGAAGCCTCTCGTCAACAAGCGCAAGGGCAAGCCCACAAGGCTCATGTCCCTATGGTACACGCAGACGGGACGGGACGGAAAATGTGCTGAATTGTTGTCTTTACCTGTTTGGATTATGAGAAAAATCTGTGCTTCTGTGTAATTATTGTCTGAATTCAGTGACTTTTTATATATCTAATGGTTGGTTTGGGAATTGTTTTTAAATGACTGAAAACGTTTGTAAACACGAAAATTTCCTGAAAAACGAAAACGCGACAAGAAACAACGAGTACAAAGTAATATTTGTGTTTGATGATTTAGTTTAGGGTTACAATCTCTTTTACAATTTGCCTCTGATTCTATCTCCGTAAGACGTTGATTTTGTGGATTGGGCTGTTGATCCAGGGATCGTTGAGGCTTGATCTAGGATGAACAGTGGTGTGGGTTTGTGGATGAGCGGATCTTCAAGGGCTTTTGGGCTTGGTCTTGAAGGTGAATGAGCGGGTCTTCGAGGAGCCTTGGGGCTTGGGCTTGGAGCTTTGGGGCCTGTGCTTGGAGCCTTGGGGCCTGTGCTTCGAGCCTGTGCTTCGAGCCTTGGGGCCTGTGTGCTTGGAGCCTGTGCTTCGAGCCTTGGGGCCTGTGTGCTTGGAGCATGTGCTTGGAGCCTTGGGGTCTGTGTGCTTGGAGCCTATGCTTGGAGCCTTTGGGGTCTGTGTGCTTGGAGCTTGTGCTTGGAGCCTTGGGGCCTGTGCTTTGAGCCTTATGGGCCTGTGCTTGGAGCCTTGGGGCCTGTGCTTTGATGAAGAACGTGGTTGAACGGATCTTCGAGGAGCCTTGGGGCTTGATCTTGAAGGCGGATTTGGCGAAGAACAAAGGGAGTTTCCTTGGTCTTTCGGGATTTGCTTGGATGTGTGATTGAGCCAAGGGCCGTCGAGGCTTGATCTTGGATGAACGGTTGGAAGTTTCTTCAAGGGCCGTTGAGGCTTGATCTTGAAGGTTGATTTGGCGAAGAACAAAGGGAGTTTCCTTGGCTTTTCGGGATTTGCTTGAGAGCTTTTGGAGTTTCAGAGCTTCAGAGCTTTGGCGTAATGTGAAGTCCAACCTCCAAAATGAATGAAATGGCCTCCTATTTATAGAATTCCAAAACTTGATTTTTGGGTTTAAATAATCAGATGAAATAAATCACTTCTGCCAGGAGTTGACACGTGTCCTGTTTGATGACTTTTCTGCATTATTTCGATTTTTCGTTTATTCACACGTTACGTACAAAATTTATGTGATATGTAAGCGTTGAAATTTTAGTTTTTGGTCAACGTTTATTTTCACGAAATTTTGATGTCTACAAATGCCCCCACTTCAAGGCGCGTCGCATACTTGTGTTTGTCACTTGTAGGCGATGTGTTTTGAAGTTTCTCAAGGTAGATGTCGATTCAAGGGCCGTCGGGGCTTGATCTTGAATTGGACTGGAAATTTCTTCAAGGGCTGTAGAGGCTTGAATCTTGAATTTTGTGCTGCAAGTTTCTTCAAGGGCCGTTGAGGCTTGATCTTGAATTGGGTTGGAGGATTCTCTGCAAGACTTGCTCCAAATGTTTGAATTTACCCATTTTATCCGGGGCTGGAATTGATTCAAGGGTGGTCGACACTTGATCTTGAATCGGACTTGTGATTTCTTCAAGGGCCGGCGAGGCTTATTCTTGAATGAACTGTAAATTTCTTCAAGGGCCGTTGAGGCTTGATCTCGAAATAGACTGCAAATTTCTTCGAGGGCCGTTTGAGGCTTGAATCTTGAATATTGTGCTGCAAGTTTCTTCAAGTGCCGTTGAGGCTTGATCTCGAAATAGACTGCAAATTTCTTTAAGGGCCGTTGAGGCTTGATCTTTGAAATGGATTGCAAATTTCTTCACTTGTCTTATTCTTCCCATATGTAGAAGCAGTATGCTCTATAGTTTTTTCTACAAGCAGACTTTTATCTGATGTTAATGCACAAGGTAATGTATCAATTTTGTTTGAAGCTTACTTGTAGTTTCGGGCTTGGTCCGGTGCTATGCAAACCATATAGTAGGAGTCCCTCAAGTCGTCGAGCGGGGAGATTTGCCGAAGGAGTTGACAGACAAGGTAAGCAATCAAAGTCTTGGGCAATCAGTCTTAGATTGGAAGTTTTGACCTCGGGCTCCGGTTGATTGTTCTCCTTCTACTTGTTTCTTATTCAGCAACGAGGACAAAGAAAAGGAGAGGGATGATAGATGATATGAGATACTCTTGCTTTCAACGGAGTGGCTGATTTCCTTATGTGTTTTGTTGTGCTTGTTGACTTTCCACAGGTTTATTCTTGAACTGGGTTGGAGGGTTTTCTAGTTCCTCCAAAGGAACGAGTTGACTCAAGAATTTGAGGGTAAAAAAAAGCCCGTCAAATCTGGAGTGCGCTCGACCCTAATGATATGGGATACTTTTGCTGTTGACAAAGTAGTGGACGCTGAGCTTGGGTTTGACCTAGTTCCTCCGTCTGGATTATGAGGTTCTGCATGAAGGGCTAGGTGCTATAGTGATATGTTTCATCTCGTTGTTGAACCTTCTGCTTCAATCTTTTGTATGGCAGAAGTGGTGCGCAACCTTTGCATTTAAATGGTCCATCAGAGCACTTGTTTCTCAGCGACTCACCTATGCTTGGCAGCTTCAGTGTAAAGAGCCAATGTCATACTAGCTGTTCTGAGGTATTTGCCGAAGGAATTCGTGACCTTGAGAACAGTTGAGGATGAGTACTCAAGAGCAATGCTTGGTGAACAGCTATGCAAAGGTTCCTAGCAATCAGTTCCTGATCGGATGCTTGATTTCAGGTTCCGACTGATTGCGTTATTTCTCCTTGTCTTGCAGGTAAGAGCAAATGCAAAGGGAAAGATAAGGGAAAAGCATGATATGGGATACTCTTGCTTTTAACCCTGATGATATGCGATACTCTTGCTCTAGTGTGGCTTGTTTGCCAAGGTACTATCGGGGGGAAGGGAGCCAAGCATTTTGAGAAAGCTTTGTTGGGAGTGTCTCCTTGGATGTGAAGAAAAGTCGAGCATTTTCGCAGGTTTTCCCGTCTGTGGAGGATGAAGGTCGATATATGCAGAATATTTTATCGACAAGTGGTAATGCTGTTTCTTTACCCTTCTCGGTCATAGCAATGTAGTGGGAGCTGTAGGGTTCACGCGTTTTAACTTTGTCAGAGGCTTTTGACAAAGTGGTCCGTGATACCTGGAAAGCTGATGTTGAATCCGACTCTCGAGGTTTGGAAAGCAGTGTGCCTCTTCGATTTTTGAGGAAGCCGTCGTGCTGGCGGTCTGGCTTTCGAGATTAGGAGAGCGGTGCCTCTTCGATTCTTGAGAGAGCATTCATGCTGACGGTCTAGCTCTCAAGATTAGGAGAGTGGTGCCTCTTCGATTCTTGAGAAAGCAATCCTGGTGGTGATACTTTCTCGGATGTGAGGAAAGGTTGAACCTTTTTTTGTAAGTTTACTTTGCCACGGGGCATGGAGTTGACACACGTAGAGCTTTCCCAGTTATCAAGCAATGGTGCTGCTCCTTTACCCTTGTGGGTAATAGTAGGGTAGTTGGATCCGGGGAGAATCTGTTTCTCGAGGTCCGGAGAGTGGTGTCTCTTCGATTTTTGAATAAACGACCATGTTACCCTTCTTTTATAGGGGCACCAATTGTGTTCAAGGAGCTCATTCAGGAAATTATTTCTTTGTGCTTCTGAGATTTGCTAGAACTCATTTTTCTTTATCACTTCTGAAAAATGTCTGGCCCGTCCGACCGTCGTCTTGACCTGAATGTTGGTGAAGAGGCATATGCGTCTCCTCAAGACAACATATGGCGTCCGTCCTTGTTATCCCCCACTGGTCCTCTCACCATTGGGGACTCTGTAATGAAGAATGATATGACTGCTGCGGTGGTGGCCAGGAATATGCTCACTCCCAGAGACAACAGATTACTTGCCAGACGGTCCGATGAACTGGCTGTTAAGGATTCTCTGGCTTTTAGTGTCCAGTGTGCGGCTTCTGTGTCTAATATGGCCCAGCGCCTATATGCTCGAACCCGCCAAGTTGAATCATTGGCGGCTGAAGTCATAAGTCTCAAACAGGAGGTTAGAGGGCTCAAGCACGAGAATAAACAGTTGCACCGACTTGCACATAACTATGCCACAAACATGAAGAGAAAGCTTGACCAGCTGCAGGACTCCGATGGTCAGATTTTAAGTGATCATCAGAGGTTTGTGGGTTTGTTCCAAAGGCTTTTAAGGCCTTCGTCTTCTGGGGCTGTACCACGTGATGAAGCTCCGAATGATCAAACTCTGGTGCCTCATGTTTCTGGTGTTGTGTCTAGTACTGAGGCTGCTGATGAGTAACCTCTGTGAATACTCTTTCGTGTTTGCTTGTTTTAATTCATGTATATGTGCATATATGTAACTTGTCAGAGACATCAATAAACAAGCTTTGCTTCATTTCAGCGTACTGTGTTAAATACACCAAGGAGTACTTCATTGAGCTTTTTTTTTTTGAAATTTTTTTTTTTTTGTTGAAGTTTGCATGTTCAAATTTCGTGGGTGGATCCTGCAAGTTGGAATGGTGCTCCCCTAATTTCCCGAGTGAGGAAGGGTTCTTAGATGGGGACTTGAAAAAATTCCACGTCACTGAGTAGTCATGAAACTTCCTTGTATTGAGGTGTAGTAGCATATGGTAGGAGTCCCCAAGTCTTTGGCCGAGAAGGTTGCCGAGGGAGGTGTCTTGCTAGTAGCCAAGTTATTAAAAGAACGAAGCTTTGTTACTATACCGCTCCTTGATATATGTCTAGTCCCAAGAACGCTTCCAATTAGTTCGGCCTTCACAAAAGCCCAACATTTCCTTTTTATTTTAGAAGCCCAAAGAAGTGGAGACCTAGGTCATTTTTTCCCAATTTTTCTTGTTTTGATTTGGTTGGCAAGCCCAAAGATGTGGGGAGGCCCATGCTCAAATTTTTTTTTTTTTTCTTTTCTTTATTTCTTGTGCATATCCAAATGTTGGGCTGACAGGCCCCTTTCTTCTTTCTCAGATATTGAAAATTGTCCATTCCCGTGTTCTCACCCAAGTGCTTTCATGATCGTGGGACTTTTGAATTTTTTTTTTTTTTTTTTTTCTGGTGCACAGTGCACCATTATCTTCTTTTTCTGCTTTTGCTTTCGGTCACATGGTGCCAGACACCATCATTGTTTTATATTATGTATATATATATATATATATTTTGGTCACATGGCACCATTTCCTTTCTCTGGTGGTGCACACCCACTGATCCGCAGAGTGAAGTTCTGCCTGGCCCATCTTTTGCTCTTTTTCTTTTCTGGGTGGAGCAGCTGGTTGGCTGGAAAAGCCCACTTGTCTGACCATTTTTTTTCTTCTGCTGGTGCACATGGCACCATTATTTTTTTTTTTTTTTGCTTTCTGTGGTACTTACACATACCACTCCTTCTCGTCGATCTTCTTTCCATTTAAAGCGTCAACAGCTTTAGCAGCAGCTTCTGGATCCTCAAAGTTGACAAAACCAAAACACCTTGATTTGCCTTCCACTGCAACAACAAGCCGGTCAGGAGAAGCCACCGCAGCTGCAATGCAGTAACCCAAACCAACCCCCATTGTTCCCCAAGTCCCTGCATCCAACCTGGTCCTTGGCTCGGTCTGAACCATCACAGACCGACCCACATCCATGGTGTTAGCCCCCTCGGAAACCAGTATAGGAGCAGGGCTCCCCAACCCTGCAATTGCATCTCTAATAATCTTCATTGGCGTCATCAAAAAATTAAATGGCACAACTTCCTTAGCCAACTGAGCCTCCATTTTTGAAACATTGTCCTTCACCTTACTCGAAATCGCTGCAACCCACGAATGAGACTTCCCCAAACAAAATGGGTCATCCTTGATCCCCAAATTGATCTTTTCCAACACCGACTTTGCATCTCCAACCAAACCCAAATGCGGTTTTCGCAGCTCAATCTCTTCCTTACTAACATCAACCAAAATGAACTTCACATCCTTAGACCATTTGGGAGGCTCACCAAAGTGTAAAAGACAGTTAAGCCTGGCGCCGACGACAAGCGCCACATCACATTTCCCGATCGCCAGAGACCTCGCCGCCGTCGCCGCCAGCTCATGAGTATCAGGCAACAGTCCCTTCCCCATTGGAGTGGGCAAAAATGGGATTCCGGTCCTCTCACTAGTTTCCCCAACTCATTCTCCGCTCGAGCAAATGCAGCTCCTTTCCCAAACACAATCAACGGCCGCTCCGCGTGCCGGAGCAGCGAAACCGCTTCATCAATCTGCGAATATTGTACTTTCAGAACCTTCTCCGACTCCTCGAATTTCTCGACAGCGGTGGCCAATAAGCTCTCAGCCTCCGCCTCCGCCTCAGAAATTGTCTGGTGCAGAACATCCGACGGAAAATCCAAATAGCACCCTCCGGGTCGACCCGAACCGGCTTTAGCGAGAGCCTGAAACACGCAATCCGGGATTTCTTTGATTGATTTAGCTTTGGCGGAGAATTTGGAAAAGGGTTCGACGGCGGCGATCTGATCGAGCTCCTGGAAATCGCCGCGGCCGAAATCTTTCTGGTCGCACGAACCAGAGATCATCACCATGGGCCAAGCATTGGCCATGGCGTTGGAAAGACCGGCGAGGCTGAGAACAACAAGAAGTGGGTCGAAAGCTCAGAGGCAGTGATTTTCTCGGTCTGCTGTGGCGGAGGGTGGCCCAGGCTTCGCTGGACTCTCGTCGTCATCAACGGTCGCATTTGCGCGTCGGCAGAGCCAAACGGCATCGTGAGGGAGATTCGGATCGTACTCCTGGTTGCTGGGTTGGAACATTTTCTGAGTTGACTCAATGTTCTCGCCGGTGGCTCTCGCTCACCGAGTCACTCCCTCTCTCTCTCCAGCTGAAACCGTCTCTGGTGGTTTAACATGGGCTGCGCTGGGCTGGGCTTGCTTCTCAAAAACTTTCTGGTTGTTCTTGGTTTTGTGCAAATCCTTTTTTTGTATATTTTTTTTTAGTTATTTTTTTATTTTTTTTTCTTGTATGATTATCTAGACATATATATGTATATATATATATTTCCTTTTTATTTTTTGAACAACTGTATCTTTTTTTTTTTTTTTTTTTTTTTTTAACATTCTGACTTGGGTCTTTTGTTTTTTTGTGCAAATCCACGGCTCGTGAGAGTTTCATGATGGAGCTCTGGGTGCTCTAGGTGCTCTGGGTGCGTTGGGTGCTGGGGGCATTAGGTACACTGGGTGTGCTGGGCGCACTGGGCACTTGGTGCACTGGGTGAAGGCTGGGTAACCCTGGACCCTTGAACGAATTCCGAATAGAACATGGCGAAGCCTGTGAGTGAAGGCTGGGTAACCCTGGACCCTGGACCCTTGAACGAATTCTGAATAAAACATGGCGAGGCCAGGCACACGGGAAAAGTTTGCAACAACAGCGCTGAGCACTGAGGGTGTGCTGGGCGCGTTGGGCGCTTGGCGCACTGGGTGAAGGCTGGGTAACCCTGGACCCTGGACCCTTGAACGAATTCCGAATAAAACATGGCGAGGCCAGGCACACGGGAAAAGTTTGCAGCAACAGCGCTGAGCCCTGAGGGTGTGCTGGGCGCGTTGGGCGCTTGGCGTACTGGTGAAGGCTGGGTAACCCTAGACCCTTGAACGAATCCCGAATAGAACATGGCGAAGCCTGTGAGTGAAGGCTGGGTAACCCTGGACCCTGGACCCTTGAACGAATTCCGAATAAAACATGGCGAGGCCAGGCACATGGGAAAAGTTTGCAGCAACAGCGCTGAGGGTGTGCTGGGCGCGTTGGGCGCTTGGCGCACTGGGTAACCCTGGACCCTGGACCCTTGAATGAATTCCGAATAAAACATGGCGAGGCCAGGCACACGGGAAAAGTTTGCAGCAACAACGCTGAGTGCTGAGGGTGCGCTGGGCACACTGGCAATTTCCTTGAGTTATGTGCATTGGGCGTACTGGCAATTTCCTTGAGTTGTATGCACGAGAAGGTAGTTCACCCTTTTTTTTTTGTAAGCAACTCAAGCTGAAAATTTGAATCATCACGATCCTCTGCTTGTTGACTCGTAGTCAAACCAACCTTGGCATATCGACACAGCAAAGAGTATAGTGCGAAGAAGAGACACTTGTAATAAATTGACTTTTATTAGTAAAGCCTCTATCTTTTGTTTTGATGTGATTGAACTTGAAATTGAACATTCGAGCTGCCTAGGTACCCTTACAAAGAAGAGATCAAGTCATAACGTAGTTCAAACACATATATTTTTTCAAGTTTTCTTTTGTGCCGTACGCAGTTTATGCTCGTGCAGGCAATGAGTGTTGGTGCTGTGTGCAGTTTAGGCTCGTGCAAGCAAGGAGCGTTGGTGCCTTGTGCAAGCAAGAAGCGTTGGTGCCTTGTGCAGTTTAGGCTCGTGCAGGCAAGGAACGTTGGTGCCTTGTGCAGTTTTAGGCTCGTGCAGACAAGGAGCGTCGGTGCCTTGTGCAGTTTATGCCCGTTCAGGCAAGGAGCATTGGTGCCTTGTGCATTTTAGGCTCGTGCAGGCAAGGAGCGTTGATGCCTTGTGCAGTTTATGCTCGTGCAGGCAAGGAGCATTGATGCTGTTTGCAGTTTCAGCTCGTGCAGGCAAGGAGCGTTGGTGTCACCTTTTAGGCTCGTGCGAACGAGGAGCATTGGTGCCTTGTGCAGTTTAGGCTCGTGCAGGCAAGGAGCATTGGTGTCGCCTTTTAGGCTCGTGCGAACGAGGAGCAATTGTTGATGAAGTCTTTCGGGAAATATTCATGTAAGGAGACAGGAATGCGTGGCTCTTGCTCCATGAGTTCCCCACTGTATGTTGGTTTAGCAGCTTTTGCACTTCTCTTGGACTTTCTATTGTTGCCGAGGTGGTGTTTTCTCCCTTGCTCCACCTTTGACTTTGTGGCTTGTGGTCTTGGCTTCCTTGTCTTTTTGTAGGTCACCAATGTCCACCCTTCTTCTTCGTTGGTAGGTGCGTCTTGGTCGCTTGCCCCTAACGGTGGTTATGTGGAAGGTGCCTTGTGACTTGAGCTTTGGCGGGAACGGTCATGAGTCATTCGGAGGGGAACGGGATCGAGGGATCCAAACATGATCGTAATGGTGTGTCTTGCGGCATGCGGTCTTGGTTTCCTCCTTTTTTTGTAGGTCACCAATGTCCATCCTTCTTCATCGTTGGTAGGTGCATTTTGGTTGCTTGCCCCCAACGGTGGTTGCGCAGAAGGTGCCGTGTGACTTGAGCTTTGAGGTGAATGATCATGAATCCTTTGGAGGGGAACGAGATCGAAGGATCCAAACATGATCGTAGAGGTGTGCATTACGGCCGTGTTCTCTAGATTGAATTTAATCTGCCCTTGTTGCGCCAGCTTCATGATGAGCCTTTTGAGGGTGAAGCATTTACCGACGGGATGACCTACGATACGATGGTACTTGCAGTACTTTGGATTGTTGACGCGGTGCATCTCTTTAGGGCGCTTGCATTCCGGCAACTCGATCACCTTCTTTTCCAGCAAGTCTTTCAACATGGCAACCATATCAGAGTCGGGGAATGGATAAGTCTTCTGCTCCAGCTCCCTCAAGGTGTTTCTGTACATGTCTTGGGTGCGGAAAGGCTCGTCTTTCTTTATCTCCTTCACTTTGTTTTTGGAGGAGATCTTGACAGGCGCATATGAGGCTTTGATGGGGGTAGTGCTGATGGTAAGAGCTTCTTTGGCGGGCTATTTCCCAGTCTTGTCTACCTTTGGGGTGAACACCTTGAAATCGGTGATTGGCTCATTCTTCCCATAGTGGGCGATGCTTAGCCTCTTGAAGACGGAAGTTCGGTCTTGACTACCAATGCGATCAAGTGCCGAAATTCTAGGTTTTGAACGGTTCAATCTATCGAAGACTGAAGTTCGAGGGGCGGGTTTAGGCTCCTCTTGATCTTGTTCAACGCTTACACTGATGTGTTGAGTGCTAGCGTTTTTCGCCTTGCTTGAAATCTTCACAGGTGCATTTGGTGTGAAGCCAAGTCCAGCTCTGTTGTTGTCAACTCTATAACCATGCTCCTTCAACTTCTTTTGAGTCTCGGTGAGGTCACGTTCTTTATCGTTGACAGTGCTTGAAATCTCCTTTCCAGGATTTGAAGAGGAAGAGAAGTTGTACCCAGCCTTCGCCATGAGTTTGTAGGCATTTGGATCAAAGCCTTCTACGGTCCTCTTGGTTGGAAGAGGGCTTGGTTTTGATTTCATGTCGTGTTGTGCCTCTAGGCGGTTGATGAGTGCGGTGACTTGCAAGTTTTTCCCCTCTGCGGTCTTTGTGAGCCTTGCAATTGTTTCACTCATCTGAGCCAGCTGTTGTTCAATGGAGGTAGCGCCGGCGGTTGTAAGAATGGCTTGTCCCTTGCTTGATGCCATTGCTTTTGGAGTGTGATTTGATTTTCTTGAACGGAGAAAGAGATGAGAGGTAGAGATTGTCCCACCGGGCGTGCCAAATTTGTAAACACGAAAATTTCCTGAAAAACGAAAACGCGACAAGAAACAACGAGTACAAAGTAATATTTGTGTTTGATGATTTAGTTTAGGGTTACAATCTCTTTTACAATTTGCCTCTGATTCTATCTCCGTAAGACGTTGATTTTGTGGATTGGGCTGTTAATCCAGGGGCCGTTGAGGCTTGATCTAGGATGAACAGTGGTGTGGGTTTGTGGATGAGCGGATCTTCAAGGGCCTTTGGGCTTGGTCTTGAAGGTGAATGAGCGGGTCTTCGAGGAGCCTTGGGGCTTGGGCTTGGAGCTTTGGGGCCTGTGCTTGGAGCCTGTGCTTGGAGCCTTGGGGCCTGTGTGCTTAGAGCCTGTGCTTGGAGCCTTGGGGCCTGTGTGCTTGGAGCCTATGCTTAGAGCCTTGGGGGCCTGTGTGCTTGGAGCCTTGAGGCCTGTGCTTTGAGCCTTGGGGGCCTGTGCTTTGAGCCTTGGGGCCTGTGCTTTGATGAAGAACGTGGTTGAACGGATCTTCGAGGAGCCTTGGGGCTTGATCTTGAAGGCAGATTTGGCGAAGAACAAAGGGAGTTTCCTTGGTCTTTCGGGATTTGCTTGGATGTGTGATTGAGCCAAGGGTCGTCGAGGTTTGATCTTGGATGAACGGTTGGAAGTTTCTTCAAGGGCCGTTGAGGCTTGATCTTGAAGGTTGATTTGGCGAAGAACAAAGGGAGTTTCCTTGGCTTTTTCGGGATTTGCTGGAGAGCGTTTGGAGTTTCAGAGCTTCAGAGCTTTGGCGTAATGTGAAGTCCAACCTCCAAAATGAATGAAGTGGCCTCCTATTTATAGAATTCCAAAACTTGATTTTTGGGTTTAAATAATCAGATGAAATAAATCACTTCTGCTAGGCGTTGACACGTGTCCTGTTTGATGACTTTTCTGCATTATTTCGATTTTTCGTTTATTCACACGTTACGTACAAAATTTATGTGATACGTGAGCGTTGAAATTTTAGTTTTTTGTCAACGTTTATTTTCACGAAATTTCGATGTCTACAACGTTTTTTATGAATCAATCCTTAGAAAAAATACAAACATTCTGGAATCCACAAACATTTTGGCTAAAAGTGTTTTCTGTCATTTGAAAGCACTTTGTCTATCATGTATATGATGTATTAACGTGCATGTATTCGGTTTAACATTCGATTTTATTGGAAAATCACAAAGGAAAGTAAGGGATTGCAGAGATAGGAATTTAATTGTGGATTTAAAAAAATTATTTTTCTTTTCTTGGTAAGAAGCACAGGCTAAATCGTATGGGGTAAATGGTTTATTTCTTTTACAAATAGGATGAAGGAGGACATGAGATAGAACTAATTTATAATTTTTATCATAAAAATTATTATTTATTACCTATAATCTACTAAATTATACATTAAATAATAACTTGTATTGAAACTGAGTGGGCTATAAGCATGAGTTTACAAAAGAATAATATTATTCACACACTCATTTTTACCTTCAACACAATCTTATTAATTTTCTTTTTCTATTGATCATCTTCAATTCATTATATTCAACAGCTGAAAATTAAAAAAAATATGTAAAAAATAAAAATAAATGTATGAAAACCTTACTGAGCTACAGCCCACCTTAGCCTTTGGCTCCGCCACTGCATATATATACCCCTAAACTAAACTATCCCCCGCCAAAAGCTCCAAACCATCTAATTTCCTCCGTAGAAGCCCCATACTCGCTCGTCTCTTACAAAACAAACTATGAACCGCCGATCCAAGGCCAAGTCCAAGTCCCTCGCCGGACCAGGATCCGGGCAGGGGAAGTTTCCAGCCAAACCGACGAATCTCCGAGGTGAGATCCGTACTCCTCGCTCTTCTCTTGGTATGCTTTTTTCATGTTTGTTTTGGGTTTAGGGTTTTTGAGGATGAATAATATTATCTCTAATTTCGAATTTGCAGCTTAATTTATTTGTTGCATATATGGTTCTAGGGTTACCATGCGTGAATTTAATTAGGGTACTTTATGATGCCTAATTTTTTGTCTTCATAAAAATTCCCTGGCTTTGCTGAAATATTTTTTTCTTGTTCGTTTAGGTTTAAGCAATTTTGTTTGATTTTCCATGCCTGGTTACGTAATACTGAGCATATTTTTTTTGTAGAATCAATCAAGTATCCTCCCAATTCTGTTCGATTTGGCCCTATCGTGTCTACTTTAGTTGTGTAGAGTTAATTCTCAACAAAATTTGAAGGTACTATCTATCATTAGCTATTTGTACATATATATTTAGGTGGCTATGGCATGCATATGCTGGCTTTGTTATCCTCCTAACAAATTAACCCAGACATAGTAGAACGCAATTGAGCATAAAAGCACCAGTAGTAAGTATTTGATGATTCAATGAGATCGAGAATACAAAGTAATTAAGGGCCCGACCTGAATCCAGATGGCTTACTTAGCTTATATACACACTGTGCAAATTATAATATTAATTAATGTATCTCCACATTTCCTCAAACATACAGATAAGAAGAAAAAGTCTGTTAAAGGCACTCCTACTCAACTCAAAATTGAAAAGGCTGTTGAAGGGAATCTGGCTAAACTCCGACTTGATGAGGAGAATACTACTACATCAACACCAAAACCAGAAGAGAAGAATACAAACTGGGCAGTCATAGCTGAGAAACCTATCCAATTCCCATTCAAACACCCTTGTGAACTTTGCAATGTGTTTGGCCACTGGCATCACTTTTGCCTACCTGGAATGTATCCCAGACAACGTAACTCAGGTTCCTAAGGGCTATGAAATATGTTATGAGCGTGGGGTGAGGTATGCTGAAATGATTAATTGTGTGTTGTGTGGCAAGTTTGGTGACCACGTGAGTAAGAACTGCCCAGAGAGGAGCAAGTTCACGGCAATAATTGACTCCGTTATTGGTATATCTCGTCCCAAACCATCATCTTGCTGATTTCGAGGATGCTGCTGGATTATATAGTCTTGGGCTGTTGCTCTCTTCTTTATTTTCTTTGAGTTTCAGCAGTCTGTAGTCTCTGTACGTGTGTCATGTGTCATGTATGTCGATGAGTAAGCTCAGCCGCCCTGTCCGTAGTCACTGATGGCTGTCGGATAGATACTGTGTTTGGGTTTGGTTTGCTTGTACTGGTCTTGGAATACTATGTTGTTCTTATTTCTTGGTGCAAATCCCTTTACTTGTACTGGTCTTGGATGCGAAAGTTTTTCATTACACAACTGCCTTGCACGTTAATGATACAAAAATTGTTAGATCCTGTTAGACCAATTGATCTAACTGTTTTTGTTCCATTATTCACTAGAGAAAGCCCCGTCTTGGATGCCCGGTACCTTATTTGGAACGATACTTTGCATTGCTTTGCTATGCTGTTTGATCTCTCTTTTGGCCTCTGCTTTGCTTTGGTTTGCTTGTATGGTGTTGGCTTTGGGGTGATGTTTTTAATTCACTTGATTCGATCGATCTACGGATTTCTTTTGATGATGAGCCAAACCCATCGTCCACAAATAAACCAAACTAAACACTTGAAAACCCGTGATGTGATGTGAGATCAAAGTCTTAAGTAAGATTGGTTGTCATGACACAGAAAATGTATCATGGAGTCTCATGGTTAACCAATAACCAGAAGGTATGTATGTTGGCAATGGTAAGTATGAATGCACTTTGCTAAGAAGTTTTTGTTCTATGGTTTGGCTATCGAACATATTCGATGTTCCTTTTTTTTGGGATCCTCATGTCGATGGCATTTCTTATTTTGCAGTTGCAGAGTAGTTGTGCTAAGTACGAATCCCCCACTTGTCCCATAGTTTAATCCAATTGGCGCATAGTACTCTTTTTTCCTTTTACCGGGTTGGATATCAATAAAATAAAAAACAAATGTGATGACTTATATTGAACTGCTGTATTAATACGAAACAAAGACTTGGAAAGGCTTGGCAAGCACATCCCTCCAGGAAGTTTCCCTCCCTAGAGTATGCTTAAACGGCTTGTTTCTTCGCTCATTACATAACAATTTTTGCGTCACCCTCAACCTCAACCTTTTCCAATCGCTTGTGAAGTATATAAGCTACACCATCTCCCAGGGCTTGGCATTCGGCAGCAAGGACTCCAGCACGACCTATATTTTTGAGCTTCAAAAATAATTTCGATCCATCGACTTTGGGGGTTGGAGGAACCACTTAATCGTGACACCTCCTTTGTGAGGGATGAACTGCAAGTCTGCAACAGCAAAAATAATAGGGTGGCTCCTCAAACCATCATCAAGAAGAGCTTACTAATGACTTTAACAAAGAAATATAGGACTTAACGAAGAAATATAGGTAGGACTTCATACCTGGCCCCAACTATAACCATCACCAAGGAGAGCTTCCTTGAAAAATAAGACGATGGGGAGAAGACAACTAGATAAATTGCCTAGAAGGGGATCATGGTAACAGTTCATCTGCACTAATTAATTTGATTACCAGGATCAAGCCTTAAATCTTTTGGGAGCTTGGTTCTCATCAGATGAATCATTGCTTGGTCCTGCCTTGTCATCATCGCCAACAACATTATCAGACCTCAATATTTTGGAAGGTAGGTTCCCATCAGATGTGTCATGGCTTGCTCTTGCCTCATGTGGCTTATCCAACTATATGCCAGGATGCGATTCATCCATATTTTCCTTCATAAATTTGTCCCAGACAAGATCAACTGCTATTTTCTTCACTCTTGCAGAATTATCTCCTGGTCCAACTGGCCCTACAAAAATCTTGACTTCATCCCCGTCTTGCCAACTGAGCACATCGTTGGATAATTGCCCCTGCCAAAGATAATCATCTTCAGAATCATAGGAAGTTGGTACTGAGGCATATGTTATCCGGGCGAGCAAAGCAGTATGCTTGGTTTTATTTCGAATAGAAATGCCAAGAGGACAATCTTCAGGTTGTTTGTTTGAAGAGTACACACAGCACAGAGTCAACCCTTTAAAATTACTACTAACACTTTGAGGCACTACAAAACAGACTTCATCACCCCCGAAATATCTGAACCACTCAGGCATGTAATTCCCGTTGAGGAAAATGCCACCATATCCGCTAGAAGTCCATCCCTATACCATGTAGATCAAGATTTCTATGAGCAACACACTGTAATGAATGCATGTTTATGTATGTACATGTCCATGAGAGAGAGAGAGAGAGAGAGAGAGAGAGAGAGAGAGAGAGAGAGAGAGAGAGAGAGAGAGAGAGAGAGAGAGAGAGAGAGACCTGTAGTATCTTCTTCCTAAAGTCAGCAGTGAGATTTTTGCACGCTTCCATATGAATCCTTGTCATGGACTTTAATGACTTGTGCAAGCCTGGAATCTCAGTGAGTTTGGGAGAATGATTCAGATGCAAAACTCTCATCCTTGACATCTCCGAAAAATCTGGCATTTTCTCCAATGCAATGCACTCATCTGCTTCCAGGATTTCCAAACTTGTTGGTAAATCTGGAATTGCACGAAGTCTTGTACAATAATTCAAACGCAATGTATCAAGCTTTGAAAAACCATTGAGACTTGGTAGGCTACAAAAACTATTCGTTTGAAGATCTAAAGAAATTAGACTCCTAAGCTCCATAAGGGTTGCAACATCAGTTAAATTGCAGCCTGCGAGAGATAATACTCTTATAGAGTTTAACCCTACTGACAGAGGAGGTAAAAGAGAGGTTGGTAGTGGCCATTTCAAGCCATGAAGAGAGAGATACGTCAGGTTCTTCAGTCGGGATATGGAAGGTGGTATTGATTTCATAGCTGTGTTATCTGCAATAAGAGTTTTCAACGATACCATCTCACCCAAGTCCTCAGCCAAGTTTTCAAATTTTGAGCAGCCAGCAAGATCAAGAGTTTCAAGAGATGTCAATTCATAAAAACTCTCTGGCAGATCCCTAAGCACTTTGCAGTCTTTAAGATCTACCAAAACAAGTTTTTCAAGTTGACAAATGGACTGGTCAATGTCAAGCAAACACGTACAGTCTTGAAGTATCAATTGCTCAAGATTTGGGAGTTTTGAAAAGTCTGGTGATAGTGTTAGGTAATGGGAATGACTTAGATTAAGATATTTCAACTTCTCAAGCAGCTGTAAGATAAAAGGGAAGACAGTCAAATTCAAATAGAAGACAGAAAGCATGATGATGGTGTTTACAAAACCTAAAGGAATGAATTAATAATTTGGTTGAAGTCATAACGTACCAGATCGGAATCCTCCCAAACTCGTATGAGTTTGCTATAGCTCAGATCAATAGCAACTATGTTTGGGTGATCAAAATCTTCTGGTATGACCTCCAGAGGGAATCCATGCCAACACAACCATCATAACTCATTCGACAGATTGTTGTAACTGCCAGTGAGCTTGACGTAATTGAGTTTGAGCAATCTCAGACTCTGCATGTTTCTAAATGCTTCTGCACTGAAGCTAGCCTCATCAGACTCTTGCAAATCTAAAGTGAGTCCTTGAACTGCTTCAGTTCCCTATTGAAAGAGGAGAGGAAGGGAGAGAGGGGGGGAGGGACAAGGAACTGAGTAAGAAAAGGGTTATCTGCATTTGAAAATATGATTTATACACATGAAGCAAAACCATGCATTGGATGTATGATTACAAGAGAGGTAGACAACCTATCAGTTGTTATAGTACCTGTGGATTAAAGCCATAGCTGTACTTAGACTTCAGATGTGATTTTACAATTGTTCAAATTAGTTAGTTATCTTAGTAAGCATCTGCTACAGGTGTTACATTTTACCTCTTGTATCTAAGAAGAGTAGAAGATATATGATATATGATTCTGTTATTTAATTCAAATAATTCAATACAATCGGTTCCCTTGATGTCTCCTATACTTTCCTTTCTCTGCTCTGTTTCTCTTTTCATTCCACCTGTAGTATATTTGGGTGTCGTTCCAATCAACTCATTGTGTTGTACTGTTGAAACATCCAACTTATACAATTTATTAGATGTGTGTGGTATCCATACACTTCTTCTTTGTTAAGTACATGTGTTTAACATAAAATTTAATTGCAAACCATACTTACAGATTTGTTCCTCAATATGCAAATCACATCTTCATGATGCCATAATCTACTGCGTTTTCCAGGGTCATCAGGGGATTCTGCACGCACAATTTCTCTTCCCATGTCGCGAAGCAAATCATGCATCACCAGTGTGAAATCATCATTAGCAGTTACAAGGCACCGTTCTTGGAGGACACTTATTCCGATTTCTAGATATAAGTCACAGCCATCCAATATTTTCATGACATAGTCCTTGTTCATTCCAGTAAAGAAACAAGATATATCAAGGAATATAGCCTTCAGGTCATCATCAGCTAGCTCGTCAAAGCTGATTTTAAGTCTTTCATGAATCTTCTCATGAGTATGACTTTCCAATTTCTCCAATGCACCTTTCCAAGCACTTATGCTTTTCCCAGATAGATAAGAACCTACAACTTCAAGTGCTAGTGGCAAACCTCCACAGTAGTCAGCAGTTTGTCTTGTAAGTTCAAAATACTCTTCCTCAGGATAGTTCTTTCTAAAGGCATGCCAACTAAGTAGCTGAAGAGCCTGTTCTCGATTCATTGCTAGCAGTTCATATATCATATCCACTCCAAGCATCTTTAGCAAATGTTCATCTCTTGTGGTTATTATAATTCTACTCCCAGCACCAAACGAGTCACATTTTATAGCTAATGCTTCTAACTGTTCCATGCAATCTATATCATCAACCATGGCAAGTACCCTTCGGTCGTGAAGTCTTAATACTATCTCCAAGATCCCTTGATCGACACTACTTACCTTTATGTTGGACGGTTTCAAGATATCAAAAAGAAGTTGCTCCTCCACTTGAACCAATTTCCTTTCCCTCACATTTTGAAGTAAACTTTTACCTTCAAACGTATCATGATATTTGTTGAATATGGCTTTGGCAACGGTTGTTTTACCCACACTCCACCCATACCCCAAATTCCAATTATGTGAACATCATTTGATCCTCCAACATCTAAACAATTACTGATTTCTTGCACCCGAGAACCTATTCCAACTAGATTGGTGGCTACCTCTAAGCATGTGCTGCGGTTCAAGACTCTGATGATCTGTGTGACAGTATCCCTGATAAACTTTCCTTCAAACCTGGTTGCCAAAAGTCCAAATGAATTAAAAGTTAGATTTATTATACAAACTGCAACATTAAGATGTGGATGTGTTCGTTCAACTATAACTATTCAGGATTTGATGAGTCAAAATCTCCAAATACCATTTACAGTGGGCAGTACGTTGGTCCGCGTAAGAGCATCTCCAAGAGGAGCTCTCAACCACTAAAACTCTATTTTAAAGAGCCAAATCTAAAAGACCCATCCAAGAGACTCTATAAAGGACTCGTTCATATGTTAAATGTTAAAAATTTACCAAAACTGTTGAAGAGTGCTCTAATTAGCTTGATATCCAACCATACGTGATAGATATAGAGAGAGAGATATATATATATATATATATAGGAAGAATGTGTAAGCAATTATGTTCATGTACAGAGGTGCTTTCGTTAAGCACATGTTAACAATTTTACCAAAAACAACCAAGTTCCTGGAAAAGCATCTAACATGCTCTTGCTCAAAAAGCGATTCTATGACTCAAAAATACTTCTAACTTTACTGCAAAAGTACTTTTGACTGTCATTCTATTGTTTCTTGAGATTGGGTGGACAATTGATAACTTCTGTTTAGGAACCAAAGAAATAAAGCATCATTTCTATATATTAAAAATGGATTGGGAATTTAAAAACATACAAAATAAAGAAAAGGAAATAAGAAAGTAATCTATTTACCCATCGGCGTCTCCAAAAACAAAACCAGACAAATTTGCAGCTTCAGTAAGAGCGTCTCTCCAAAGCTGTAACTTTTCTTTGACTTCATACAGCCGCCGTTCGTGGTTCAGAAATGCTGTTGCAAAAGTACCGGTCTGTTTCCTGACATCTGAAGGATCGACATCATAGAATATTGGAAAAACAATTTGGCCCAGTGTTCTGTACTCCATGATCTTCACAAGCTCGTCAAGACACCAACTTGACTCCGCATACCTCCTTGAGAAGACGATGACAGCGATTTTAGACCCTTCGATTACCTGAAATCGGTCGTCCTCCATGCCTGCCCCTCTTCTTAGTTCGTAATTGTCGACAATGACGTTGACTTCGGCGTCTGTCAACGCGAAGTAGAGGTGGTCCGTGAAGTTCTTGCGTGTGTCTTCACGTCGAAAGCTCAAGTACACGTCATACTTCCAAGGTTTTAAGCAGGAAGACGAGGACGTCGAGGTATCCATCGGAGCAATTGTCAGGTTCTTGGCAGAGGTTTTGAGTTCGCACAGATGAAGGATATTGAGATCTACAAACACCACAAGGTAAGGAAAAGTCAAAGTCCTCTAAAGTCCAATGAAACTCCTTTTTTCAGTTTAAGGGCTCAAATTTTATGATTATTTTTTCACTTTCATCCTTCAAAAAATTTTGGGCTCCAAATTGGTCCTTCGTCTTTTGTTAGACCCAACTTGGTCTTTACAATTCCAAATGCGTATTTAATAGGACAGAAAGGTTTCGTTTTAAAAGTTGACAGAATGACACAAAACTATAATTAGAAGGGCATTTTGGTCACCCAGTTACTTTTGACCAACAAGTAACCATTTATACCCACTTAGTACTAGTTTAGTACTAAGGTGTTTTTACAAAAACGAAGTATTAAAAAAAATTGAGCTAAAAAATGTGTTTAATAAACACTTAAAAACAATTTATTTTCACAATTTTGGAAGAAAAAAAAACTGAAAACGTGAAGTAGCAAGAAGCTTATTCTCACATCATACTAAAAACAGTTTTTTCTTCTCGCATGATTTAATCAGTTTCTTCTTCTGCATTTCTTTCAACACTGGGATCAGACCTCAGTCTTTTGGGGATTGATTCTCATGGGACGAGTCACCACTGTGTGCTGCCTTATGATTGCCATCCTCATTGCATTCACTTGAATATGGCATAGATTGACATTCGAGCGCATATTCATTGATTAATTTTTCCTTTTCCAGATTAATCCCTATCTTCTTCACCCTGAGATGAATATCATCAGCAGTCGCTGGTCCTACAAAGCGTGCACCAACATTTATCTTGTCTCCGCCTTTCACATTAAGCTTATGGTTTGACAAATTTCCCAGCAAAAGATAATTTTCATGGGAAGTTATTACAGTGGCACGCATTGGAGAGATGAGAAATACAGTGTTCTGGGTATAATTTGCAACACGAATGCGAAGAGAGCCACCAGAATTGGAGTCGTCTGAAGAATAAATGATGCACACAGTCAATGCTTTTAAATCACAGCCAAAACTTTGCGGCACAGCTATTTCACCCAGAGGGTCGACAGGCGTAAACCATGATGGAATTTCATTTCCAGGGAGAAAAAGGCCACCATTTCCTCTCGCATTCCATCCCTATACCATGGAAAAAGATAGGAACAAAAAAGGATTACAAGCATGAATGTGTACGAGAGAGAGAGAGAGAGAGAGAGAGAGAGAGAGAGAGAGGACCTGTAGGATCACTTCTTTAAAAGCAGCAGTGAGATTGGTGCACCCTTCCATATGAATACTTGTCATGGAGTTTAATGCCTTATCCAAGCCTAGAATTTCAGAGAGTTTGGGGGAGTGATTCAGATGCAATTCTCTCATCCTTGACATTTCTGAAAAATCGGGCATTTTCTCCAATGCAATGCACTCATCCGCTTCCAGGATTTCCAAATTTGTAGGTAAAGCTGGAATTGCCTGAAGGTTTTTGCAATCTTTGAGTATCAATCTCTCAAGATTTGGGGTTTTTGAAAAGTCCGGTGATCGTGTTAGGTTATGGGAATGACTTAAATTAAGAAACTTCAACTTCTCAAGCAACTGTCAGATAAAAGGAAAAATATTCAGATTCAAATAGAAAACAGAAAGCATGATGTTTACAAAACCTAGAGGAATGAATTAATAATTGGTTACAGTCATAACATACCAGATCGGAATCCTCCCAAACTCGTGTGAGTTTGCTATAGCTGAGGTCAATAACAACTATGTTTGGGTGGTCAAAATCTTCTGGTATGACGTCCAGGGGGAATCCATGCCAACACAACCATCTTAACTCATTGGGCAGATTGTTGTAACTGCCAGTGAGCTTGACGTAATTGAGTTTGAGCAATCTCAGACTATGCATGTTTCTAAATGCTTCTGTACTGAAGCTAGTCTCGTCAGACTCTTGCAAATCTAAAGTGAGCCCTTGAATTGCTTCAGTTCCCTATTGAGAGAGAGCGAGAGACAGGAAAAAAGGAGAGGGGGGGAACTGAGTAAGAAAAGGGCTATCTGCATGTGGAAAGATGATTTATACACATGAAGTAAAACCATGCATTGGATGTATGAATGACAAGAGAGGTAGAAAACCTATGACCTGCCGCGGTACCTTTGAGTTAAAGACATATAATTTGTGCTCAGACATCCGTTGTGCCGTGTCCAAATTTGTTAGGTATCTTAGTAAGCATCCGCTACAGGGTTTTTTACCTCTTGTATCTAAAAAGAGCAGAACATATATGATACATGATTCTGTTATTTAATTTGAGATAATTCAATGCACTAGGTTCCTTCGATGTGTCCTACACTTTCCTTTCTATGCTCTGTTTCGCTTTTCATTCAACCTGTAGTATATATGGGTGTCTTTCCAATCAACTCATTGTTTTGTATACTGTTGAAACATCCAACTTATACAATTTATTAGATGTGTGTGATATGCATATTTATTAAGTGCATGCGTTTGACATAAAATTTGATTGTGAAAGTACTTACAGATTCGTTCCTCAAAACGTCTATCACATCGTCGTGATGCCATAACCTACTACGTTTTCTAGGGTCATCAAGGGATTCCGCATGCACAATATATCTTCCCATGTCGCGAAGCAAATCATGCATCACCATGAAATCATCGTTAGTAGTTACAAGGCATCGTTCTTGGGGGACACTGATTCCGATTTCTAGATATAAGTCACAACCATCCAATATTTTCATGACATAGTCCTTGTTCATTCCAGCAAAGAAACATGATACATCAAGGAACATAGCCTTCAGGTCATCATCAGCTAGCTCGTCAAAGTGTATTTTAAGTCTATTTAGAATTTCCATACTATGATGACTTTTAAATTTCTCCAACTTACCTTTCCATTCACTTATGCTTGTCCCAGATAGATAAGAACCTAAAACTTCAAGTGCTAGTGGCAAACCTCCACAGTAATCAACAACTCCTCTTGGGACCTGAAGAAATTCTTTACTAGGATAATTGTTGGCATGCCGACAAAGGAGCTCAAGAGCTTCTTCTTTATTCATTGTTGGTACATGATATATCCTATTCGCTTTTAGTATCTTTAGCAAATGTTGGTCTCTTGTGGTTATAATAATTCTACTACCTGGACCAAATGAGTAAAATTTTATAGCTAATGCTTCTAACTGTTTCACGCTGTCCACATCATCAACTAGCAAATGCTAGTGGCAAACCTCCACAGTAATCAACAACTCCTCTTGGGACCTGAAGAAATTCTTTACTAGGATAATTGTTGGCATGCCGACAAAGGAGCTCAAGAGCTTCTTCTTTATTCATTGCTGGTACATGATATATCCTATTCGCTTTTAGTATCTTTAGCAAATGTTGGTCTCTTGTGGTTATAATAATTCTACTACCTGGACCAAATGAGTAAAATTTTATAGCTAATGCTTCTAACTGTTTCACGCTGTCTACATCATCAACTATGACAAGTACCCTTTGGTTGCTAAGTCTTCTTTTTATATTCTCGATCCCTTCATCAACTCTATGAACCTTTATGATTCCCGATCTCACTACATCGGAAAGAAGTGTGTTTTGCAAATCAACCAGTTTCTCTTCTCTCACATTAGCAAGAAAACTTTTACCTTCAAACGTATCCTGATATTTGTTGAAAATGGCTTTGGCAATCATCGTTTTACCCAGTCCGCCCATACCCCAAATTCCAATTATGCGAACATCATCTGATCCTCCAACATCTAAATAATTACTGATTTCTTGCACCCGAGAATGTATTCCAACTGCAGTGCTCTGGCGCAAGACTTTTGCGACAATTTCCGTGATAGACTTTGCGTCATCCCTGGTTGTCAAAAGTCCAAATGAAGCAAAAGTTAGATTTATTATACAAAACTGCAACATTAAGATGTGGATGTGTTGGTTCAACTATAACTATTCAGCATTTGACGAGCCAAAGCCACCAAATACCATCAAATTTTGATATCTAACCATTTCGAATTTTACTGAGGGGCCATTTAGAACTGCTTATGTAGGAAGCAATCTGTTCATGAACAGAAGTGCTTTCAGTCGACATATGTTAACATTTGCAAAAAAAATTCATGTTCCTGGAAAAGCATCTGACATGGACTTCCCTAGAAACTGCTTCTACGACTCAAAAATACTTCTTTGTCCCCAAAAGCGCTTTAGCGGCTTGGCCGATTACTCGAGATTCCCGACTATTCCATTTTCTGATGTTAGCAATGTATAGCGGTCAAATAGCACCATTTTCTTCTTAAGACCTTTTAATTTTTTTCATCATGTGGGAGTTAGAATTAATTCCAGTTTATCTACTTCTATCCATGTGGGGGAAAAGAAACGTTTGTATTCAGCTACAAAATTTATCCCTTCGAAGAAATCCCAAACAAGCATCATTCGATTGTTTCTTGATACGGTTTTTACATATAAATTGTTGAACAAAAAATATGATAAAAATTGCACGTCAAACAAAAAAGAAAGCAAGAAGACCACCAAAAAAAATACCTGCAACAAATCAAGAGTGAAGTTACAGAATGTCCATTCAAAACAAAAAAAGGAAAAAGGGAGGCTTACTAACCTTAGACGTTCTTCCCTTCAAAAAAAAAAAACAACACAAACAAACAGCAAAAATGTGGAGTTTGCGGGGAAGATTTGATCAAGAGAAACTCAAAAAGGGCTTAGAAGGACAATATCTGAAACCACCAAAATAAGGGAATTCAAATTATATTCTCTGTGGGTTACCTAGTATGAGATAAAATCCTAAATAAAAAAAAAAAAAGAAGAAAAGAAAGAAGTTTACAACAAATAAAACTTCTCAAAAGATAAGAGAAGGACTACCCACGTGAGGACCCAGACTTGGAGAACCCAAGTCGACAAGAAAAGAAAAAAAAGAAACAAAAAATAATAATAAAGAAAAACACACATATCTTCCTACAAACGAGGAAAAACGTGGAGCAAAACTCCCCACTTTCTACAAAACATGGAAGGTTACAGTCCCCGTTTTCTGCAAACGTGGAGAGGTTGCACAGTAATGGAAGGTTGCTGCACAGATAGTGGGAGAAAATAAAGGAAAATAATGGCCTCCACTCTCCCACGTAAGAGCTCTAGAGCCTTCCTAGAATGCCTATAAATAGGCATCAGCTGCAGCAGGAAAGGGACGGAACAAAAAAAAAATAAAGAAGAGGGGGGAGACAGAAGAGCACAGCGGAAACAACAGAAGAGGAGCAAAAGCGAAGGATCAAAAGCGAAAGAGCAAAAGCACAAGAGAAACAAGAAAGAGAAGAAGAAGAAGAAGAGATCAAGGGACACACGGCAAAGCATTCAAAGGTATAGCCATTTCACTCTTTTAATCTTTTTTTGGTTGGTTCTTCCTTCGGTTTTCGCAGGAAACAATGAAGCAACTTGCTTCTCCAACCTCCCCCATTTCCCAACGTCATCCCAAGTTGCAGCCCAATGAATCACAACAAAACCACCATATCTCTCTACCGCCGCGGCGACATACAATGGAGATTTCAGCAAAACATGCTGATTGGATTCAACCCAATCTCAAAAAGAAGAACCAGTCGCATGGGTGCCTAAAGAAGTTTGGAAGTACGACTTGCATGAAGGAAGCAACACCACGATTCTTCAAACGTCGTCTCCGAAGAAGACCAAATGGTAGTGCGATCCGTGATCCAAAGATGATGAGCCAGACGATGCAGTCCAGAGACTTGAACAAGCAGATGGCAGCGGTGTTCAGTGTGAAATAGCTAAAGAAGGCAATGATTCATTAACCGCCGACGGCAGACGGAGGCCCAAACGAAGGCAGCGGCAACGCCATGGCTCCAGTTATCACCTCCGATGGTCTTCCAGAACGAGCCTATGCATTCTGCGATTTGAAGGAGCCGGATTTGATGATGCAGTGTTACTCCTAGAAGGAGTCCGTGCGGCTTGAAGGAGAAGGAGGGGTTTTTGGTAATGCCGTGTTGCATAAAACCAGAAGAACCCGAAGGAAGTCGCGTCAATGGAGGATGCGGTTTGAAGAAGATGGGTTTGGTAATGCCGTGTTGCATAAAACCAGAACCCGAAGGAAGTCGCGTCAATGAAGGAAGGGATCAACACCCGCCGCCGCCACGTTGTCGACACCTTCAACTTCTCTGCAAGCCTTCGCCAAGCCTAGTACCAGATAGCAGCAACATCAACAAAGAAGAGCAACACCGTCGCTGCGTCTTCGCCGTCATCAGCGCCCCCACAACCTCCTGTAACCTCTTTGGGTGTCTAAAGAGTTTTCGAAACTGTTTCTTTCGTCGTCAACCCACCGTGCCCAACGATGATTCCGAGGCTCGCCAACAAACGCGAAGATGGACATACTAGCAGCAACCATGCCGTGATCTCTGCCCAGCAAGTTCGTTCATGCCAAGAAGAAAAAAGGAGCAGTTAGTGCAGCTGTGTTAGTCCCATGAATTTCTTTGGGGTGGTCTAAATTTGAAAGCTCCGTGAAGTCTCAATCAAACTTGAAAGCTCCGTGAGAGTCTCAACGCCGTGCTCTGTCTTCTCAAAGTTGAAGACGTCACTGCAGCAACAGACACGAACGTGGAAAAAGCAACAAGAAGTATGGACCAGCTGCAACGAAATCAGCCGAAGTCTTCCAGCGTTACAAAGGGTGCCAGAATGACGCCAACTTCAAGCACCAGCAGGAATGAAGATTGCTCTCAGGTCACTAACGGAGAAGAAACTATCACTCTGCACGTTTGAACAAGTGGAGAAGAAGAACCCACCGTGCCCAGCTATGATCCCGAAAGCTTCCCGACGAAACAAGGACAATTTTGAACAAAGGCTACAAGCAATATGTCTCCGCTGCCAAGTTCAGGACAACGTAAAGTTCAACCAAAATGGTGCATCTCCTCCGCAGAAAAGAAGACCATTGGCTACTGAAGCAGAAGGCGCATCCGTGTTTCGAGACGTCGACGGAAAAGAAAATTACTTGCAGAGGAAACCAATATAGCATAGGGTTCGAAAAGTCTGTTTAAAGGTCAAAAGGAGGCTCCCAAAAATCTACTGCGCAAAGAGCTCCCCGTTCCTATCGAGTTCGTAGCAAGAACAAAGAACACTGTTGCCTTCCTCGTATAATGGTCGCTACTCTAAATATCAAAACATATTACTGCTCTTCGGTGCAATTTTCTTGAAAGTCTCTGGAGTTTATGGGGATGCCACGCATGTGATTCTCTAGAAAAAGGGACAAAATATTATTAGAAAATGGTAAAACATGGCAAATCATGATCGTCATCACCATGAGGGAAGCCACTTACGTGGCATTTAAATAAAAGAGTTCAAATAAAAAAACCTTCCTCTTTAATTTAAATGCACCGAAAAGCAAGGCCCCTCTTTATCCTTTGTGTTTCTGCTGAGCACCAAAATTATCACGTGGAGAGCAAAACGAACAACAGGTGGATGCAAACCAAAAAGAAACATCCAAATGCTACTGCCGAAGTCAAAATGGTTGCTGCTTTAAAGCAAAGGACGTGCTGCTGAAGTTTTATCACGCTTATGGAGTTTCCACAAGGTCTACGAAGATTGCTTCACATGGAGGTCGAATAAGAAAGAAAGTCAATGACTCTTTCTTTTTTCTTTTTTTTTTTCCCATATGAGAATTTATCAACTTTGGCTCTGAAGAGAAGAAGTATAGAAACCATGTCCAACATCAAATGAGCAAAGCTGCTATCAAACGGCACGAAGCCACAACAAGAGTCACAACGGCACGGAGCCACAACAAGACTCAAATGGCACGAAGCCACAACAAGACTCAAACGGCACGAAGCCACAACAAGACTCAAATGACACAAGGCCACATGTTTTGCTCCTCGCCCGCATGAGCTAAAACTGCACAAGGCACCAATGCTCCAAGGGTTCAAAGTCCTCGCCCGCATGAGCTAAAACTGCATAAGGCATCAAATGCTCCAAGGGTTCAAAGCCCTCGCCCGCATGAGCTAAAACTGTATAAATGCTCTAAGGGTTCAAAGTCCTCGCCCGCATGAGCTAAAACTGCATAAGGCATCAACGCTCCAATGGCTTAAAGTCCTCGCCTACATGAGTTGAAACTGCACAAGGCATCAAATTCCGACAAATACCAATTACACATGAACTACGAGTGACTTGATCCCTCAAGAGGGTACGTAGGCAATCTAGGGTTCAACCTAGGTGCAGTCACAAAATCAAACAAACACCCAAACCCCCAAGTTACGATTTATTCGAATTAGAATCAAAGGGTATTCCTTTCCAAAAGAAGGGTTGTAATTAATAGGCGCGTAGCCTAGAATGGGTCGAACTCGAATTAATAAAACCCTCTTCAGAAAAACGAACGAGGGTGAAATTATGTCGAGTGAATCATTTGTTTACATATCATGTACAATTTTTGCTCAACATAAATGTTTTTAAATATGTAAAAAATTGGATTGGGAATTTAAAAGCCAGACAAAATAAGAAAAGGGAATAAGAAAGTAACTTATTTACCAATCGGCGTTTCCAACATCAAAACCAGATAAATTTGCAGCTTCAGTCAGAGCGTCTCTCCATAGCTGTAACTTTTCTTTGACCTCATCGAACTGCTGTTCGTGCTTCAGAAAAGCTGTTGCAAAAGTACCGGTCTGTTTCCTAACATCTGAAGGATCGACATCATAGAACACTGGAACAACAATTTGACCCAGTGTTCTTCTGCACTCCATGATCTCCACAAGCTCGTCAAGACACAATCTTGATTCCGCATAGCTCTCTGAGAAGATGATGATAGAGGTTTTAGACTCTTCGATTGCTCGAGTCAGTGAGATGCCCGGACTTTTCCCTTTTTCTAGCGCGTGATCGTCTATAAAGGTTCTTAGTCCGGCCCTCGTCAAAGCCTGGTAGAGGTGGCTCGTGAAGTTCTTGCGTGTGTCTTGACCTCGAAAGCTCAAGTACACGTCGTAGTTCCAACGTTTTAAGGAGGAAGACGAGGACGTCGAGGTATCCATCGGAACAACTGTTTGTTGCTGCACTTGTTTTGGTCTGGTCTGGTCTGGTCTGATTATTTTTCTTGGCAGAGGTTTTTGTGTTTATGTAGATGAAGAATACTTTCAGATCTGCGACTGTGATCTATCTACAAACACACAATATAGGAAAGTAAAGTCAAAGTCCGCTAAAGTCCAATAACTCCCTTTTTTTTTTTAAGAGAAAATCAATATAGGAAAGTAAAGTCTAAGTCCAATAACGCCCTTTTTTTAAGAGAAAATCAATATAGGAAAGTAAAGTCAAAGTCCGCTAAAGTCCAATAACTCCCTTTTTTTTTTTGAGAGAAAATTAGAAGGAACTCCTCCATTATAGGAAGGTGAATACTTTCAGATCTGTGATCTATCTACAAACACCACACACAATATAGGAAAGTAAAGTCAAAGTCGGCAAAAGTCCAATAACTCCATTTTTTTTTAAGAGAAAATTAGAAGGAACTCCTCCACACATTAAAGTTAATGTTAATGTGGAACACTGTTAGACCGTAATATAAAGTGGCAAGTCTGTCTCTTTTAATTTAGGGAGTTTTAATAAAAAGGGCTTGAATTAAGTTTATTTTAACCAAAAACCATCCTATAACTTTTTTTAACCAAAAATCATCCCATAATAAGGTAAAACCACCAAACCAACATACAGCTCGACCACCAACCAGTCACTCATGGGCTCTCCTTTGGCCCTCATCCTCCTCCTCATCCTCCTCCTCCTCTTCGTCTCGCTGAGTACTACAACTTTCCTTTTTGAATCACCCTATTTCGTTGAGTATTGAAGAAGTTATATCCATTTGAATCTTACCCAGTTTCCGGCGACCTCCGAGGCTTTCGAAGCATTTTCCGACCAAACCACAATGAGTTAGCCATTGTGCAAGGTACCATTCTCTTTGTCTCTTCGAGAACTACGATTTTTGTTTTTGAATCACTCGATTTCGTTGAGTATTGACAAAGTTATGAGCGTTTAATGTTTGTCCAACCCAGTTTCCGGCGACCTCCGAGGCTTTCGAGGCGTTTTCCGGCCAAAACACAACGAGTTAGCTATCGTGCAAGGTACCATTCTCTTCGTCTCTTCGAGGACTACAATTTTTGTTTTTGAATCACTTGATTTCGTTGAGTATTGACAAAGTTATGAGCATTTAAAGTTTGTCCAACTTTCCGGCCGAAATCCGGCCTTCCCTTCCGTTTAGCTCTGGCGAGCAACAACCACACCAAGCCCTTTGGGTCGTGCACAAACAAACATTGTATCTGGAAAGAAAATGAACATTAACATTGTCGCTGGAAAAACATAACACTATCTCTGCAAAAAACTAACACTGTCGCTGGAAAAATAACACTGTCGCTGAAAAATAACACTGTTTCTGGAAAAATAACACTGTCGCTGGAAAAACTAACACTGTCGCTGGAAAAATTACACTGTCGCTGGAAAACTAAATAACACTGTCGCTGGAAAAACTAACACTGTCGCTGGAAAAATAACACTGTCTCTGGAAAACTAACACTGTCACTGGAAATAAACTAACAGATTCCAGAAACAGTATTACTTAAATTCCATAAACAGTTTATTTTTACATTCCAGAAACAGTGTCCGTCGAAAAGAACCGAAATCTAGAAACAGTGACTTAATTTATAACATGGTTTTTGATTAAACAAAACTTATAACATGGCTTTTTATTAAACAAAACTTATAACATGGTTTTTTATTAAAACTAAAACTTATAACATGGTTTTTTATTAAACAAAACTTATAACATGATTTTTTATTAAAACTAAAACTTTTCAAGCCCTTTTCATTAATTTTCCTTTTAATTTAAGGGTTGATTTTATATTTTCTGCCTCAATTTTTATGGTTTTTTCACTTTAGTCCTCCCAAATTTTTTTTGTTCCAAATTGGTCTTTTTCTTTTTGTTAGACGTAAACTGGTCCTTAAAACTTCTAAACGTGTGTCTAATAGGATAGAAGAGTAGGTTTTAGGGGTGGGTTCGGTTCGGCTTTAGACCAAAACCGGAAACCAAACTGAAGTTATTATTTGGTTCGGTTTCTTCCCTTTTTTTGGTTCGGTTTTTTCCATGAATTTTTTTTTTTTTTTTAAATCTGGATATTGGTAAAGGCTAGGGTGAAAGAAAATAAGGGAAAGAAATAATAGGTTAAGGTTTAGAGTTGCTAAAGGGAACAAGAATAAAACATAAGATTTAATAAAAGAAACTTGTATAGAAAGGGAACAAGAATTATCAATCGCCAATAGCAGAGGAGTTTCTCGAGGAGGCAGCCATAGACAAGAAACATGTAGACACTTCCAGTGACCAATACGAAGGACATACAAAATTGTAAGAAAACTAAATTATGGATATAAGCTTCACGAAGACTTTTCCCACACACTATAAGAACAAATGAACAATCATAAATAATCATAAATCACAGTAAGTGTATAATTTAAATCCATAATTATTGTTTCGCAGTGTTCATGAACATTACGTCCACTGATAATCAAATAGTTCTAACTGCTGATGAACCTGTTAAATTTCTCAAACCAGTGAACCTTGCGCATATGTGAAATGCTAGCAACAGCTTTTTCCTGCAAGTTATTTGAAACAAGGTGGAATTAAAAAATTGAAGATAGCTATCTTCTAAGATTACATTGGATAATGGTAACAAAGGTTTTTTTTTTTTTTTTATAAATATTTTAGGCTTAAAGTTTGCCAACACATTGAGCTTACAAATTGGGTTTAGAAAATAATACCCAAAACAAATAATTAAATAAATAAAATATAAAAAAATTATTAATTTAATTAATTCGGTTCGGTTTCTTGATCATTAAAACCGAAACCGAACCCAAAGAATTCGGTTCGGTTTTTTTGTTCGGTTCGGTTTCAGTTCGGTGTTTTTTTCGGTTTTTGGTTTTTTGAACCCACCCCTGCTTTAAAATAGGGTTTATATCACAAATGGTCCCTGAAATTGACCCCATCAATCATGATGGTCCCTGAAATTGAAAATCGATCAATGTAGTCCCTGAATTTTAACTCGCGAATCAATGTGGTCCTTCTGTTAGTGTTCCTTCCAAATTAACACTAAAAAAGGTTAGAGAACCAATTTTTCATGGTAAAATGACCAAAAAAAGGTTAGAGAACCACTTTTTTTTGTTTTTATTTTAGTTTTAGCACCAAATCCATGAAAAAATGGAGAGAAAAGTGAAGATGGAAAAAAGAAAAGAGAGGTAATAAGTAAAATTATAAGTAACAGGGTTATTTTTTTATCATTTTACCATGAAAAATTGGTTCTCTAACCTTTTTTTAAAGTTAATTTGGACGGAACACTAACAGAAGGACCACATTGATTCGCGAGTTAAAATTCAAGGACTACATTGATCGATTTTCAATTTCAGGGACCATCATGATTGATGGGGTCAATTTCAGGGACCATTTGTGATATAAACCCTTTAAAATATGATAGAATAACACATGAATTATAATTTAAAGGACATTTTGGTAATCCATATACTTTGACCAACACATGACCACTTATGTCTAGAGCTAAGCATTTATTTTGAAAGAACATAAAAAAAAAACAATAGAATGAGGCTTGTAAACTGAAGTTAAGTGGTCACATGTTGGCCAATGTAGATGGGTTACTCTGTTTCAAAAGTTAACGACTTTGTTCATCACTTTCATGGTACCTATCACCTTATTTGCACGTGCTTTGTCAGGTTGGTCACTCTGTTTGGTTTTGTAACATTTTAGTTCAATTTGAAACTTTTTATCTAATTAGCTTCAAATTGCAACTCAAAAATGATTTATAAACTTCTTTGAACCAGCATTTCCAAAATACATCTTTGAGCCAATAAAGCAAACAAATTTCAAAACACAACCCAATCAAATTCAAGATTCCATAAGATCAAAATTCAAAACACACCCTACCAAGTTGATATTCAACCAAAAAAAAGATAAACAAAATTAATAGAAGACTTAAAAGTTGTGTTTCAATAAACTACCAGCCTGCACCACCGCTCTTGCGAATTAAACAGTTCATGAGAACACAAATTTATCCAAATTTATCATTTTTCTAGATATCTGGTGTGACATACACTCCTGTGCCACAAGGCGAATTCAACTGCTCAGACTGGCCATGTGTGCCTTATCTGTTGTTGATTGTTTTGAGTAGTTTGAAGTACCACCTGATGTGATCCGGGATGTTCTTCCAGAGCATGGTGCCGTACAGGGTCAAACGCAAAGTCCCCCTCCAATGTAATATTTCCTTTTGCTCTTCCTTTGTTCGCTTTAAATGTTGTACACTTTTTCCTTCACCGGGTCTTGTACCATCAGAGATTTTCTATGACAAGGTTTTAACAACACCTGCACGTTAATAATGTACGGCACTCTTATGGTGAAAAATAAACAGTAAAAGGGAAAACAACGCTTCTCCATTGTGGATGCAGAATGTTGCGGATCCAATAAGGATTTCGAATTGGAACTATCAAAAGTTTTGTGCGATGAAGATTGTTTTGTTTTTTATTTTTACCATATTCCAAACTACTCTAATTCACCGGGAGGGGGATTCGAACTTAGTGCAAGGTGTGTGCACATTGTCTTGGCCAACTAGCCTAACGCACATGTTGTGCCGGGACAACTAAAAACAATATATTTGACGTTGACAAGATTAAGAAGAATGCAAAGATGGAGAAACACGCATTCAAGAATATGCGGTGCAAGAAGTGCAACAAGCTAGTTTTGGGATATTTGTGAGCGACTGGTGAGAACTTAAAGCGAAAAGAGGTTTTGAGTTTTAAGATTTTAGGACAGTTGATTTCTTTCCTCGTTCCCAACCACTTCAGAACTAAGAACTTAACCAAATTAAATAAGCCTACTCTTTGCTTGGCATCAACATTTTATCAAAATTTTTATATTTTCACTTCTTACATACGAAAGGGAAATATGTAGTATACATTAAATGAGTAACAAAAAAGGACCAGTGGCTCAAGTTCAGTTTATGTACATTGTTCTTCCTTCTTGCATGATTTATTAGTTTCTTCTTCTGCATTTCTTTCAACGCTGGGATCAGACCTTAGTCTTTTGCAGGATTCATTCTCATGGAACGAGTCATCACTGTGTCCTGCCTTATGACTGCCTTCCTTTTTGCACTCACTTGAATATGGCATAGGTTGACAGTCGAGTGCACAAACATTTATCTTGTCTCCTTTCAGATTGAGCTTTTTGTTTGACAAATATCCCAGCCAAAGATAATTTTCATTGGAAGTTATTATTACAGTGGCACGCTTTGGAGAGATGAGATATACAGTGTTCTGGGTACAATTTGCAACACGAATGCGAAGAGAGCCACCAGATTGGGAGTCGTCTGAAGAATAAATGATGCACACGGTCAGTGCTTTTAAATCACAGCCAAAACTTTGGGGCACAACTATTTCACCCTGAGGATCGACAGGCGTAAACCATGATGGAATTTCATTTCCAGGGAGAAAAAGGCTCGCACTCCATCCCTATACCATGAGAAAGATAGGTAAAAAAAAAAGGTTAACAAGCATGTATGTACACGAGAGAGAGAGAGAGAGAGAGAGAGAGAGAGAGAGAGAGAGAGAGAGAGAGAGAGAGAGACCTTTAGGATTGCTTCCTTAATATCAGCAGTGAGACTGGTGCACCCATTCAGATGCAATTCTCTCATCCTTGACATTTCTGGAAAGTTGGACTTTTTCCTCAATGCAATGCACTCATCCGCTTCCAGGATTTCCAAATTTGTTGGTAAAGCTGGAATTTCCCGAAGCTTTTTGCAACCTTTGAGTATCAATCTCTCAAGATTTGGGATTTTTGAGAAGTCGGGTAATCTGGTCAGGTCATTGGAGTAACCGAGATTAAGAAACTTCAACTTCTCAAGTGACTGTCAGACAAGAGAGAATGAATATCAAAATTCAAATAGAAGAGATATCAAAATTCAAATAGAAGAGAGAAAGCATGATGTTGGTATTTACAAAATGTGGAGGAAAGATTTGATAAATAGTTTGGTTGAGTTCAATACAGTACCACGTCGGAGTCCTCCCAAACTTGTATCAGGTCAATATCAACTAGGTTTGTTTGATTGAAATCTCCAGGTATGACCTCCATAGGAAAGTCAGTCCAACAAAACCATCTTAACTCTTTGGAGAGGTGTTCGCAGTATCCAGTGAACTTTACGCCTTTGAGTTTGAGTAATCTCAGTCCCTGCATCCCTCTAAATGCCTCTGTCCTGAAGCTAGGCTTGTGACGTTCTGACAAATCTAAAGTGAGTCCCTCAATTTCTTCCCTTCCCTGTTACAAACAAAAAGCAACTAAAATAAGACAAGGATTATTTGCATAGACTTGAACTTCTGCACCACTAGATCTATGACAGAGTTTGCTTAGGGCAATTTTCAGATAATTCAGTAAATAAAATCAGTTCTTTTGTTCTATCTGTTCATTGAACCCACATGCAATTCATGCATTGTATATTATTGTATGATGTGGGATATGCAATTTGATTGGGATTGTACTTACAGATTTGGTCGTCAGTATGCGTTTCACATCTTCATGATCCCACAATCTGCAACGTTTTCCAAGGATGTTCGGAGATTTTGCACGTACAATTTCTCTGCCAGTGTCTCGAATCAAACCATGCATCATCAGATTGCCTTCTTTATCAACAGTTACAAGGTATTGATCCTGGAGTTCTCCAATTTTTATTTTTGTATCATGATCATATTGATCCAGTATTTTCATGACATAATCCTTGTTCATTCCAATAAAGAAACACGATATATCAAGGAATATAGCCTTCACATCATCATCAGTTAACCCATCATAGCTTATCTTAAGATTTTTTTGAATTTTGAATTCCACTCACTTGTGCTTCTTCCTAATAGATAAGAACCTAAAACTTCAAGGGCTAGTGGCAAACCTTGACAGTAATCAACAACTTCTCTTGCGAGTTCAAAATACCCTTCCATAGGACAATTCATACTAAAGGCACGCCAACTAAGGAGCTCAAGAGCTTCTTCGTCATTCATTGTTGGTAGATCATATCTCCTATCCGCGTTTATCATCTTTAGCAAATGTTTATCTCTTGTGGTTATAATAATTCTACTACCTGGGCCAAATGAGTCACGTTTTATAGCTAATGCTTCTAACTGTTTCACGCTGTCTACATCATCAACTATGACAAGTACCCTTAGGTTGCCAAGTCTTCTTTTTATATCCTCGGTCCCTTCATCAACTCTACTAACCGTTACGTTTCTCAATCTCAATACATCATAAAGAAGTGTGTTTTGCGAATCAACCAGTTTCTCTTCTCTCACATTAGCAAGAAAACTTTTACCTGCAAACTTATCCTGATAATTGTTGAAAATAACATTGGCAACCGTCGTTTTATCTGATCCTCCAACATCCAAATATTTACCAATTTCTTGCACCCGAGAATCTATTCCAACGGGGTATGTGGGTTCAGCTAAGTATGTGTTCTTCAGTTTTCGAGCGATGTCCTCAACAATTTGTTGGACAAATCTTCCTTCATACCTGGTAGTAAAAATTCAAAAAAATGAACAGACCATATTAGCCTTTTCTTTAGTTGTGGCTTGTAGAACAAAATTGTAGACGACAACACTCCAAAAATATCTAAAAGAGACAAAGCACCGAGAGATAAAAGTCTCTATATGTGCTGCTTGAAAGCAGAAAGAGTGAAAGAGTGTGAGAAGAGAACAGGAAACACCAATAGATTGTGCAACGGAAATGGAATCAAGTTAGGGCTCTAGTCTGAATTTCATGAGGACAATGTGAGTGTTAGAAGAGAACACCACGAGGAGAGTGCAAAAGATCAAACCATCACAAAGAAGTGGAGGAAAGCCCTCTCTTGCAAAGAGTGATCAGAACTTGTAATCGAAAGAGTTCCCAAAGATGAAAATGCAGGGAGGGACTACTTGAATCAAAGATGATCAAGTAAGATCTCCATGAGAGCAAGTCCTATCACAAGGATTTTGAAGCAAGGTCCAACACGGGACTACTTGAGGAAAAGATGATCAAGAAGAAATACAAGCAGAGATCAAACTTGCACATCGATAGGGAGGTCTCTCAAATATGCCACAACAGTTATTTGTTCAAGTAAAGAATGTAAATGAAATGTTCGTTTGCTAAACACCTTTGAATATTGTTCTGTATCTTGTATTCCTATCTTGTCCTACTATTTGTCATTCGAAAATATCGAAAAGTGTGTGAGAGACAAAGGCCTAATCTTCAAAAGCCTAATCATGTGTTCTTCACAATGGTGAGATAAAACCTCAACCTATCTAAAACTCAACACATCATGACCAAATTCTCTTTTTGTTTTTTGGAAGTGAAAAGATTTGAATATATAGTAGCGCAGGCGCACTACGTTAATCAATGTGATTTAGCTCAATCCGAGCACACTGGTAGTAAAATCAACCATTGATATATTCTGATATCGGAGCTTCTAAGCTTTGAATTTAAATGCATAAAATCAAAGATTATGAGCCTTTACGTGAAATCAATTTACAGTTGATCGACATTTTGTAAACAGAGGTTGGCAATTGAATTTTATAATTAAGGAATTAAAAAGTAAAAGGACGTAAGTAATTACCCATCAGTCGGACCTTGTCATCTGCACCTTGACAGGGAAGCGCTCTTGATGTCTCTGAAATGCTTTCTCAAAATCACGTGTCTGATGCCTGACATCGGTAGGATCGATAATCATAGAAAACTGGCAAAACCATTAGCCCCATTGTTTCTTTGCAGGCAAAGATCTCCACCAGCTCATCAAGACGCCATCTCGACTCGGCATACCCCCTTGAGAAGATGATAGCAGCAAGCCTAGAGTCTTTGATTGCTTGCTTCAGTTCTGGTGTGATAGGTTCGCCTCTGGTCAATTCGTTCTCGTCGAGAAAGACTTTGAATCCGTGGGTTTTCAATGTGCAGTCGAGGTGGTCCGTCAAGTTCTTGCGTTGAACTTTGAATTTCTGTACAAACTCTTGGCAACCCTCGAGATTGAACTTTGAATTTCTGTATAATGGGATCCAATTGTTCTTGTGTAGCATTTGCTTTTCTCCCCAAGTATTCAAATTTTTTTTATATTCGGATGACATTTTAATTTAATCTAAATTATAAGAAAGAGAATTCGTACTTAGGTGCAAAAAGAAAAAACTTATCTAGCCAATTTGGCTATGCCAAGTATACAACAAGTACTCATTCTTATGTGGCATATGCGTATATTCTACATTTTAGAAACAAGTGTTCAGACATGAAATTTACTAGTTCCAACTTATTTCAGCTATTGGCCACCATATCGAAGAAGAGGAAAATTACCTTCTAAAAGCTAGCATGTTTTGAAGAAAACCAAAAATAAAAAAGAGGAAAATAAATATTAATTAAAGAGAAATGTTAGGGGGACTTTTCATGAAATCTCTATCAGTTCACAGTTTAATGTCAATTTTTATGTCAACATTATAAACATTATGCTATAAACTTAAATAATAGATAAGTCTCACTTTCGAGAAATTTATCTTAATTAAATTTAAAATGCTACAGATACAAGTACAAGCGACAAGTCCAGTCCACTAGAGTCTGGATCACATACAATTACAGCCACCTAGAAATCATGAATTTCAAAAACAGTCCCAAAGAATCTAAACTAAAATGCAAAACAACTAATGGGCCTGTGTAAGAAAATATTGTACATTTCCGATGATAATTAAGCCAACACCAATGCCTCAAAGCGAACTCTATTTCATTTTCATCCTTGTTTTGTTACATTCGTATTTGGTAAGATGAGAGACATTGCATGTGCTTATAAATAAGATGAGGTACTCCTCGTACTGCCAAAAACTTCTATTACATATCCTCAGTTGAAATGACATATTTTCACGTAAAGGATGAATGACACATTTTCACGTGAAAAGGGTGCAAAAGAAGAAAGCTCCATAACCTCCAAATTCTTCACTTGGCCATACTAATCCAATTAACCTTGTGCCTGCAAAATACAATGGTTTACCACGTGCATTTTGTAATTAATATAGGAATTGTTTCATTAAACTAAACTATGGTAAAAGAGTAAAAGCACATTGGTCAAGTCTCTTGGCATCATACTAAGAATTGGAATAGTATCCCACATTAGTTGAGGTTCGAGGGTTTTCATGGGATGAAAGAGTTGCTCATTGTCAAGCACATAGGTAAATTAAAGTCTGGTTGCTAAGGTCTAATTAAAGGTAAAAAAAGATTACACACCTAAGTATAGAGGAATCCCTAAGAAACTAAACACATACTTGAGTCAACACCACTCAAATTTCAACAAAAACCCTTTGAACTCCCCCACCTCTCTAAGTAAATTTCTTTATTTTTGTAACATTTACCTCATGTGATGATCGACTAAAAACGGAGTAACTTCATACGTAGCTCAACGCAAAATTAGAAAGGCAAAGCAGAAAAATGTCACAGCAAGGGGAAGTCTTTTTAAAGGCAAAATTAGGTTCACATCCTTCTTTTTGTTACTCTATTGATTAAAATCATATTCATTTTCAATTTTTGATCAAGGTTCTTGGGTAATAATAACATCATTAATTATTTGAATAATAAAATATTTTTATTTTTAAATATATTCCTTTAGTGTTAAAAATGTTACAATTAGTATATTTATATTTATGGTTAAATTTTTTAGGGTAAATTACCAAAAACTACCTCAACTATTGGGTCTGAACATTTTCATACCTCGTCTTTAAAAAATTTCAATGTTATATCTTATCTTCGAATTTGTTGCAATGTCATACCTTCCGTCAGCCTTCCGTCAATTCATCCGTTATTGCTGACGTGGCATGCCACGTGGCACATTTTTATATTAAAAAATTATTAAAAACTAAAAAAAAAAATTTAAATATTAAAAAATTAATTAAAAATTATTTTTTTTCCTTCTCTTTCTCTCTTTTTTTTTTCTCTTCTTCTCTCTCCGCCTCCTTCTCCGCCCGCTGCTTCTTCGTCCGTCCCCCCATCCCAACTGCTTCTTCTTCTTCGTCCGTCCCCCCCATCCCAATCCCCTGCAAACCCAGAAAGAAGAAGAAGGAGGAAGAGGAAGAGGAAGAGGAAGAAGAAGAAGAAGAAGAAAAAAAAAAAAAAAAAAAAAGTTGGCCGGACCCGTGCCAAGAAGAAGAAGAAGAAGAAGAAGAAGAAGAGAGAATAAGAGAAGAAAAAAAAAGTTGGCCGGACCTGTGCCAAGAAGAAGAAGAAGAAGAAGAAGAAGAAGAAGAAGAAGGAGAGAGAAGAAGAGAAAAAAAAAAAAAAAAAAAAAAAAAAAGTTGGCCGGACCCGTGCCCAGAAGAAGAAGAAGAAGAAGAAGAAGAAGAAGAGAAGAAAGAGAAAAAAAAAAAAGTTGGCCGGACCCGTGCCAAGAAAAAGAAGAAAAAGAAGAAAAAGAAGAAAAAGAAGAAGAAGAAGGAAAGAGAAGAAGAGAAAAAAAAAAGTTGGCCGGACCCGTGCCCAGAAGAAGAAGAAGAAGAAGAAGAAGAAGAAGTGAGAAGAAGAGAAAAAAAAAAAAAAAGTTGGCCGGACCCGTGCCCAGAAGAAGAAGAAGAAGAAGAAGACCAAGAAGAGAGAAGAGAGAAGAAGAGAGAGAAGGAAAAAAAAAAATTTAATAATTAATTAATAATTAATTAATTTTTTAATAATTAATTAATTTTTTAATATTTAATTAATTTTTTTTTAGTTTTTAATAGTTTTTTAATATAAAATGTGCCACGTGGCATGCCACGTCAGCATTTTAACAGAATAATTGACAGACAACTGACGGGAGGTATGACATTGCAACAAATTCGAAGATAAGGTATAACATTGAAATTTTTTAAAGACGAGGTATGAAACTGTAAATGACCCAATAGTTGAGGTAGTTTTTGGTAATTTACCCAATTTTTTATCATATATTTTTATTTTTAGCTTGTACCTATTTTTAATTTGCAAATATTTTTTAATTTGTACCAATATTCTTTTCATTTTTAATTTGTACCCATATATTAGTTTCTTTTTGTGCCCATATTTTTTAAAGTTTTATTTGTGTTTGTACTCATGTGTATACCATCACGTGACATTGTATATTTAATCAATGATAGAAAAATTACATATGGTATATTTATGTTTTATGCCTAAAATTTGTATCATATATTTATATTTTTAGTTTGTACCCACTTTTAATTTGTAACATTTTTTTTAAAATTTGTAGTATTTTTTTAGTTTTATTTTGTACCCATGTATTAATTTCTTTTAGTGCCTATATTTTTAAAAATTCATTTGTACTCATAATTTTTAATCTTTTATCTGTACCCTAATTTATTTATAATGTACCCATTCTTCTTTATTAATGTACTACTTTTTTTTTACAAAGGCTTCCTCATTACTAAAAAAGATTAAAACATACACAGAAGCAAAACAAGGCCCAAACAACACACATAAACAAACAAAACACGGGCCCAACAAACAGAGTACAACGGGCCAACCACAAGTGGCAGCCCAAAACACACACAAAAGTACCAACACCAGAAAGATCTACACCGGACGCCGTCGAGCTCGATCCGACCAAATCTGCGTCCACAGACAAGCATCGCCGGAAAAATTAACAGCATCACACCACGAGGAACGGTCCGAACACAGCCACAAATACAGGAAAGCCAGCAAATGTCCTGAAGAAGCCAACTATCAGGATGAAGTTTGTGGCAACCCACGAACAACGCCGCCAGAAAAGGCAGATACAATGAGAAGGTGGTGGTGGAAACACCGGAGCTCTACACACCATCTCGAAATACTGCACCAAAACGCGGTTTAAAAGCCGCTGCAGATCGGAGCAGAGGTGCCTAAGGATGGATGCTGCTGGGGTGGGAAGACCTGGCCAGATCTAAAAGGAAAGGCAGGGGGAAAAAGGAAAAGCATCGGAGGAAGCAAAAAGAAAAACGAAGAAGAAGAGACAGAATAGAAGAAAGAGGATCTGGCAGAGAAGGGAGAAGGAAGAAAAAACAAGAGGAGGAAGAGAGAAAGGGCGACCGACTCAAGCCGGAGCCAGAGTCGACGCCGGAAAAGATGGGAAAAAAAACCCTCACCAAAACCGGGGGGGGGGGGGGGGAAGATGCTCTCACAGAGGGAGAGAACAATTTTTTTTACTCTTTATTAATGTACTACTTTGTTATATGTGAAATGTGCCAATTTTTTTGTAAAATGTACCAATTTTTTTAACACTATGTATACATTCTTTTGCCATTTATTATTTCTTATTTTTGCATAGTTTTTATCCATTTATTCAATCAAAATGTTTGAATTTTTTTATTGTAACCGTTTCTAATAGTATTATAATGAGAGATTTTAAATTTATAGGATTATAAATCTCATAAAATATCAAACAATTAATGTCAAATCTATAAAAATATAAATATTAATAGTAATATAATGAGGTGTACAAATTCAAAGGACCTTGATCAAACTTTGAATACTATTAAAGTTTTAATCAAAGAATGTTAAGGATTAGGGACCGCATCCAAAGTATCCAAATTTTTAAATACCCGAGCAGCCCCATTCATCCTATTTTTCAAATCTTGGGCAGCCTCATTCATGCCTTGTTCATTGTAGGCTTGGATCATGGTAGCAAATGTGATATGGTCGGGCACGCATTTTTTCTCTGTCATTGCCAAAAACATTTCGCTCACCGTTCTTAGGTCACCAGCCCGACAGTATGCAATAATAGTACAGTTAAAAAGGGCGTATCTAGCAGCACATCCGAAGTCTCTTCTTGCCTTAAAATGGAATCAACTTTACTTATACTCCCAGCTTTGCTATACGCACTAACTAGAGAACAATAGGTGATAGAGTTAGGCTTCATTCCTTGATGCTTCATTCTTCGGAAGGATTCGTCCTTCTTCTGAATATTTCAAGCTTTACCGAGTACCTCAATTAAATAGGGTGAAAAACCTTTTCTTCTTAAATTCCACAACAGATCTCATCTGTCGTACATTCTTGCTTTCTCGTATGATTTAATCAGGATATTAAACGTCTTAGGGTCTGGCCTTTTTCCCATTAGTTAAAATTCATCATACCACTTCTCCATCTTGTCTATCTGCCCACTTTTCACATAAGCATTGAGAAAAGAAATGAAAGTGAAAACATCAGGATGGCAGCTGCCACTTTCAATCATACTTGTCAACGTTTCCATGCTTTACACGTGAGATAACCTGCTTTGATACCATAAAAATAAAAAGTTGAAGTTCCACTATAATACGAATTTGCAATATTGAGAGTAGCCTAACTTACTTATAAGTCCATGCAAAGTCCATGCTCCAATCAATATGGAACATTGAAAGAGATGTCGCAAGAATTTATGGTTGACTTAAAGTCAAATTCACTAAATAAAGGAAGTCGGACGCAAATACGCTGTCTAAAAGGATCAACACGGAAACATGAAGGACCAACGAAGCACCTAAAAAGACCATGCTAAGGGGAAAATGTGGTGGAAAGACCAACGAAGCACCGGAGTGAAAAACATGAAAAATGATTAAGCAAAATGTTAAGGAACCCAAATATATACATAGGGGTGTGCTATCCACACACCTTATTTTACTTCTCACACACTCCTTGATAATTTCTGTTCGTTGATCTTCTTCAATTTATTTGATCCGACGGCCGAAAATTAAAAAGATGTATGAAAAGTAAAATAGAGTGCGTGAATATCAAACCCTATAAATAAATCCACATCAGCCTATTTCGTCAGAGAAGTACACAAATTAATCTCTCTCCCATTTCATTGCATGGTCTCCAACGTTAGGGACGTGGAGGGCTCTGCATCCTAACCCTAATTACTTCCAATTCTTCTTCTTTTCCCATCTCTTTTTCCTGCATTTTCTTTCACTTTCTCACCCTTTCTTTCTTAACAAATTAACATATATTTATCTATAGACACACACTATAGAGAAAAGAGAGCTAAGCCACATGGGGATCAAGCTTGTTGAGATTTTGGATCAAGGAGTGAGAATCGTTTGCAGGTCTTATTCTCATTGCCCACAAACTAGCCGCTTGTACTACCATCCTCCCCGGCCTAACCAAGAAGACAACCAGCACCACTATCACCATTTTGGAGGCGGTGCCGCCACCTCCTGTAGCGGTGCCACCATCTCCTCTGGCGGTGATGCCACGAAAACAGAGGTGCTTTGTTTTTGTCCCAAGGCGGCGGCTGATACTAATGAGTCAATTATTTTCTCCGTTTGATTAATATTGAGGTAAAAATGCATGCCCAGATTTTGGTTAGACTTATTTATTTGAGAGAGACACATCCTCTTTATATGCTAACCCAAAAACTAAAAGAAAAAGGGAAAGGTTATGTATTTATTCATGTTGTTCTCCAAATATGGGGTTCTCTCTTCCTTGTCATTTTAAAAAACGAGTCTTTCTGATAGTGTCCTCGTGCGCATAATATTTTTATTTTATCACGAGAGCTCTCCCGATGACCTAATTTTTTTGTTTTTCCAATCATTTCTTAAGGATGAGTTCATTCCTTTACCGTATATTAACCATATAAACCGAACGTTTAATTTCTTAATTTTCATTTGAAGATCATATCCTTACACAAAAATGATTCAAATCGGAAATCATTTAGTCATCTAAATATATCAAATAAATTAACGGTGTAAATACCAAGTAACATATTAGTGATGATCGACCATTTATTTAGATGACTAAACAATTTCCGATTCGAATGATATTTTGTAAGAATGATCTTTAAATGAACGTTAAGAAATTGAACGATTCTGATTTTAAATCTTTTAAGTTATTTGCTAGTGGAAAAATAAGCTCATTCTCAAAGAGACGCAACCATTATCTTCTTTTTTTTTTTTGTGCTTTATATGTGCTAGGCTTTTCCTATTGCGATACGTTGCACCTTGTAGAACATTTGTGGTAAAGTAACATTGCAGAACTTACAGACATAAAATACAAAAACTCCATTAATTTGGACTACGAAAAATCACAGAAGTCACATTTGGACATAAAATGGGATGCATGATCACCTTACATAATAATTTATTTCTGTTTCTTTTTACAATGTCACAAGTAGACGTCACTTTTAGTGTGATCAGTGCAATGCCAAATTTGTATCAACACTTTTAAACATCATATTCTCTCCTTATTTGAAACGCTAACATAAATGCGGTTTGATAACCTAGTGGTTAGAAATTTGAGTTTATATTCATGCGTATTGGTTAGAAATTCTTATCTGTCCGAATTATTGTAAGATTTAGCTTCTATTCATGCATCTTGGTTTAAAATTCTCATCTCTCCTTATTTTTGTAAGAATTTCAAATCCTTTCCCTCCTTCGAATAATAATAAATGGGTTTATATCACAAATGGTCCCTGAAATTGACCCCATCAATCATGATGGTCCCTGAAATTGAAAATCGATCAATGTAGTCCCTGAATTTTAACTCGCGAATCAATGTCGTCCTTCTATTAGTGTTCTGTCCAAATTAACTTAAAAAAAAGGTTAGAGAACCAATTTTTCATGGTAAAATGATCAAAAATAACCCCGTTACTTATAATTTTACTTACTACCTCTCTTTTCCTTTTTCCATCTTCACTTTTCTCTCCATTTTTTCATGGATTTGGTGCTAAAACTAAAATAAAAACAAAAAAAAGTGGTTCTCTAACATTTTTTTGGTCATTTTACCATGAAAATTTGGTTCTCTAACCTTTTTTTAGTGTTAATTTGGACGGAACACTAACAGAAGGACGACATTGATTCGCGAGTTAAAATTCAGGGACTACATTGATCGATTTTCAATTTCAGGGACCATCATGATTGATGGGGTCAATTTCAGGGACCATTTGTGATATAAACCCATAATAAATTTAGGGTGAACTGCCGATTTAGTCCTTGAATTATCACCCAAGTGAAAATTAGGTCCTTGAATTATTTTTTCAGAAAAATAGGTCCCTAACCTCATTACAAACAGCCAATTTCATCCTTGCAGTTAGATTTCAAGTTTTTCCATCCAATTTTCTGTTAACTTAGCTCATGTGATCCCATCCAAAAGTGTGGGATTGGTAATCCCGTCTTCCCTTCGTACCAACAAGAGTAGCAGCTGCGTCTGGATCTGCGTATCAGACAGGATGAACCACCCCGGCCGATCTGGTTGACAAGCACCGGACGACAGTGCTACGACAACGACGTTCTAGTTCTGAAATTTCCACTCATGAAGAATAAACAAATGCTTCTCAATCAGTAAAAATATTTTTGCGGATTTTGTAAAAGCGTAGAATTGCCATTAAAAACTTATTTGGAAGCTTGGAGTTCATCTTCTACATGCACCCAACAATTTGAGCACAGCACCCAGTGACGAACTTGTATGAATAAAACATGAGGAATTTGGAAATTTTACTCACCACACCCACTCAAGATCACCAATGGCGGTTCTGGTTCATCAAAGTGGCAAGTAAGTTTTGGTAATTAGTGTTACGGATGTTTGTTAGTGGCTTGCTGGGTTGCTTGGATTGGGAATTCTGGATTTTGGGTTCACAAATTTTGAATATTACTTCTTGTTTATTTTTCATGAGTGGAAATTTCAGAAATATTTTTACCGATTGAGAAGCATTTGCTATTTCTCCATAAGAAAGTATGGAGAACTAGAACGTCAAGATGAAAAAGCTTGAAATCTAACATGACCCAAGTTAACAGAAAATTGGATGGAAAAGCTTGAAATCTAACGGCAATGATGAAATTGGCTATTTGTAATGAGTTTAGGGACCTATTTTTCTGAAAAAATAATTCAATGACCTAATTTTCACTTAGGTGATAATTCAGGGACTAAATCGGCAGTTCACCCATAAATTTAAGGATGTGATATCCACACACCCTATTTTACTTCTCACACATCTTTTTAATTTTTAGTAGTCGGATCTGATGAATTGAAGAAGATCAACAGACAGAAATTAACAAGAGATGTATGAGAAGTAATTTGGGGTGTGTGAATCACACATCCCTAAATTTAAAGAAAAATTACTAACATGAAAGTTACACCCAAATGTTGCATTAATTAATTTGTAGCTTCCACAAGTTAATTTGCTTGACCTCAATCATGCTCCTTGCCATTTCAAGTGGAAAGTAGGTTGGCTTACACGTTTTACGTGTTTGGTATTCTTTTTCCTTTTTAGTAAATGCGTAGATGTTCTTTGGTTGTCACCTCATACACAATTTTAGTCGATAAATGATGGATAGATTATTGTGGATTCCACCTCAATAAACCCTATAATTAATAAGGTCGTCCTGGTCATCGTGATAAGAAATATTTATGTGTTTTCAAAACACAATACAGTACATCACATATTATAATATAAATAGACAACATAATTTATATGGCTCATTTTTGTGGTATATTTCTCAGTGCAGCTTCACCTATATTACAAGATGTAATGTGATGCCTTGTCTTGGTAAACTAAAAAAAATCTTGCATAAGTAGAAAAATTGTAAGAACAAAAATCTTGGTGCTTGAGGTTTTACATCTTCCTAATCATCACAAAAGTAGTATAGTTTCCTGTGTTGTCATCAAGAAAAGAATCTCTCTGAGAAAGAAAAAAAAAATCTCATGAACAGATACCACCCACTTGTTATGTGGTTGAGCTTGAGCTTGAGGTTTGGCAATTTGTGCTATCCACACATTCCAAATTACTTCTCACACATTCTTTGTTAATTTATGTTTGTTGATCTTCTTTAATTCATTCGATCCGACGGTCGAAAAATAGAAGGGTGTGTGAGAAGTAAAATAGGGTGTAGATATCACACCTCAAAAAAAAATCGTATGCTAGAAGATTAGATCTGGTTTAGAATTCTTTCGATTTAATATAGATATTACTAGATATTAGGCCCGTGCGTTACTACGGGAACCAGCTGTTTCAGACGTAATCGGATGGATAAAACACATTTAAGTTGAATAAATTCAAGGCAATTATAAACAAACAGAGGAATACATAAGTGAATGAGGCCGGTAAGATAAGTAGTTTTGCCTTTATACACATTTAAGTGAGTTGGCAAATAAACATATCGTAGAATAAGTGGGAAGAAAATGCAGGTGTTTGATTAGAAAGAGATGATTCCAAATTTAAAACATAAGGTGTCGAGGACTTGTTCTAAAGTATGAAAAAAAAAATAGATTTGAAAGCCTTCCTTAGGAACTTAACAACGTATCAACACAAACATTATGATAGCCATGATGGTATCCATGAAACCCCAAGCTGCAAGCAAATACTGCCTCTGGAAATTTTCAACATAAATGGTTTTGCAAATCAGCCACTAATGAAACAGTTATATTTAATAAAGGTAAATCCCAATCCAAAGCTCCAACCTTTTAACCGAAAATGAAAACAAAAAGCATGGAAAATATATTTCAGTTTCATTATTAGATTTTCTAAATCCTCAATTTGAATGTGTTGTAAAGATAATACCACTAAGGGTAGCAATCTGACCATCGTTGTGCATGTCATGTCAACTCTATGCAAATTAATATATAAAATTTAAGCAGTCCCATACAGTCTCCTAAGCATCTACAAACCATTAAGATAAATCATAAATGTAACAAAGGCAGCCATTTTGGACGCTAAACGAATAACATAAGGCTATCAAACCAAACAATCAATCATAAAATCATAAAGTTGTGGTGCCTCAAACAGAAAGAATGGGAAATGAATGCATTTAAGTTCAGGTGACATACCAAAGTGTTGATTCAAAATGCAGCAGCAAGAGCAGATTACAATGCTGTGATGAGAGTCCAATCTAAACTGCAAAAAATGAGTGAGATTCAGAGTAAGAATTCAAACCGCTAACAAACGGATTCAATAAACTAACTAAAACTATAACGTTCCAATTGTATAGTTACGACAGTTTCACTTACTAAACCATGAGGTTTGATTGAAATACATAAGAAGATAATGTTTGTATAAGGGATCCCTGAACCAAATATTATATGAAAACATGTCCAACTTGACCAAAGGATGTTTATTCTAATTTTGGCACTTGATTCCATTGGAACGACATGTATAGAAATTAAATAGAAAGTCAGATTCCTATAACAAAAGGAAATAACAGAGTAATTTAAAAGATTGCAGGAGCCTATTAAAAGATTGCAGCAGCTCATTAGAAGCAGCATAAAGACACTATTTTTAATGTACGTATCATGTCTATATCTTTCAAAGCACCTGCACCAAGTTGCAGACCCATATACTGTATGGCCATACTAAAAGCTTGGCCAGACCCCAATCCAATTACCATACCACTTTTAACGTACGTATCCACGTACAAACTCAAATATGAATCTTCCTTCCTACCATACAAACTATCAAAGCAAGAAAGAAGGCAAGCTTGATTCTTCTCTATAAACCATAAGCCCACTCACCTAATGACTCCCTCTTTCTAGTAAATTAGCAAAAACCCCAACAACTATAATTTTTATACGAAAATACTTCAAGAGCCTCGTCTGTCCACTTGCTGTCCTCTAATTGATTTTGGTGCCCTTCTCTCATTACAGAGTCAACTGGGGTTTTTCCTAAAGTATTTAGTTCAAATTATTTTTCTTTCAAGTGTAATATTGTTGATGACTTATATGTGAAAACGCCACCCCTTTCTTCAACCTTCATCTTATATGGTTATTTTCCACCAAGCAATTTTTTCTAACATCATTCCTCCACCAAGTTGCTAAGAAAACCAAGTGCAGCAAAAAGAATTATGATGAAAACCAACCAATTTCTTGATCATTTATTCAGCAAACAGAAATCTCCTCACAAAGAAAATATAACTATATAAACAAATCAAATTCAGATACAGATATACAGTGTGGTAGGCTGCTTGGAAAAGAGCAGAGTCATGAGTTGGGACAACAAACTCATATAAAAAATACAATGCAAAAACCATCCCAAACCATCAAGAATAAAGCGAAAAAAGAAAAAAAGTCTCAACAGCAAACAAAATGAAGGGAAAAAAAAAACACATAATATACCTTTAACACAGTAGCTTGAAAAAACCCCAACCAAAAATTACAAACTCTGAAAGGCACTGTTTCCTAACTGAAAGAAAAAAGATAAAAAAACGTATTAGACATCCACAACAACGAATCGAGCAAACACAGAAAACTCAATTAAAACAGCATTTAGAAGCACTATAAACATAAATCACAAAAAAACATATACCTTTGGGGTTGTCGATGATAGAAGGTGAGTGAGGGATCTGAGATGTTTGAGAGCTGGAATTTTTGAGCAATTAATCTTGCTGCCTAGTAAAACTTCACCATCTCTTAACCCACCGTTTATAAACAACACCCACCCCTTCTATTTCAAAGTCTTTTATTTGTTGTACGCTTTTGATGCCTTCTATATTCAAATTCTTTTTTGGAGAAACGAATTAAAAATTATTGAGGAACCAACTATAATTTGAAGAGTTTAAAAAGAGAACATAATTTTCATAAATACCAACTAAAGTTGGAATTAAAAAAAAAAAAAAAAAATCTCTCAATTTCTGCGTGAGATCACATAATGAAATAAACAATCTGGTTATGAGAACGGCTTGTTCACCTATAATTGCAAACCATGAATATAACAATTGTTTTAAAAGTTTATGCCTAGCAAAGAAGCATGAGTCAAAGGATGTTTTTAGAACAACAAAAATGCAAAAAATATATAAGGAAAGAAACATAATCCTAGATCGATTAGGATATTGCTAGGGAAAAACTTTAATTCGCGAGATAAGGAGTGTAACAATGAGGTCCAAAAAAGTGTAATGCCAATAATTTATTTTTAAAACGGTAAAAAGATTAATTGTTTACATAATTGGTATCATGACCCAACAAAAAAAGTTTACAAAGTCTTCATCTGATCTAACAACTATTCCATTTTTACATAGTGAAAGCCCAAAAAGCCGCTACTGTGCAGGAAAGCAAGAGCAAAAAAATACGAAACTTCTTACAGTAACCAAATGTGTAGATACCACCAAAAAAACCTTTTAAACAAAAGCTAAACTGCTGCATCCAACGGAACTTGTTCTTTTGGTGAATTACTACGATTTTCAGGTGGGTAGACAGTGTGCACCAACAATTTGTTTCAGTTTGGGCCCTTACCATAAACACGCAAACCGAACCTCGTTTTTTCTATTCTCACTGATTTCTTTGTACCGGGTCCTGGGGCAGTATCAGAATATTTCACTATCGTTCCTTCATTCTTTTCATTGTGTCGAGCCTTAATCAGGTCCCTTAAATTTTTTACCAAACCGCCTCCTAGAATTTGTTGTTCGCTTCGATCAATCTCTTTCACCATTTTATTAACCCTAAATGACAAATTAAATATAGCGTTAATATTTATGTATTTTAGAAAGAAAATTATGTTTAGCTTGTAGATCTTAAAATAACAGTGTAAAAAAATTTTAAAACTCAAATATAGAAGCTGTGAGTTTTTTGGAAATAACTTAGATTTGTTCGGAGAGCGTAGTTATTAACAACACTTATGAATGTATTTTGGGAGGGATGAGAGGGTTGACTCTTAGGAAAACCTAACGAAAACACCAACCACACCAAGTAGACCAACCAAGCAAAGTAACTAACGCTTGAAGAATGGTTTGGAAGATTGAAAACGCAATAAAGAAAGAAAGCAATTGACAAAAAAAAAAAACATATAAAATGGCTAACAACATTGGACTAAGAATTAGGAACACTTGGTTAAAGCAAAATCACAGATGACACTAATGCACATTTGAACAATAATAGAATGGTTGAGACTAAGTTAAAACCAACAAAAACAAAGAAACCAATGAACTTGTGAAGTATCAAAAGATCGCAAAGATAACCAAGAATGAAAAACAGAGCAGGTAGCAAACAAATGACATAAGCTGATGAAACCAAACAATCGATTGAAACATGATAAATATCCATTAACTCAATCAGAAAGCACGGGGAAACATTGTATCTTAGTTTAGGTGACATACCAAAGCCTTGATTCAGATGCAATAGGTGCTGATCCCTAGATGAAAGGCAGCAAGAAGAGCAGATCACAACGTTGCAATAAGACTGATCTAAACTACAACAAATCAGTGAGATTGAGAGTTAGAATTCAAAGCGCAAACAAATGGATACAGGAAAAGTAAGTCAATTTGCGACAGTGTAATGGACTCTAATTGGGACAGTTCAATGGACTTAATGTACGACAAATTTACATTTAACGAAAGAAAAGCTGCTAACAACAGGAGTGCATCTTCTGTCACCATATTAATTTTAAAGGCCTAAAGTAAGGATGAGGTATCGTAGTCCGTTTTGAATTAGTACAGGGGTTACAGTGTGAGAACGTTGGTTTTAGAAGGAATAGGCTAAATAGAGCAAATAATGGTTCACGACCTAGCATGCATACCACATTACATTTCATGTACAGCCAAAAATAATAGAAAATATCAAAAACTGTCGAAAACAAACACTAATTTTTTAGAGCCTGAACTGATACAAATTAGAAACACCTCAATTATCTTGCCTTCATTATTCACTTTATATCTTAAGAATAATGACTAAATAGTTTTAAATATTAAACACTTGAATCAGTACTAATAGTCATTTCAGCCAAATTCATGATTGCAAGATTCTTAATATAGTATGTCTTCACGGCAGATTCAATGATCATATTATATGCATGGACATACAAAAACAGATGCATGTATACACATTTATGCATGCATACCTATATAGGTACGTACATACACACACAGATGCATACATACATATATACATACATATGTATATATGCATACATATACATATAGCTATACATATGCCTGTACATATATTTAGACATATACTTAGGTGTATATTGATATATATATATATATATATATATATATATATATATATATATATATTATTTTGGCTAAATTGAAGCTGAGCAGACATAAGAACAAAACCCAAAACTGAAGTTCTCATCCTAATCTTCTTAGCTACGTTTGTAGTTCTTGTTTCTCATATTCGAACACAACTCAAACACAAAGAGAGAAGAAGATATAAGACAATTACCTATTTAGTGAGTTCTTGACCTATTTAGAGAGTGATTGGAATGAAATGAAGCCAACTCTGCAACTGAGAAACAAACGAAAAAGTCAAAATCCAGAAATCCAAGTTTAACTCAATCAAATATAATAACCAATGAAAGTTGCAAACTGTAAATTCTCGAATGTAGACAAAAAAAATTTGTTTCTCACCTATGTTGCTCCCTTTTTGTGATCCAAATTTGAAGATGGCCAATAGGGAGGGGCTGTAATAAGTGTCATCCTCTTTGTTTCTCCTACCCTGCATTGTCGACCAAAACAACATCAAACCAAGTGCAATACAAACACAAACATGTATAGACACATAGAATAGATTAAACAGAAACATGTATAGACAGAAACAACCACCTCATCATACAACATTAAAAATAAACCAACCCACAAATGACTTTGGTTTGCTGCCAAGTTGAAAGCAAACAACAGATACTTATATTGTGCTTAATTAGCATCAGACATCATGATATTAAAGTTTAAATCATGTTAAGATCTATGCCATGCAGCATATGTATTCAACTTAATACCCTAACACCACAGTCAAAATTAATTGATATTATCAAGAAGTTGAGACTTTACCAAAGCAGCAGGGTAGCGGTTGCAAAATTCACAGTCAAAAGCTTTCACTTTGTTTCGATCTGGAAGATACCAAAAAGACATTCACAATCAAGGAAAGAAAACACATTTTATTAAAGAATGCAGTTCAGCCATTATCAAATTGTCAACCGACCGAAACGTATAAAAGTATAAACATTTATACAGACAAAACTCTTTTTTTTTAGCAGCTCGTGTTACCAAAACCAAAACCCCTATACAAAATCACCAAAAACAAACGCAATCCACTCACCATAACAAAACATAGCAGCAAAGTAAACCAAAACAGGAGAGAAATCTGCATAAGTGATAGAAGGAAAGGAATATGTGTTGCATGAGTAAATCTTCACTTTGTATCAATTAATCAATAGTCTAAAGTATGAAAAAAAAAAATAGATTTGAAAGCCTTCTTTAGGAATTTAACAACGTATCAACACAGACATTATGATAGCCATGATGGTATCCATGAAACCCCAAGCTGCAAGCACACATTTCCTCTGGGAATTTTCAATATAAATGGTTTTGCAAACCAGCCACTAACGAAACATAGTTATATTTAATAAAGGTAAAATCCCAATCCAAAGCTCCAACCTTTCAACCGAAAATGAAAACAAAAAGCATGGAAAATATATTTGAGTTTTATTATTAGATTTTCTAAATCCTCAATTTGAATGTGTTGTAAAGATAATGCCACCCTGAAAGATCTTCTTATGGAGTCACTGATGAAAGATCAAGAAAATACTTGTGGTGTTTTCTGTAATAGGAGTGCAGCAGCCAAAGGTAAGCTGATATTTCTTTGTTTTCAAATGGCTGCCATATTATTGTTTATATACATGTCCATGGATTATATAACTGCCAATCAAATTGATTCTCCCTTTAACTATTTCTAGTTCCTTGATGGGCTTCGGTCCTTTATGTCTTGTATTTGCAGTTTGTTTCACTACGTTTAAGATGATGTCCTCATATATTTGTTTAGAAGAATCATATTTGCAACATCGTTTGTCATTCGTTAAGATAGAGGAAAATACCAGTCTTAAAAAAGGAAAAAATTCTAGTGGCAAGAGTTACATGTTGATGGGGACTACTGATCCAATAGGGATTTTGGAAAAGGATAAAATACATGTCAAATGTTCACGTAGCTAACTTCCGAAGCACAAACGTTCAAAGCAAAAAAATATGCCGAAGGCTTTCTTCCAAATGATATAAGTTCTAAAAAATGGTATTTCGCACCAACAATAGGACATTAATTAGTCATGACTTATGCTTATGCATACAATGCCTTAGTTGACTCAATAGGAACAAATACATGCTCATGTCTCTCTTGCTACAGATACCTATATTGTGCTTAATTAGCATCACACATCATGATATTAAATTTTAAATCATGTTAGACTCATGCCATCCAGCTTATGCATTCAACTTAATACCCTAACATCACAGGAAAAATCTATTGATATTATAAAGAAGTTGAAACTTCACCAAAGCAGCAGGGCAGCGGTTGCAAAAGTCACAGTCAAAAGCCTTCACTTTGTTTTGATCTGGATAACATGAAAAAGATATTCACAATCAAGGAAAGAAAACACATTTTATCAAAGAATGCACTTCAGCCATTATCTAATTGTCAACCTAGAGAAATGTACAAAACTATAAACATTTACACAGACAAAGTCAATTCTTTTTAGCAGCACCTGGTACGAAAACCAAAACCCCTATACAAAATCACCGAAAACAAACCCAACCCACTCACCATAACAAAACATAGCAGCAAAATAAATCTGAGGAACAGATGGTGCTGACAATACATCGAGTCTAATACAACCAAAAGTAAAGATGGTTACAGAAGCTAAAAACCAGAACCGAGAATGCTTATTTTAGGTCCACTTGTGTTTGTAATGGATTAGAGAATAAATGTCCTTGTCCTAACGACCATAACCCCAACCAAATAAAATTATAGAAAATTAAACACAAAAAAGAAAACCCAAAATTCCATTGATCCAAATAAGAAAGGAAAATAGAATTAAACAAAAGTGGAGCCATAGAAAGCATACCCAAACAAATACCAGCGTGGCAAGCCCTGTGATTTGACAAATTTCTCAGTGGAGGAAGGTAAACACAAAATACGGCCTAGCCCAATTTCTCACCAAGCAACCTGAGAGTAAGTATACAGTGCAGACATCAAGGATTGATCGAAATTCAAAAGGGTACAAAGCTAAAGAACAACCGAACAAAATTAGAAGCAATCAAATCACTAATTTCCAATTTATCAAATTTAAACTAACAGAACAAACCCCACCACCCAACTGACCTTAACCCAGCTTCTCATCCAAGACTCCAAGTATTGAGTCCTTTGCATTATTCAGCACAAAACAACGCAACCAACATAAACTTATTGGTTTCAAAGCCCAGGACACATTTCAAACCATCACTTGTACACCCAAGCAAAAGGTGGAGAACTGGACCACAGCAATCAAACCAGTAAAACAGAGAGAAACACATTCTCGGTTCTTTTACAGGCAAGAAGACAGACACCGTTTTAAAAAAAAAAAAAAAAAGTCAATCTTCAGTCTGTATCAATTAATCAATAGCCTAAAGTCTGGAAAAAAAAAAAAAAGATTTGAAAGCTTTTCTTAGGAACTTAACAACACATCAACACAGGCATGATGATAGCGATGATGGTATTCATGAAACCTCAAGCTGCAAACAAATACTGCCTCTGGAAATTTTGAATAGAAATGGATTTGCAAACCAGCCACTAATGAAACATAGTCATATTAATTAGACACAACCAGAAACATGTCAAGGAAATATACATTGAAAATGAAAACTTTAAAAACATGTCAAGGACCATAAATATATTATCATCTGAGTGTAACTAAAAAGGAATCTGCAGAATCAACTTCTATGATGATTTATCTAGAAATGTTTAGCATTTGATGATTTGAATCCCGAAAGGAGCAATATCGAGTTCATACATCACTGCATGGTTTAGGTATTGAAAAAGTAAGATGATGGTTGGCACATCCTTTACGCATTTTGAAATGTAAGCTTTTCAGTTTGGGAAAAGATTCTTGCTTGAACAGGTTTCACAGACCGTGCAGACAGTGTTTCTTCCTTAGGGAATTGTTATTTGCAGACACGGGATTGGCACCCTATACCCAACTAATTTTAACAAAAATGCGTTAAAAACAATCATCCACCAATTCCCTATTCCAATGAAAAAAATCAAATATTACTCTTGAAAATGACGAATAAGTTGCAGGGTTTATTAGATTAGCACATAATATTGCAGTATAAGACCCCACCTAAGGCTAGTGGTTCAAAGACGCTTCAGAAAACAGCGTAAGAAGCTTTGATAACTATACACAATCCTCTCTCTAATATTCTTCGACCCAGCTCCTGACTCAATTCAATGTACACACTGTTGGGTTTTACTGTGAGCTCAAATCAGCATGCTTACCACGAAAGCTCAAATGTTTATCATAATCCCGACATCGTCCTCCCTCCCTCCCTCAAACTGCCAGTATTAAATTTAACTAAGTAATGATCAAATGATCTAAACATTGTGCATTACAAATCCAAATCAACAGTGCTAATAAATAAGATAATTTCAGCTACCATTTTGCGATTAAAATTGAACAATGCTTACTCCCAAGGAATATTTGACAATGTTTGCAGCAATCAAATGTGTGTTTAATTGAATCAGCTATGTATTTGAGGATTGAGAAAGGTTTAGTTTGAGAGTAAACAGATGTTAATTATTAGCTATGTAGCTGCTTAACAAAGAGTAGTTGAAATTGCTATGTATTTTGAATGGGGAATTCAAAAACCAATCCCAATTTGTCACTGTTCAAACAACGGAATTTCAGAATGTTTGCTATATAAAGATCGAAAGATTAAATAATGCAGAATTAATCAACTATTCCATTAGACTATTAAAGCAATTAAGATCCACATCGCTCGGCTTGCTACAATAAGAACCACACATAAATCTCTACATTTCTCAATTAAACCCCAAAATCAGAAAGAAAAAAAAAAGACTTTGATAAAATTATACCTGAAGAAACCCCAAATTTCCAGTCGAAGGAAAATTAACACAACCTCTGCAAAAAATAATCAGGAGACAAAATTATCGTTTAAGTTGTGATTTGGATGAAAATTTAGGAGGAAGGCAAGATTGGAAACCCATAGAGGCAGGCCTTGTATTTCTGCCAATATGAATGCAATCCTCCTTGTTCCATTGGCCCTTCACAAACTTCTCCGAGTACCACCTACACAAAGAGATGATATCCGTTAAACCCTTTTCAGAAAACGAAAAATGGATTTTAGAGAGAGGAGAGATAGAAATGCTAAATTAGTTCTTAAAACTGAAAGACCAAAAAGCACAGTGATTTAAATTAGATTAATACAATTCAAACTACTTATGCAGCTAAAAAAAATGCTTTCAACAAATAAACACACTTACGAATGTTCTCAACCTGAATCGGCATACTTTTAGCAGCTACTTTTCTTTCTCTGAAATAAAAAATAGCAGGAGAAATTCTAAGTTTCAGTTTAAATTGAATTACAATTGAAACAAAAAATGCAGAAGGAGTGAAAATTGAACTCGAACTGGTGCCTCTTGCTTTGTTCCAGATTTAAGCATTGCATTCTGATAATTACAAACACCAACAGTTATTGACCATTGTAAACATGCATTAGAAGATTACAAAATCTTCTGACAGCAAATAAAGCTAACCCTTTTGCCAGTCCCATGGATGGTAAGTTGGTGACAGATTTTCTCCAATTTGGCACCACCTTATTATTTTATTAATGAGGATCGAGGAGGCTGATTACCACGTAGAATATGATTATTTTTGGGTTATATTTGAAAATAATCAACATCAGTAGCATAAGCAAGGTAGGAATGTTGTGAATGCAGGGAATGTTTACTGGTTTGGTTGGAAACTTTTCCCTTAAAACAAAATCTCTAGTGCTTATCAAGAGTGGTTTTCCATCAGCATGTATAAAGCACAGACGAAACTCAAAAAATACTATTTCAATGTACCCAAATACCACTTAAAGCACACACATGATAAAACCAAATACTCACTTGTCAAGAATATGAGAATGGGAAAAGCAAAATAGCAGTCACAATTTGAAATTAAAATAGCACACGTGTAGATAATAAATCAGCTTTGTGAAAGTGGTTTGAGATCACAATATTATGCTCAAGCAGAACAAATGTATTCTTCAAAGCGATGAATGACTCAAAAAATAAATATCTTATGTAAAAGAAGAGAAAATTATATCTTTGCAGTAGTGTGGCCTCATCCAAAAGTCTAGCCAAAACATCCTAAAAGCAGTCGAAAGTAAGAAATGAAACTGAAGTAGGAAAAACAAAAAGGTTAAACAGAAAACAGGCAACCCTGAAATATCCAACTTTATACGTCTGGTGTATCTTTGGCAACAGCATGGCTCTTTAATCGGTATGGCCTGTGCAAAATGAAACTGTCAATCCTGATTCATAGAGAAGAAAAAACAAACTCCCATATAAATTAAGATGCTATCCAACATCCCTAGTCCTTATCCCCAATCCCAACAGCCCAAAATCCCGACAGCACAAAAATTATTACCTCCTCAAAAACATGTTCTTTCAAAAAGTTACGATGGTGTTGGACATTAAGGTACTTCAGGGTCATCTGCAAACCAAAATTCATCTTCAACATCAACATAGTGCAATCATAATGAACTAAGAATCAAATAAGAGGGCCACAGCTAAATCACATTCCAAGAACAGAAGGTTATATGAACAAACACAAACCAATTACAAAACTCACACTAATTGAACACAAATTTCAGCAAATACCCACAACAAATAGCAATAACTTAATCATAATCCAGACCCAGATCACAAAAAAGGGCAAAGATAACCTAAATCCCAATTAAATACAAACAACCAGATGACCAAATCTCCCAAATATCACCAACTGATGATAAAGGCAGCTACAAAACTGAAAACAAAAAGCAATGTGAACATCCTCCAACTTAGTTTACATGCTTAAACCAAAATTAAAGAATAAACCCACTTCTCCATTTTCTGCATAATTAAAAACCCATATAAAAACCCCACATGGAATTCCTCATTTGAACAAAAACCCACCTCAAACCCACCATTTTTGCTCAATTTTTCCTTCAATTTATGGCAGCCCAAATCCCGCTGATAGACACATCAGAGCAAAGCCGACCTGAAGATGCCAAACTTGATCACTTCCTCCACAAATTTGAGATGTTTCTGAGACTCTTTGGCTTCTGCCAGTACCTACGTTCCTTTGTGAAAAAAAAAAAAAGATTAACAAAAACTAAAATTTTAAGGGAAAAAAATGAAACCTTTTTCTCTTGTAAGGGACTATACCAGCACCCAATTCAATCGACAGTTTTTACAAATCCAAACTATAAAAAATGGAGAATCAAATAAAAAGTTGAGATGGATGAACAACGTACCTTGAAAACGGTAAACACGCAGAGTTCTTCGAGACCGATCCCAATTGACCTGCTGGAGACTAACAACGCAGAAGAATAATGCTGATACAAAATCCAGAAATACCCAAAATTAAACATCTCAGTAATACAAAATCTAATCATTTTAGCTAAACATTAATCCATAAAAAAAGGTCTCATCCACACAGTTAATTTTAAGGAAAACTAATAAAAAGTCCCAAAAAAACTTCTCTTTTAACGAAAAGTCCTTTTTTACCTTTAACTGACACTATTCATTATACCTTTAAAAATGATTTTTCGTTAAAAGTGAACAGTACCGGGACCTTTTTATTAAACCTCCCTTAATTTTACCCCATCCACTAAAAGAACACATTTTTTGTTTAGTTATAGTCCTAATGGATACAACCCACTGGGTATTTTGGCCATCCATAATTATTTGCTTGATAAGACTAATTATTTAACCTTGTGGGTTAATCATAGTCTTTTTTATCACAAATAATATTAACATTAAGCTAGATTGAGAAGTGGAGACAATTTGTACTCAAAATATAGTGAGATATCACAAATTGTTAAGTTCAAATTCAAGTAACTATTCAATTACCATCAACTTCAATAAAATTTATCATATTCACCAACAATATCATCCCTAGCATGCAATATAACCTACAATGAACATTAAGCTTCAAACTTCTTTTAATTAACTGGGTGGATTTGAAGTTTCCATTGATCTCTAAAATTAAAAAAAATTTGTAGAGGCTAATCTCAATTATTTCTTAACCGACTGACACAATCAAGAAACAATCAGGAGTAAGATATAAATGAAACATGCATAAACAGTGAATATGTGATATTAACAACAAACCAAAATAAAGAGCTCATTCTATCTGCCATCAATCATAGGAATGAGCTTATTGTAATGCCTGACTACGCTAATTCATAAACAAACAAAATTAAAGATGAAAAGTCTTGCTACCTGCAGGCAAAGGCTCAACCCACCAATCTCTTCCTGATCAAAGTATAATAGCTGCAAAAAGACAATTTCATCCACATAACTTGATAAGTTAAAAGAGCGGAATATATATAAATAGTTACTTTCCAGGTAAACCGTGCACGAAGAGAGCTAAGATTTAACCTTGAACTTGCTTTTGCAGGCGATTGCACTCGGCAGACAAATTCAGCTCTTGCTTCTGCTTCCATTATTGTTACAGAATAGAAATGATCACATATGCCCTAAAAAAATAACACAAAAAAATTAAACACAAATTCAAGATCGACGGATCATATCAAGATCTCCGACCAATAGCAAAAATTGAAAGAAAAAAAAATCACAACAAAACAGAAAATGAAAACGGAAGCTCACTTCGCAACAGATTTTATGGGAGCAACAACTCTTGATTTACCCATCTTTAACTAAACCTACACAGAAAACTGCAAAAAATTGATGAGAATCGTTCAGAAAGGGCAAACAGAACACCACCCCCAGAAAAAATGAAATTCGTCAATGTAAAGCGAAACAGAGAAGCCAATTCCCACTATACCAATTACAATCGTATAATTCGACATTTTCTTGCTATCAATATAACATACAGGTGAACATCAGAAAAAGGAAAATTTGATAAATCCCACCCACCTAAACTCTATCAATCCTCTTCTTAGTTTTCCCTACAACATCTTAAAAAGGAATTATTGAGCTCCACGGTTAAAGACTCAATTTCCCACTAAAATATTACTTTTTGAATTAAATTTAAAAAAAAAATAAAAAATAAAACCTGAGCTCTGGGAAAACCCAAACCTATATTCTTTCAACTTCAGGTCACTCAAGATGATGTTCCAAAATTTTCTTTGACAGAAAACCCAAAAGGAGCAATTAAATAGCAGCACATAATGACGGAATTTCAATGAAAAAATATGAATAGGTGGAGAGGGTCAAATTCAATCCATGAGAGAAAAAATTATTATTTAACACATACATACGTTGAGACTGGGTATACGATCAGAGAACATACCTGTTGGGGTGTGGGGTTTCTTTCCGATTCCCAGTTTCGATCATCACAATAAAAAAGCTATTAAAGATCAGAATTTCATCTGGATAATTATGAAATATCACAAATCAAGTTAAATTTATAAAAAATAAAAAATAAAAAATAAAAACCCAACAAAATCAAATCACAAATTTAATATTACACGATTCTCAATTAACCTTTGATTGGTGGTGATTTGGAGGCCACATCCTGCCCAGATTCGACAGGAAATTCATTGGAAAGGCCGTAGTTAGTCGCGAAGAGAGAGATTGTCGGGAGAGAAATCAAAAATTCAAAATTTGAGGATTAATCTTATACGATTCTTAAATTACCTTCGATTGGTGATGATCTGAAGCTATATCGCCCCTAGTTTCCCCAGATTTGACCGGAAATTCATTGGAAAAACCACTTCGAGTCGCGAAGAGAGAGTCAGGAGAGACGAAATGAGTCGTGAGGAGAGAAAGTCGGGAGAGAACAGAAGGGCTGAAGAAAGGATGATGAAATCTTGTACGAATGGGGCTTACATGCCCCTGTTCAAGATTCTTACTCATCCCTCTCTCTCTCCCTGCAATCCATCCCCAAAAAAACCACGCACGAGCCTTCCTGACGCAAAAGGTGGAGTAAGACGACACAAGCGAGAGTAGGGAGACGGCGGCGAGAGGAGGATAGGACGGAGGCGAGAACGACGCGAGGATAGCACGGAGGCGAGACCGTCTGCGTCGTTCTCGCGGGGTCTGCGAGACGGAAGAGGCAAGGAGGGTTTGAGAAGGAAACTCTTCCCGCGATCATCAACACCTGTACATCCAGCGGCAGACAGAGGCTGTGGCAGCCTTGTAAATAAAATGAAATTCGGCTCCAAAGACTATTCATTGGTACAGTGCAATTGAAAAGCTTACTTTAGACTAAAGTAATATCTTTAAAAATTTCATTCTTGACTAGTATAAATATTCGCATCTATGGCATATCTCTAGTAAACTTTCATACACATGCTTTGTTCTATAGATCACTGCTTGAGTTCTAAAATATAAAGGAATTTGATTGTTAGATTAATTACTGACGAAATTCGAACCTACTTCGTAATACAAGGGCTCAATTCATTTTTATTACTGTGATAAATACCCACCTTTGAAAGATCAAAAAACCTTACTGCTTGAAGTTTTGCATATTCCCAATCATCACAAAAGTAGTAAAATTTTCTTTTATATTTGTGTTTTTCATCACGAAAAGAATCTCAAAGAAAGACACAAAATCTCATGAGCAGAACCACCCGCTAGTTATGTGGTTGAGGACCTTGAGGTTGTGAGGTTGGCCAATCTTTCTGTCACCAGTCATGATCAGCAAGTATCAAATCAAGCTTTACTCAGTCATCATTTATTTTTAATTTATTATTACTTAAGAAAAAAATAGGATTCGAAACTGATACAATAATTAAGAAAGTGAAGAATTCCGAACTCATGAAGAATTCCGAACTCATGACGTTTGATAAAAATTCAATACCTATCCACTAAAATATTTGGACTCATTAGGATATTAGACCACATGTAGAATAATAGTATCTCGGATTAATTGATCAGTTCCCAAATTAATATAGTGGTTTGCATAATATTAAAATGAGGAAAAGGATCCCCTCCGGATCCATTATATGGGAATCCTAGGGATCCTCACATCTCAACCGTTTATTGTGTATCGTGTGTTCAGTTTTCATCAGATACTATTTTTATTTAATTTAAAATAATAAAAATTAAATGATTTCTGATAGTACGAAACACAATGAACGGTTGAGATGTAAGATCTCTAAGGCCATCTCCAACCGAAGGGGCTAGAGGGCCGAAAATGGCCCTAAAACCGTCTCCAACCGAGGGCTAGGCCAGAGGGCTCTGGAATCTGGGAGGGCCCCACGGAATCGGAGAGGGCTAGAGGGCTGGAGGGCTGGCTGCTTTCGGCCAGCCAGCCAGCCCCGGGCTGGCTGTTTTTTTTTTCTTCAGCTTTTTCATTGCTGTCGGTTTTAACCGACAGCATTAGGAAGTTTCAATTTTTTTTTAATTAATTAGTATTGCTGTCGGTTGTAACCGACAGCATTAGGGAATTTAAAATTTTGAATTCTAACGGCTAGTGAGTCCACTAGCCGTTGCTTTAGGGTTTTTTTTTTTTTTTTTTTTTTTTTTCTGTAACTAGCAGGTTACCGTTCTGATTTTTTTTTTTTCTTTTTTTTTTTTTTTTTTTTTTTTTTTCTGAAAATTGCAGGTTACCGTTCTTACATTTTTTTTTTTTTTTTTTTTTTAAAACATTTCTTTTCTTCTATAAATATGGTGAAGTTCTTTCAATTCTTCACTTCAATTGCAATATTTGCTTGTTCAATATTTCATTCTCAATATTTGCTTGTTCAATATTTCCTTCAATATATTTCTCAATATTTGTTTCAATTTCTCAATATTTCCTTCAATATATTTTCCAATATTTCCTTATCTATAATATTTGTTTCAATTTTTCAATAATTTCCTTCAATATTTCCTTCATTTTTTTCCAAAAAAATGGCCTCATCTGCAATCAAAGGTAGGCCTTGGACCCGAAAAGAAGATGAAGCTCTTTGCAAGGCTTATAGATGGGTCTCAGAAGATAGTGTGAGGGGGATTTCTCAAACAAGTGAAGGTGTTTGGACTCGTGTGTCCAAAAAATATTTAGAGTTCTACGAAGGCACCATTCCACCGAATACCCGAAACCACGAAAGTTGTTCTTCAAGGTGGAAGAAACATCTTCATCCAAGTTTGAATAAATGGCATCAAGCACTATTAGCAGCCGCAAGTAGACATGCAAGCGGCGCCAATTACTATGACGAAGTTAGTGTTTTCTCTGTTTATTTTAAATGTTTAATTATATTACATTTAATTTTTGTAATTATATGTCATTATATTACATTTAATTTCATGAATTAATTTCCTAAATTTTTTGTAATTATATTTTCTAGGTACGTCAAGCGGAGGAATTGTATATGGAGGGCAGCTCAAAACCCTTTCAGTTTCACGGTTGTTGGGAAATTTGTAAAGGGTGGGTGTTATTTGAAGATCCACCTCAACATAGAGTAGATCATTTGGGTGCTGCATCCCCATCTGTAGATCCTTTGAATGAAGGTGGATCTCCTGCCATTCAACAAACAAGGGTAGAAAATCCGATTCCGTCCGAAGCTTCTTTACCTAGGGCTATGGGACGAAACAAGACCCGAAGGTTGAGGGAAAAGGGCAAGGCAAATGATGATTATGCCGCTCAACATGAAGTGGCGGCCTCATTGCGATTAATGGCGGAGCAAAATGCCCTTGAGGCGGAAGAAAGGAAGCATAGGCATGAAGAACGGACCAAACAAATACAAGAAGAGATGGATGATAAGAATATGGAAAGGGACACTTCGAATTACACTCCAATGAGTAAGGCCTATTTTGATAGGAAAAAAAAGGAAATTATGGCTCGGCGGCAGTTGTTTACCTCTGACTATACTCCTACAATGGCGGATGATGAAGATGATATCGATTATGGATATTAAATTTAAGTTATTGTAGTTTTTAAATTTAAGTTAATATTGTTTTTAAATTTAATTTGTAGTTTTTAAATTTAATTTGTCGTTTTTAAATTTAATTTGTCGTTTTTAAATTTAAGTTGTAGTTTTTAAATTTAAGTTGTTGTTGTTTTTAAATTTAAGTTGTTGTAGTTTTTAAATTTAAATAATAAATTATGTTTGGCCCTATGGCCCTTTGGCCCTCGGTTGGAGACGGTTTTTTGTGACAGGGCTAAAACGAGCCATCTGGCCCTCGGTTGGAGACGGAGGCAAATATGGCCCTGTACTGTTCATTAAAATATTAATATCTTGGAGAATCTTGGAGGGCTAGAGGGCTCAAACGAGCCCTCTGGCCAGCCCTCGGTTGGAGATGGCCTAAGATCCCCACATAATAGATCTAGAGGGATCCTTTTCCTTAAAATGATTGGTTTCATTGCGTGGTTAAACTTAGTCCTAAACTCATGAAGCATACCCTTGTCTTTCGGATTAAAATTTGTAATGTTTTATATATAAAGTATTTTTAAAATAAGTAGAAAATACTAATCTCTACTAATTAACAAAACCCTCTTTGTCAACCAAAAGAGGGTGAAAAGACAAATTAGTCTTCTATCATACAAAAAAAAATGATGGGCAATAATGTAATTTCACAGGTCCAAATTTTGCTGTTTTTTTTTCAAAGCCTCACCTACATGTCATGTTAAAATACCTCCAATATTTAAAAAAAAAAAAAAAAAAAAAAAAACCAAAAACCTTCCACTCCCCCCACTCACTCTCTCTCTCTCTCTCTCTCTCTCTCTCTCTCTTCTTCTCAATTTCAAAAAAAATTGTCTTCGTACACACAAAGTTTGTGCCCATATGCTAGTGATTATTGATATTACAAAAATTTAAAAGGCGTAAATGAAGGACATTGCCAGTAAAGCTTAGATAAGTGAGACAAGTGAGGAGAGGGCTTAAAGAAAGCGTTGGTGTGAAAAATTGTAACCGTTTGTTACAGCCGCGGCCAACTTGTCATGCATATTTAGACGCTCAATCAGTCTTGACGCGTTTCCCGGTATATTCGGAAACTGTGGTGGAAAACTGAACACGCTTTTTTAAACTAGCTTTATTGCAAAAAGCCCGTGATAGTTTCTTATATTTATATATTTGTCTTGTCTACTTATTTAATTGGAGAGTTGTCCCCTTTCAATATTTTGTTTTTTTCAATTCGGGAACTGTAGCAGTGTATGTATGTAGACAATTGACCAAGAATGTATTTTAACTGAGAACATGGGACTTGATTAAATTAGTAATGTCTATATTCTTCGTACAATATTTAGTATTTTATTAGTTGAGATTTAGTTCTTGCCCAATTAATTGTAATATTCATTGGATTTTTGATCCGGCCGCTCACATGACGTGAAATATGAAATAGACTCAACCTACTTTCTTTTGAAGAATATATATTCCTCTAAACCCAAGAGGACTTGAAGGTATCAATATGGGAATGTCTCGACGTCGGGATTATACGGCTTGATTCTAAGTCTTGAAAGGGGTGCAAAACAAAAAGGTGAGTGGACCAAAGTTTATAATAATAATAATAATACGAAAACCATTTTCTTTCTAAACATACTAACCTCCTGTTTTGAAAACTCATATAGTACTACATAGTAGGTCTTCTGAAAACCCTAGCATGCCATGAAAACCTTCGTAAAACATGTATGTATAAAACAGTGCTCAATAATGGTAACATAGTCGCCCAAAGGAAAATCCATAAAACCTTCGTAAATCATAAGATAGTGTACTTAGTTAGGGGTATCATAGTCGCCCGAAGGCATATCCATCACTCGAGGGTGAAGTTGTACGACTCTAGGTTACGCCAGTGAAGAAGTATGGTAGTCCCTATCACTCGAATGTGAAGTTGTACGACTATGGGTTACGTCAGAGGAGAAAAGGTACATAACACACCGACACTAGCTGTGGCTAGTGAAGCTATCCGACACTGGTTTTGCCAGTGAAGCTAAGAGTATGTCATAAATATCTCACTACTCATCAACTGTGTGCTATGGTTATAGAAAAATACATACTCGTGTTGTGTGTACGCGTTGTATGATTACCCACTAAGTAAACACAAAAAACATAAATCACATTTCTCGTATCAAATCATCGGAGCTCAAAAGCTCACATCATCATATCATAAATCCATAGGAGCGTTCTAACTCAAATCCTCATCATAAATCATATTTATGAGCATATTCATAAAGCGTGAATTCAATAATTCATAACGTTTCATAAAACGTAAATTCGATAAAACATAAATATTTTTCATGAAACGTAAAATCATATGAAATCATGCTTTTCATGTATGTAAGCCTAGCATTTAAAATCATACATTTAGGAAGGGGTACATTCACAGATACTCCGTCGCCGATGAGCCATTCAAACTAGGGAGGACGGGGTCACCACTAACAACGCAACTAAGCATATAAAATGAACAATTAGTAAAACCTACTAAAACAATTGAATTTGGGAAAGCAGAGTGCGAATTTGGACTTAGGATGTCGAAATACCCTAAGAGGGGTCCTGGGCAAATTTCGTAAAAAGTCAACGAAAAAGTCAATGGTTGACTCAAAAAGTCAACCGTGACGCTGAGCCGATCAACTACGTTAAAACTTTGGAATTTCATTAAACAGATACTATAAACGGACTTGTGGCTTCGAAATTAGTCTATGAGAGTTTTTGGGAAAATTTCTTAAAAGTCACCACATAGAATTTTTCTAGAGAATATTTCATAGAATATAATATTTCAGAGAATATTCTAGGGTACTTTAGGGTATATTTTAGGAATATTCTGGTCGCTGAAATCTGAAAAATTCTCTGAAAACTCAGTTGGGCCTGTTTTATGCAGTTTTGGCCGGATTTCTGGTTATTTTTCAAAGCTCCATAACTTCTTCAATAGTCAATGAAATTGAGTGATTCAAAAACGAAAATCATACATCGGAACGAGATGAACATATAGGTATCCTTATCGGTGGCTAACTCTATGTGGTTTGGTTGAAAAATGGCCTGAAAGCCGCGGAGGTCACCAAAAACTGGGTAAACATTATAAATTCATAACTTCTTTAATTCTTAACCAAAATCGACAATCTTTATATGAAAATGAAGGTAAAAGTGAGGATTTGGGACCGAGTGGTGATCGGGGTTGGCCAGAAAAAGCTTACAAAGAGTAGATTTCTCACCGAAAAACTGGGGAAGGTTTCCCCGAGCTAACTCTGCATCCAAACAACACCAAAACATTTCAAAAACATCCTAATCGTACTCCTAGACATGATCTACTAAGCTTTGGACCAAGTTGAAGACTTACCTTGGCCAGAAACAACGAGAATTCCGCCGAAATTTTTTGTGCATAGTGGCTGCACTATGTAGCGCAATAGAGAGATATCCGAGGAGTTTTTCTCCTTGTTTTTGGTTCAAGGGTTCACAAAAATCACAAGGAAGGGTGAAGGGTTGTCTTTGTTGTTTGTTGGTTATCTTTATGTGTGTGAATGTGTGGGGCTCGGGGTAAGAGAGAGGGCAGAGAGGGAGTTGAGAGATTTCGAGAGAGTTCACCGAAAAATCTCATAGGGAAGAGGAAGAAAGGGAAAAGTGGGGTGTAGGTCCCATGGCCACACAAAAATCTTATTTGAAAAAATAATATAATACTAATAACTTTATAATAAAATAATAAAATAATAGTAAATATCTAAAAATAATAATTTTATAAAAATATCTTTCGGATTTGTGCCTATGCGTCCGTAACATCGAGTACTACAAGGATACGCTAATTGTATGGGTCAAACATCTCAAGATACGAGGGTCAATGAAAGTCAACGATTTCACCTCAAAGGCCATTTTCGTAAATTCACACTTTTAAACATTAATAAAATCGTAAAATTAAGGACGGATTATTACATTATGAAAACTTCACTTTTTTATTTTCTCTCTTTATAAATATAGTCTATAGGTAATGTGACACTAGACTTGATATTTGTGTCGTATTTCCTGAATTAGTGTCGTTTTTGTGTCATATTCGATATCTTAACCATGTTTGTCGTGTAACACCCGTTAAAATGAACGGGTAATATGACCCGACCCATTACCGGTTAAAGAAAATATATTTTTGACCAATAATTAATCAGATGAAAAACATAATACTAATTAGTATCTACATATCATAAAAACACATTTGTCTTTCAAATATTACATACTCCAAAATAAGAGCCTAATGGAAAAACATTAGTATATTACTACAAAATATCAAATGTTCAAGGATATGCAAAATGAAGGGACTTATATTTCAAGGTTGTGCAAAATATCAATACTTTTCATGAGAGTTTGTAGAGTTTTAAAAATTCAAACTTATGTAACACAACAATGTATTAAAATCTCGTTATTTTCATGTCGTTTTGTATAGTGTTAATGGATAGTATAAGAAATGGTCTGATTTATGTAACACAATGAATTCCACATGGAGAAGGAGGAAATGTTGTGCCATAAGTTCTCTAAAATTTATTTCTACCGCACATGCAGAGCCGTTGGATTAGTTTAATTCGTTTACTCATTGTGTTTATCAATTTGTTTAAGAGAAACAGAGACGGATGGGTTTAAATCTCTAATCTCTGATCTCTAATATTAGAAAGCCAGAAGCACACTTTGGTGTCTCAAGGCTTCACCAAAAAAATTGGACTAAAAAACCCCTTAAACAAAAAAAATTAGAATTGACTGAATTTGATACATGAAAACACGCAAGGGCAATTTTGTAAAAAAACATAAATCTAAAATTCATTTTATTAGACGCAAAAAAAAAAAATGGGGAAGACGTGTATTAAATCTCTCTAGAAAAGGGGCCAATAGCCCCACTCCTCCTCTATTTTAGGAGAGAGATTATTATCCCATATAAATGTATAAAAAAATTTAAAGTTTATTTTATTGGAAAAAATGAAAAAAAAACCAACAAATAAAAAAGGACGGATACTTCAAACAAAAAATTAAACATGGAAACTGAAAAATTGCACCCAACATTCAGCAAAAAGCAAAGTTTCTATCAAACTGAACTACCAATCTATTATTTTATTGAAAAACAATTGATAAAAATTCGACAAAAAAAATTTGACAAAAAAATACAAAAGAGACATGATAAATCCCTCAAATACAAAATAGAACGTGGAAACTGAAAACTGCACCCACGTTGAGCAAAAAGCAGTTTGATAAATCCTTCCACAAATCTCATTTAAATTCAAGAATAAAAAAAAGAGAAACGTGCACAGAGTTTCCATCTTATGAAATTCCCAATTTCTTTTCAACCAGGTTCGCTACATATTATCTGATTACACAAATATATATATATATATATATATATTTTATAGCAAATTGTTTCTCTGTTCGTTGCAGAAATAAAGAAGAAGAAGAGAACGAGGGCACGACAGAGGATAAAACAGAGAGACAAATCGACAAAGAGTCTTCCTCGGTACAACTTCTCAACTCTCAACCTTTATTTTTATTCTCAATTCTCAATCATTTCCTCCTGTGAATTAGCTTATTTTAATTAATTAGTAGAAATTTTCATTTTTATGTTCCTTCTGCCAATGAGTTTATTTTAATTAATTTAATAAAATTTTCATTTTTTGGTTTATGTGTGACAGCCCGTCCCTGGTTTTAAGAGTTTTTAAAGTTTTAATAAAGGATTTTACAAAAATGCCCTTTGAGGCACGTGCATTGTTCGAGGTTAATTGATGTGTCGTGCCATCTAAGATTTGTTTTCTTGGAATGACCTCGTAGTACTCGTCGCTATGGACACGTGGGCGCAAACGGTTCGTGATTTGGAGTTATAACGAAGAAGTTATTAAAGTTTGAAGTTTGGGCATTTTATGAATTTTATTATAAAATCTGGTGTGCCATTTGGATGGCCCAGATTAAAGGAAATTCAAATGGATGGCTCAGATGTAAAGGAAAGAAAATAAAAAGATGGGAGTTTTTGTGTGTGTGTGTGTCCGGGACTGGTGGAGAAAAGAAGAAGAGGGATTGGGCAAAACTGCCCAACCAGAAGGAAGAAGAAGATAGCTCCGGGAGAGCTTCGGGAGAGAAGCTGGGCGAATGGGGAGAAGAGAGAGAAGAGACTGACCAACCAGGGAGGAGGAAAGGAGGAAAGGAGAGAGAAGAAGACACGGGGGAACGGCCGGGTTCCCCACGACCCGTTTTCGACCCGCGACACCCACACCCAAATTTCGACGTTTTTCACCCATTTTTTCCGGCGAATTTCTTCAAGAAATCACTTGGGAACTTATCCATGGCCTTCCCTCTACCCATTCAATCTCAAATTTGGAGAGATTTGGCCTTGAAAATGGAAGAAACCGCGAGGAGGGTGCGACGGCTTTGGCTTCGAATCAACCAATCCCGAAGCAATATCTTTCAATTGCTATCACCCATAGCTTCCTCTTGAGGCCTAGAACAAAGCCCAAGCTTTGGTTGGAGCATCGGAGTTGTTTTGGAGACGGATCGAAAACACCCAAAACCTAGGGTGCCGCACGGTTTTGATGAAATAGGAGCATTTCCAAGCCAAATTGGACTTGGCCAAAGGTATGAAAGTTGTCCCTCTCTTTGAGATCTTCAATTCTGCAATTTTTGAGAATTTTTAAAAATAGTTGGATTTTCCGGCGAGTCGGGGCGGCCGACCACCACCCGCGGCGGCACGTGGCCAGTGGGCTGCCAATGTTATTCTTAGGCTGTGTTTAATGCTCTAGGTTCAGTTTTGATAATTGTTGGACGTAAATTGAGTAATTGAACCTAAGTTCGTTACGATTCGTGGTTAGGTGAAAATATGAACCGATGATCTGACCGTTGGATCGTCACCAAACTTTGGTACGTGGTAGTACATAATAATTGAAGAAGGTAAGAACTTACGGATCGGAAATCCGACGTACGGATCTTCCCGAATTGAGTTTGTAATTTCATAAAATAAAATGTGAACCGCCACTTGGTTTTGGCTATTGGCGGAGATCCGACCGTTGGATCGTAACGAAGTTTTAGTATGTTGCTCTAGGAGCATAATGTGCATCTTGGGAAGTTTCAGATCGGAGATTTAAGTTATGGATCTTCCGGATCAAGTAAGTGGGGCTGTGGACCCTACCGTCGATTAACAATCGACGGTTGACTTCTGATTAAGGGTCTTAAATGATTCTAGAATATCCTTGAGGATATGTTTTTACGTGAATTACGGATTCTATGGTTAAGAGTTCTAAGTTGTAGTTGATATTGGTTTTAGGCGCCGAACGTTTTGGGACGCCTCGATGTTCACGTTAGGGAGCCGTAGCGCGGACTCCAGGTGAGTGGGCTTTTGTTTTCCGTATGTACCTTATACTATACGTTTTCCCAGAAATTGTTTTAAATGATTTATGAGATGAAATGCCATGTTAAGTATACTTATATTTAAGTATACTTTAGAATGTTTTCTTAAGGAAAGTATGCTTGATAAACGAAAGTGCCATGCCATTGCCATCATATTTATATATATATATATATATATATATATATCCCAATTATGCATAAGGAAACGAATATGCATAAGGAAATGAATATGCATAAGGAAATGATTACGTATGATGAAATAGTTATGCATAATGAGATGAGTATGCATTATGTAGTGAGCATGCATTATGTTATGGTTACATATTAAGGAATAGTTATGCATCATGAAAGTATTATGCATTATGGAGTGCCTATGCATCATGAAATTGTATGCGCATGATTGTTGGTGCTGTGGACGCTAAGGTAAGTTCAGGTAAGCCTCTGCGTGTTTAAATAAAAGTTGAGTTATGACGAGAATGACGAGATTGTTGAGATGCATCGAGAGCTCATAAACCTGCACTCCGGTGTTAGTGCTCCCGCCCAGAGTTAGGGGCCAGTCTTTCACGTGATGTTCACCTCCCGCACCATACGCTCATCTTGGATCCAAGTTAGGTGCATAGTCCTGTCGTATAGACCACCTTCAGTGGGTTCGACTCGTAGGTGACCCGCGACTTATTCGCACAGTCTTCACGTGATTGTAGCACTAGAGCGTACTATATTACACCCAGTCTTGTCGTATAGACCACCTTGAGTGGGTTCGACATGTGTGCATGGTATATTGCCGTATAGGCCACGTGAGGTGGATTCGGCTAGATGGAGTATGAGCTATAGTCCAGCCGTGCTGATCACACGGTGGACATGATATTGTCTATGATGAGTTTATTTCACCTGACGTTACTTACTTGATGAGTTAATGGCATGGTTTGGCATATGTTGGATTCGTTGGCATATTCATGAGTTAATGGCATAGTATAGCATATTCATGAGTTAATGGCATATTATAGCATATTCATGATTTATTGGCATATTAGTATGATGATGTTTTTCAGATTAGAAAAGTATATGTTTATACTATTTTTCTGGGAAAGTATACAGGTTTTACGGCGAGGGGTTATAAAGATTGTTTTGAAATGTTTTTCGAAAAAACATTGTTTTGCTGACCCACTCAACCTTGTTTTGCGCCCCTCCAGGTATTAGCTAGCGTTGTTGGTGGTACCCGAGGCAGCAACAATGATTCTGACAGACCTTCACTCATGTAGGATCCCTGTTGGGAAGTTTTGTATAATTACTCTTTATGTTCGACTGCACCTAGACTTCATGCTCTGAAAATGTGTTAATATTCCTTTATTTCGGTTTTTGATTATTCGTATTTCACATTACTTTAAACGCTTCCGTACTGTGCACATGGCTACGTCACCTCACGTGACGGCCAGCATGCCTCGATTTCGGTTGGGGTGTGTCATTATGGGTAAGTGAACGTTTGAAAATTTTTAATTTGTATAATCAGTTTTGAAGTTGGTTTGACAGAAAAAATATAGAAGAAGTATATTTTGCACCATCTAACTATGAAAGGTTTCAGCCCCCCTTCCATTTGTTTTATTGCAAGACGTATGAAAATTTCTGTTAACTTCATTATTACATACTAATTTATTAGTTAAATAATGGTTACTCATTTTTGCAGAATTTAAAGGGTGGGGTGATTTTAGTTTCACTGCCCATTTTAATACGATGGTTTCCAATTTATATTGATTACTTATGTAATGCAAGGTGGATGTACTCATTAATCTTGAGTGATGAAGATATTGCTATCAAGTTTTTAAGGTACACTAATGTGTATTTTTATCTTATTTTTTTCGTGATTTCACGAACCCCTAATTGTGTTGCACTATTATGTTAACAATTTATGGTTTAATTTTATAAAGGTATGTATCGGATACAAAATGACACTAATTCCATTAATTCCATTCAATGTATATATATTAATTAAAAGTCCTAACTTTATTTTGAATGTAACTGATGCTTGCAGGGATTAATAGTCCTTAGTCCCACCTTGCTTCAATTGTAGCGAGGTTGCCCTTTGTTTCAAATTGCTACCACTCAGAACTTGGAATTATCACAAAGTTTGGTTTACGAATGCTTGGAATAGAGATGATTTCAGGGAAGAAAAGATACGATGGAGTAATACTTTGCACATGCAAGGAAGAGGAGAAGCATGTCTTGGTTTGCATGTATGTGGATCTTGGTTTCTCCTTTTTAGCTAACATTTTTATTATGTTATGCTTAATTTACTGCCGTTACAATTTTTCTTTAGTTTTGAGGAATGCGAGAAATAATTTAAAATATATAATTAATTTTATTATTTGATATGTTTGACACATCCTGACCGGAATCAAGGCATGCTGGCCGTCGCGAAAATCACACATTGATTCCGGTCGGGGTGTGTCATGTTTGTATATGTTGGGTGACTAATTCGAACTTCAAGTTTGTAATTTTACTGTGATTTATTTATTTTTTTTACATAGAGGGTTAGTTTTCTTTTTGTATATTGAGGTTGTCTTTTTGTGCCGTTTATTTACTCAGTTTGACGATAATTTAAATGGTGTATTTATATGCGACTTTTTTACTATCATTTGGACATAAAGTTTCAATTTTGTGGCATTTGTGTTATGGGAGATTGATCATGAACATCATGTTTAGCTTAATTTCGTTTATGTGCTTCTCTCTTTTCAAGTTGAAGGGCTTGCAATATCTTAATTTAAATCTAACAGTGCAAGAGTTCATACAAATTTTTAGCCAAAAAATAATAATAATAAATGAAAGAATGTCTCTTGACAAGTCCAAATTTTATAATTAAACATTGTACGTTGCGCTTAGCACATTGTAACTATAACAATGTTTTTAAGCGCGAGCGAATGTAAAATGAAAAAATAACTCTAGACGCCGCGCGTAGTACGCTGTGATGTAAAAAAAAACCCTTCGTACGCGCATAAGCGCGTGTAGAAAGGCTAGTTAAAATAAAAAGAAAAGCTAAATTTGGTGTAATTTCCCAAAAGTCTCTCTGTAGACTCTAGGAAATTCCTTTTGCTGTAATTTGTTATTTTAATTTAAATTTAGTGTAATTTTTTTTTAAATGCTAAATCCATTTTTTTCTCGAGAGTTTCCCAACCGACCGACTTTCCATTTCCCTTCACGAGAAATAAAATAAAAATGGTATAATTTCTCTGTAAAATTACTAAAAGAAGAGTTTCACGCGAATAAGCACATAAAAAATGCATCGAATTCCACCTCACTCGAGGCCTGATGACACGCACAGCCGTTAGATTATTTATTTTCAACGGTTGAGAGTCAGAGCCAAATTACATGGCCAATTCCTCTTACAGCAAAAACCGCTGCATAGAATTATTAGCAGTTCAGAAGAATTTCATAATCAATATTCTTTGTTTTGTTTAATTTTTCCTTCAGAAAAATATACCAATTCTGTTGGTTCTGGCAATTCTTACAGTCAAGAGAATGCCTCAATTCATGATGTGAGATGAAATAAGGAGATAGGAAATTTTTTTTTTTTTAAATTTTTTAATTTTTTTTTTTCATATCTCGTTATTTCATATTACTTTATGATTTAGATCTTCCCAGTTCTATCAATCTTACCACCTTCACCTTTTCTCAGGTATGATTTCGTCTATTCGGCATTTTTTTTTTATTTTTTATGTTTATGAAAAATATAAATTTGTTCATTCTTCTGGAAATTTTGTCTTAACAGTGCACTTGAATTTGTTTTCTTATACACCAGATATATGTTATGGTCACTTTCGACGCTATTTGGCCCGGCCTAATTGTCACACCTCAAAACTCGAGGTGTGAGATTAAGAGAAATAACTAGAACAAAATAGTTGTTCAAGGGTGTAAAACAAATATTAGCTGAAGATTATGTCAATGAAAATTTAAACTCAACAATCTTTACTAATTAATAAAACACTCATTGTCAACCAAAATCCTATAAAATTACCAGTTTAACCTTCTAATTAAAACAAAACATGAATAAGAAATATGAAGCAGAAACGTAACTTCACACAACCAAATTTTTCTGTTTCTTTTTTCAAAGCATCACCTACATATAACCCTAACATATCTCTAATTAAAAAAAAAAAAAAAAAAAGGGTTCTCTCCCACATTCTATATCACTCTCTTCCTCTCTCCCTCTCTCCCTCTCTCCTATTTCAAAAACAAAAATAAAAAAAATTTCTCACACACTTTGTGTGTGCTTATATGCTAGTTACATTAATCCAAACTACAAAGCCTCACTTAAAGAAATAGAGTTAAAGACTTCTTGTGGTAATACAAACTGCAAAAAACGACCTGAACCGTAAAATTCACCAAACATAACTCGTTCAACCAAAAAGTGTGAAAATTTCCAGATCCAAAGTAGACACATAAAACTAAGTTGTGTTAAAATTTCATGAACTTTTGAGTTCGGGAAGTATAGGAAAATTTAAATCTAAAACAAGCATGCTGCTGTTTTTCTTAAAAAAAAAAAACAAATTCCAGCAGCACCAAGTCACTTTGGAAATAAAGCTGATTATGTTCTAAAGAGTAAAAATTCTGAAACTTTGCAAAATGGAACCTGAGTAGTAGATAAACACCCACATATTTAAACATAACCCAGTCCATAATGGTCCTCCAAAAGCAATTTATTAAGTCTTACAGATCATAAAGAGTTTATGAAAGAACTTCAAGGCTTCTTGCATACAAGAAAAACATGTTCAGGGCAATTGATGAAAGTGTACAAGCATAATTTATACAAGCCAAAAGACAAGTGGTCATAAATACATGGTTTTCATAGCCCAGGTAAGTAGAGACACTAACCCCTTTGAGGCCTACATCTTCTTAGTAACCCCTTTAAGGCCTACATCTTCTTAGTCTACTACGCAACAACAAGATCATTTACAGACTAAGACTAACTATACAAACTGTAACAACCCTTCCCGAATTTTACAGAACAAATGGGTACTTTCGTGAATTTGCACATTGGGCTAGATATTTCTCTTTTAAAATTATTTTTGGGTCTTAATAGGTGTGCCCAAGGGGCCCACCTTTTGTTTGTTGTCCCCCGGGTCCAAGCCTTTCACTCTCTATCTCTCGGTCTCACTCTTTCCTTCCCTCATCTCTCACCCTCGTTCTCTCATCTCCCTACAACTCTGTCTTTTTCTCCCCAAGGACCAGCCCACACACTCCCGTGCCTACACCCCTTCAACGACGACACCCTCACCATCACTCGGATCCTCCATTCTTTCCCGCACCTCTCTGAGCTCGCTCTCTCTCTTCTTGGCACTGGGCACACTCACGGTGCACGTGATTTCCGACGAGGTAAGTCGAAAACACCCTTCGATCTTCCTTCCTAGTAGTCTAGAAGGATTATTGGTTGTTAAAAAGTGGTCTTTGGTGAAGGTTTGGACGTGAAAACAACTCTGCGAGCTTTCCCCAGTTTTTTGGCGAGCATCGCCCCTTTCGAGGAAATTTTCGGCCAAACCACGGTGAGTTGGCCAGCGTGAAAGGTATCATTCTCTTTGTTCTTGCTGAGTACTACAACTTTCCTTTTTGTTTCACCCAATTTCGTTGAGTATTGAAGAAGTTATATCATTCCTTTATGTTTAACCCAATTTCATTGAGTATTGAAGAAGTTATATCCATTTGAATCTTACCCAGTTTCCGGCGACCTCTGTGGCTTTCGAGGCCTTTTCCGGCCAAACCACGGCGAGTTAGATGTCGTGTGAGGTACCATTCTCTTCGTCTATTCGAGAACTATGATTTTCGTTTTTGAATCACTTGATTTTGTTGAGTATTGACAAAGTTATGGACGTTCAAAATTTGTTCAGTTTTCCGGCCGAAATCCGGCCTTCTCATTCGATTGGGTCTGGCGACCCATGGTTTAAACTCGGGCCAGGCTTTCAAGCCCAAAGACCCTTCCAACCAGGCCCCTTTAGGCCGTTTAGAACTTGGGCTTAGGCCCGTTTAAGCCCAAACCTTTTATTTTAAATTGTTTTTATTTTATTTATTAAACTAAGGGCCTTTGGGCTATCCAAATTGGACCTCTGGTCCGTTACCCTTTAAAACCCTTTAAGGCCAACCCTTTTGGGCGGCCCTGAAAACTTTGGGCTTTGGAATCCAAACCCACTCCTTTAGGCCCTTTGATCCAAAACCCCTTTAAGCCCTAACCCATTAACTTAACCTTTAACCCTAGCCCATGTCCTTACTAAACCCTTTAATATTTCAATTCCTAAACCATAACCGGCCCAAACGCTTTTATGGGGAATATTCCGTCAGGGAATATTCTCTGGAATATTCTAGGGAGATTTTGTTAACTTTTACGAAATTTACCCGGAACCCTTCTTAGGGTAATTCAACGTCCTGATCCGTTTTTGATGTCCGTTTTCTCAAATTAAATCGTTTAAGTACAGTTTGATTAAGTGTATCCTTTATGTGCTTAGGGGCAATTATTGTGGCGTTTTATTCTTCGCTAGTGGCGTGGCTTTTCGACGGCGAAGTACTATGAGTGGACCCCTTCTAAAAATGCATGTTTTGATAGTAGAAATGCATACATGAAAAGCATGATTTAATGATTATGTTCTATGAAACGTTTTTAGATAACATGCTTACTGAGGGTAGATTGAATTACTACTATTTTTCCTATAACCCGTGTTCTTATAGAATATCTGATGGATGACGATAGGGGTGGTTCGGTATGGGATCCCATACCGAAACCCTTGTCCCGATTTCCAAACCAAAATTTTCGGGAATCCCAAATTCAATACCGATCCCAAACCAAATTTTCGGGAATCCCAATTTTTGGGAATCCCGAAATAGCTTCGGGATTTCGGGACAAATCGGGAATCCCGAAATGGTTTTGGGCTTTTGAACTACATTTGGCATATTATGCTTTTGGGCTAAAATTCAACCTTTTATAATGTTGGCGTCTTTGGTTTTAAAAGTGCTGCTCAGGACCCAACAAAGGAGCTACAACTCTATGATCTCTACATTTCATCACTGCACCAGCTGATGAAGTCATGTATAGGTAGATGTTTCCAGATATTAACTACTGCATGTACATGCATTATGCGAGAGAGAGAGACAGAGAGAGAGAGAGATGTTTCCATATATTAACTACTGCATGTATAGCAAGGTTTTTATATTTTATTTTTGTACAATATTAATGGGGGGTGTATGATGTATCAGTGAATCTATATATGTAAGAAGTCAAGTAACTGGAGAGTCTAAGAGGTGTAAGAAGAGAAAAGGACAGGAGTTGATTTTGTTTGAGATTTTCATTCATTGATTGCGGAAGGAAGAGACACAGCTTTGTGTACATTGAGGAATTGCCTCTGTACAGCATTGCAAGTTGATGTCCAGCAGAAACATAATAGACATTCGAAAATTTACTCAAACATCATACAAAGGCTATTAAAATTCTAAATATATATTTAAAAATTAAATAATATATATATATATTTTTTTTCGGTTCGGTTTGGGATTACCGAAATCCCAAAAACTTGAGACCGATTCCCGTACCGAAATTTCGGGATCGGTTCGGTATTGGGTACCAAAATTTTCGGGAATTTCGGTTTGGGAATTTTTCGGTTCGGTTTTGGGAATTTTTTGGTTTGGTTTGGGATTTTTGGGATTTTTTTCCAGCCCTAGATGACGATATGATATTTAGAACATGTTTCGAACACCTCTTTATAGTATAGATGATGGATGACTTTATACTATAAAGTTGTTTTTCAATATATGTATGTTCAATGGTTTTGTACTTACCTATTGGTCCTTATTCCGCTATGGGACGTTGGGATAGATTTCGGTCCGTCCCGAGCGACGGTTGGGTGTTGGCATAGGGCCTGGAGTGTGTTTCCTCTGGCTATTTAGTACAGGGACGGGGAGCCGGCATGGGGCATGTAGTGTGTTTTCCTCTAACTATTTGCTCAGAGACGGGAAGTTGGCATGGGGCCTGGAGAGTTATATTGGACATTCACTAGCGATTATTATATATGAGTTATATTGGACATTCCTTTGTTTCATTAAATTTTATATTAATTCTTTTAGTGTTCTAGTTAGTAGTTGGTAGTATGCTTTGAACACGTTCCTTAAATGCACATTCTTTATTCTTTTATATTTATAAGTCTTACCTATCCCTTGTTTTCAGCATTTGCACTTAATAAATGGCTTTCGTCACCCTTGGGTGTCGGCCAGCACGTGCCTATCCTGGTATTTGGGGAATATCGGGATCGGGGCGTGTCACAAATACCTAGGCAGCTCACCCAAAAGATATGTACGTTTGGACTCCCTTCTACTAGTCCACACTAGAGCTGCAACTTGAAATTCAGCTGGTCAACCCTACAACACCTGAAAACACATTTTTAGAAAAACGGGTGAGCATAAAATGCCCAGTAGGTGTTTTTCGGTAAGTCCGTAGTCCTTTAAAATTTTTGGTGCAAGCCAAAAAATGATAAGAGTGATTCGAAACAATTTATATCCACTGCTACGTAATCCAACAACGGAATTATGCTCTAAAAATGCTTGGAAATAACATATGGTAGGAAAACAAAGTTTCAGAGCATTAACAGATTTGATAACAACATGATACAATGCACAGTTCAAAAACACTTCTTTTGTTATAAGGACAACAGAGCCATTATCATTTAAAGAAACAATAGCATAACTAATCACAAAGATTTTCTTTTATCCCAAAGAAGTGACTAGCAGATTGGAAAGAACCGTAATATACCTGGCCAATATACATATCACACATATTTATCACTTTGATAACTCATTCTCACAGCCCACGCATGGACCTTTCCCTGGGGAACATTTGTGAAATCACATCCCCAGAATTTCACTATTCATTACGTATCTCGTATTTTAAATTCGTATTTCGCGATTACGTTATATTTATTAGTTAATTTTAATTTCGTTAATATTTATTTTAGTTTATTAATTGATTGGTTATCGAGTTGGAAGATTCATAATCAATCTTTATCTTTCGTCGACCTTTCGGAGTTTTGACTAATGTTTTTAAATAGATCTCGAACCCACGAACGCATAGGAGAAAGCCTTTGCGAGTCCGAATTATAACAGTATAGTTACGGACATTTGAAGTTGTCAAACTATAGATTGTAGACATTATTTAATTCCCACTTGTGGGTAAAAAAAGGCCCAAACACATATTTGGGTTAAGGGACCGGTTAATCTAGAAGTGAAAAGAGGCCAATTAGATGAGGGAAAAGATTCGGGAACAGCCAATCAAAAGGGAGGTCCTGGACAGCATGGGCGTCTATGCAGTTTGAGACTATGCGTTAAGGTCCTCCATTGATGAACGAAAATACAAGGAGTCTCACGCAAACACTCTGTGGCTTGCTTGACTTTCCAAATTGCTGCAGTTGGCTATTGTGAAAGTGGGTACTTCGAAGGAATTTTAGCCCAAAAACCATGTAAACTGTGCGGGTGATCAAACGCTTTTCACGGTGATTCCATCATTACGACGAGTTTCACCACCCACCACCACCCTCAATCAACTCCCCTTGGACCCTGGAACAAGACCCAATCAGTTGTGGGAGCGTTGGAACACCAAGGAAGTCGAATTGAAGAACACCCACCTTAGTGTTTTCGACGGGTGCGAGCCAATTTGGGGGAACTTCCTGTTTGGTTGCTTACATAGGCTTCGGTCGAACTGCGTCCCTCTAGCCCTAGTTTTTAATGTAGAACGATGGTTTTGAGAATCTTGTTGTTTGAATTAGAAAAGTCGTTGGATGTCTGGGTGACTCATTTGGAGTTTTTAGCGCTTGATTATGATTTCATAAAGCATGATTCTATATTTGATGTTATAGATTGTGATCGATGGTATGTTTTTATTGGATATCACATACTTGTATTATTGTTACTCATTTGAGCTTCGCAGCTTATTCGAGTTCTGATTTGCCCAGTGCACCATTCCCATGATGTAGGCACTAATTATACATGTGATAAATATGGACAGGTTACGAGAAACTGCTTGAGATTCTGGTTCCGTTGAGTAGTCCGGAACCCGATGTTGTTGATTCCGTTGAGTGGTCCAGAATCTTTGTTCTTGCTCATTTCCATAAGATTAGTCTAGAACTCTAGATCCGAGTGAATGGGAATTAACCCCAATAGATCTGGTGAATACAAATTAGAATTATCATGTTTATTACTCATAATCCAAGTAGGGAATTATATAGAGCTCCTTGGTTAAATTCGTGAAATGATATGCTATTGCATTGATTGATTAACATAATTAAATGCTAAGATCGTGCATCTTTGATTCATGAATTGATTAATTGACAGGAGTGTGGAATGACGCTGGATATGATTGTTATTAGTATGATTATTTTAGTTGATCGATGTGGCTAGAAAGCAATATTGTGCTTTGTTGATTCTTTACATGTTATGTATTATGATTTTCTGTGGAGAAAAATGATGATTTATGCGATGGATGAAGTGGAAATATTAATGGTTATGTAGGATTGTTATGTAACCATGAACCTAGTAACTTCAAGCATGTCAAGTTCTATTAATTGACTGATGAGTGCTTTGATTTTTCCACTTAAAAGTACTGTGATAAAAGTTAAGGTTAATGTTTTGATGAACTACGAATGACTTGATCCCTGTGTAGGGTACGTAGGCAGTCTAACGAGGAAGTTAGATGCAGCTATAAAGTGTACAAAAGATTACTACGTAGTTGGATCGTGAGTTATGTTTGCACATATTCCGGAGGCGGGGTATGCTAGAGCTGCGGATACATGGTGACGTCACGTGTCGATCTTAAACGTATGTCAGGATTGGGGTGTGACAATTTTTGTGGTATCAGAGCTTAGGTATTAGGTTCTTGGATTCTTATACCAACAAATATGGGAATTGTGTCACGAATTGACATGTATCATTATTGACTTTCATTCAAATCTTGTTTGGTAATGTTGGTCAAATGATTCCTGTCTTTGTCATGGAGTTTTGGTCTGACAAATTAATTACTGTGGTGATTTGAGAATTGGTGTTATTATTAATGACATGGTTATGCAGTGATTAAATTGTGTGCGGTTAATTGAAGTTCGAAACTGTAGAACTTGAGGTTAGCTTAATTTGAGGATAATTAAAGTGTGAATGCCATTTGTGCATCATTATCCGTTTGCTAGGTAGCACTGACGGATATGGTATTGGACTCTGAAATTTCGAGGACGAAATTTTTTTTAAGGGGGGAAGGATGTGAAATCCCATCCCCAGAATTTCACTATTCATTATGTATCTCGTATTTTAAATTCGTATTTCGCTATTACATTATATTTATTAGTTAATTTTAATTCCGTTAATATTTTTTTTAGTTTATTAATTGATTGGTTATTGAGTTAGAAGATTCATGATCAATCTTTATCGTTCGTCGACCTTTCGGAGTTTTGACTAGTGTTTTTAAATAGATCTTGAACCCACGAACGTATAAGCGAAAGCTGTTTGCGAGTTCGAATTATAACGGTATAGTTACGGACGTTTGAAGTTGTGAAACTATAGATATTAGGAATTATTTAATTCCCACTTGTCGGTAAAAAAGGCCCAAACAAATATTTGGGTTAAGGGACCGGTTAAATTAGAAGTGAAAAGAGGCCAATTAGATGGGGGAAAAGATTAGGCAACAGCCAATCAAAAGGGAGGTCCTGGACAGCATGGGCGTCTATGCAGTTTGAGACTATGCGTTAAGGTCCTCCATTGGTGAACGAAAATACAAGGAGTCTCACGCAAACACTCTGTGGCTTGCTTGGTTTTCCAAATTGCTGCAGTTGGCCATTGTGAAAGTGGGTACTTCGAAGGAATTTTAACCCAAAAACTATGCAAACTGTGCGGGTGATCAAAGGCTTTTCACGGTGATTCCATCATTCCGACGAGTTTCACCACCCACCACCACCCTCAATCAACTCCCCTTGGACCCTGGAACAAGACCCAATCAGTTGTGGGAGCATTGGAACACCAAGGAAGCCGAATTGAAGAACACCCACCTTAGGGTTTTCGACGGGTGCGAGCCAATTTGGGGGCACTTCCTGTTTGGTTACTTACATAGGCTTCGGCCGAACTGCGTCCCTCTAGCCCTAGTTTTTAATGTAGAACGATGGTTTTGAGAATCTTGTGGTTTGAATTAGAAAAGTCGTTGGATGTCTTGGTGACTCCTTTGGAGTTTTTAGCGGCTTGATTATGATTTCATAAAGCATGATTCTATATTTAATGTTATAGATTGTGATCGATGGTATGTTTTTATTGGATATCACATACTTGTATTATTGTTACTCATTTGAGCTTCGCAGCTTATCCGAGTTCTGATTTGCCCAGTGCACCATTCCCATGATGTAGGCACTAATTATACATGTGATAAGTATGGACAGGTTACGAGAAACCGCTTGAGATTCTGATTCCGTTGAGTAGTCCGGAAACCGATGTTGTTGATTCCGTTGAGTGGTCCGGAATCTTTGCTCTTGCTCATTTCCATAAGATTAGTCTAGAACTCTAGATTCAAGTGAATGAGAATTAACCCCAATAGATCTGGTGAATACAAATTAGAATTATCATGTTTATTACTCATAATCCAAGTAGGGAATTACATAGAGCTCTTTGGTTAAATTCGTGAAAGGGTTTATATCGCAAATGGTCCCTGAAATTGACCCCATCAATCATGATGGTTACTGAAATTGAAAATCGATCAATGTAGTCCCTGAATTTTAACCCAGCGAATCAATGTCGTCCTTCTGTTAGTGTTCCGTCCAAATTAACTTTAAAAAAGGTTAGAGAACCAATTTTTCATGGTAAAATGACAAAAAATAACCCTGTTACTTATAATTTTACTTGAAAAAAAGGCGGTATCCAATTTCTTTTACAAGATAAATGATCAAAGTGGACTTTGGCAGTAGCTTTTGGAGCTAACCCAATTTCTTTTTAAAAAAAAAGAATGGAGCTAACCTAGTTATAATTCTTTTTTACTTGATATTAAAAAAAAAAAAAAAATTTCCCACTTTTTTTGTTTTTATTTTAGTTTTAGCACCATATCCATGAAAAAATGGAGAGATTAGTGAAGATGGAAAAAGGAAAAGAGGTAGTACCTTATTTCTTTTACAAGGTAAATGATCAAAGTAGACTTTGGTAGTAGCTTTTGGAGCTAACCCAATTTCTTTAAAAAAAAGGAATGGAGCTAAACTAGTTAAAATTCTTTTTTACTTGATATTAAAAAAATATGAAATTTCCCACTTTTTTTTGTTTTTATTTTAGTTTTAGCACCAAATCCATGAAAAAATGGAGAGAAAAGTGAAGATGGAAAAAGGAAAAGAGAGGTAGTAAGTAAAATTATAAGTAACAGGGTTATTTTTGGTCATTTTACCATGAAAAATTGGTTCTCTAACCTTTTTTAAAGTTAATTTGGACGGAACACTAACAGAAGGACGACATTGATTCGCAGGGTTAAAATTTAGGGACTACATTGATCGATTTTCAATTTCAGGGACCATCATGATTGATGGGGTCAATTTCAGGGACCATTTGTGATATAAACCCTTCGTGAAATGATATGTTATTGCATTGATTGATTAACGTAATTAAATGCAAAGATCTTGCATCTTTGATTCATGAATTGATTAATTGACAGGAGTGTGGAATGACACTGGATTTGATTGTTATTAGTATGATTATTTTAGTTGATCGATGTGGCTAGAAAGCAATATTGTGCTTTGTTGATTCTTTAATATGTTACATGTTATGTATTATGATTTTCTGTGGAGAAAAATGATGATTTATGCGATGGATGAAGTGGAAATATTAATGGTTATCTAGGATTGTTATGTAACCTTGAACCTAGTAACTTCAAGCATGTCAAGTTCTATTAATTGACTGATGAGTGCTTTGATTTTTCCACTTAAAAGCAGTGTTCTAAAACGCGGTCTGGGCGGCCGCCGCAGCGATTATTTAAAAAACGTTCAGGAAATCGGCATGGGTATTAGGCGGTGCCTAGGCGGCCGACTAGGCGGGCTAGGCGCCGGGCAAAGCGGCCTTCGCAGCGGTTCTGTTAAAATTTTCCGTCTCACTACACCGCGATGGTGACGAAAGAGAAATCGAGAAAGCGTGAGGGAAGAGTAAACGTGACAGAGATATGTAGAAGGAGGCAGAATAATAGTGCAATTGCAGGAAAAAAAAAGAGGACTTTGACCTGGAAGCCCAGATTTCTTCACCGGAGAGGATTTCTTCGTTGTGCTTGAGGAAATTGACTGGACTCATGATTAGGTTTTGGAAAATTATACAGAGAAAGAAGATGGAAACTAGGCGGAGAGATGGGGAATCGGGCGGAGCAAACGAAGAAGAAGAAGAAAAAAGGGAGATTTTACTGAGGGAAAACGAAAAGAAGAAGAAGAAGAAGAAGAAGAGAGGGAACAGAAAGAAGACGAAAAGGATGAGGAAAAGGAAATAATAAAAAAGAATGGATGATTTCGGTTTTCAAGGCGTCAAAGGACTCCTTGGTTTGGGAGTCTCTGACTGTGAGGCATGGGAAAAGATGGAGTCTCTGACTCACTGTGCATGGGAAAAGATGGAGTCTCTGACTCACTGTGAGGCATGGGAAAATATGCATATGCACTTGTTATTATGAACCACCTAACCGGATTGGATGCATATTGACAATTACTATTTAAAAATATATTTTAAATGATTATATCTAATTTTTAAAGATTAAAATAAAAATCCGGTTAGGTATTTTAAATAAAAAGAATGCATGTGCATCTTTTCAGACTCCTTGCTAGATATTTTAAATAAAAAGGATGCATACGCACCTAACTTGCTAGATATAGGCATGCCGCATGGGATAGTATAATATATATGCTTAATATGTTTTTAAATTCTGAACTTGCTAGATATTTTGTTTGCATTTTATTATTATTTTATTATCTTATTTATGTATTTTATATAAGTATAATTTTTTTTGTAAGTGTCAATATGCATTTATTTACAAGATATACAAGAAATTTACCTAAATCCGCCTAGACCGCCTAGGCGTCCGCCTAGACTCCGCTTAGCCGCCTAGGCGCTAGGCGCTAGCCCGCCGCCCGACTAGCGCCTAGCGTTTTTTAGAACCTTGCTTAAAAGTACTGTGATAAAAGCTAAGGTTAATGTTTTGATGAACTATACGAATGACTTGATCCCTATGTAGGGTACGTAGGCAGTCTAATGAGGAGGTTAGATGCAGCCACAAAGTGTATGAAAGATTACTACGTAGTTGGGTCGTGAGTTGTGTTTGCACATATTCCGGAGGCGGGGTATGCTAGAGATACGGATACATGGTGACGTCACGTGTCGATCTTAGACGTATGTCAGGATCGGGGCGTGACAACATTGGGTCATTGTGTCCATAATCAAGCAATGTCACGGGTAATTGTGCCCATTCATACATTTCTCAACATTCTCAACTGCACAGGTATTATACTACTTTCCATCTACTTTCAAAATCAAACATTCATCTCAACATGCTTCAAAATTTCATAATGAGTAACAAAAAGGCATGCACGTTAAAAACGAATTCTTAGTAGGCCCTTGAAATTACTTTAAACTCACCAAAGTTGTAGGAAGAAAATTAAAATCATTAGAAATCAAACCATAGAGAAACATTTGCTCACTTCTTTCACATAATCGAAACGGAAAACATTTAAAGTAAGGTGGAAATAGTGCTTGAATGCCAACAATTCTTTATGCAGTAAGAATGGAAAATCTAAATATTTTTATGGTTGAAATTCTCCTACCTCAACAAGATTTGTTGATATTCAACTCCCACGGTGTTCATCGACTTGTTCCGTAGTCACCTTGTCCTTCTCTTCCTTATCTATAAGTAAGAAAAATCATCACACACTGGTTATACAAAATACCAAACAACATACCCTAGTTCAAGGTTAATTGGGGACTTTAATCAAACACTTGGTGCTCAACTCTAAAACTATAGGGCAAAAGACTGTTTACTACCCTCATGTTTAGTGGTTTTCAACATTTAGTACATAAATTTTTTTTTGTCCCTGAGTCATACCTAAAGTGTTAATTTTGGGACAGTCTCATACATCCGTTAGTCAAACTGTTAATTCTCCCGTTAAGTGATGACGTGGTGCCTAGGTGGACAATGACTGGGCGCCACGTGTCATTTAAATATTAAAATAATTAATTAAATTAAAAAAAAGCAAATCTGCAAACGCAGAAGAAGAAGGAAGAAGAAGAAGGAGAAAGAAGAAAGAGGAAGAAGAAGGAGGAAGAAGAAGAAGAAGAAAAAAAAAACCGAATCTGGGAATCTGCAACCCAGAAGAAGAAGAAGGAAGAAGGAAGAAGGAAGAAGGAAGAAGGAGGAAGAAGAAGAAAAAAAAAAGAAAAAAAGCTGAATCTGCAAACGCAGAAGAAGAAGGAAGAAGAAGGAGGAAGAAGAAGGAAAAAGAAGAAAAAAAAAACGAATCTGGGAATCTGCAACCCAGAAGAAGAAGAAGAAGGAGGAAGAAGGAGGAAGAAGGAAGAAGGAAGAAGGAAGAAGGAAGAAGAAGGAAGAAGGAAGAAGGAAGAAGGAAGAAGGAAGAAGAAGAAAAAAAAAAAGCCGAATCTGCAAAGAAGAAGAAGGAAGAAGAAGGAAGAGAAGAAGGAAGAAGAAGGAAAAAAAAAAAAAAAGCCGAATCTGCAAACGCAGAAGAAGAAGGAAGAAGAAGGAAGAAAAAAAAAAACGAATCTGGGAATCTGCAACCCAGAAGAAGAAGAAGAAGGAAGAAGGAGGAAGAAGAAAAAAAAAGGGCCGAATCTGCAACCCAGAGGAAGAAGAAGACGAAGGAGGAAGAAGAAGATGGAAAAAAAAGAAGAAAAAAGGGCCGAATCTGCAACCCAGAGGAATAAGAAGAAGAAGAAGAAGGAAAAAAAAAAGGAAAAAAAAGAGGGCCGAATCTACAACCCAGAAGAAGAAGAAGAAGAAGAAGAAGAAGAAGAAGAAGGGAGAAGATGGGAAGGGGATGTGATCTACGAACAGTTTTTTTTTTTTTTTTTTTTCATATATATTTATTTATTTTATAAATAATTTATTTTTAATTTCCACGTGGATGACATGTGGCGTCTAGTCATTGTCCACCTAGGTGCCACGTCACAGTTAACGGGAGACTTAACAGTTTCCAATGTTCGTTTTCCCAAATTAAATCGTTTGAATAGAGTTTGACTAAGTGTACCATTTAATGTTCTTAGGGGCAATTATTGTGGCGTTCTATCTTCGCTAGTCTGCGCAGCTTTCGACGGCGAAGTACTGTGAGTGGACCCTTCTAAAAATACATGTTTTGATATTAGAAATGCACACATGAAAAACATGATTTGATGATTATGTTCTATGAAATGCTTTGAGATAACATGCTTACTGAGGCTAGTTTGAATTATTACTATTTTTCCTATAACCCATGTTCTTTATAGGATATCTGATCGATGACGATACAATATTTAGAACATGTTTCGAACACCTCTTTATAGTATAGATGATCGATGACTTTATACTATGAAGTTGCTTTTCAATATATATGTTCAATGGTTTTGTATTTACCTAGTGGTCCTTATTCCGCTACGGGACGTAGGGATAGATTCTGGTCCGTTCCGGGCGACGGTTTGGAGTTGGCATAGGGTCTGGAGGATGTTTCCTCTGGCTATTTAGCATAGAGACAAGGAGCCTGCAAGGGGCCTGGAGTGTTATTTCCTCTGACTGTCTGCTCAGAGACGGGGAGCCGGCATGGGGCCTGAAGTGTTATATTGGACATTCACTAGCGATTATTATGTATGAGTTATGATTTGAGACATTGCAAGGCATGCTAGGTTTCGGAAAACCTATGTTTATCATGATATATTTGTGTTTTCATAAAACCTGGGGGGTAGTATGTTGATAACTGTTTTACTATATATATATATATATATATATATATATATATATATATATATATATATATATATATCAAATTGGTCCACTCACCTTTGTTTTGCGCCCCCTTCAGGACATAGAATCGAGGCATACAATCCAGGTATCAAGGCACTTCTGCATCGGCATTTTCGAGTCCTCTCGGTGTAGGACCCAGTTCTTTGTTTCATTAAATTTTATATTAATTCTTTTAGTGTTCTAGTTCGTTGTATGCTCTGAACACGTTCCTTAAATGTTATTCATTATTCTTTTATGTTTATAAGTCTTATTTATTCCTTATTCTCAGCATTTGCACTCAATAAATGGCTTTCGTTACCCTCGGGTGTCGGCCAGCACGTGCCTATTCTGGTATTCGGGAAGTATCGGGGTCGGGGCGTGTCAATTTTTGTATTTTTTTCTAGTATTTGAAGTCAGGACCTTTTTTTTTTTTTTTTTTTTGTTTTTTGTTTTTTGGTTCTTACTTTTAGGAACTATAGGGAGTTGTCCTGATCTTCTTGCTACTGTTATCCCTAGTCTAATTTCTGTTAATGCCGAATTTGCTGAGGACTTTACTGTAGATTCGTCTGAGTGCATTGGTACTTCACTTGTTTCTGTGCTTCTACCGGACATGGTTCTCATGGCATTAGATTCCAGGATCAGTGCCATTGGTATTTCTAAACGGTTGTTTTTGTTACTTTTTATGTCTTATGTTGTTTAATTTGTTTTTATGTTGGCTGTCAATGGTATACTCTTTCCCTTAGTTGTTGGTTTAGAGCCTCAATGCTCGTTAAATATGCATGTAACTTTCTTTTTTTCCAGTTCTACTAGACCCTGAGCACAAACTTCATACCATTACAACTCATCCATCGGTTATTGCATCATGGGCCCATTACAATAAAGCATGAGAGGCTTTGATGTTTTTTTTTTTTTTATAAGAGAATAGCTTCAACTAAAAACGTAAAAGATATTCCTGAACTTGAGAGGTTGTTTCTAAAAGGATTATCCGGAAGATTTCAACTTCAATGTTATTTGTGTACCATAGAAAATGGTGTAAGTGATTTGTATTATTTTCTATGGTTTTTGTTGCATGTTCTTTTTTGTGTCAATGTAATATTGCTTATACATGTTTATATCCCATTGGTTATTTTGTAGGAGCCAAAAGGCTATATCATTAATAAGTTTGCTGAGTGTTATTGTGAGTGTCAATGTGATTGTTCTAAGTTCCGTATTAATAGTCGTAAAAGGGAGTTGGGTAGTGGTGTGTATTGTGGTGGTAGTGCAGCAAAGGCTGCATTTGGTATAATGTCGGGAAAATATCGGGCAGTACAAAAAAAATCGACCTAGAACTGGTGACGTAACATAGATAATTTGACTTCAAGTTTGGAATTTGATGATGGTGTTGAATATTTTCTATTTGTTATGGTTGATGTCGCTCTCCGAAAGAAAAGTTGTGGAATGAAGAACCATAGCTTTTCTTTTGGAGAGCGACATCAGCATTAACAAATAGCAAATATTCAACACCATCATCAAATTCCAAACTTGAAGTCAAATTATCTATGTTACGTTCACCAGTTCTAGGTCGATTTTTTTTTACTCCCCAATATTTTCACGACATTATACCAAATGCAGCCTTTGCTCCACTACCACCACAATACACACCACGACCCAACTCCCTTTTACAACTGTTAATGCAGAACTTAGAACAATACACACACAATAACACTCAGTAGACCTATTAATGATATAGCCTTTTGGCTCCTACAAAATAACCAATGGGATATAACCATGTATAAGCAATATTACATTGACACATAAAAGAACATGCAACAAAAACCATAAAAAATAATACAAATCACTTACACCATTTTCTATGGTACACAGATAGCATTGAAGTTGAAATCTTCCGGGCAATCCTTTTTAGAAACAACCTCCCAAGTTCAACAATATCTTTTACGTTTTCAGTTGAAGCTTTCTCTTTTAAAAAATTCATCAAAGCCTCTCCTGCTTTCTTGTAGTGCCTTATTCAACATCATCAAGATGTACCACCCAATTACATCGCTACTTCAAGGAAGAATTTGCACACCCAAAAATCTGCAACCCACCCACCAAACACAATTATTTTAGAATCACAGAACAAGATTTGGCTTACTGGACTAAATTAGAAACACAATTATATCATTCTGTTTTAGTGCCACGCAATGTCCCAATACTAATAAGGCCACGCCTGATAAAAAGTTGGCTTCCTGGACTAAATTGGAACTATATTTCCATGACAAGTCAAGGCCAAGGTGGTACATAACAAGGTGCAAACACAATTATGAGGATCCGGGCAGGGGAAGTTTCCAGCCAAACCGACCAATCTCCGAGGTGAGATCCGTACTCCTCGCTCTTCTCTTGGTATGCTTTTTTCATGTTTGTTTTGGTTTAAGGGTTTGTGAGGAGGAATAATATTATCTCTAATTTCGAATTTTCAGCTTAATTTATTTGTTGCATATATGGTTCTAGGGTTACCATTCGTGAATTTAATTAGGGTACTTGATGATGCCTAATTTTTTGTCTTCATAAAAATTGCCTGGCTTTGCCTAAAATATGTATTCTTTTTTCCTTGTTCATTTAAGTTTAAGCAATTTTGTTTGATTTTCCATGCCTGGTTACGTATTACTGAGCATATTTTTTTGTAGAATTAATTAAGTATCCTCCCAATTCTGTTCGATTTGGCCCTCTCGTGGTTACTTACATGTGTAGAGTTAATTCTCAACAAATTTTGTAGGTACTATCTATCATTAGCTGTTTATACATATATTGTTGCGAGTTATGTATTAGTTAAAGTGTAAATAGTAGTTTGTTGTCCCACATTGACGAAGTACATATGTAATACCAATTGTAACTCCTATATATACTCCACTTTGGAGATTAATGAATATATAAGAAATTTTCAAATATTGTCATATATATTTTTTGTACTTACCATGTTTAGTTTAATATGGCATTAGAGCAGTTCGCTCTTGATGAACTGTGTGCTTTAATTTGGTGCCCACCTTTGTCGTGATTTCCTTCGTTAAGGAAAAAAAAAAGAGTAAGTGAATAGGCCGCGCTACAGTACAGTGCCTTGCTACAGTGCCGTGAACAGTGATCTGCTGCAGTGTGCCGTGAACAGTGATCTGCTGCAGTATTCTGGTAAATTGTTTTCCTTCCGCTGCGTATCTTTTGTGCCTTTATTGTTCGTGATTTAGTTCAATGGCTCAATATAATCATAGTGTTGTTATGCATCATGGTGGAACAAATAAATGGATAATTGATACTGGGGCTACTGATCATGTGACTAGTGACCCTAGAATGTTTGAGAGTTAAGTGACTATGTTCGTGATCCGTATATTACTTGTGCAAATGGAGCACCTTCCCCTGTGAAGGGTGAAGGCACTATCTCTCTTACTCCGACCTTATCACTGGTCCGTGCTTTACTTGTTCCGGATGTTAAATGCAACATTTTGTCACTGGGAAAACTTCTTGATACCTTATATTGTTCTGCTCACTTTTACCCTACGTATTGTTATTTTCAAGATATTCAAACTCAGAAGATAATTGGTCGTGGTAAAAGAATAGGGGGTTTGTATATCTTGACTTAGGAAGATACTGTTGTTTTCGGTTCAAATAATCATCAAGTTTTAAGTGCTAAAGTGGACGACAGACATAAAATTTGGTTGTGGCATCAACGATTGGGACATCCATCATTCAGTTATATGAAGCATCTATTTCGTTCTTTGTTTCGCACTTGTAGTGATTCAGAATTCAAGTGTGAAACATGTGTCATGCCTAAGAGTCATTGTGCTTCCTTTCCCGTAAGTGATTCTAAAGCTACTTTGCCATTTGATTTAATACATTCTGATGTGTGGGGTCCGACGAAAGTTACTTCTAATGGATTCTGTTGGTTTGTTACTTTTATTGATGATTGTACTCTATTAACTTGGGTGTTCTTGATGAAGAATAAGAGTGATGTTCCTTTGCTTCTTCAAGAATTTTGTGCTTTTGCTTCTTCAAGAATTTTGTGCTATGGTGTCTACTCAATTTCAGACCAAAGTTAAGGTCTTCAGGTCTGATAACGGAGGAGAATATGTGAATCACACTTTGACATGTTTTTTTCGTGATCAGAGTATTATTCATCAGACGACAACTCCGTTTACACCTCAACAAAAAGGTGTGCTCGAACGGAAGAATCGTCAAATAATGGAGGTTGCTCGCTCCTTGATGTTGGATAAATGTGTTCCTAATCATTTGTGGGGTCATGCTGTTTTGGCTGCTGTCTATTTGATAAATCGTGTTCCAAGTAGAGTTCTTGATTTTCAGACACCACTTGATGTGCTACAAAAACATGTTTCTCTTGTTTCTGTATCAAAACATCCTCCGACTCAGAAAACTTATATTACCATGGATGTCACATTCCACGAAGAAGTTGCGTATTTTGTGAAGCCTTCTTCCGACTCTCCATTTCAGGGGGAGAAGAGGAGTGAAGTGCAGATTCGAAGAGATGGTATGGATGATGTGTTACAGATAGAGTTGGAGACAGAACGTATTGTGTTGCGTGATACTGATCAGTTGGCTCTAGATAGTGATCGGTCATCTGTCATTCCCGAAACTAGTTCTACTGACGACAAATCAGATGTGCCCAATGAGTTGCCTGTGAGTATGTCTGACGAATTACCTCCTGATGACCAGTTGCCTGCTGCTGGTATGTCTAACGAGGTGCCTGATGATGGTTCGTCCAGTGATGAATCTTCTAACAGTTTGGTCCAAGATGGTGGCATACATGAGGTAATTTCTGACGATTCTTCTACTTATCATTTGCCTGCACGAGCTAATCGTGGAAAACGTAAAGTACAATATGAGCCTAATATGCATGCCAAAGCCAAATATAATATCAACAATTATATGTCTACTCATCGTTTGTCCAAACCATATGCATCTTACATATGTCAACTATCTAGTGTATCAATTCCAACAAAATTGCATGATGCTTTGTCTGACCCTAAGTGGGTTAATGCCATGAGAGTTGAGATGGAAGCTTTGGAAAAGAATTCTACTTGGGATTTGGTTCCCTTACCAAACAGGAAGAAATCTGTTGGGTGTAGATGGGTGTTCACTATTAAGCACAAAGCAGATGGTTCTATTGACGGGTATAAAGCCAGATTAGTTGCTAAAGGTTATACTCAAACCTATGGGTGGACTATCAGGAGACTTTTGCTCCTTAGCAGCAAACCAGGATTGGCCTTTGTTGCAGTTTGATGTTAAGAATGTTTTCCTTCATGGTGATCTCAATGAGGAAGTTTATATGAATCTCCCATCTGGTATCAGAACATCTCCTGGAAATGGTGTTGTATGCAGATTGCAAAAGGTTTTGTATGGTTTGAAACAATCTCCTAGAGCGTGGTTTAGGAGGTTTACAAGTTCAATGAAGAAGTTTGGGTATGTCCAGAGTCATTCAGATCATACCTTGTTTCTATAGCGACAAAATGGTAAGCTAACTGCATTGATTATTTATGTTGATGACTGGTGATGATCAGAAGGAGATACAACGCCTTCAAAAGTACCTAGCTACTGAATTTGAGATGAAAGAATTGGGTGAATTGAAGTATTTTCTTGGAATCGAGGTTGCACGATCCAAGCATGGTATTTTTCTGTCTCAACGGAAGTATGTTCTTGATTTGTTAGTTGAAACAGGTATGTTAGATTGCAAACCTGTTGATACTCCGATTGAGTAGAATCATCGTCTGGGCTTATTTCCGGATCAAGTTCCTACACGTAAGGAACGGTATCAGAGGCTTGTGAGGAGATTAATTTATTTGTCTCACACTCGCCCTGACATTGCTTATGCAGTTAGTGTGGTAAGCCAGTTTATGCACTCACCTAGTGAAGCTCATATGGATGCAGTAATCCGTATTTTGAGGTACTTGAAGATGGCTCCTTGTAGAGGCTTGGTTTTCTCCAAGAATGGTCATTTGAATGTCGAAGGGTATACATATGCAGACTGGGCCGGTTCTATCACTGATCGGCGATCTACATCTGGATACTTTACGTTTGTGGGTGACAATCTAATTACTTGGAGAAGCAAGAAACAAAAAGTGGTGGCTAGGTCAAGTGCTGAAGCTGAATTTCGTGGTATGTCTCATGGTGTATGTGAGTTGTTGTGGTTGAAAAAATTGTTGAGAGATCTTGGATTTAAACCCAATGGTGCTATGAAACTCCATTGTGACAACAAGGCTGCTATTGAGATTGCTCATAATCTAGTGCAACATGATCGAACAAAACATGTGGAGATTGATCGACATTTCATCAAGGAAAAATTGGATGCTGGAATTATTATGTTTCGTTTGTGGGATCTGAAGATCAACTCGCTGATGTACTTACCAAGGCTATGTCTAATAGTGTGTTTTCCAACTCGCTTGACAAGTTGGGCATGCGTGACATCTTTGCACCAACTTGAGGGGGAGTGTTACGAGTTATGTATTAGTTAAAGTGTAAATAATAGTTTGTTGTCCCACATTGACGAAGTACATATATAATACCAATTGTAACTCCTATATATACTCCACTTTGGAGATTAATGAATATATAAGAAATTCCCAAATATTGTCATATATATTTTTGGTACTTACCATGTTTAGTTTAATATATATTTCCCTTTGGATACTACCCTTCGAACCCACAACATTGCATATTTGTGCTTGCACACTTAACCGCAATAGGAAGAAGGCCAATAGCTATTTATACATACATACATACATATATACATACATACATATATACATATATATATATATATATATATATATTATATTTAGGTGGCAATGACATGCATATGGCTGGCTTTGCTATCCTCCTAACAAATTAACCCAGACATAGTAGAACGTAATTGAGCATGAAGAACTAGTAGTAAGTATTTGATGATTCGATGAGATCGAGAATACAAGGTAATTAAGGACCCGACCCAAATCCATATGGCTTGCTTACATAGCTTATATATGCACTGTGCAATTTATATTATTAATTAATGCATCTCCACATTTCCTCAAACACACAGATAAGAAGAAAAGGTCTGTTAAAGGCACTCCTACTCAACTCAAAATTGAAAAGGCTGTTGAAGGAAATCTGGCTAAACTCCGACTTGATGAGGAGATACTACTACATCAACACCAAAACCAGAAGAGGAGAAAACAAGCTGGGCAGTCATAGCTGAGAAACCTTTCCAATTCCCATTCAGAACCTTAAGAATTTTGCCATGTGTTTGGCCACTGGCATCACTCATGCCCCTACCTGGAATGTATGTCAGACAAACGTAACTCAGGTTCCCAAGGGCTATGAAATATGTTATGAGCGTGGGGTGAGGTATGCTGAAATGATTGATTGTGTGTTGTGTGGCAAGTTTGGTGACCACGTGAGTGGGAACTGCCCGGAGAGGAGCAAGTTCATGGCAATAATTGACTCCGTTATTGGTATATCTCGTCCCAAACCATCATATTGCTGATTTCGAGGATGCTGTTGGATTATATGGTCTAGGGCTGTTGCTTTTTTCTCTATTTTCTTTGAGTTTCTGCAGTCTGTGGTCTGTCTATTCGTGTGTCATGTGTCAGGTATGTCTATGAGTAAGCTCACATGGCCCGTCCGTAGTCACTGATGGCTGTCGGATAGATGCTGTGTTTGGGTTTGGTTTGCTTGTACTAGTCTTGGAATACTCTCTTGTTCTTATTTCTAGGTGCAAAGCACTTTGCTTGTACTGGTCTTAGATGTGAAAGCTTTTCATTACACTACCTTACACATCAATGAAACAAAAATTGTTAGATCCTGTTAGACCAATTGATCTGACTTTTTTGTTCCATTATTCACTAGAGAAAGCCCCGTCTTGGATGCGCGGTACCTTATTTGGATCGATACTTTGCTTTGCTTTGCTAGGCTGTTTGATCTCTCTGTTGGCCTCTGCTTTGCTTTGGTTTGCTTGTATGGTGTTGGCTTTGGAGTGCTGTTTTTAATTCACTTGATTCGATCGATCTATGGATTTCGTATGATGATGAGCCAAACCCATCCTTCACAAATAAACCAAACCAAACACTTGAAAACCCGTGTTATGATGTGAGATCAAAGTGTAAGTAAGATTGGTTGTCACGACAAAAAGAAAATGTATCATGGAGGCTCAAGGTTAACCAATAACCAGCCCTAGACCATGACAAAAAGAAAAGAAAATGTATCATGGAGGCTCAAAGAAAATGTATCATGCTGTTGGATTATATGGTCTAGGCCTGTAACGTCGCGATTGATTCGTAGTCCTTCGCTGACTGCTGCAAATCAGAAACTGAACACGCGATTTTCGCGCCTTCCTCCACCGTGGATTCGCCACAGTGACACACTGACCCATAGAAGGCAGCAGCGTGGTGGAGTTCTTCCCCCGTGGTCTCGTCGTTCAACCGTGATCTCGTCCTCTCTTGGTAATACACAACACCGACGACGTCGATATCCTCCAAGAAGAATTGTCTCTGCCGTTCGAGATTATCCGCCAGGCTGTGGAACAAAGTTTTCCCAGAAAAAGCATAGAGAGGAACCCGTTTTCTCCCAGACGAATTGCTTTAAAAATAAAGAAGAAGAAGAAGATTGTTTAGATAATAAAAAAGGTGAATTTATTGGGGGAGGCTTCACGTGGAGGCTACAAAGTCAAAAGCTTTGGTGATATTTCAGAGGCTTCACGTGGGAAAGCAAAGTGTTGGTGTCCATCAGAAAGTCAAGTTTGCAGATCTTTTGAGGTGGGCTCATCTTCAAGTGGGCCAAATTCGAAGAACAATCTGCAACCTTTTCCTACAACCTTGACAGTTCCCTTCAATTCGAACTCAGGTTTTATTCATCCCGTTTACCCTAATAATTTCACTCATAGAGTTGATTTGTGGAATACGTTGAATAATAAAAACAAAGATCAAGAGTGGAAGCAAGGGTTTAATTTTCAGAATTCTAAAGAAAAAGTGCTTAATTATTTGGATCAACATAATACCAGTTACGGTTTTGTATATCCTGATTTGGCACAAAGAGAAATTTCGACAGCAAGAAATTTAAGGGGGCCAAGACCACTAAGAATTGAAAGAGAATCCAATAGTCGAGAAGAGACTGCTTTTGTGCACGAAAATAGAGGAAGAATTGATCACACCTGGCCAAGTAGACAAGTAAGAAATCCACAAGCCTTCTATCGACGTGATCGCCTGAACAAGTACTCGTCTTTCACTGATTGGACAAGGCTTCTATGAATGTGTGCGGTATCTGCTACTAAAAATAAATAAGTCTCTATCTATTATTTGATTTTTTAGTCTTTAATTTATTAAGAACAATTAGTATTTGTGGCTTGTAATAATTAAAAGTACACTAGTAGTATTTGTATTTATATTTAAGTTTGTATTAAGTATTGTGTTTGTTTTGTAATTTTCTGAGCTATGGCAACTAAATCTTCCAAATCCGAAGTTTTTAAAATAGAGAGGTTGAATAACATTAATTATCGAATATGGAAGAGAATGATCACTTATCTTTTAACCCATGACAAGACTTTGTATACTATCAATGACGAGAGACCCTTTGGGCCCTCTCGAGCTTATAATAAATGGGTGGAAGATAATGAGTTGGCTAAGGCCACAATTCTTAATTACATGGAAGATAAATTAATACCTCTCTATGAAGAATATGATTCGGCCAAAGAAATCATGGATGTACTTGAAAAGAAGTATGGCCCTAAATCTCAAACTTACATTCAGTTATTGCTTGAGAAATACAATGGGACAAAAATGGAGGAAAATGATTCTATGGTCGATCATATTACTAAAATGGAAGTAATGGCAAAAGACTTAGCCAATGCTGGCCATCCAGTTTCTGATAAAATGCAAGTTAGTGTTCTTCTTGGTAGCCTCCCAAATTCTTGGGAAAATGTAGTTACTTCTATGACTTATGGTCAAGTTGAATTAACGATGGATACATTGCCTGCAATGTTGGCTATTGAAGAAGTTCGTAAAAATTATAGGAAAAGGGAAACTGGACAAGGCAGAGCCAACCTCCTCATAGCGGAAGATTCTCAGAAAAACAAGCAACACATGCACAAGCCACATAGTAGTAACAAGCGCCCGAACTTCAAAAAGTTTGGGCACCGCAAGCAGAACAAGTTTAAAGGAAAGGAGAGTGCATGTTACAATTGTGGAGAGACTGGTCATTATAGGTATAAGTGCCCAAAACGACACAAGAACAACAAAAATCCTAAAGAACTAATTTTGACTATCTCCGAAGCACTCATTGCTGAAGATCAAGGACAATGGTGGATAGACTCGGGAGCAACTCGTCATGTATGCAAGGACAAAGGTTGCTTTATCAATTTCAAGGAGAAATCACTAGGAGAACATCGTCTCTACATGGGTAACAATACTTATGTCGATGTTTTGGGTGAAGGAGATTGCAAGATCAACAATAGTAAATCTACCATTGTGCTTAAAAATGTTCTGTTCGCACCAAATATAAGGAGGAATCTTGTCTCTGTCTCTATCCTAGAAAAGAAAGGTTTTGAGACAAGGTTCGTGAATGGTGCTGTTACTATTGGGAAAAAGGGTCAGATTTATGTAAGGGGAATAAGAATCGATGATATGTATTCAGTTTGTATTAATAAAAGTATTTCTTCCGAGTATGCCTTTGTCTCTACTGTTCAAAATTTGTCATATTTATGGCATTTACGTTTAGGTCACATAAATAAAAATAAAATGATACACATGAGTAAAAATGGAATGTTGCCTCAAGTAAATGCACATGATTTTGATACATGTGAATCATGTATTAAAGGAAAAATGACTAGAAAATCATTTTCTCATCATTGGACTTCTACAAATTTACTTGAGATAGTGCATACAGATTTATGTGGACCAATGAGAACTAAAACCCATAGAGGAATGAAATATTTTGTGACTTTCATTGATGATTATTCCCGTTATGGATATGTCTACTTCTTGCAACATAAAAATGAAGCCTTAGACAAATTTAAAGAGTTTAAGGCAGAAGTAGAGAACCAATTAGGAAGATCCATAAAGACCCTTAATAGTGATAGAGGTGGAGAATTTGAAGCCTTTGATGATTTCTACAAAGAGAATGGTATAAGGCATAATTATACTATGCCTTATACACCGCAACAAAATGGTATCGCAGAAAGAAGAAATCGAACTCTAATGGATATGATGCGATCTATGATGTCTTATGCTGACTTACCTCTACATTTTTGGGGTGAAGCTTTGGCTACTGCAACATATATATTGAATAAAGTTCATACAAAGGCAAAGCCATTGACTCCATATGAATTATGGCATGGGCGAAAACCCGATTTATCAAACTTAAAAGTTTGGGGTTGTAAAGCGCATGTCCTCCTTCCAAAGCCATTAAGAAATAAATTACAAGCAAAAACTTTGGAATGTAGATTCATAGGATATCCTGATAATAGTAACGGATATCGGTTTTATCATCTTGAGAAAGGATTGATCGAAAGTAGAGATGCTACTTTTATTGAAACCACTGATTTGATTAATCCAATACAAGAATTGCAATCTTTGAGAGAAGAAAATTCTCCTACGGATGATCAAGATCTCCATCTTGATTTAGACTTATCTCATGATTATGACATTGACAATGATCAAGTGGGAGACGTAAACATGGATGATCATAACAATGTCGATCATGACACACACTTGGATGATGATCATGATATTATCATGGAAGATGTGAATAGTGGGAGAAATGATCACATCAGTGGGAGTAAAAGAAAAAGGGAACCATCCAGAAGATTGAAAGATCACTTTGTTTTCAATCTTGAAGAGGTAGATCATTCAGTGGGAGATCCAGACCCAAGGAATTATAAAGAAGCAATGGATAGTTTTGAGTCTGAACAATGGCAACAAGCAATGAATGAAGAACTAGATTCCATAAAGAAAAATGAAGTTTGGGAATTGGTTGATCTACCTGATGGAAGAAAGCCCATAGGTTGTAAGTGGGTACTTCGTAAGAAGTACAAATCAGATGGTACCCTGGATAAGTTTAAGGCTCGACTTGTAGCTAAGGGTTATACTCAGAAACCTGGTATAGATTTTGTAGACACTTACTCTCCAGTTGCGAAGTTTACATCCATTCGTATTCTTATGGCAATTGTTGCTAGAATGGATTTAGAACTTCATCAGTTAGATGTTAAAACAACATTCTTGAATGGAGATTTGAAAGAAGACATTTATATGATTCAACCCGAAGGATATCATGTCAAAGGACATGAAAACAAAGTCTATAAATTAAGAAAGTCGTTGTACGGCCTTAAACAATCATCAAGACAATGGTATTTAAAGTTCCACCAAGCCATTATGGAAATGGGCTATAGAATAAATCCATTGGATCATTGTGTTTACTCTTGGAAGTGCCAAGATAATTTCTGTATGTTATCACTATATGTAGATGACATCTTACTTGCAGGTAACTCTATAGATACGATTGAAAAGACTAAGTCATACCTGGGATCCAAATTTGAAATGAAAGATATGGGAGAAGCATCTTATGTTTTAGGAATTAAAATTACTAGAGATAGAGATGCCAAAACGCTATATTTGGATCAGCAAAATTATCTGGATAAAATATTTAAAAGATTTAATATGCAAGATTGCAAGCCAGTTAGTACACCTGTTTGTAAAGGAATGATGCTTTCCAAAAATATGTGTCCGGTACAAAAGCAAGACATCATTGATATGCAAAATGTTCCGTATGCCCAAGCAGTTGGAAGTTTGATGTATGCTATGACCAGCACAAGACCTGACATATGTCATGCAGTTGGATTGGTAAGTAGATATCAATCCAACCCCGGAAAGCAACATTGGATGGCAGTAAAGAGAATTATTAGATATCTAAAAGGCACCCAAGGTATGAAACTTTGTTTCGGATTAAATGATCTGGATTTAGTTTGTTATTGCGATGCAGATTTCGCAGGTGACTTGGATGACAGAAAGTCAACAAGTGGTAATATTGTCTTGTTTGGTGGAACGGCTGTTTCTTGGTTAAGTAAGAAACAAGGCTGTGTTGCAAAGTCTACCATGGAAGCAGAATATATATCTTGTAGCATAGCGGTAAGTACTGCAGTATGGGCTAAACGATTTATCGATAATTTAAATATAGGTATACCTAAGGAACACATCAATGTGTTATGTGATAATAAGTCCGCCATCTTTCTGATAAAAAGTGGAGCAAATAGTTCCAAAGGAAAACACATTGATATTAATTATCACTATATACAAAATATAGTGGAGAGAGGAGAGGTAAAGGTCGACTACATACCCTCTGAAGAGATGGTGGCCGATCCGATGACCAAGGGATTGTCTCTGGAGAAATTCAGAGAGCATGTGACTACAATGGGTTTGCAAAACATCTAGATGTGTTGTAGTGTGAGACATGCGGCGGGCATCGTTGTATGGTTTTAGGGACGCCTGAAACATGGACAAGTAGATGCGACTCTATCTGGTTCTTTAGTACTTGGTTGGTTAAAGATAGAGGGCACTAGCGAGGTAACCAGGTTATAATAAATCGTCTTGGAAGTAAAATCCATAATAAGCTTCAAGAAATAATTTATATAACACTGTGGCGTATAGTGCGGGGCTAAGTCGTCATTTGTAACCGGGTATGGATTGTTTTCCTAGTTACTTGGATATGATGCCATTTTACTAAAGGGTAAAATGTTATCAGATAAAGTGGAATGGTGCGCACCAGGTAAAGAAGCCACATATCTGATGTTACATTGAATTTCTTTACGAGTAAATACTCTTGAGAAACAAATCAGAAAAGGAAACCTTTTATGTCATCATAATCAAGTGGGAGATGTTGGAATATGATTATGATAACAAGGTTTTCACAATATGTGTAATCATATGTGAAGGTACACCATAACATTGGTGTACTAATATACATATGATTGTAGTGAAATAAGTTAATTAATTAATAAAGAAAATAATATAATTATTTATTTAATTAATTAATTATAAAGGGATATGAACAGTTGTATTCTAACATGAGAAGTTGTAACTTCTCTTGAAGAACACAACTTCTCCAGAAAGGTTACTTCCATCATTATATATTTGTAAATCCCTTTCTGTAAAATTCATTCAATTCCATATTCACTCTCTGTTCATATTCTTCACACCATATTGTGATCGATAGTCCAACGACATCCGTTTCCGATCCTGTGTACTACCTTATTTCTATCAGTATGTACGTTGGCAATGGTCAGTGTGAATACGCTTTGCTAAGAATTTGTTGTTCTATGGTTTGGCTAACGAACATATTCGATGTTCGTTTTTTTTTGGATCCTCACGTCGATGACATTTTATATTTTGCAGTTGCAGAGTAGCAGTGCTAAGTACGAATCCCCCGCTTGCCCCACAGTTTAATCCAGCTGGCGCGTAGTACTCTTTTTTCCTTTTACCGGGTTGGATATCAATAAAATAAAAAACAAATGTAATGACTTATATTGAACTGCTGTATTAGTACGAAACAAAGAAAGGCTTGGCACGCACATCCCTCCTGTAAGTTTCCCTCCCTAGAGTATGCTTAAACGGCTTGTTTCTTCGCACATTACATAACAATTTTTGCGTCACCCTCAACCTCAACCTTTTCCAATCGCTTGTGAAGTATATAAACTACACCATCTCCAAGGGCTTGGCATTCGGCAGCAAGGACTCCAGCATGACCTGTATTTTTGAGCTTCAAAAATAATTTCGATCCATCGACTTTGGGGGTTGGAGGAACCACTTAATTGTGACACCTCTTTTGCGAGGGATGAACTGCAACAGCAAAAATAATAGGGTGGCTCCTCAAACCATCATCAAGAAGAGCTTTACTAATAACTCAAAGAAATATAGGTCTTAACGAAGAAATATAGGGAGGACTTCATACCTGGCTCCAACTATAACCATCATCAAGGAGAGCCTCCCTGAAAAATAAGATGATGGGGAGAAGCCAAGTACATAAATTGCCAAGAAGGGGATCATGGTAACAGTTCATCTGCACTAATTTGATTACCGGTATCAGGCCTTAATCTTTTGGGAGCTTGGTTCTCATCAGATGAATCATTGCTTGGCCCTGCCTCGTCATCATCGCCAACAATATTGTCAGACCTCAATATTTTGGAAGGTAGGTTCCCATCAGATGCGTCATGGCTTGCTCTTGCCTCATGTGGGTTTAAATCATATAAGCCAGGATGCGAATCGTCCATATTTTCCTTCATAATTTGTCCCAGACAAGATCAACCGCTATTTTCTTCACTCTTGCAGAATTATCTCCTGGTACAATTGGCCCTACAAAAATCTTGACTTCATCCCCGTCTTGCCAACTGAGCACATCGTTGGATAATTGCCCCTGCCAAAGATAATGGTCTCCAGAATCACAGGAAGTTGGTACTGAGGCATATGTTATGCTTGGTTTTATTTCGAATTGAAATGCCAAGAGGATAATCTTCAGGTTGTTTGTTTGAAGAGTACGCATAGCAAAGAGTCAACCCTTTAAAATTACTACTAACACTTTGAGGCACTACAAAAACAGACTTCATCACCCTCGAAATATCTGAACCACTCAGGCATGTAATTCCCGTTGAGGAAAATGCCACCATATCCACAAGAAGTCCATCCCTATACCATGTAGATCAAGATTTGTATGAGCAACACACTGTAATGAATGCATGTTTATGTATGTACATGTCCGAGAGAGAGAGAGAGAGAGAGAGAGAGAGAGAGAGAGAGAGAGAGAGAGAGCTGTAGTATCTTCTTCCTAAAGTCAGCAGTGATATTTTTGCATGCTTCCATATGAATCCTTGTGTTGGACTTTAATGACTTGTGCAAGCCTGGAATCTCAGTGAGTTTGGGAGAATGATTCAGATGCAAAACTCTCATCCTTGACATTTCCGAAAAATCTGGCATTTTCTCCAATGCAATGCACTCATCTGCTACCAGGATTTCCAAATTTGTTGGTAAATCTGGAAATAATTCAAATGCAGTGTATCAAGCTTTGAAAAACCACTGAGACTTGGTAGGCTACAAAAACTATTCATTTGAAGATCTAAAGAAATTAGACTCCCAAGCTCCATAAGGATTGCAACATCAGTTAAATTGCAGCCTAGAGTTTAACCCTACTAACAGAGGAGGCAAAGGATAGGTTGGTAGTGGCCATTTCAAGCCATGAAGAGAGAGAGACATCAGGTTCTTCAGTCGGGATATGGAAGGTGGTATTGATTTCATAGCTGTGTTATCTGCATTAAGAGTTGTCAACGATGCCATCTCACCCAAGTCCTCAGCCGAGTTTTCAAATTTTGAGCAGCCAGCAAGATTAAGAGTTTCAAGAGATGTCAATTCATAAAAACCCTGTGGGAGAGCCCTAAGCATTTTGCAGTCTTTAAGATCTACCAAAACAAGTTTTTCAAGTTGACCAATGGACTGGTCAATGTCGAGCAAACACTTACAGTCTTGAAGTATCAATTGCTCAAGATTTGGGAGTTTTGAAAAGTCTGGTGATACTGTTAGGTAGTGGGAATGACTTAGATTAAGAAATTTCAACTTCTCAAGCAGCTGTAAGATAAAAGGGAAGACAGTCAAATTCAAATAGAAGACAGAAAGCATGATGATGGTGTTTACGAAACCTAAAGGAATGAATTAATAATTTGGTTGAAGTGATAACGTACCAGATCGGAATCGTATGAGTTTGCTATAGCTCAGATCAATAGCTACTATGTTTGGGTGATCAAAATCTTCAGGTATGACCTCCAGAGGGAATCCATGCCAACACAACCATCTTAACTCATTGGACAGATTGTTGTAACTTCCAGTGAGCTTGACGTAATTGAGTTTGAGCAATCTGACTCTGCATGTTTCTAAATGCTTCTGTACTGAAGCTAGCCTCGTCAGACTTGCAAATCTAAAGTGAGTCCTTGAACTGCTTCAGTTCCCTATTGAAAGTGGAGAGGAAGGGAGAGAGAGAGGAGGGGGGGAGGGAGGGACAAGGTACTGAGTAAGAAAAGGGTTATCTGCATTTGAAAAGATGATTTATGCACATGAAGCAAAACCATGCATTGGATGTATGATTACAAGAGAGGTAGACCACCTATCAGTTGTTAATAGTACCTGTGGATTGAAGCCATAGTTGTGCTTAGACTTCAGATGTGATTTTACAATTGTTCAAATTATTTAGGTATCTTAGTAAGCATCTGCTACAGGTGTTACGTTTTACCTCTTGTATCTAAGAAGAGTAGAACATATATGATATATGGTTCCGTTATTTAATTTAAATAATTTAATACAATCGGTTCCCTTGGGTACCATTTGGTACGCAGACGGGACGGAACAGGACGGGACAAGACGGAACGGATGATGTAAATATTGCAAAAGATAAGGGAAAATTTTGTCTTAAAATGTTATAAATTTGTGTTCCACGGATGTGGAACGGGTCGTTCCAGAGGGGAGAGGTGGAATGAAAAATCAACCAAATTTCGTCCCATGGGGCAACCCGTTCCACGGTTTTTAGGAACATCAAACGTGGGACGGAACGCCTTGTCCCACTGCGTTCCGTCTGGTCCCACGTACCAAACGGTACCTTGATGTCTCCTATAAATTAATCATATTTTCTTGCATCTCATTTGACACACATTGTTAGCTAATTCCTTCTCAATATTTATAAGAAAACCCATACCCAGTTAAAAACTTGTTTGAACCAGCTACTCCAAAATACTTCTTTGAGCCACGAACTTCAAGACACGACAAACCATTAATCTGCTGGTGATATGTTAAATTCAAGGTTCTGTAAGATCCAATTTCAAAAATTGATAAAGACTGGAATTGCGTTTCAAAAAGTACCAGCCTGCACCACAGCTCTTGCGAGTTAAAGAGTTCAAAGACAAGCCAACATCATCAATATTTTAATTTTTATACTCAACAAGTTTCATTCATTGGATCATTTTATACATCAAATGTTTAATGACGAAATTAATATATATTAACTTATAATGTCTCAACTGAACGAATATATTTTTTGTATTGACAAAGATGGATATAACCGTCAATCGATGGGAAATCCGTTACCGGTGGGTATGGTTATGGATAACATCCGATGATTAATTTGCGGTTATAGATATGGTTAATTTTCGTGGTTATGAGGATGGATATAATATTTTCATCCCTAAACCGAACAGTTGTCATCCCTAGGGTCACGGTCTATATTCTTTTATTTTCTATTTCTCCTTTGATAATATAACTTTCTTTAATGACCAACAAAAAAAATACCGAACTTTTAATTTCATGCAAACAATATTATGGGAGGAATGAATCAAACTTGAGACCACGAGTCCAAATGTGCCAAATGTGCATGTTTTTAACCAAATGATTTACAAAGTCAAAACTTTGAATTTCTGTACAAGCTCTTGGCAACCGTCGAGATTGAACTTTGAATTTCTGCATAACATCCAATCGTTCTTGTGAAGCATTTGCTGTTCTGACCATTCATTTTTTATTTACGAGCGACATTTTAATTTAATCTAAAATGGAAGGAAGAGAATTCGTACTTAAAGTGTCAGAAGGGAGAAAACTTATCTAGCCAATTTGGCTACGCCAGGTATACAGCAAGTACTCAATTCTTATGTGGCATGTGCATATATTCTACATTTCACAAACATGTCTTCAGACGTGATATTTACTAGTTCAACTTATTTCAGCTATAGGCCTCCATATCGAAGAAGAGGAAAATTGAATCCGAAAAGCTAGCATGTTTTGAAGATAACCAAAAATAAAAAAGAGGAAAATAAGTCTTAATAAAGAGAACATTATAAATTTTTTTATATTTTCACTTCTTACATACAAAAGGGAAAATATATGAGAACCAAAAGTACTAATGGCTCGAGTTCAGTTTTATGAACCTTTCTTCTTCTGTTAGCCCACGCTGCTTCCTTCTTGCATGGTTTCATCATTTTCTTCTTCTGCATTTCTTTCAACACTGGAATCCAACCTGAGTCTTTTGCGCGATTGATTCTCGTGGGACGAGTCATCACCGTGTACTGCCTTAGGATTGCCGTCCTCTTTGCTCTCACTTGAACATGGCATAAATTGACAGCCAAGCGCATATTCATTGATTAATTTTTCCTTTTCCAGATTGATCCCTATTTTATTCACCCTGAGACGAATAACTTCAGTAGTCTCTGGTCCTACAAAGTGTGCATCAACATTTATCTTGTCTCCGCCCTTCACATTAAGCTTATTGTTTGACAAGTTTCCCAGCCAAAGATAATTTTCATGGGAAGTTATTACAGTGGCCTGCATTGGAGAGCTTAGAAATACAGTGTTCTGGGTATAATCTGCAACACGAATGCGAAGAGAGCCACCAGATTGGGAGTCGTCTGAAGAATAAATGATGCACAAAGTCAATGCTTTTAAATCACAGCCAAAACTTTGCGGCACAACTATTTCACCCTGAGGGTCGACAAGCGTAAACCATGATGGAATGTCATTTCTAGGGAGAAAAAGGCCACCATTTCCTCTCGCACTCCATCCCTATACCATGGAAAAAGATAGGTACAAAAAAGGATTACAAGCATGTATGAGAGAGAGAGAGAGAGAGAGAGAGAGAGAGAGAGAGAGAGGACCTTTAGGATTGCTTCTTTAAAAGAAGCAGTGAGATTGGTGCAACCTTCCATATGAATACTTGTCATGGAGTTTAACGCCTTATCCAAGCCTATAATTTCATAGAGTTTCGGGGAGTGATTCAGATGCAATTCTCTCATCCTTGACATTTCTGAAAAGTCGGGCATTTTCTCCAATGCAATGCACTCATCCGCTTCCAGGATTTCCAAATTTGTTGGTAAAGCTGGAATTGCCTGAAGGTTTTTGCAATCTTTGAGTATCAATCTCTCAAGATTTGGGGTTTTTGATAAGTCCGGTGATCGTGTTAGGTAATGGGAATGACTTAAATTAAGAAACTTCAACTTCTCAAGCAACTGTCAGATAAAGGGAAAAAAATTCAAATTCAAATAGAAGACAGAAAGCATGATGTTTACAAAACCTAGAGGAATGAATTAATAATTTCGTTAAGTCATAAATACCAGAACGGAATCCTCCCAAACTCGTGTGAGTCTGCTATAGCTGAGGTCAATAGCAACTATGTTTGGGTGATCAAAATCTTCTGGTATGACCTCCAGGGGGAATCCATGCCAACACAACCATCTTAACTCTTTGGACAGATTGTTGTAACTTCCAGTGAGCTTGACGTAATTGAGTTTGAGCAATCTCAGACTATGCATGTTTCTAAATGCTTCTGTACTGAAGCTATTCTTGTCAGACTTTTGCAAATCTAAAGTGAGTCCTTGAACTGCTTCAGTTCCTTCAGTTCCCTATTGAGAGAGAAAGGGAGAGGAGGAGGAGAGAAAGGGGAGGGGGGGGGGGGGTGTTGGGGGAAGAAACTGAGTAAGAAAATGGCCATCTGCGTGTGAAAAGATGATTTATACACATGAAGCAAAACCATGCATTGGATGCATGAAACAAGAGAGGTAGACAACCTAGACCTGCTGCGGTACCTATGAATTAAAGACATAATTTGTGCTCAGACATCCGTTGTGCCGTTTCCAAATTTGTTAGGTATCTTAGTAAGCATCTGCTACAGGTGTTATACTTTACCTCTTGTATCTAAGAAGAGCAGAACATATATGATACAGGATTCTGTTATTTAATTTGAGATAATTCAATACACAAGGTTAATTTGATGTCTCCTACACTTTCCTTTCTATGCTCTGTTTCTCTTTTCATTCAACCTGTAGTATACATGGGTGTCTTTCCAATCAAGTCATTGTTTTGTATACTGTTGAAACATCCAACTGTAAGCTTTGTTAGAGCTGCTCACTTGTTTAACACGTGCTTAAGGGATTGAGATCATAAGAGATTAGGATTGACTATACTTGTAAGCTATCAAGGAATGTATGTGGACTGATATATAGCTAAAGTAATTCTGATATGAGTAGATATATCTATACTGATATGAATAGTATGGTTTCGTGGTGATAAGGTTTATCAGTTTGATAGTTTGATAAGGATTACATGATGGGAAGTATCCTTATCAAACACCACCATTTAGGATATATAATAGGGTCCCCTGCTCTCACACTAATTACGCACAAAAAGGATATCAAGCCCCATTGATTGTAGCAGTGCATTCGGTCTGTGTTGAGAGTAGAAGAACCCTTAATTCATTACAGCAATGGCGTCACAAGGTTAGTGGTTAATTTGGTATTGTGATTTACTTATTCCGCATATATTGATCTTACACCAACTTATACAATTTATTAGATGTGTGTGATATGCATATTTATTAAGTACATGCGTTTGACATAAAATTTGATTGTGAAAGTACTTACAGATTCGTTGCTCAAAACGTCTATCACATTGTCGTGATGCCATAACCTACTGCGTTTTCCAGGGTCATCAGGGGATTCAGCATGCACAATATATCTTCCCATGTCGCGAAGCAAATCATGCATCACCAGCGTGAAATCATGATTGGTAGTTACAAGGCATCGTTCTTGAAGGACACTGATTCCGATTTCTGGATATAAGTCACAGCCATCCAATATTTTCACGACATAGTCCTTGTTCATTCCAGCAAAGAAACATGATATATCAAGGAATATAGCCTTCAGGTCATCATCAGCTAGCTCGTCAAAGCTTATTTTAAGTCTATTGAGAATTTCCTCACTAGGATGACTTTTAAATTTGTCCAACCCACTTTTCCATTCACTTATGCTTGTCCCAGATAGATAAGAACCTAAACCTTCAAGTGCTAGTGGCAAACCTCCACAGTAATCAACAACTTCTCTTGCGAGTTCGAAATACCCTTCCATAGGATATGTACTAAAGGCATGCCAACTAAGGAGCTCAAAAGCTTCTTCTTTATTCATAGCTGGTAGATGACATATCGTATTCACTTTTAGTATCTTTAGCAAATGTTCGTCTCTTGTGGTTATAATAATTCTACTACCAGGGCCAAATGAGTAAAATTTTATAGCTAATGCTTCTAACTGTTTCACGCTGTCTACACCATCAACTATGACAAGTACCCTTAGGTTGCTAAGTCTTCTTTTTATATCCTCGGTCCCTTCAGCAACTCTACGAACCTTTATGTTTTCCGATCTCAATACATCAGAAAGAAGTGTCTTTTGCAAATCAACCAGTTTCTCTTCCCTCACATTAGCAAGAAAACTTTTACCTTCAAACTTATCCTGATAATTGTCGAAAATGGCTTTGGCAACCATCGTTTTACCCAGTCCACCCATACCCCAAATTCCAATTATGCGAACATCATCTGATCCTCCAACATCTAAATAATTACTGATTTCTTGCACCCGAGAATGTATTCCAACTCCATGCACCCGAGAATGTATTCCAACTGCAGTGCTTTGGCGCAAGACTTCGATGATAGTTGCGACAATTTGCGTGATACACTTTGCGTCATCCCTGGTTGTCAAAAGTCCAAATGAAGCAAAAGTTAGATTTATTATACAAAACTGCAACATTAAGATGTGGATGTGTTCGTTCATCTATAACTATTCAGCATTTGACGAGCCAAAGCCACCAAATACCATCAAATTTTGATATCTAACCATTTTTACTGAGGGGCCATTTAGAATTGCTTATGTAGGAAGCAATCTGTTCATGAACAGAAGTGCTTTCAGTCGACATATGTTAACATTTGCACTAAAAATTCATGTTCCTGGAAAAGAATCTGACATGGACTTCCCTAGAAACCGCTTCTACGACTCAAAAATACTTCTAACTTTGTCCACAAAAGCGCTTTGACCGTTAGAAGACGTTTTATCCCCTCGAATAAATCCCAAACAAGCATCATTCTATTGTTTCTTGATATGGTTTTTACATAGAAATGTTTTTAAATATGTAAAAAATTGGATTGGGAATTTAAAAGCCATACAAAATAAGAAAAGGAAATAAGAAAGTAATTTATTTACCTATCGGCGTTTCCAACATCAAAACCAGATAAATTTGCAGCTTCAGTCAGAGCGTCTCTCCATGGCTGTAACCTTTCTTTGACCTCATAGAGCTTCTTTTCATGCTTCCGAAATGCTCCTTCAAAAGTACCGGTCTGTGTCCTGACATCTGAAGGATCGACATCATAGAATATTGGAAAAACAAATTGACCCAGTGTTCTTCTGCACTCCATGATCTTCACAAGCTCGTCAAGACACCAACTTGATTCCGCATAGTTCTTTGAGAAGACGATGATAGAGGTTTTAGACTCTTCGATTGCTCGATTCAGTGAGATGCCCAGACTTTCCCCTCTTCCTGGCATGCGATCGAACAAAAAGGTTCTAAGTGTGGCCATTGTCAACGCCTGCAAGAGGTGGCTCGTGAAGTTCCTGCGTGTGTCGTGAACTCGAAAGCTCAAGTACACGTCGTACTTCCAACGTTTTAAGGAGGAAGACGAGGACGTTGAGGTATCCATCGGAACAATTGTTTGTTGCTGCACTTGTATTCCAACTGCAGGGCTCTGGAGCAAGATTTTGATGATATGTGCGACAATTTCCATGATAGACTCTGCTTCATCCCTGGTTGTCAAAAGTCCAAATGAAGCAAAAGTTAAGACTTATTATACAAAACTGCAACATTAAGATGTTGATGTGTTCGTTCAACTATAACTATTCAGCATTTGACGAGCCAAAGCCACCAAATACCATCAAATTTTGATATCTAACCATTTCGAATTTTACTGAGGGGCCATTTAGAACTGCTTATGTAGGAAGCAATCTGTTCATGAACAGAAGTGCTTTCGGTCGACATATGGTAACATTTGCACTAAAAATTCATGTTCCTGGAAAAGCATCTGAAATGGACTTCCCTAGAAACCGCTTCTACGACTCAAAAATACTTCTAACTTTGTCCACAAAAGCGGTTTTGACTGTTAGAAGGTGTTTTATCCCATCGAAGAAATCCCAAACAAGCATCATTCTATTGTTTCTTGATATGGTTTTTACATAGAAATGTTTTTAAATATGTAAAAAATTGGATTGGGAATTTAAAAGCCATACAAAATAAGAAAAGGAAATAAGAAAGTAATTTATTTACCTATCGGCGTTTCCAACATCAAAACCACATAAATTTGCAGCTTCAGTCAGAGCGTCTCTCCATAGCTGTAACTTTTCTTTGACCTCATCGAACCGATTTTCATGCATCCAAAATGCTACTTCAAAAGCACCGGTCTGTGTCCTGACATCTGAAGGATCGACATCATAGAATATTGGAAAAACAAATTGACCCAGTGTTCTTCTGCACTCCATGATCTTCACAAGCTCGTCAAGACACCAACTTGATTCCGCATAGTTCTTTGAGAAGACGATGATAGAGGATTTAGACTCTTCGATTGCTCGAGTCAGTGAGATGTCCAGACTTTCCCCTCTTCCTAGCATGTGATCGTCTAAAAAGGTTCTTAGTCCGGCCCTTGTCAAAGCCTGGTAGAGGTGGCTATTGAAGTTCTTGCGTGTGTCTTCACCTCGAAAGTTCAAGTACACGTCGTACTTCCAAAGTTTTAAGGAGGAAGACGAGGACGTCGAGGTATCCATAGGAACAATTGTTTGTTGCTGCACTTGTTTTGGTCTGCTCTGGTTATTTTTCTTGGCAGAGGTTTTTGTGTTTGCATAGATGAAGAATACTTTCAGATCTGTGATCTATCTACAAAGACCACACACAATACAGGAAAGGTAAAGTCAAAGTCCGCTAAAGTCGAATAACTCCATTTTTTAAGAGAAAATTAGAAGGAACTCCTCCACATATTATAGGAAGGTAATGTCCATGTGTCTTAAGAAGGAACTCCTCCAGTCTCGAGAGCTAAGTCTCCCCCTCTCTCTTTTATTTTTCTTTTTAATAACAATATTATTTCAGTACTAAGGTCTGGTGGTACTCTTCTTTACTTGGAAGTGAGAGGTTTTGTATTCGAATCTCGTGGATGACGAATTCGATACCAAATTAGGTTGTCCATTGTAATGACAAGTCTCTCTCTTTTAATTTAAGGAAAACTAATGAAAAGGGCTTGAAAATTTTGAGTTTTAACGACAAGGACAAAATAAAGGATAAAGTAAATAGTACCAAGTTTGACTTTTTAGTGTAAAAATGTGATTTTTCGTTAAAGTGAACAGTATCGCGGACTTTTCGTTAAAACTCTCTTTAATTTAAGGGTTGATTTATATTTTCTGCCTCCATTTTTATGGTTTTTTCACTTTGGTGCTCCCAATTTTTTTGGTTCCAAATTGGTCTTTTTCTTTTTCTTTTTCTTTTTCGGTATCAAATTGGTCTTTTTCTTTTTCTTTTTCGGTATCAAATTGGTCTTTTTCTTTTTGTTAGACGCAAACTGGTCCTGAAAACTTCTAAAGGTGTGTCTAATTGTATATAAGAGTAGGTTTCACTATAAAATATGATAGAATAACACATGAATTATAATTTAAAGGACATTTTGGTAACCCATATACTTTGACCAACACATGACCACTTATGTCTAGAGCTAAGCATTTATTTTGAAAGAACATAAAAAAAAAAAAAAAAAACCAATAGAATGAGGCTTGTAAACTGAAGTTAAATTGTCACATGTTGGTCAATGTAGATGGGTTACTCTGTTTTCAAAAGTTAACAACTTTGTTCATCACTTTCATCGTACGTATCACCTTATTTTCCTTGCTTTGTCAGTTTGGCCCCTCTGTTTGGTTTTGTTAACATTTTAGTTTAATTTGAAACTTTTTATCTAATTAGCTTCAAATTGCAACTCAAAAATGATTTATATACTTCTTTGAACCAGCATTTCCAAAATTCATCTTTGAGCCAATAAAGCAAACAAATTTCAAGACACAACCCAATCAAATTCAAGATTCCATAAGATCAAATTTCAAAACACACCCAACCGAGTTGATATTCAACCCAAAAAGAAAAGAAAAAACCAAATTGATAAAAGACTTAAAAGTTGTGTGTCAATAAACTACCAGCCTGCACCAACGATCTGGCGAATTAAACAGTTCATGAGAACACAAAACTTATCCTAATTTAACCTTTTTTTTCAGATATCTGGTGTGACATACACTCCTGTGCCACAAGGCGAATTCAACTGCTCATAGACTAGCTATATGTGCCTCATCTGTTGTTGATTGTTTTGAGTAGTTTGAAGTACCTCCTGACGTGATCCGGGAGGTTCTTCCAGAGCATGGTGCCCTACAGTGTCAAACGCAAAGTCCCCCTCCAATGTAATCTTTCCTTTTGCTCTTCCTTTGTTCGCTTTAAATGTTGTACACTTTTTCCTTCACCGGATCTTGTACAATCAGAGATTTTCTATGACAAGGTTTTAACAACACCTGCATGTTAATAACGTACGGCACTCTTATGGTGAAAAATAAACAGTAAAGGGCAAACAACACTTCTCCATTGTGGATGCAGAATGTTGCGGATCCAATAAGGATTTCGAATTGGAACTATCAAGAGTTTTGTGCGATGAAGATTGTTTTGTTTTTTATTTTTACCAATATTCCAAACTACTCTAATTCACCGGAAGGGAGATTCGAACTTAGTGCAAGGTGTGTGCACATTGTCTTGGCCAACTAGCCTAACGCACATATTGTGCGGGGACAACTAAAAACAATATATTTGACGTACACAAGATTAAGAAGAATGCAAAGATGGAGAAACACACATTCAAGAATATGCGGTGCAAGAAATGCAACAAGCTAGTTTTGGATATTTGTGAGCGACTGGAGAGAGCTTCAAGCGAAAAGAGGTTTTGAGTTTTAAGATTTCAGGACAGTTGATTTCCTTCCTCGTTCCCAACCACTTCAGAACTAAGAACTTAACCAAATTAAATAAGCCTACTCTTTGCTTGGCATCAAGATTTTATCAAAAATTTTATATTTTCACTTCTTACATACGAAAGGGAAATATGTAGTATACATTCTATGAGTAACAAAAAAGGACTAAATGGCTCAAGTTCAGTTTATGTACCTTGTTCTTCCTTCTTCCATGATTTATCGGTTTCTTCTTCTGCATTTCTTTCAACACTGGGATCAGACCTTAGTCTTTTGCGGGATTCATTCTCATGGGATGAGTCATCACTGTGTCCTGCCTTATGACTGCCTTCCTCTTTGCGCTCACTTGAATATGGCATAGATTGACAGTCGAGTGCATATTCCTTGATTAATTTTTCCTTTCCCAGATTGATCCCTATTTTCTTCACCCTGAGATGAATATCATCAGTAGTCGCTGGTCCATGCACAACTATTTCACCTTGAGGATCGACAGGCATAAACCATGATGGAATTTCATTTCCAGGGAGAAAAAGGCCACCAAATCCGCTCGCACTCCATCCCTATACCATGGAGAAAGATAGGTACAAAAAAGGATTACAAGCATGTATGTATACGAGAGAGAGAGAGAGAGAGAGAGAGAGAGAGAGAGAGAGGACCTTTAGGATTGCTCCTTTAAAAGAAGCAGTGAGATTGGTGCAACCTTCCATATGAATACTTGTCATGGAGTTTAACGCCTTATCCAAGCCTATAATTTCATAGAGTTTCGGGGAGTGATTCAGATGCAATTCTCTCATCCTTGACATTTCTGAAAAGTCGGGCATTTTCTCCAATGCAATGCACTCATCCGCTTCCAGGATTTCCAAATTTGTTGGTAAAGCTGGAATTTCCTCAAGCTTTTTGCAACCGTTGAGTATCAATCTCTCAAGATTTGGGATATTTGATGAGTTGGGTAATCTGGTCAGGTCATTGCAGTAACCGAGATTAAGAAACTTCAACTTCTCAAGTGACTGTCAGTCAAGAGAGAATGAATGTCAAAATTCAAATAGAAGAGAGAAAGCATGATGTTGGTATTTACAAAATGTGGAGGAAAGATTTGATAAATAGTTTGGTTGAGTTCAATACAGTACCACGTTGGAGTCCTCCCAAACTTTTATGTTGCTATAACTCAGGTCGATATCAACTAGGTTTGTTTGATTAAAATCACTGGGTATGCCCGTCATAGGAAACTCAGGCCAACACAACCATCTTAACCCTTTGGAAAGGTCTTTGGAAAGGTCTTTGTAGTCTCCAGTGAACTGTACGCCTTTGAGTTTGAGTAATCTCAATCCGTCCATCTCGCTAAATGCTTTTATACTGAAGCTGGGCTTGTGACGTTCTGACAAATCTAAAGCGAGTCCCTCAATTTCTCCCCTTCCCTGTTACAAACAAAAAGCAACTAAAATAAGACGGGTTATGTGCTTAGACTTCGACTTCTGCAGCACCACTAGATCAATGAGAGAGTGTGCTTAGGGTAATTTTCAGATAATTCAGTAAATAAAATCAGTTACTTTTTCCTCTCTGTTCATTGAATCCACACTTAATCAATGCATTGTATATTGTATGATGTGGGATATGCAATTTGACTGCGATTTGTACTTACAGAATTGGTCCTCTCGGTCCTCAGTACGCATTTCACATCTTCATGATCCCACAATCTGCAACGTTTATGAAGGTTGTTAGGGGATTTCGCACGTACGATTTCTCTGCCAGTGTCTCGAATCAAACCATGCATCATCAGATTGCCCTCTTTATCAACAGTTACAAGGCATTGATCATGGAGTTCTCCAATTTCTAATTTTGTATCGTATTGATTCAGTATTTTCATGACATTATCCTTGTTCATTCCAGTAAAGAAACACGATATATCAAGGAATATAGCCCTCAAATCGTCATTAGTTAGCCCATCATAGCTTCTCTTAAGTTTTTTGTGAATTTTCGATTCAAGTTTTGAACTTTTCCATTTACGCAATGCACTATTCCATTCATTTATGGTTCTTCCCAATAGATAAGAACCTAAAAATTCAAGTGCTTTTGGCAAACCTCCACAGTAATCAACAACTTCTCTTGCGAGTTCAAAATACCCTTCCATAGGATAAGTGATATTAAAGGCATGTCGACTAAAGAGCTCAAGAGCTTCTTCTTTATTCATTGCTGGTAGATGACATATCCTATCCGCTTTTAGAATCTCTAGCAAATGTTTATCTCTTGTGGTTATAATAATTCTACTACCTAGGCCAAATGAGTCGCGTTTTATAGCTAATGCTTCTAACTGTTTCACGTTGTCTACACCATCAACTATGACAAGTACCCTCAGGTTGCCTAGTCTTCTTTTTATAACCTCGGTCCCTTCATCAACTCTACTAACCTTTATGTTTCTCAATCCCAACACATCAAAAAGAAGTGTGTTTTGCGAATCAACCAGTTTCCCTTTTCTCACATTAGCAAGAAAACTTTTACCTGAAAACTTATATTGATATTTGTTGAAAATGGCTTTGGCAACCGTCGTTTTACCCAGTCCGCCCATACCCCAAATTCCAATTATGCGGACATCATCTGATCCTCCATCATCCAAATATTTACCAATTTCTTGCACCCGAGAATCTATTCCAACTGGGTTTGGGGCTACGGTCAAGTATATGTTCTTCAGTTTTCTAGCGATCTCGTCAACAATTTGCTGGACAAACTCTCCTACATACCTGGTAGTAAAATTTCATAAAAAAGGAAAAGTCCATATTAGCTTTTCTTTAGTTGTGGCTTTTAGAACAAAATTGTAGAAGACAACACTCCAAAAATATCTAAACGAGACAAAGCCCTGAGAGATAAAAGTCTCTAATGTGTGCTGCTTGAAAGCAGAAAGAGTGGATGAATGTGAGAAGAGAACAGAAAACACCAATAGATTGAGCAACGGGAACGGAATCAAGTTAGGACTCTAGTGAAAGAGCATAAATCTGAATTTCATACGGACCGAGTGTTAGAAGATAACACCACGAGGAGAGTGCAAAAGATCAAACCATCATAAAGAAGTGGAGAAAAGCCCTCTCTTGCTAAGAGTGATCAGAATTTGTAATCAAAACAGTTCCGAATCACAAATGTGAAAACACAGGGAGGGACTACTTGAATCAAAGATGATCAAGTAAGATCTCCATGAGAGTAAGTCTTGTCACAAGGATTTCGGAGTAAGACCCGACACAGGACTACTTGAGAAAAAGATGATCAAGAAGAAATAGAAGCAGAGACCAAACTTGTACATAGAGAGGGAGGTCTCTCAAATATGCCACAAAAGTTACTTGTTCAGGTAAAGAATGTAAATGAAATGCTCGTTTGCTAAATTCCTTTGAAAATTGTTCTGTTTCTTGTATTCCTATCTTGTCCTTCTCTTTGTCATTCGAAAATATCGAAAAGTGTGTGAGTGACAAAGGCCTAATCTCCAAAAGCCTAATCATGCATTCTTCACACTACACAACGATGGTGAGATAAAACCTCAACCTATCTAAAACTCAACACATCATGACCATATTCTTTTTTTGCTTTTTGGGAGAAAAAGATTTGAACATACACTAGCGCAGGTGCACTATGTTAATCGATGTGATTTAGCTCAATCCGAGCACACTGGTAGTAAGATCAAGCATTGGTATATTCTAATATCGGAGTTTTTAAGCTTTGCATTTAAATGCATAAAATCAAAGATTATAAGCCTTTACTTGAAATCAGTTTACAGTTTATTGACATTTGGTAAACAGAGGCTGGCAATTGAATTTTAAAAAGGAAAAGGAAGTAAGTAATTACCCAGCAGTTGGAGTAAAACTATAGCCGGCCAACTCTGCAGCTGCATTAAGAGCATCTTTCCAGATCTGCACCTTGTCAGGGAAGCGGTCTTGCTGTATCTTAAATGCTTCCTTAAAATCACCTGTCTGATGCCTGACATCTGTAGGATCGATATCATAGAAAATTGGCAAAACCATTAGCCCCATTGTTTCTTTGCGGGCCAAGATCTCCACCAGCTCCTCAAGACACCTTATCGACTCAGCATACCCCCTTGTGAAGATGATAGCAGCAAGCCTAGAGTCTTTGATTGCTTGCTTCAGTTCTGGTGTGATGGTCATTTCGTTCTCGTCGAGAAAGACGTTGAATTCGTGATATTCCAATGTGTGGACCAGGTAGTCCGTCAAGCTCCAGGGTGTGTTGCCCCCGAAACTAAAGAACACGTCGTACTTGCCACATTTTGAGGAGGAGGAGGAGGAGGCCATCTTCATCAGTTGGCATGCTACTGCAGCAGCAATTCTGACGATACGAACGGCAAATCGGGCATATACCAAAGTCAAGTCAACTCCCCATTGTTTCAAGTCCACGAAAGAGGAAGAGCTTTTTGCATCTTTCGGCTGGAAACTTCTTGGCACTTTCTATTGTGTGGGTCTTTTACTTTCCATTTCTCATTTGATAATGAACTTCTTTATTGACCAAAAAAATATATACTTTTCTCTTAATTTTATGCAAGCAAACCATTTAGTATTGCAGTCTGGTAATATTTTTCTTCATTTATAAAAGAGAGGTCTTATGCTCGAATCTTGTGAATAGGCGAATTTTACACTAAATTAGGTTGTCCATTGTGTGGCTTAGCCAAACTCTCCCTCCCCATGTAAAGTATATCATTGTACTCGAACAAAAAATTTCATGCAAACAATACTACGGAAAGAATGAATTGAACTCGGAACCTTAAGTTCAAATGTTCATGTTCTTAACAAAATGGGTTACAAAGTCAATTACTAAAAGAAATCCACACATTTATCAAGATGATCCTTGAAATTGACCAAGTCCATCAAGATGATCCTTGAAATTGAAAATCGATCAATGTAGTCCTTGAAATTAAGTGTCGCTAATCAATATCGTCATTCCGTCTCAAATATGTCAAAATTTTTATTATGTGTTGATATTAGGGGTGGATTTTTTTGCCAAATTGCCGTGCCAACCGAATTGCCAACCGTGCCATACCGATTTTGTGCCAAATTTTTTGCGCCAATCGGTAATGGTACGGTAATGTACCGTACCGAAATTTCATGGTACGGTATTGGTAATGGATACCATTACCACGGTATTACCTTACCGTATCGAAAATAAAATAAAATATATAATTTATAAATTATATAATAGATAATTATATAACACATATTTATAATATTCCAATAATTTGAAAATAAAACCCTACTTATATTAGCATTGTTGTTGGTGTTTGATCTCTTGAAATGGTGGAAATCAAATACAAAAGAGTTCCTAATTCTTTCACAAATGGCCAAGATATCTTTGTAACCCCCACTTCTATCGTTGCTAGTAAAAATGCATTTAGCCTAGGAATGAGGGTTGTTGACCTTTCTAGGGCATCCTTGATTCCTAAAATAGTAGAGGCACTAGTGTGTACTAGTGGTTGGCTTAGGGCAGATGAAGTAAACTTATACAAGGAACCAACAAAAGATATGCTTCAATTTTACAAGGAAATGGAAAAAGAGGAAACAAGAAAGATATGCTTTAATTTTTTTTAGTAAATTTGTTATTAAATGGTTTTCAACTTTAATTCTTTTTGCTACTAATTAATATGTTTTATTTGTTTGTAATGTAGGCTTGACACAAACTCAATATTTTACAAGTTCAATGCTTCCTTCAAAAGCTTTGACATCTCAAGCTTGAATAATCGATCAATGAATTCTACTTTTGAAGTTTAGTTCCAATTTTCATTTGGTTTGAAACTTTAATTTCTATTTGGATTGTTAACTTCTATTTGTTTTGGTTCGTAACTTCTATTTGGATTGCAAGCTTAATTTTCATCATGAATCTTGATGCATTATTTGAATTATTGTGTGTGTGAATTGTGAACGATGAATAATAGATGAATTTAAGCTACAATGTATGAGATAAAGGTACAAAAAAAAAAGTTTTACCCTTGAATTAGGTAAAAAAACAAAAACAAATTTTGTCCCAAAATAAAATGGCAATTACCATTGCCATACCATGCCAACCGAACTTTTGGCAATACCAAACTTTGGTATACCAAAAGTTTGGTATGGTAATGGTAATAGATTTTACCAAGCCGAAAGTTTGGTACGGTAATTGGTACGAGGGCTTTGGTACGGTGACCGTACTGAACCCACCCCTAGTTGATATGGCACATTATTGGGTTCTACAAATCTAATTAAATATTACCATGTGGATTAAAAAATATTTAAATAATAATAAAAAAAAATTTATGTCAAAAAAAAGTTCCATCATCTTTCTCGCAAAGCTGGAAGCCTTGCCTACCGTGACTCAGTTTTTGGCACTCGACCATCACCACCATCACCCACTTAAACATAATCGGCACCACCTCACCACCCAATGGAACCAAACCATCTTCTCCGTTTCCGACTCCAGCGTACTCCACCTTATCCTTCGACCTACCGTTACACCTGAGGCCTAGATCGACGGCTCCACACCAATAATTCTGACGAGTAGCAGAAGATTTCGAAAAAAACCCACCTTCCCCATGGGTTCTTTTTGCTTTTGCTCGGAGTGGATGTTTTTGGTGGGGAGGGATGCCATGGCAGCAAGCTTGCGCGAAGAAGACCACGGAATTTTTTTTATTTTTGTAAGTTAACTTTGACAAATTTCTTTATTATAATTTTAATGATATTAACTCTTCACAAATTGCTGTTTACACTCCACATACAGAAAAAACCCCACACTTAATTTTTAAACTAAACATTATCTAAATACACCCCATTTACTTACCCAAATTACCCTCACACCATACTTGCTATCATAGGGCATATCCAAGGAGAAACCAATTTCGAAACGAGATATGCAACTCTTAAATTGTGACTCTTAGATCATCTCCAAAGGAGATGTCAAAATGTCCAAATCAGCAATAAAGGTAACAAAAGACAACATTAATGTTTTCCAACCGAGAAGCCAAATCTGATGTGGCATGACATAGAATGACATCTCTCTTCCTTGCTGCCAAATTTGACAGCACCATCAGATTTTTTTAATTAATTATTAAATACTTTTTATTAATTTTTTATTGGTTTAAGCCATTATCCTTTTGATTCTTTTCATTCCCAATGTAAAGAAAATACATATGAATTTTTTTATTTTATGTTTAAAATTTGGTATATTGGTTGGAAAACAAAATTTTAAAAGATGTCAAAATGCCACGTAAGCCTTTAAATTTAAATTTTAGGTTTAAAATTTGACATTTCCTTCAGAGATGGTCTCAGGAGGCAATGCACTAAGAAACTGTTCATCTCAAGGCCTCCTGAAAAACACTTTCTCTGAGAGAACTAGCTTCTGGGAATAAAAATTGAGGCTTGTCTTTTTTGTATGCATGAATGCTCCATTAACATGGTCCAATACATAGTGCTTGTAACAACTCCAAATTTGGGAGTTTTAACGAAAAGCCCGCGGTACTGTTCACTTTAATGAAAAACCACATTTTTACACTAAAAAGTCAAACCTGATACTATTCACTTTACCCTTTATTTTGTCCTTATCGTTAAAACTCAAAGTTTTCAAGCCCATTTCATTAGTTTTCCTAATTTTGAATCACCATTTTTGACAGCACCCCACATATTCAAACACCAAAATTTCCCAAACATTATACAGGTTTTTTAATCAACTTGAACAAAACCCAGATGAAATTGTTGGCAAATTTTCAGAACTGGATGATTAGAATAACCCAAAAACCAAAGTGGTGAGAGAAATAAGAATTAGGGCATGCAAGTCATTTCATGTTAGAGCATACAAGGCATTTGATATTTAAATTTTATGTGGGATGTATTTATCAATATATGGGGTGCCAATAAAACAACCCTTTTTAATCTACATAGCAATAATTAACTAGATTTGTGGGATCCAATTATGTTCCACATCAGCACATAACATAATTTTTTACAGAATTATGATGGAATGACCAAATCAATTTGCAATGACCATTTTCAGGGACTACTGTAAACACGATGATCTTGAAAACAAACGAGACAAGAACACGTGTACAAAGAATATTGTGTACAAATGAATTTGTAGGGTTACAATCTATTTACAACTTGATCATCTGTTTCGATCTCCGAAAGGTGTAGATGTGTGGTGTTGTTGATCCAAGAGTCGTGATGACTTGATCTTGGATGGACGGTTGCCTCAAGGATTTGGCTTGTGACGAAGGAAGAACCGGCACGTGTAGCGGTGCTTATTGATTCTTTAAAGGTGTTGTTGATCCAAGGGTCGCGATGACTTGATATTGGATGAACGATTGCCTCAAGGATTTGGCTTGCGGTGAAGGAAGAACTGGCACGTGTAGCAGTGCTTGTTGATTCTTCAAAGGTGTTGTGGATCCAAGGGTTACGATGACTTGATCTTGGATAAATGGTTGCCTCAAGGATTTAGCTTGCGACAAATGAAGAACCAGCACGTGTAGGGGTGCGTGTTGATTCTTCAAAGGTTTTGGCGAAGAACGAAGAGTGCTTTCTCAATTCTTCGGAATTCTTGGGAATTTGGGAGGTAGAGAAGGCAAAAATGCTTTGCTTCTTTCTTGTTGCTTTGCTTTGCACATGTGATTTTGGAATGTTTGATACCTTGATGGAGAAGCCTATTTATAGGCTTTGAGAATGAATTACCATCACAAAAAAAATTTCTTCCCACCCAAGCACCATTACTTAATTTTCCCATTTAATACAATTTTAAACTTGAAGTGGCAAATTTATGGCATAATTTTCCCACTTAATGTGAAATCCCGTTCCTGGATTTCACTATTATAATCTACGTATTTGTATTATTGAGATTTTATATTATTTCTCAAGAATTTATTTTAATTTGTTTGAATTTAGATTTTAATTAAACTAGTTACTAAGTTTGAAGTTTGGAAATTAATTATTTAAAATCCGTAGACCTTTCGAGGTCACAATTTATATTTTCGAATAGATCTTGAAACCACGAATGTATAGGCGAAAGCCGTTTGCGAGTTTGGATTATAACGGTATAGTTATCGACATTTGAAGTTGTTTTACTAAACTATAGATTTTAAATCAATTAAACTTCCACAAGGAAGAGCCTAATCAGATTTAAGCAAAAATAAGGGGACCAATCAGCTAGAAGGAGAAGGACCAATCAAATTAAAGGAGGGAAGATTTTCTAGAAAAAAAATAAAATAAAATAAAATAAAAAAGGAGGGGTTTGATTCTAACCTGTTTTGGGGGGGAGATTGGACCCATTAACCCACCAACTTGACCCGCTTGTATCTCTTCCGTCTGAGCTCCATTTTGGATGATCTTGATGTCCATGGAAAGCTCTTGACGAGCCCAACATCTCTGTAGTGTTAGATTTCCCATTTTCTTTTCCATATTTGCAGTTCGAAGCCACAAAGCCCATGACATTTCCAACGGTTTTATCATTTTTCCGGTGATACCGGCAACCATTTCCTTTGAATGAGGTATGAAACTTCATCTACTCTTCATAATCTTCAAGTTGGTATGCTTGGTTCGTGCTTTCGTATTCATTTTAGAGTTGGGTGTTTAGAACCCTAGAAATCCGGTTTTCTCCAGTGAATTTGGACAGTTTCCGGATATAATTTATCGTCGGCCTAGTTGTGAAAAGTGTTTCCCTTGTTGAGCTCTAGCTACCACATAAATTTGAACTCATTTAGTTAATGTTGAAAATTCGGGTTTTCTAAACCCTCCACCTTGGCTATCACAGCGTGTGGCGGTGCGTGGGACCGTCCACGAGTGTTGTCTACGTATTAAATACCTTTTAGTGACCCTGTGAACCTAGGTCTAGCTCGGTCTCCCGAAATTCAATTTTTTGGTGTGGTGATCAAATTGGACAGCCAATTGTTTGTGTGATTGACGACAATCTGATTGTTGGATCATCGTACGATTTTGTGAGCACCCTAATTATCAGTTGTTGGGCCTTTGAGAACTTACAGATCGAAAATCTGATGTGCGGATCTTTCAGATTGAATAACCTTAGATTGTTGACCTTAATGGACCTACTTTATTGACGGTTGACGTTCTAGTCAACGTGCTCTACTCTAGAGTGTCGTTTATCTCTAGTTTGTTGTTGAGGCTTGATGGAGCTTGGTTGGCTCATCACAAAGACGTGTCGTTTCCGGTTGATGTGTGTCTCGATATATGTATTAGTGGCACCATATTGAGTTATACTTGTTTATTAAATGTGCTTTCTATTGAATTGTTATTTTTAATTTTAGCATATGAATGATGGTTTTTAAGAATCTTGGTGGTTTGAATGGGAAGAGCCGTTGGATGTATGGGTGACTCCTTCGGAGTTGTTAGAGTTCTTTGGTTAAATTCGTGAAATGATATGTTACTGCATTCATTGATTAACATAATTAAATGCTAAGATCATGTATCTTTGATTCATGAATTAATTAATTAACGTGATTGTGGAGTGCCATTGGATATGATTAAGATTATTATGATTAGATTAGTTGATTTATGTGACTTGAGAATAACACTATGCTTCGTTGGTTCTTTGATATGTTACATACTATGATTTGCGGTATTATGTGAAACAAAGTGATTTATATGATGGATGAATTGGAAAGCATTTGTGTGAGAATGGCTTACCTGTGTGCATTGTTGTTTGGCGTAAGGTTGATGTGTAGTATGGTGACCTATGTTTTTCTGTTAGAAGTATTTTACGGAAAGATTAGAGTTTGACGATTGGTGAACTACGAATGGCTTGATCCCTTTTGAGGGTACGTAGGCAGCCTAACGAGGAGGTTAGATGCAGCCATAAAGCATAAGAAAAATTATCACGCAATTCGAATCTTGAGTTGTCATTGTCCATATCTCGGAGGCGGGGTGTGTGAGTTATGCGGGTATTTGGTAACATCACATGTCGATCATAGACATATGCCGGGATCGGGGCGTGACACCTGATATAATTTTAAACTTGAAGTGGAAAATTATGGCATAATTTTCCCACTTAATACCATATTAAATTGAAGTGTGCTTGACTTACCATTGCCCATAATGAGATGATTAATCCGATTTTGTTGAGTCACACGTCATGTGTACAATTTGTGCGACACGTGACGTATGCTATGTATGCCATGTATGCCCTGACACGTCGAAACTTTAATGCGTTGGTGAACATTTATTTCACCGAAATTTCGATGTCTACAACTACATTGATCGATTTTCAATTTTAGGTACCATTTTGATGGTGTGGATCAATTTCATGGACCATTTGTGATTAAAAAAAAAAAAAAAAAAAAAAAAAAAACCCTTCTTTTTAATTTATTTATTCAAGTGACATTTTAATTTAATTGAGGGAATTGTAGCAATGGTCCATGAATTATGACTCAATTGAAACAAGAATTCTTAAATTAAAAATTCATTAGATTTGATCCTGAATTTGACAAAATGCGAGAATAGTCCTGAGTAACTCCGTTTATTTTCCATACATATTCTGATTACGTGGCATGTGTGTGGGACCCACAATGATATTTTTCCATTTTTAATTACATAATTAACCTTCTAAATCTTTTTTGAACAAACCTTCTTTTTGAAGTAAAAGAAAATCAACCCAGTAGGCGCTCCCTATATAACCACAGCTTCCGAGAAAGAGAAGATCCGGAATGATGAGGCCGATGGCGATGAAATCAAACCTCCACTCAGCCCAGTGGGCGCTCCATAGCCATATCCCACCATTTTCGTAATCCTCCCCTCAGCCCACCCACCCCACTTCCATGAAAACAAACAAAATCATGAAATATGGTTGTAGTCCTGTAAATTTGTAATGGGTTGGCTGCAGTGCTAGTTGAGGGAGGGGTCTGGCTGGGTTGCAGTCTGCAGTGTTTGGTTGGGGAAGCAGGTTGTTGGTAGCTCGTTGAGTTGAGGGAGGAGAAGACAACAGCGAAAAAGGGGATGCGGTGGTGGGTTGTAAGGTATTAACTTGGTTCTCATAATAAAATACAAATTATGTATTTTAATCCACAAGTGTGGGTAGAGCGGATGAAAAGTAAACAGAGTTAGGCTCGACGACTATTGCTCAACATTTTGTCAAATTCATTAACCAAATCTAATGAAATTTTAGTTTAGAAACTATTGCTCCAATCGAATTATAATTCATGGATCATTGCTATAATTAGGCCTGGCAATTCCTGACATGACCCGATAACCCAACACGACACGACACGAAATTAACAGGTGTTTGGGTCGACACGATAACGAATCGGGTCGTTATCGGGTAACCCGATAAGCACCTGTTAAGATAACGGGTTGGTTCGGGTATACACGTGGGTAACACGAAACACGATAAGCAGAATATTAATTTTATAATTTTATAACCCTAAAAAAATACTATAAAAATTATATATATTAATTTAACAATTTTATACCCCTAAAAACTATAATATATATATATATATATATATATTAAATTAACTATAATAATTATAATAATTATATATACTTGAATAATTATACCCCCAAAATATTAACTATAATAATATATATATTAAATTAACTATAATAATTATATATACTTTAATAATTATACCCCCAAAATATTAACTATAATAATTATATATATATATATGTATTATATTTTAAATTAAATTTTATACTCCTAAAAAATATAATAATTACGTACAAAATAAATAGATTTTTCTTTGGTGGATCATCATCATCGTCGCATTCACCATCTTTATGGACACCAACCTTCGAACCCAGATCCCAGAGGAACCATGTTTGCACACATATCCACTGGGTTAGGAAGAAAGAAGGCCTGTAAGTATACTAAATATATATACACACACACACACACACACACACACACATACCATTCAACTTTATGGGATACGAATTATACGAAACTAATTTCAATGATCCAACCGTCAAACTTGTTTGTATATGCTTCGAGATCGCATCAGCAAAAAATTGCAAAAAACAAACATTCAGAGATCAAGTAACGGGACAAAACTTTTCGACGGTTATAAACGAAAAATCACGATTTAACGGTTATTTTAACTCCGATTTTGATGATATTTTACAGGTACACTCCTTGACCCTATATGAATACAATGAATGAATTCGATCTTCAATTTAAAATATTTACACTAGTGGATACCACAAAATCTTATGTTATACTTAATAAAAGTATGAATAAACTCTTAAGTGTTAGTGAATCTATTGTTTTGATGAGATACGCATTCTACGAAACTAGTTTCAACGATCCAACCGTCTAACTTGTTTGTATATGCTTCGAGATCGTATACGCCAAAAATTGCAAAAAACAAACATTTAGAGATCAAGTAACGGGACAAAACTTTTCAACGGTTATAAACAAAAAATCACTATCTAACGGTTATTTTAACTCCGATTTTGATGATTTTTTACAGCTACACTCCTTGACCCTATATGAATACAATGAATAAATTCGATCTTCAATTTAAAATATTTACATTAGTGGATACCACAAAATCTTATGTTATACTTAATGAAAGTATGAATAAACTCTTAAGTGTTAGTGAATCTATTGTTTTGATGAGATAAGCATTCTACGAAATTATTTTCAACGATCCAACCGTCAAACTTGTTTGTATATGCTTCGAGATCGCATACGCCAAAAATTGCAAAAAACAAACATTCAGAGATCAAGTAACGGGACAAAACTTTTTGACGGTTATAAAACGAAAAATCACGATTTAACGGTTATTTTAACTCCGATTTTGATGATTTTTTATAGCTACACTCCTTGACCCTATATGAATACATTGAATGAATTCGATCTTCAATTTAAAATATTTACACTAGTGGATACCACAACATCTTATGTTATACTTAATGAAAATATGAATAAACTCTTAAGTGTTAGTGAATCTATTGTTTTGATGAGATACGCATTCTACAAAACTAGTTTCAACGATCCAACCGTCAAACTTATTTGTATATGCTTCGAGATTGCATACGCCAAAAATAGCAAAAAAAAAACATTCAGAGATTAAGTAACGGGACAAAACTTTTCGACAGTTATAAACGAAAAATCACGATTCAACGGTTATTTTAACTCCGATTTTGATGATTTTTTACAGCTACACTCCTTGACCCTATATGAATACAATGAATGAATTCGATCTTCAATTTAAAATATTTACATTAGTGGATACCACAAAATCTTATGTTATACTTAATGAAAGTATGAATAAACTCTTAAGTGTTAGTGAATCTATTGTTTTGATGAGATACGCATTCTACAAAACTAGTTTCAACGATCCAACCGTCAAACTTGTTTGTATATGCTTCGAGATCGCATACGCCAAAAATTACAAAAAACAAACATTCAGAGATCAAGTAACAGGACAAAATTTTTCGACGGTTATAAACAAAAAATCACGATTTAACGGTTATTTTAACTCCGATTTTGATGATTTTTTACAGCTACACTCATTGACCCTATATGAATACAATGAATGAATTCGATCTTCAATATAATATATTTACACATAGTGGATGGATACCACAAAATCTTATGTTATACTTAATAAAAGTATAAATAAACTATAATATATATATATATATATATATATATATATATATATATATATTAATTTAACAATTTTATTAAACTCTTATTTTCGAGTGTAGATGTAGTACTTAAACGATAAATGTGTTTTAATGTTTTGAAGTTATATTTATGTGACAATGTGTGGTATGTGCAAATTTTAAAAAAATATATATTTTTCTTAACGGGTCATAACGGGTCGGGTCACTTTACCCGTTGGGTAAAGTGACCCGACCTGTTAAGGACCCGTTAAGATAACGGGTGCGACACGACACGACCCATTAAGATAACAGGTGTTACACGAAAACAACACGAACACGACTGACACGACACGATTGCCAGGCCTAGCTATAATGTAGCCAACTTGGTGTAGAAAAAAGAAAAAAAATTCGTACTTAGACGTAGAAAGAAAACTTAATCAGCCAACTTGGCTACCCCAAGTATACAGCAATTACTCACTCTTATGTGGCATGTGCATATATTCTACATTTCACAAGTAAGTCTTCAGACATGAAATTTACTAGTTCCAACTTCTTTTATAGGCCACCATATCGAAGAAAAGGAAAATTGTCTTCCAAAAGCTAGCATGTTCTGAAGATAACCAAAAATAAAAAAGAGGAAAATAAGTATTAATTAAAGAGAAATGCTAAGGGCGGCTCTTCATGAAATCTCTACCACATCACAATTTAACATCAATTTTTGTGTCAATATTATAAACATTGTGCTAAAAACTTAAAGTGACAGATAAGTTCCACTTTCAAAAAAGGGACATTTCTGTTAATTAAAATGCTACAGATACAAGTACAAGAAGTCCAGTCCACTAGAGTCTGGATCACATACAAATACAACCACCTAGAAACCATGAATTTCAAAAACAGTGCCAAAGAATCTAAACTAAAATGCAAAACAACTAATGAACCTGTCTGAGAAAATATTGTACATATTTGATGATAATTAAGCCAACACCGATGCCTCAAAGCGAACTCTATTTCATTTTCCTCCTTGTTTTGTTACATTCGTATTTGATGATAAAAATGATCTTACATGTGCTTATAAGTAAGATGAGGTACTCTTCATCATGCCAGTAACTTCTATCATATATCCTCAATTGGAATGACACATTTTTACGTAAAGGATGAAGGACACATTTTCACGTAAAAAGGATGCAAAAGAAGAAAGCACCATAACCTCCAAATTCTTCATTTGGCCATTCTAGCATCCAATTAACCTTGTGCCTGCAAAATACAATGGTTTACGACGTGCATTTTGTGATTAATATAGGAATTGTTTCATTAAACTAAACTATGGTAAAAGGGTAAAAGCAGAGATAAAGTTAGTCCTTTCAGAAGGAAACTAGCCAACACATTGGTCAAGTCTCCTGGCATCATACGAAGAATTGGAATAGTATCCCACATTAGTTGAGGTTCGAGGGTTTTTATGGGATGAAAGAGCTGCTCATTGTCAAGCACATAGGTAAATTTAAAGTCCGGTTGCTAAGTTCTAATTAAAGGTAAAAAAGATTACATACCTAAGTATAGAGGAATCCCTAAGAAAACACATACTTGAGTCAACACCACCCAAATTTCAACAGAAAATCCCTTGAACTCCCCCACCTCTCTAAGTAAGTTTCTTTATTTTTTTAACATTTACCTCGTGTGATGATCGACTAAAAACAGATTAACTTCATACGTAGATCTGCACTAAAATAGAAAGGCAAAGCAGAAAAAGCACAGAGGGGAATTCATTTTAAAATACCTGAGCAGCCTTATCCATCATATTTTTCTAGTCTTGAGCAGCCTCATTCATGCCTAGTTCATTGTAGGCTTGGATCATGGTAGCAAATGTGATATGGTCAGGCACACATTTTTTCTCTTTCATTGCCAAAAACAATTTGGTCTTCTTAAACCATCTCTAACCCATGGGATAAAACTTAAAATATAAGCTTACTGTACATTTCCGATGATAATTAAGCCAGCACCGATGCCTAAAAGCGAACTCTATTTCATTTTCCTCCTTGTTTTGTTACATTCGTATTTGATGAGAGGAAAGACATTGCATGTACTTATAAGTAAGAAGGGGTACTCTCCATACTGCCAATAACTTATATCCTATATCCTCAATTGGAAGGACACATTTTTACGTAAAGGATGAAGGACAGATTTTCACATAAAAAGGATGCAAAAGAAGAAAGCACCATAACCTCCAAATTCTTCATTTGACCATAACATCCAATTAACCTTGTGCCTGCAAAATACAATGGTTTACGACATGCATTTTGTAATTAATATAGGAATTATTTCATTAAACTAAACTATGGTAAAATGGTAAAAGCAGAGATAAAGTTAGTTGTTTCTGAAGAAAACTAGCCAACACATTGGTCAAGTCTCCTGGCATCATACGAAGAATTGGAATTGTAGAATCTAAGAATGCACAGTTTCTGAATATACCTCTTTCATTTCATTTAATGTTCATAAAATTACAATGGTGTTTCAGTATATATAAGCAATATACTACTCTTACAATTACAGTTATATCCTTGTCTAATCTATCAATTTACAAAAGGATTACAACAAACATCTAATTAACTTGATGACTCAATACTTGACTCTTTACACCCCCTCAAGCTGAACTTGGATGCATCCAAAGGTCCAAGAGAAAGCATGGATTGCAAGTACAAGAACCTGGATTTAGACAATAATTTAGTATGAATATCAGCTAATTGGTCATGAGCAATGTTCTAAAAATCCCCGCCTAGCATTGCCTAGGCCCCGCCTAGGCGTTAGGCGGTTGACCACCGCCCCGATTAATGCCTAGGCGTTTGAAAATTAAGAAAGGGCGCCTAGACCTGCTGAGGCACCAGTCTAGACCGCCTAGCCCGCCGAGACCCGCCTAGGTTGCGACTCACTTAGATAGAAAATAGATAACTTTCATTTTGCATTTTATTTTTTCCAATAAATTGTAATAGACTTTTTGAATACTTAAATGAATACACATTATATGCATGTTTTCCATGTTTTCATTATGTTCCAATACCTCCTAATATATATGTTATTCTATTTTGTAGTTTATAATGACATTATATATATTTTAAGTATAAATAGACACTTATTTACACGAAATATAATAGATTTACTTAAATCCGCCTAGTCCGCCTAGGCGCCCGCCTAGTTCCCGCCTAGCCGCCTAGCCGCCTAGGCACTAGGCCCCAGCTCGCCGCCCGACTAGCGCCTAGTGTCTTTTAGAACCTTGGTCCTGAGTACACACATATTGAACTTTGAGAAGATTAGCCAGCACCAACTCTCGGATATAATGATAATCAAGTTCAACATGCTTGGTTCGAGCATGAAAAACTGGATTGGAGGCAAGTGGAACTGCAGAAATATTATCACACCAGATATGAGGAACTTGAGGAAGATGAAGACCAATATCCTTGAACACTTTATAGATCCATGTTATTTTGGCTGCTATGTGGGCTAATGATTTGTACTCTGCTTCAGTAGAGGATCGAGCAACAGTTGATTTCTTCTTAGCACTCCAGCTAATAAGATTTGACCCCAGAAATATACAATACCCACTAGTAGATCGTCTATCAAATATACAACTAGCCCAGTCAGCGTAAGAGTAAGCACTGAGATGAATATCACCTTTCTTGAACCATAAACCATGACTTATTGTGCCTTTAAGAAACCTAAGAATTCGTTTGGCTGCTTGGAGATGTGATTCTCTTGGAGCATGCATAAATTTATAGACCTAATTTACAACAAAAGACAAATCAGGTCGTGTCCAAGTTAAGTACTGCAGTGCTCCTACAATGGACATGTACTCTGTTGGATCTGTTAACAAAGGACTAGTGTGATCAAGCTTGAGTCAACCGAGATAAGTGATACACAGTTAGCACCTTCCATATGTGTCTTTTGGCGCAAGTCAAGAAGATACTTGTTTTGATGTAAACAGATGCCTTCAGAAGATCTTTGAAGCTCAAGACCCAAGAAATAATGCAATGGTCCTAAATCCTTCACAGTAAAGATAGTAATTTCTGAATAAATTGTTGACAAGCTGCAGGATTAGGACATGTGACAAGTATGTCATCGACATACACCAATACAATAACAAGAACATGTGTTTTGATCACAAACAAAGAAGTATCAAATTGTGACTGATGGAATCCCAAAGACTTGAGAACTGCAAATAGTTTGTCAAACCAGGCCCAAGGGGCTTGTTTCAAGCCATACAAGGATTTTCGAAGTTTGCAGACATTATTGGGGTAGTTAGGATCACTGAAACCTAGTGGTTGTTGCATATAGACATCTTCCTGAAGATCTCCATGGAGAAAAGCATTACTGATGTCCAATTGGTTGAGGAACCAATTGTATTGAGCTGCTAGAGAGAGGAGAATTCGAATTGTGACAGGCTTTGCTACTGGACTAAATGTTTCCTTGTAGTCCAAACCAGCTTGCTGATGAAAGCCTTTGGCAACAAACCAGGCTTTATATCGATCAATAGTCCCATCTGGATGCTTCTTAACTTGAAAAAACCCACTTACAACCAACAATAATCTAATAAGGTTTAAAAGGTACTAGAGACCAGGTACCTGTTGACTACAAAGCATTGTACTCATCCTTCATAGCAGACTTCCAATAAGTGTGTTTCGAAGCCTGAAGATAAGTAGTTGAGACAAAATCAACAGTTTCAGGCAAATGATGTTTGGTAGCTGAGTAGGCTTTGGATTTAGATATGTCAGCCTTGGACCGTGTGATCATAGGATGAATATTAGTTGCTGCAAGTTCCGAGATTGGAGGTGGTGCAGAGGAAATATAAGCATATAGAGTGGTAGGTTGAGAAACTGAAGATCTAGGAAGAATAGATTGTGCAACTGGGGCATTAGTGGCAGTAGGTATAGTAAATTGCAGAGTAACATTGGGGTTCACTTGTGAAGTGCCATTAGAAGAAATTGGTGTAAATAGGGGTAGTTGATAGAGAATGAAAGGGAAAATTAATCTCATCAAATAACACATGCCTTGAGATATAAATTCTCTATGTAACTGGATCAAGGCACCGATACCCTTGTGTTGAAGGCTATACCCTAAAAATACACAATGCTTACTTTTACTATCCAACTTGGATGTAGTATAAGGCTTGAGCCAAGGAAAACATCCACATCCAAAATTTTGGAGCCGAGAGTAATTTGGAGGTGTACGAAAAAGAATTTCCCAAGGAGATTGCAATAAGCCACCAATGGGAAGCTTATTAATCAGATAACTAGCAGTGGAAAATGCTTTAACCCAAAACACATGAGGAACTTTAGAGGCAACCAAAAGTGTTCTTGCAGTTTCAACCAAGTGACGGTGCTTCCTTTCAACACATCAATTTTGCTTAGGAGTATGAGGGCAACTAATTGTTGTAAAATGCCAAGAAGTTTAAGAAAATTCTTAAACTGATGACTAGTAAACTCACCCCTTGAATCAGAGCGAACAACTTTTATTTCATTACCAAGAGTGTTCTCTACATAAGCCTTGTACTCCTCAAATGTTGAAAATACAAAAGACTTAGACTTTAAAGGAAAATACCAGCTATTCCTGCTGTAATCATCAACAATAAGCAATTAATACCTATAGCCACTCACTGAGACAACAGGAGATGGCCCCCAGACATCACAATGCAACAATTCAAGACTGCTAGTAGACACATAGTGCGGAGCACCAAATGGAAGCTTGTGATTCTTTGCTAGAGCGCAGTCATTGCTGAAGAATTTCAAAGAGGGTTTGCCTTGTACAACAACCTTATTTGTAGATTGAACTTTACGAAAAATAACAGAAGACTGATGACCAAGCCTGTTGTGCCAGATTTTGACATTGGCGGAAGTACTTACTAGTGCAACATGAATGGAAAAAGTAGTGTTGCAGAGGGAAGATGAACTATGAAAAGGAAAAAATTCATCTTTAACCTGTCCCCGCAAAAGCGTCATCCCTGTAAAACAATCATTGACAGAGGATCCATGAATGTCAAGAGTTAATGAGCAATCATTATCTTTGATAAACTGATAGGAAGAAAGTAGACTATGTTGCATTTGAGGCACATGAAGAACATTTTGTAATTTAAAGGAATGAGCATGACTATGCAAAATAGAAGTGCCAACATGATCTATAGACAGACCTTTACCGTCTCCAATGTACACCTTGTCTTCACCATGGTAGGGAGTAGGAGATTGTATATTAGATATATCATTGGTAATATGGGAGATAACACCTGAGTCAATGAGCTAAGAATGTGATGGCTTGGCAATGTAACGGGCACACATAGCAGCAAGTTTAGCAAGAGGAACCTTGGTTGAGATCTCTGGATTCACTTGATCGATGCAATCAATGGCTTTATGGTTGGTGGACCCATAGATTTAACGGGGAGTTTTATGACCAGAAGAAGAGGTACCCCGATTGAATCCAAAGTTATAATTTCCATGATTGAAACCAGAGTTATAGGTGCCACGATTATGACCCCGAAAACCTCGATTGTGACCACAATTGTTCCTACCTCGGTTAGAATTATACCAAAATGAGTGTGGAAGTGGCTGAGTGCCATGATTTTGAGCATCAAGAGCTTGTGATGGTGTGGGAAGTAGTGGCGGTTAGACTTGCATGAAGAACACCTGAAAAGGCTCAGAAGAGGAAGTTTCCTTGCGACGCGCCATGGATAACTCCTTAGTAAGCAACAAGCCATGTAATTCATCCAAGGAAGTAGATGAAAGATGAAGCAAGATTGAATCAGTGAATGATTCAAAGTCACCAGGAAGGCCAGTAAGAGTCGCTACAATGAGATCACGATCAGTAATAAAGGCTCCAGCAGCAGTGATAGAATTATAGATCTCATTTATTTGCTGAAGGTAATCGGGCACTGACTGAGAGCCTTTCTAAATATTCTGAAGTCGCGAACACAATTGATGAATATACGCATCCGAGACACCACCGAATCGCTGCTCAAGTTTGAGCCAGAGATCACGAGCATACGAGTCACCAACTGTGAACGGAATGACTTCCTCAGAGAAAGTCGAATTGAACTAGATGAGCAGATTTTGGTCCTTCTCATACCAGTGCTCAAAGGCAGGATTAAACGAACGATCCGGCAGAAAGGGCGATGGATAGGGCTCAATGCCATCGACGATACCAATGAGCTTGTAACGACGAAGGATCGGTGCAAATAAAGCACCGATCCTTTTCATTAGTTTTTCTATTTTAGACATTATTGTAATATATTTTGAAAAAGATACTTATCAACCACCTGACATGGTTTCTTTTTTTTATTTTTTTTTGGAAATCTTAATAGACGAAAGGCAATTTTGGTATTGTGAACACTTCAACCTTTTTGCCTTCTCGCTTTATATACTACTAGTATATGACCATGCACAAAATGTATGAAATATTTTATTTTTGTTTTTAAAATTGAAGGAGAGAGGAAGAGAGTGAGGGAGAATGTGGGAGTAGGGAGAGAGGGAAATAGATTTTATTTTTTTTATTTTTTAAACCAGAGATGATAAAATCACATGTAGGTGAGGTTTAAAAAAAACAGCAAAATTTTATTTTGTGAATCCACATTTATTTTCACAAATCCTTGACACAGAGGACACCAATGGGTGATAGTATCCGAGTACCTGTGGAAGAAGTGGCCTCCTTGAAAGATTAATCGAGTGTGAGATGGTTGCCAAAACTTGGTTTGGGCAAATAGACTTCTGGTTGAACAGGAAATTGCACCTGGCTAACCAAATCTGCCAGCAGGAAAATGCTATATATTCTAACCTCGTACACTTCTCTTCCTTCGTGCCAATAATTGAATTGAATGTCTCCTACAACCATACAACCCAATCGGTAGTATCCATCCTATTAAGCCTAAAATTCATATTCCCCCCAAACCACAGCACGTCCACCCACGGGCACTGCATGAAAAGGTGTTCAGTATTTTCCTCATGCAGATTACAAAAAGGGCAGGTGGGCGATGGAGACGAACGTCTTCTATATAAATTGGTCATTGTTGCAATGGCCCCATGAATAGACTTCCACACAAAAACATCGAATCTTGGGCGGAACCTCAAACTCCACACATTTCCAAAAAACCTTTGGAATAGAGGCCACAGAAGGATTGAAGATGCTTTGAGATGGCCGATTTGTATCAAGCGCCCAATAATAACCGGATCTCACCGTGTACGTTCCATCTTTCACACATGGCCACACCAGCCGATCTCCTAACACCGGGTCTCCTATGGTAGTATCCTGGATAGCCTCCAACTCTTGCTCCACCACAAAAGGTTTTAGGAAATCAATGTCCCAAGTCCCGAGATTTTGACAAATGAGCGACTTAAGGGGTTTTTCTGTTTGAATTATGGAACAAGAGCACTTTTTCTTATATAATATATGATATCAAGGTATGCTTAATATTATATACATATATTTTCTTTAAATATAAAAAGTATATGTATATAACTGCAGTCTGTAGATTAACAATGAATTACTTGAGTTGGGTAGGGTTCAGAACCAATCGCACCCATGTTGGGTTTAGAACCAATAGTACAACATCCCACCTATAATTGGCATTATAACTAGAACTACTAGTTTGTTGCGCTTCCTTATTGCACGGCTCACAGATGAATCCCGCGGTGGCCTCACCAATATCATGGTAAAGGCCGTGAGCGATGCACGGAAGAGCAAAGCAACCCACTAATTGGTGTAGGGATTGCAGATGTAGTAGTTAGCTGGAAAATTCATGTATTTGCAGCAATAAACCAAGTCATTAGACGTCCTTGCCACATGCGGTTTAAGCTCACTGTCTTCAAAACAAGGGATGAAACTTGAAGAGAATAGGGTGACAAGACTATTTAATCTTTTATCACAACAAAAAAGTTAAGGGTAGTAACGTAATTTCACAAAACAAACAGTTTTTTGTTTAAGCCTCACCTACAGTTGATTTTAATACCTCTAACTTTGAAAAAAAAAAAAATTAAGGGTGAACTGCCAATTTAGTCCCTGAATTATCACTTGAGTGAAAATTAGGTCCCTAAACTATTATTTTTTTTTCAGAAAAATTGGTCCTTAAGTTATAAAATCTGTCAGTTACATCCCTAATATTATTCACATTTTCCATTTCATCACTTTATGGCTTTGTCACCTTCCAGGTGTCGGCCAGCACAACTCGATTCGGAGTCCTAGTGGGCATTCCGGGTCAGGGTGTGTCAGTTTGGTATCAGAACATAAGTTGGGCAGTATTGCGTTCATCACACACGTGATGTGAGCATTATTGATTCTTGTGTCTAATATTTGGATCTTGCCACCTCGTCGATTACGGGAAAATATGTTAACTTCTCTAAGTTGTGGTAATTTGGTCGACTTGTTGAGGTTATAGAGGAGCATTTCGGCTAATGTCCTCAGCGTTAAGGTGAAGAAATTCCCTGTCAAGGAATGGTATAGAGACAAGTGGATGGCCTAAAGCAGGGTTAGCGTATCTTTGGTGTGTTATCAGATGCCTTGCCAATCAATTCGATACTTATCTTCTAGCCATCAGTATTAACTTTTGAGGTTGGAATTCTGGAGTAGTTTAATTCCTTGACAGTATCTCTTGGATTATCACCTATTGGAATTCTTGTAAAGTCTACCTTGTTAAGACTCTAGGACAGTCTCGTGTGACGATGGTGCTTTAATGGTAGCATTTAATGGAAAAGCACTTTGGAAAGATCACTTTTGGTGAATAATTGGACTTGAGAGGTAATATTGTACACTCTCAGTACGAAGTATTTTGTATACGCTGAGAATGTGAGAATCAATAGTCATGGTGCTGAACCATGCTATGCTTATGTGGTGTTTCAGTTGATGGTGGCTTTACTTAAGTGGGAAGCTGTATTCTTCTAGCCCTAAAGCTTAAAGTATTGACGACGTTTTCTTTCCTTAAAAATGGCGCTAGAATTTCGACGATAAGCATCGGTGGATAGGGCTGGAAAAAAATACCAAAATTCCCAAACCAAACCGAAAAATTCCAGAAACCAAACCGAAAATCCCAAAAATTTCGGTACTCAATACCGAACCGATCCCGAAATTTCGGTACAGGAATCGGTCTCAAGTTTTCAGGATTTTAGTAATCCCGAACAGAACCGAAAATAAAAAAAATTATATTATTTAATTTTTAAATATATATTCGGAATTTTAATAGCCGTCGAATTCGGTTGAGATTTAATCACAACCGTTGAATACAACAAAAGGATCAAACCCTCAGAGAACTCACAACCTCAGTCACTCTCTCTCCGTCTCTCGACTTCGACTCGACCTCACCTCGCTCAGACAACCTCACCACCCTCCTTGACCTCACCTCAGACAACCTCCTCACCTCAGAATCCGGCCACACCCACATCACACAGACCCTCTGATCTCTCTTTATCTCTCGATTTCTCATCCCTCAAACCCTGACTGTGTGAAGGAGCCTTCCTTCACGGCACAGAGGCAGAGCTACGGCCACCGGTGTCGCTCACCTCTTTAATCTCTCTTCCCCGACTTCTTCATCCAGATTCCAGTGCCTTGCGCATCGATTCTCCCCCAAATTAGGTAAATTTGGGAATTAATTTAGGGTTTGAAATTTAGGGTTTGTGAAATTTAGATTAGGATTTGTGAAATCTAGATTAGGGTTTGTGAAATCTAGTCTTGGTTAGGCATTGTTCTTGATTTTATTAAAAATTTGCATTGTTCTAGATTAGGCATTGTTCTTGATTTTATTAAAAGTGTTGGTTAATTTTTAGTTTAGATGTCTGAAGTAATTCAATTTCTGTATTGATTTTTAGTTTAGATGTACTCTCATCTTTGAAGTGTTAATCTTTGACGTAATTCAATTATCTGCATAATTTGTAATTTTGCATAATGGAAAAGGAAAGTGTTGGTTGATTTTTACTCTCATCTCTGAAGTAATTCAATTTGCATAATGGAAAAGGAACGTGTTGGTTGATCTTTGGCAATTTTTCACAACCTGCAGTTGCACCAAATTTCAAGATGTGTGTAAAATATTTCACAACCTGCAGTTTGGAATATTTCACAACCTGAAGTAATTCAAACTTTGAATGTGTCAAGATGTTCTTCCTCCTGTTAGGCATAGATAATAGTGGGGAGGAGGGATCTGAGGGCTTATTGCATTTTCATCCTTAACTAACAGACCTTACTTTCTTCAGATTACCCCGAGAATCATTTTTAAAATTACAGTTTAAACCCTGGGGTCCATTTGAATTTGAAATGGAGTGTTATTTTCTAAACTGAGGTCCTCTTGTACTCTATTTATCGCTTGTTTATAACTTTACACATATGTTAAAATTATGTTTTTGTTTTACAGATTTTGGATCTTGTTCCAACGCTTTCACATCTGTATTTCCAAGAGAAACTTCCAGTGACATTGACAGGTGCCCAGGCTTCCATATTGCTCTGCATTGGCTTACAAAATCAAGATATCTCCTATTTGAGGTTTTTTTCTCTACTTGTTGCTCATATGGTTTGCTTGGCGACGTCATTTGTGCTCTTTATTTCATTCTTATCAGGTGTAGATTTTTACTTACTTTCATGTTTTCCAGGGGTTGATGAAACTGGAAAGGCAGCACATATTGTCTTTGTTAATAAAAGTTATGAAAAAGTTTCACAAATATCTTTACGCTATTGCATCTGAGGGCCTTGAGTCAACCTTGCCTAAACCAAAAGAAGTAAGTTCAACAAAGCAGTAACCCTTTTTTTTCCTTATGGAAAGTACATGATATGGTGACCAAAATATACAGAACATTAATGTGTGTAAAATATTCCACCTGCAATATAATTTGTGAATTGATTATCTGTATTTGTTTCAGCAGGAACTCTTTTCATATGAATTATTTGTCAAGCTTTACAATTGGAACAAGGTGGAATTGCGCCCTTCTTGCCTTATAAATTGCGGTAACATGTAACATCATATGGTACCTGTTCGTGTGGTCGTGTTTGGAAAGAAAAATAATTGCATAGAACCTAGTAGTGATGTGAACTTGGATTAGATTTTTAGCTCTTCAGAAAGTCTTGTATCCAACTGTGTTATAAACTTAGAAATTCATACAATTCCTTCCGTTTTCTTCTCCTGCAGTCCTACTACTTATCTTATCTCTCTCAATCTTGCTTTTTTTTAATAGGATTTAGATAAAGCTTGCAGTTCATACCCCAACTCTGTAAAGAAAATTTAGCCCAATAGCCCAAAAACCAAAAACTATTTCGGGATTCCCGATTTGTCCCGAAATCCTGAAACTATTTCAGGATTCCCGAAATTTTGGATTCTCGAAAATTTGGTTTGGGATCGGTCTTGAAATTGGGAATCCCGAAAACTTTGGTTTGGGAATCGGGATGGGGTTTTTGGTTTGGTATCCCATACCGAACCAGCCCTATCGGTGGATCAACTAAGGAGAAAAGTGAGTTGTTATTAATTTCTTTCACTTTATGATATAAGAGTCCATGTTCATGATCCAATCAAGTGTGGAGATATGAAAGGAATTAAGTCGAGGTTCCACTTAATATGATTGAAGGAAATTCTCAGTCTAGGCGAATCTGCCTTTGGTTTGAGTAGAATAATGTTTGAGGATATACAGTTCAACTTCTTGGGCAACCGCAATTTCTTCTTGGTTGTTTTCAGAAGATGATGGCATTATGAGAGAGCTACTTTTGGACTCCTATACTAGTTCAAGCGAGCAAAAACCAAACCAGATTACTATCTGGATATAATTGTATTTCGCCGTGTTACATGTTTCACTTCTAAGCTTTGGGAAGCCTTTCCAAAAGTTATGAGTACTGGATAGTATGTGATTTTCAGAGGAGCATTGCAATCAGGTAATTGGATGATCAAAATTTTGACATGGAAAATTTATGTTATTGACTTGATACTTGGGAAGGTAGTGCGTGAGCACAAGCGAAGCTTTATTCAACCAAGTCTCCTATTTAGGGAACTTTGAACTTTGGGATTTTACCTAGATTTAGTCACTTCCTTAAGTGACGGTTGGAGCTATTTTCCTCAGACACCAGTTTTATTTAGAATGGTACGAATCTTGGAAGGGTGATCTTCACATACGGTATTCTTTCCCTCATTCCAAAGAGAGTTTTGAGGATGAAGGTCGAAATCCTCATAAAGTGTTCTTCGTCACTTTTGACCAAAGAAGTTGGTTTAGTGTGGGATTTGAGTTGTGAATAAAGATTTTTGACAGCTTATGTTGCCCTTTTCTTCAAATATGATTTTTACATCCTTTGGTAGCATCGAGAATTTTGGAATCTACGGTGTCGTTTTCCTTGGAGGTTGGTTGAGTAGATGCATCGAGATAGGGTAACACTTATGTTTCCTAGCAGTGGAACCATTAAAGTTGAATCGTATATATGTGATTAGAGTCAACGATTGCCATTTTCATTTGGAAGCGGTATGGTACCCCTTTGTGGAGAAGTGTGTCCAAAATCTTCATTAACCTTAGAGCTTCTTAATTTCACTTACTTTTGGATAGAGTAAGTTTCTGGTAGCAGCATTGGGAGAATTAAATCAACGCCTATGATTGCACTAGCGTGTATTATCCCGGTTGTGCAAAAGTAATTACTGAGCATCGTAGTACAGATGGTTTTTACCCTAAGCATTTTAGTCTCCCTCATTTCATTATAGTTGACCTCTTGAGTATCGTTGCGACGTTATTTTGATTCTTCAAGAAATCGTCTAAATGGATTGTAATCACTTTTCGCATCCAGATGCAAATGGAAAGATTACTATAAGCTTCTAGTAAGAGGTACCTTGGTACATGTGGAGTTGTAATGATGTCTTGATGTTTATGGATTGACTTGGTAATCAACCCATTCTTTCATTGTTCCGGAGGGAGATACAGTTAGACCACTTGTTAAAATTACTGTTGACTGATATACACATAAGCGATCCACATCAGCTTAGTTGGTTATCCACATCAGCATATCTGTTAGACAGTTGGGATTGTAGGAAAATATAAGGCGGTAGTAATCTGTTAGAATCTTACTAAGAAAGAAAAGAGCATGTATAAATAGAGAGTTACTTCTCTCTATCTCTGATGTACTGAATTCATTTTCTGCAATATACAAATCCTTATTTCATTTTCTTTCTCTCTCGTTCTTCCTTCAGATTACTTTGTTCTTCTCCTTCGATATAGAATATAGTGTTAATAATTACCTATTCTTGAATTTATTGGTTAGCTGGCATTTTGGTCAACTTTGGTAATGCCTACCCTAGTGCAGTTTGCACTATTTTCAAGGACTGATAGTTATTCGGGAAGAGTTGCTTGGATACTGAAACCTAGTTGCGATCGTTAATTCACAATCACCTATCAATTACTCTGTGGATTTGATCTTTACCGTTGGTGACTAAGTATTCTGGAAGTTGTTTTTGGTTGGGTAATGACAACCAATCAGTTTGGATATCATGAACTTGGAATGTGACGATCTTGTAATGGTTCTCGGATTCTTGAGTGTGCTTTAGTCTTCTTGACATGGTTTCTCGCTCAATCACTGAGTGATTTACAATACATCGACTCGGCGGAGGCGTGCTCTAGTTTTTTATCGATGCTTACAAGAAATATTGGAGTACAATTTATTCGTGAGTTTATTGGACTTACCAAAAAGGAAATTCATGTGGTATTGAGTATTGAATGGATTTCAGCATAGTATGGGTGAAGGTATAAACCTTAGTAATATTGGCGACACTCTCCATGCAAGATTGAGATTACAATTGTCATTGAATGTTGTCGTCAAAGATATGGATTCTCTAATTTTGGAATTCAGAGGTTAGATTCTTGATTTGGTGAATGATGCTAGTGATTAGTCGCGAAGGAAATATTTGATGATATGTGTTTGTCTACATGCATTCTTTCATGGCGTCATCCTAGGACTTGATGATTTGGGGAGTATACAGATATCGAAGCACTCCTAACAACGAGATTGATGTGTTTGAAGATTTTCTGGCGTTGCAATTGAGGCACGAATCAGATGATCTGGACATATTTATTTATGAGGAGCAAGATGATATTTTGATATCCTTTAGAACTTCTCATTAACTTAGTAAGACAACGAGAAACTATCGACGTTACAGGCTGCCAGTGGTAATATCAATGACTTAATTGTTGGGTTCTCTAAGCTAATGGGCAAGACGGCTCATTTTTTCTTTGGAGCAGTTGCTAGTTAGATATAATTCGGACTTGTTCTCGAAGTTCGTGTCATGACAAATGTTTGGCAAAGACCATTTTCATTTTGAATTCTGATTTTTCGTGCAAGCATTTTCTATGAGGCTATTCTATTTATTTTAGTATTTCTGATTTTGCAATTGTTGAGTAAGTTAGTTCCATTCTTGGTTTAAGCTTGGCACAAGTGTTTGAACTGAAAGTTCTATTGGTAGCTGCTTTTGTTATACGTATACTTTTCTTATGTTGTTACGCACAATTGATGTTCTTACTTTACGGTTTGTGCGGATATTATAATACTATTTTGTCAAGGAAGGAAAAAGACATGAGCTTGGAAGCATAAAAGAGGAATAATTGCAATCTGATCGCGACAGAATGACACTCTCTTTTATGCAGCCGCTCTAATTTGATTTCTTCCTTGTGTAAGTATTTATATAGAGGTACTCTTCTTATTTTCAAATATTTCTCATTTAGCAAATTATTTTAAATTTCGGGGACGAAATTTTTTTAAGGGGGGAAGATTGTGACTAGGGGTGGGCGCGGTGCGGTTCGGTGCGGTTTCGAGTGAAACCACAACCGAAACCGAAACATTTTGCGGTGCGGTGTGGTTTTGAAGCCAAAACCGAAATGAAACCAAACCGTTTGGTTCAGTTCGGTGCGGTTTCAAACGGTTTCGGTTTGGTTTTTGAGAAAAAATGTACAATTTAAAATATACACATATTTATGCATAAGACGGTCTTATTTTCCTTGTATATTAATTAATAAATATGCAGCAAAATTGCACCAAAAATAGCAACAACAATGCAGTAAAACTGCAGCAAAAAACAGAGGCAAAACTGCCAAAAAAATGCAGCCAAACTACATAAAAATAGCAATAAAACAACACCAAAAACTGCACCAAAACTGCACTGAAACTGCAGCAAAAAACTGCACAAAATTGCACAAAAAAACAGCAGCTAAATTGCATCAAAACTGCACCAAAAACTGCACCAAAACTGCACAACCAGAAAACTGCACAAAACTACACCAGAAAACTGCACCAAAAAACTGCACAAAATTGCACAAAAAAATGCACAAAAACGCATCACAGATTCACATCTACTAAAATTCAACTTGATCACCAATCACAATACTTTACCACAACCCAATCGAAAAGTTAAGTTTGCCATTATACAACTAAAGTTCAAACTTCAAAGTTTCATACAAAGTTCAATGTCAAATGCCTTATGGCATTAGTACAACCAAAAAAAATAAATGGTGCGGTTTCGGTGCGGTTTTGAAAACCCAAAACCGCAACCAAACCGTTTTCTTTGCCGCGGTTCGGTTTCGAAACCGAAACCGTTTCAAAACCGCAAAACCAAACCGTTCGGTGCGGTTCGATTCGATTCGTGTTTCGGTTTCGGTTTTCGGTTCCAAGTGCCCACCCCTAATTGTGACAGCCCGTCCCGGAAAATTATGATTTTTATAATTTGTTTTAAGTGAATTTTCGAAAATGCCCCTTTGAGGCGTATGTTTTGATTTGTGTGGATCACTTGTCATGACACGTAAGACTTGCTTTCTTGGCATATCCTTGTAGTACTCATAGCTACGGACCCGTGGGCGCAAGCGGTTCGTGATTTGGAGCTTTAGTGAAGGAGATATTAAAGTTTCAAATTTGAGTAATTTTATTGATTTCATAAAATATTGTTTTTCTTTTATAAAATCTAGAGAGCCATTTGGATGGCCGATATTTAAGAAAGAAAGAAATGGATGGCTGGGATGAGAAGAAGAGAAGATAAGTGACCAATTGGGGAGAAGAAAAAAAAAAGAAAAAAAAGGAACGAATAGGAAGGAGGACCAAGAACCAATCAGAAAAGAAGAAAGAAAAAAAAAAAAAAAAAGAAGGCAGCCAACCCGTGCAACCCACCAAAAACCCAGTTTCGACCACCCAACTTCCAAGGCCGATTCCGGCTAACGCCGGTGGATTTTTTCGATGCCACCACCGCCATCTTGAAGCTCTCATTCCCCTCTACAAAACCCACCTAAGAACCACCTTGATTAACCATGGTATGTTGCGTTTGGAGGCCACGAAAGTCGACGAAAACTCATCGCGTCCAAAATGGGTCCGGCCACCTTTTTCAATTTTCCGGCAAATCGGCAAAGTAATGGCCAATGCCACCACTTGGGCTTTGTAGCCCATCATCCCAGGAGCAAAACCCAACCAGCCTTGACCCCGTTGGACTACCGTGGACGACGAATCGACACCGGGAAGTTTTAGGCACCGCCGGCTTCGTGGGCAAAATTGACCATCTTCCGTTCACTTTTGGACTTGGCCGCAGGTATAAAGTTTTCTCTACTCATTGAGATCTTCATTTCTGCAAAATTTGGTAATTTTTGGAGTTAGTTGAATTTTCCGGCGAGTCCGGGCGGCCGACAGCCACCCACGGCGGCGCGTGGCCAGTGAGCCGCCAATGTTATTTTCATGCTATATTTGATGTCATGAGTTCAGTTTTGATATTGGTATGACATTGGTTGATCATTTGGACTTAATTTCGGTACGATTCAAAGTTAGGCCAAAATATGAATCGACGATCCAGCCGTCAGATCGTCATCAAACTTTGATACGTAGTAGTACGTAATTTTTGAAGAAAGTAGATACTTACGGATCGGGAATCCGACGTACGGATCTTCCCGAATTGAGTTTGGAAGTTCATAAAATAAAAGGTTGACCGCCACTCGGTTTTGGAAATTGGCGGAGATCCAACCGTTGGATCGTAACGAAATTTTAGCATGTTGTTCTAGAAGCTTAATGTGCATTTTGGGAAGTTATGAATCGGAGATCGGAGTTACAGATCTTCCGGATCATGTATGTAGGGATGTAGACCCTGCCTTCGAACTTTAATCGATGGTTGACATTTGATCAATGGGTCTCACGTTATTTCTAGAATGCCCTTGAGGATTTGTGTTATGTGAATTTCGTATCCTATTGATAAGAGTTCTGAGATGTGGTTTGACAACTGTTTTAGGCGCCGAGCGTTCGGGATGCCTTGGTTCTGATGTTAGGGAGTCGGAGCACGGACTCCAGGTGAGTGGGCTTTTGGTTTTATATATATACGTATATATGCTCCACGTTTTCCCAGAAATTGTTTTAAATGATTTATGAGACGAAATGCCATGTCAAGTATAATTATGTTTAAGTATACTTTGAAATGCTTTTTAAAGGAAAGTATGCTTTTATAAACGAAATGTCATGTCATTGCATATATATATATCTTGATTATGCATCATGGGACACTATTGCATTATGAATTGTATGCGCATGATTGTTGGTGCTGTGGACGCTCAGGTAAGTTCAAGTAAGACTATGTGTGTTTAAATAAATGTTGAGTTATAACGAGATTGTTGAGATGCATTGAAAGCTCATAAATCTGCACCCCGGTGTTAGTGCTCCCACCCAGAGTTAGGGGCTGGTCTTTCACGTGATGTTCACCTCCCGCACCACACGCTCATCTTGGATCCAAGTTAGGTGCACAATCTTGTCGTATAGACCACTTTCAGTGGGTTCGACTCATAGGTGACTCGCGATCTTTCGCACAGTCTTCACGTGATTGTAGCACTAGAGCGTATTATATTACACCCAGTCTTGTCGTATAGACCACCTTGAGTGGGTTCGACTCGTGTGCAGGATATATATTTTGATGAGATATGTTGAGATTGATTATGAGCTATAGTTCCAACCGTGCTGATCACACGGTGGACATGTTATTATCTATGATGAGTTTATTTCACCTGATTTACTTACGTAAAGAGTTAGTGGCACGGCATGGCATATTAATAAACCATCAAGTACAAGATGAAATAAATAATAAAACTAAAATTTATTAATAAACCCACACACTATAATTAAACCCTACATCACTTTGTTTATCTTACGTTCATTCTGGCTAAAACCTTAATAACTTTTGTAGAGAAAAACAAGCTTTTTTTAATCGATGCATGGTGATTTTGAAGTTTTGAATTTTCCAGCTAAGGTATGACTCAATTTGTTGTCGTGCTTGTTTGTCAATTTGTTGTTGTTCTTGTTTTATCAATTTGTTGTCGTGCTGGTTTGGTTGGTGGTTGTTCAGGGCTCTTCTTAAACTTGCATCTATAAGCACTTAGACTTGGATTTAAATAAAAATAAAAAATAAAAATAAAAAATAAAAAACACGGACTGGACGGACCAATTGCTTTTGCTATTAGTTTTGCAATTGTTTGGTAAGGAAAAGATGAATTGTTTAATCCCAGACTAGCATATGGGCACACAAAGTCCGTGTGAGATTTTTTTTTTTTTTTTTTTTTTTTTTTCAAATTAGAGATTTGTTAAGATTACATGTAGGTCTTTGAAAAAAAAAACAGTAAAATTTGGTTGTGTGAAATTACATTTATATCCCATATTTCTTATTCATGTTCTGTTTTAATTAGAGGGTTAAACTGGTAATTTCATAGGGATTTGGTTGACAATGAGTGCTTTATTAATTAGTAGAAGATAATTAGTTCCAGAATTAGGAGCACTTCAAATTTTTGAGAAAACAATTGATCAAACAACTTAAGTTATTAGTGGAGTTGTTTTTTTTTTTTAGGGGAACAAAAATTTGTAGAGAGGAAAGTTGGTTTGTTAAGAGAAGGTGATGGGGTTATTATGGTTGGTTTGTGAAGAGAAGGCGATGGTGTTGATAGCATCCCAAGTAACTGGTTTGGTAAAGAGAGAAAACAAATGGTTTGGTAGCAGAAAAAACAACGGCCATGTAAAATGAAATGCTAGTGTTGTACGCAACTATAGAGCGCACGGTGGGAGGGTGATGCAAATGACTCAGAATGAGATTTAATTTTATAAATGGGTTTAGAGATAATTTTATATTTTTAATCGGGTTTGAGAGATTAGTTAGGTAGTAAATTTAGGTTTAAAGGGATATTCATTCTTTAGTAAAAAATAATATGGGTGTAGAGTAAGTTGAATTAGAAAGAAGTTACATGAATTCAAATAAAATTTTCCTTTATAATATGAACATTTCTAATTATAAACATAAAGTTCCGTGAATTAATCACAAAGGGTTCGTTTGTTGCGCCGGACTGTCTCGGACTGGACTAGCTGCCGGGACTAAGCTGGACTGGCTTAGACTGGACTAAGCTGGACTAACTTAGTGAAGCGTTTGGTGCAGTCTCGGACTAAGAAGCAGGATAAGAAAAACAGTACTGTTCACCAGATTTGTGTTTGCTTAGACTAGGACTACAAATTTTTGTCATTGTGTAATAGAGTAATGCTACAAATCTCATGATATGGGTTAATTGGAGCATATTTTTGCCATGTATATTATGAATCTTAAAAAAAATTGACAATAGTTTTGTTTCTATTACCTGCTAATAGAATTGGGTTTAATTTACAAATGTAGCTTGGTTTAAACTCTATCACCCAACAGAAGAAAAATAATAGTGCCCAATACATGCAACTTCAACAAATACAAGTACATAAGAAGATCTCCATAATTTAGAAAATCCTAGTTAACATTAGTTAACATTAACCAAAATAGATCTCCATAATTTACAAAATGGCTAGTTAACTTAAGCCAAAATACTAGTGCAAAGCTAAGTTATAAGCCATAACATAAGATTGTATGATTAATAAAATACATCCATGTTAACATTAGCCATGTTAACATTAATAAAATACATCCATGTTAATAAAGTACATCCATGTTAACATTAGCCAAAATCCTCATCCGCTTGCGTTGTCTCTTAAAAGCCTTTTGGACTAACACTTTCTTGAGTTCCGGTTTGATTGCCCTGAACACTCCCACATTTTTTGGTTTATCCAAAATAAGAGACAATGCATCAATTTGATCCATAGGAGAGAGACCCATTGCTTCAAGTTCATTAGCTATGTCAGTATGATCTCCAGTACCTTGAACTAAAGTTTCAGTTACCATTTGCATCCTCTTCCCACTTTCAACATAAAAATCTTTCAGTCCACTGATAATTGCCTCGGTTCCTGTGAGATCCCACATCGCCCAGGGGAGTGATCCTTATATGTATATTCTCATCCCTACCTAGCGCGAGGCCTTTTGGGAGCTCACTGGCTTCGGGTTCCGTAGGAACTCCGAAGTTAAGCGAGTAGCGCGCGAGAGCACTCCCATGATGGGTGACCCACTGGGAAGTTCTCGTGTGAGTTCCCAGAAACAAAACCGTGAGGGCGTAGTCGGGGCCCAAAGCGGACAATATCGTGCTACGGTGGTGGAGCGGGCCCGGGAAGTGGTCCACCCCGGGCCGGGATGTGACAGTTCCATCACTTGAACTTCCCACAGCTCTTTTCCTCTTTCTTTGGCTATTTTCAGATGGGGTGCTTTGTTGGCTTTGTTGGTTCATTGAAGAAACAAAATTTTCACCTCCAATATCACTTTCACCAACATGATCATGACTTTGTTCCTCCACCATTTGAGCAGGGGTTTCAGCTACATTACCCGTAGCCCGATCTTTTCCAAATATATATGCAAATCTATCAAACAGTGGAAAAGGTTTGCTTCTCCATCCATCGGCTTCTTTATTTCTCTAAGATTATATCAACATAGCAAAACTAAAATTTAGCATGCGTAACAAATATAGCAGCAAGAATATAACTAGTGTATAAATAAAATAGGATATGAACCTGCACATAAGTTTGCCATGAGTCATCACTGTCAACTTCAACACACTTTTTGACATCATTCCATGCAAATCCACTTGTGTTTATCATGTCAACGACCATACTATATGTTTTTTTTTCCATTTCTTCAACTTGGACTCAATATGTGGATTTGCCTTTATATTTGAATGAGGACATAAAATATTGACAGCTTTTGCTATTTCAACCAAAGTACCTTGTTTGAAAGCACCGGTGTCACACCGTTGCTTCCGAGCAACAAAATCCTCAAGAACTCCTAGTAATACTTCTTCCTCAAATGCTTCCCATTTACGCCTTCTTCCTTTTGACTCTTGAGTAGCATTCAAAATATTTTCGTTATCCATACCTAAACAAAAAAAAATTTAATGAAGGAAAATACCATACAATTAATCAATTTGCATAATATCCAATCAACTTGCATAATATCCAATCAAGTAGCATAATATCCAATCAACTTGCATAATATCCAATCAACTTGCATAATATCCAATTAATTTGCATATCATCCAATCATTGTGCTAATATCTAACAAATGCATGATAAAAAGGAATACTAAAATAAAATGTTATCATTAACACATATAGCTAGTTCGGTTGCTGGTTCCTAATTGCTCTCCACTCATTATACATTTCCTGAGCCATGTCATTCCTCTTTGCAGTCCACTGGTCAGATGTTTGAACACTACCAACATATTCACCTTCTTCTGTATTTTGTCCATCTTCTATTATTGGCAAATTCTCCATTGGATCTACAGACATCTCTTGCCTAATAAGATTGTGTAGTAGGCAACAAGCGGTAATTATTCGACCTTGTGTCCTTATCGGATAGAAAGATGGACTCCTTAGTATCGACCACCTTCCTTTTAGCAAGCCAAAACAGCGTTCAATTACATTCCTTGCCTTAGAATGCTTCATGTTAAAATATTCTTCCTTATTAGAAGGTGTTCGTCCCTCCCATTCAGATAAATGATAAGGTATTCCTCTATAGGGTGCAAGGAATCCTTCACCATTTGTATAACCACCATCTACATGGTAATAATAACCTAATGAAAAAAAAACAGACCTTATTAGTGTTTTGTAGTTGACAAACAGAACTAGACCTAACTTACAAAGTTGAGACTAAGTAATAGTCTTACCCGCTGGTACCTTAAAACCATTAGGCCTAGTAATTGCATCATGTAGCACTCTAGAGTCTGATGCGGAACCCTCCCACCCCGGAAACACATATATGAACTGCATATCTCCTGAACACACACCTAACACATTAGTTGCGACTCGACCCTTTCTTGTTCGGTATCTTGGTTTGTCAATTTCAGGTACATGCACATCAATGTGTGTTCCATCTAATGCTCCCAAGCAATTCTTAAAAAAATAAAAAATAAAAAATAAAAGTTTTTGTTAATTTATACAAAGGGAATGAAGAGTTAAAGCTTAGGGAAAATGAAAAAAAATTCTCATCGTACCTTAAAACATCGCCACCTAGGATCTGTAGAATCAATAGGCACAGGCTGAGGGACTTTTAGTAGGATACCTTGTAATCGCAAAATTCCTTGCAATACGCTATTGAAATACTTACTTATAGTCTCTCCCGACCTATAAAATCTACCGCCAACACTACGATTCTTAGTATGATGTGCTAGTATTTGTAAAGTCATACACACCTGCTCCTCTACAGACACCAAACCATCCGTTTTTACCCTCCCATCTTGACGAAGTAAGTCACATAATATGCCAAAAGTCCTTCTATCCATTCTCAATTCGTTGACACATTCAGTATCAGTATTCCCTATTATACCATTCAGATAACACAAACTAATCTCTCGTCTAATAAGTGAACGGTTAGTCAATGTGGGTCGTTCAACATGTCTCTGTTTGCCACGTAGCATCATCAACACAAGAATCGTGCAAATGCAAATTGTCTCTAAATAAGACATCTCTAACAATAAGATCAATAAAAGCTTCCTTCGATCCATATCTATCCAAACAAAAAAAAAACGAAAATAAAATTAAGGACATTATACGAAATGAACTAGATCAAAGTAACTAGCGAAGTCTCAATCCGAGGCATCAAATATACGGGTGGTGTTGGAAAAAAAAAAGTTATCATTAACCCGAGGCAACAAATATACAGGTGGTGTTGAAAAAAAAAAAAGTTATCATTAACCTGAGGCAACAAATATACAGGTGGTGTTGAAAAAAAAAAAAAAAAAGTTATCATTAACCCGAGGCATCATATTCAAAATGTTCTACTCTTATACATCTATAAACATGTGTCTAAGAACACTAGTATGAGGATTGCTATCATTGCTAGGCATTGCATGTGAAGAGGGAAATTAAAGGACACCTGTAATGCAGTAGCCTTAGACTTAGCCTTCCGTTTATGCTCCTCTTCTCTGCAACCAACAACCACAAAATATTGCAATTCAGCATCAACCCCACACAATACAAAACATTCACATTGTAATATCATGGTTATGAACCAAGTACACACACACACACACTCATGGACAAATGTGCAAAATACACATACATACTCACACTCACACTCACACTAACACACACACACGGACATACTCACACTCACACACGGACATACACTCACACACACACACTGCATACACACACACACACACTGCATACATACACACACACACACTGCATACACACACACTGCACACACACACACACACACTGCATACACACACACTGCATACATACACACACACACACTGCATACATACACACACACACTGCATACATACACACACACCCTGCATACATACACTCACACACACCCTGCATACACACACACACACACCCTGCATACATACATACACACACTGCATACACACACACACACACACCCTGCATACATACATACACACACTGCCTACACACAAAATATTGCATACACACACACACACACTGCATACATACACACACACACTGCATACACACACTCACACACGGACATACACTCACACACACACACACACTGCATACACACTCACACGGACATACACACTCTCACACACGGACATACACACACACACACTGCATACATACACACACACACTGCATACACACACACTCACACACACTGCATACACACACACACACTGCATACATACACACACACACACTGCATACACACACACACCCTGCATACATACACTCACACACACCCTGCATACACACACACACACACCCTGCATACATACATACACACACTGCATACACACACACACACACCCTGCATACATACATACACACACTGCATACACACAAAATATTGCATACACACACTCACACGCGGACATACACTCACACACACACACACTGCATACACACTCACACACATACTCACACAGACATACACACTCTCACACACGGACATACACACACACACACTGCATACATACACACACACACACACACTGCATACACACACACTCACACACACTGCATACACACACACACACACTGCATACATACACACACACCCTGCATACATACACTCACACACACTGCATACATACACACACACACACTGCATACACACACACACACACACTGCATACATACATACACACACACACACACACACTGCATACATACACACACACACACACTGCATACACACACACACACACACACACTGCATACCCCAAATTCTAATCTCAATTTCAAACCCCAAATTCCAAGTTCTAATCTCACACACACACACTGCATACACACACACACACACTGCATACATACATACACACACACACACACTGCATACATACACACACACACGGCATACATACACACACACACACACACACACTGGTCAGATGCACACACTGCATACACACACACACACTGCATACACACTCACACACATACTCACACGGACATACACACTCTCACACACGGACATACACTCACACACACCCTGCATACATACACACACACACACACACTGCATACCCCAAATTCTAATCTCAATTTCAAACCCCAAATTCCAAGTTCTAATCTCATACACACACACTGCATACACACACACACACACACACACACTGCATACACACACTCACACAAGGACATACACTCACACACACACACACTGCATACACACTCACACACATACTCACACGGACATAAACACTCTCACACACGGACATACACACACACACACTGCATACATACACACACACACACTGCATACACACACACACTCACTGCATACATACACACACACCCTGCATACACACACGCACACACACTGCATACATACACACACACACTGCATACATACACACACACACACACTGCATACGTACACACACACACACTGCATACACACACACACACACACTGCATACCCCAAATTCTAATCTCAATTTCAAACCCCAAATTCCAAGTTCTAATCTCACACACACACACTGCATACACACACACACACACACACTGCATACATACATACACACACACACACACTGCATACATACACACACACACGGCATACATACACACACACACACACTGGTCAGATGCACACACTGCACACATACTGGTCAGATGCACACACTGCACACACACTGGTCAGATGCACACACTGCACACACACTGGTCAGATGCACACACTGCACACACACTGGTCAGATGCACACACTGCATACACACACACACACACACTGCATACACACTCACACACATACTCACACGGACATACACACTCTCACACACGGACATACACTCACACACACCCTGCATACATACACACACACTGCATACACACACACACACACACACACTGCTTTATGAAAACCCCAAATTCCAAATTTCAAACCCCAAATTCCAAATTTCTAATCTCAATTTCAAACCCCAAATTCCAAGCTTTTTGAAAACCCCAAATTCCAATTTTCTACTGCATACATACATACACACACACACTGAGTCAGGGTTTTTTTTCAAAGACCTTGGCCAACTTCAAGGTTTTTTTTTTTTTCAAAGACACCACAAATGCAAACCCGAATTGAAGAATCAAGATCTACAAGCGTAATGGAAGAATCCTGATCTACAACCCAAGTGAGAAAACAAAACCAAATCAAATAAAGATCAACAAATGATTCGAAGTTTATCCAGTACGAATCACAATCTACAACCCAAGTGAGAAAACAAAACCAAATAGAAGAATCTCAATCTGCAATTTGACCCTAAAAATCAAAACCCTAAAAATCTCAATCTGCAATTTGATTCCAAAATTATTGAAATTTTCTCAAACCCAAAACAACTAAATCAAATAAAGATCAGAAATATCACGATCTGCGAAATAATCGAAGAAATAAATCTAAGATTCGAAGTTTACCAGGCAAGAGGAGTAGATGAGGGCAAGCAGGATGCAGGCAAGCAGGACGTAGAGATGAGGGTGAGGTGGACGAGGATGAGGGAGCAGGGCAAGTAGGAGCGATGTGCGACGACTCAGGATGCGCGAGGTTCTCTCTCGCGAAGGTCTTATGAGTCCGGCCGAATTTGGGGTGTTTCGCTAAGAACTCTTAGCGAAGCTAGTAATCCGAGCGAGTCCCCCTAATCCCATTAAACCTAATCCCGGTACACACCAAACACTGGACTATAGTCTAGTCCAGTCCTGTCCCTCTTAATCCTGTCAAACAAACGTGTCCAAAGTGTCTTAGGGAGGAGGAGCCAAAGTCTTTCTCTTTTTTAATTTAAGCGTTAATTTCATATTTTCTACCTCGAATTTTATTGTTTTTTTTTTCGCTGGGGTCCTCCCAATTTTTTTGGTTCCAAACTTGGTCTTTTTCTTGTTAGATACAAACTGGTCCTTAAAACTTATGAACGTGTCTAATAGGGTAGAAAGTAGGTTTCGTTTTAAAAAGTTATAGAATAACACACTAACTATAAGTAAGGTCTTAGGTTTGATTCTCGTTAAAGGAGAATTCGAATTACATTATTGCTAGTCCATTATGAGTTTTACCTCAGTCCTCTATTCCTTAGACCTACTTCATCCCTGGGTTAAAACCTATAATTCCCCTTCCCCCCTCCCCACAAAAAAACCCAACCCAACCCATAGCCTGAAACTAACCTAAAACTCATCCCATGGCCAAATACTGGCCCAAGTTTAGGCCACAAATTGGAGTATACCCCAGCCGGTGTGAGTGCACCACGAGTTGTGAAGCCCAGACGCCAAATCGACTTGCCCCAACGCGCCAGACGCTAGCCCAGCAAGACCCCACCCACGTGGGCGTGTCCCCTGGCTATCACATCATGTCAGTAGCCGTTGGGTTACTGTTTTCGATCCAACAACTGATTTTCAAAGGGCCGTTGGTTAATCCAACGGTCCACGTTCAATTTTTTGTTTTGTTTTATATTTATATAATTATTGAATCTAACGGCTTATATCGAATATAATCAAATCTAACGGTAAAAAAAAGATCTAACAGTCCAAATTTAAATCCAACGCTAAAATAATTTTAAAAAAAATATTTAACTCAAAATTCACCCAAACTCTATAAATACCTAGGTATTTGTTCAAACATCCACACAAAACTCACTTTTCTCCTACAATTCTTTCAATTTTTCTTTCTACCATTTCTTCTCATTTTCAAATTTTTCAAGATGGCAAAAGAGCATGTTAGAGGTCGTAATTGGACCTTTGACGAAGATATTGCTTTATGTTTGGCATGGATTTCTATTAACGAAGAAGGTGTCGTTGGCACGAATCAAAATAGAAAGGTTTTGTGGGGTAAAATTGTTGATAAGTTCCATGAAAACTCCAACGCCGGTCGAAGGGAAGTTGATGGTGTTTATGATTGGTGGAAGATTATCAACAAAGCGTGCACTTTGTGGAAGGGAAACTTGGAGAGAGCCACGGTTGACATGCCTAGTGGAAGGAGCTTCTAAGAAATTGTGAGTTTCTTTGTTGATATTTTATTTGTCATGTACATAACAGTATTTTTCAACTAATTGTTTTTACGTGTTTGATGCATAGGGTGACAACGCAATGGCAATTTACAAGACAAGAACTACACCAAAAAATCAAGTTTTTAAGTTGCATCATGCTTGGAACGTCCTCAAGGATTGTCCAAGGTGGGGAACCGATACGGACCAACAATGGGGAAGATTATTTCATAGTGAAGCCCTGCCCCCAAATGATTTCAATGAAGGTGCAAATGAAGGTGTCAATAAAGGTGTCGAACAAATGACCCCAACTTCTTCTTTTGCAAGACCTCTAAGAAGAGATAAGCAAAAGGAAGCAAAGATTGGTGAATATAGAGGATGATTGAGATTTTGAGGATTTTTAGGAAACAAAAACACTTTGAAAGTTAAAAGATTGATGAATATAGAGGACTGTTGAAGGTTGAAAGATTGTGTGATCAACCGATATTCAACCTGTGTTTATATAGAGGATGATTGATGAAAGTTGAAAGATTGGTGAAAGTTGAAAGTTTGGTGAAAGTTTAACGATTGGTGAAAGTTGAACGTTTGGTGAGTTTTATGTGTCGATTTAGTGATTTTTCAATATTTATCGAAATTTAAATATTTTTAGAATAAAATGTTCATAAAATTAAATTACGATAGTCTACATAATTTTTTTTTTTAAAAGTTAATTTAAGAAAAAAGAATTAGCCTAAGTTCATTATTTAATAATCCCGGACTAAAATTTTAGGACTGAACGGTTGGAGCAGAAAAGTTGTTTCTGGGTTAAAACCTAAGTTTTCTGGGCTAAAAATTTTAGGTTTTAGGCAAGGAGAAAAAAACTATAATTTGAAGGACATTTTGGTAACCGACTTACATCTAGGGCTAAGCATTTATTTTGAAAGACACAACCCAATCAAATTCAAGATTCTATAAGATCAAATTTGAAACACACCAACCAAATTGATGTTTCGACCAAAATAAAAACAAATTTGATAAAAGACTTAAAACGTTGCGTTTAAAAATTGTAGTAGCCAAGATAATTTGAACCACATTAGTGCACATAATACCGTTTGCCAAAACTAAAAAAATAAAAACTGAACCAGCCTGCACCACTGCTGTTGCGAATTAAACAGTTCATGAAGACAAAATTTATCCTTTTCCAGATATCTGGTGTGATACACTCCTGTGCCACGAGGCGAATTCAACTGCTCATAGATTGGCTAAATGTTCCCGACCTGTTGTTGATTGTTTTGAGTAATTTGAAGTACCACATGAAGTGATCCAGGATGTTCTTGTAGAGGATGGTGGCCTACAGGATCTGACGCACAGTCCCCCTCCAATGCACTATTTCCTTTTGCTCTTTTGTTCGGTTGACATGTTGTACGCTTTTTCCGTCACCAGATCTTGTACCATCGGAGATTTTCTATGACAAGGTTTTAACAGCCCCTGCACGTTAATAATGGAAGGCATTCTTATGATGAAAAATGACGCTTCTCCATTGTCTATTCCAAACTACTCTAATTCACCGGAAGGCAGATTCGAACTTGGTGCAAGGCGTGTGTATTGCCTTGGCCAGCTAGCATTGTGCATTGACAACTTAAAACAATATATTGATGCAAACAAGATTAAGAAGAAAGCAAAGATGGAGAAATACACATTCAAGAATATGCGGTGCAAGAAAATGCAACAGGCTAGTTTTGGATATTTGTGAGCAACTGGAGAGCGCTTCAAGCGAAGAGAGGTTTTGAGTTCTACGTTTTAGGACAGTTTATTTCTTTCTTCGTTCCCAACCACTTCAGGACTAAGAAGTTGACCAAATTAAATAAGCCTGTTCTTTGCTTGGAAATAACATTATTAAGATTTTTATATTTTCACTTCTTACATACAAAAGGGAAATATGTGGTATATAGTCTATGAGTACCAAAAGAATTAATGGCTCGAGTTCAGTTTATGTACCTTGTTCTTCCTTCTTGCATGATTTCATCAGTTTCTTCTTCTGCATTTCTTTCACCTTGAGGATCGACAGGCGTAAACCATGATGGAATTTCATTTCCAGGGAGAAAAAGGCCACCAAATCCGCTCGCACTCCATCCCTATACCATGGAGAAAGATAGGTACAAAAAAGGATTACAAGCATGTATGTATACGAGAGAGAGAGAGAGAGAGAGAGAGAGAGAGAGGACCCTTAGGATTGCTTCTTTAAAAGAAGCAGTGAGATTGGTGCAACCTTCCATATGAATACTTGTCATGGAGTTTAATGCCCTATCCAAGCCTATAATTTCATAGAGTTTGGGGGAGTGATTCAGATGCAATTCTCTCATCCTCGACATTTTTGAAAAGTCGGGCATTTTCTTCAATGCAATGCACTCATCCGCTTCCAGGATTTCCAAATTTGTTGGTAAAGCTGGAATTTCCTCAAGCTTTTTGCAACCTTTGAGTATCAATCTCTCAAGATTTGGGATATTTGAGAAGTCGGGTAATCTGGTCAGGTCATTGCAGTAACCAAGATTAAGAAACTTCAACTTCTCAAGTGACTGTCAGACAAGAGAGAATGAATATCAAAATTCAAATAGTAGAGAGAAAGCATGATGTTGGTATTTACAAAATGTGGAGGAAAGATTTGATAAATAGTTTGGTTGAGTTCAATACAGTACCACGTTGGAGTCCTCCCAAACTTTTATGTTGCTATGACTCAGGTCAATATCAACTAGGTTTGTTTGATTAAAATCACTGGGTATGCCAGTCATAGGAAACTCAGGCCAACACAACCATCTTAACCCTTTGGAAAGGTCTTTGGAAAGGTCTTTGCAGTCTCCAGTGAACTGTACGCCTTTGAGTTTGAGTAATCTCAATCCGTCCATCTCACTAAATGCTTTTGTACTGAAGCTGTGCTTGTGACATTCTGACAAATCTAAAGCGAGTCCCTCAATTTTTCCCCTTCCCTGTTACAAACAAAAAGCAACTAAAATAAGACAAGGGTTATTTGCTTAGACTTCCAACTCTTGCAGCACCACTAGATCAATGACAAAGTTTGGTTTAGGGTAATTTTCAGGTAATTCAGTAAATAAAATCAGTTCCTTTGTTTTCTCTGTTCATTGAATCCACACGTAATCAATGCATTGTATATTGTATGATGTGGGATGTGCAATTTATACTTACCGATTTGGTCCTCTCGGTCCTCAGTACGCACTTCACATCTTCATGATCCCACAATCTGCAACGTTTTTGAAGGTTAGGGGATTTTTCACGTACGATTTCTCTGCCAGTGTCTCGAATCAAACCATGCATCATCAGATTGCCTTCTTCACCAACAGTTACAAGGCATTGATCATGGAGTTCTCCAATTTCTAATTGTGTATCGTCTCGATTCAGTATTTTCATGACATAATCCTTGTTCATTCCAATAAAGAAACACGATATATCAAGGAATATAGCCTTCAAATCGTCATTAGTTAGCCCATCATAGCTTATCTTAAGATTTTTGTGAATTTCCGAATCAAGTCGTGATCTTTTCCATCTACCCAATGCACTTTTCCATTCACTTATGGTTCTTCCAAATAGATAAGAACCTAAAACTTCAAGTGCTTGTGGCAAACCTCCACAGTAATCAACAACTTCTCCTGCGAGTTCAAAGTACTCTTTAGTAGGACAATTCTTACTAAAGGCACGCCAACTAAAGAGCTCAAGAGCTTCTTCTTTATTCATTGCTGGTAGATGAAATATCTTATTCGGTTCTAGTTTCTTTAGCAAATGTTGGTCTCTCGTGGTTATAATAATTATACTCCCAGCGCCAAATGAGTCGCGTTTTATAGCTAATGCTTCTAATTGTTTCACTTTGTCTACACCATCAACTATGAGAAGTACCCTAAGGTTGCCAAGTCTTCCTTTTATATCCTCGGTCCCTTCATCAACTCTACTAACCTTTATGTTTCTCAATCTCAACACATCATAAAGAAGCGTGTTTTGCAAATCAACCAGTTCCTCTCCTCTCACATCAGTAAGAAAACTTTTACTTGAAAACTTACCCTGATATTTGTTGAAAATGTCTTTGGCAACCGTCGTTTTACCCAGTCCGCCCATACCCCAAATTCCAATTATGCGGACATCATCTGATCCTCCATCATCCAAATATTTACCAATTTCTTGCACCCGAGAATCTATTCCAACTGGGTTTGGGGCTACGGTCAAGTATTTGTTATTCAGTTTTCTAGTGATCTCGTGAACAATTTGCTGGACAAGCCTTCCTTCACCCCTGGTAGTAAAATTTCATAAAAAGGAAAAGTCCATATTAGCTTTTCTTTAGTTGTGGCTTTTAGAACAAAATTGTAGAAGACAACACTCCAAAAATACCTAAACGAGACAAAACACTGAGAGATAAAAGTCTCTAATGCGTGCTGATTGAAAGCAGAAAGAGTGGATGACTGTGAGAAGAGAACAAAAAAACACCAATAGATTGTGCAACGGAAATGGAATCAAATTAAGACTCTAGTGAAAGAGCATAAATCTGAATTTCATGAGGACCAAGTGAGTGTTAGAAGAGAACACCACGAGGAGAGTGAAAAAGATCAAACCATCATAAAGAAGTGGAGAAAAGCCCTCTATTGCGAAGAGTGATCAGAACTTGTAATCAAAACAGTTCTGAGTCACAAATGTGAAAACACAGGGAGGGACTACTTGAATCAAAGATGATCAAGTAAGATCTCCATGAGAGTAAGTCCTGTCACAAGGATTTCGGAGTAAGACCCGACACAGGACTACCTGAGAAAAAGATGATCAAGAAGAAATACAAGCAGAGATCAAACTTGTACATAGAGAGGCAGGTCTCTCAAATATGCCACAAAAGTTACTTGTTCAAGTAAAGAATGTAAATGAAATGCTCGTTTGCTAAGTTCCTTTGAAAATTGTTCTGTTTCTTGTATTCATATCTTGTCCTTCTCTTTGTCATTCGAAAATATCGAAAAGTGTGTGAGAGACAAAGGCCTAATCTCCAAAAGCCTAATCATGCATTCTTCATACTACACAACGATGGTGAGATAAAACCTCAACCTATCTAAAACTCAACACATCATGATCAAATTCTTTTTTTGATTTTAGGGAGTGAAAAAGATTTGAACATACACTAGCGCAGGTGCACTACGTTAATCGATGTGATTTAGCTCAATCCTAGCACATTGGTAGTAAGATCAAGCATTGGTATATTCCAATATCGGAGTTTTTAAGCTTTGCATTTAAATGCATAAAATCAAAGATTGCCTTTACTTGAAATCAGTTTACAGTTTATTGACATTTGGTAAACAGAGGCTGGCAATTGAATTTTATGATTAAGGAATTAAAAAGGAAAAGGAAGTGAGTAATTACCCAGCAGTTGCACTAAAACCCTCTCCGGCCAACTCTGCAGCTGCATTAAGAGTATTTCTCCAGATCTGCACCCTTTCTTCAGGGAAGCGCTCTCGATGTCTCTGAAATGCTTCCTCAAAATAACCTGTCTGATGCCCGACATCGGTAGTATCGATATCATAGAAAATTGGCAAAACCATTAGCCCCATTGTTCTTCTGCAGGCCAAGATCTCCACCAGCTCACCAAGACACCATCTCGACTCGGCATACCCCCTTGAGAAGATGATAGCAGCAAGCCTAGAGTCTTTGATAGCTTGCTCCAGTGCTGGTGTGATAGGTTCGCCTCTGGTCAATTTGTTCTCGTCGAGAAAGACGTTGAATCCGTGGTTTTCCAATGTGCGGGCCAGGTAGTCCGTCAAGTTCCTGCGTGTGTCGCCCCTGAAACTCAAGAACACGTCGTACTTGCCACATTTTGAGGAGGAGGAGGAGGAGGCCATCTGATGCGGGAGGAAGACTTAGAGAAAACAATTTGAAACCATTAATATGCTTTGGAATATCAAAGGTTTTGTATTTTAATTACTTAGAAATTTGTTAAGTTATTTTGGAAGTTGTAAGGGTGTCATGGAAACTTGAGGTATATTAATTTGTAAATGTTTATAAATATTGTATTAGAAAGCCTTGAATGGAAGACTTGAATGAATTAAAATATATTTTGCTTTGTGCAATTGAAGTGAGTGATTTCTCCTTCCCCAATCAAGCATTAGGCTTGGTCGTGTGAGCGAATCCACGATTAGCGACGTGAGCTAGTTCCGTTGCCCCTGGTTGAGTGATTCCCAGGTATCTATCCCTCCTCTCCTAGATACCCTTGGTACTTTTCTGCATCAAGTGGCATCAGAGCAGGTTTTTCGCTGCATTAAAAGATCATGGCTGATATTTTTCATCCGTTTGAACATCAAATGGTTGAAGATGTTAGCTTGGTCGATTGGAATCTGTCAATTCCCGCATCACCATCTTCATCAGTTGGCATGCTACTGCAGCAGCAATTCTGACGATACGAACGGCAAATCGGGCATATGCCAAAGTAAAGTCAACTCCCCATTGTTTCAAGGCCACAAAAGAGGAAGAGCTTTTTGCATCTTTCGGCTGGCAACTTCTTGGCACTTTCTATTAGGGGTGGACACGGTTTGGTTTTATGCGGTTTTGAGTGAAACCAAAATCGAAATCGGAATTTTTTACAGTTTGGTTCGGTGCGGTTTTGAAGCCAAAACCAAAATGAAACCAAACAGTTTGGTTCGGTTCGGTGCGGTTTCAAACGGTTTTGGTTTGGTCTTTAAGAAAAAAATGTACAATTTGCAATTTAACATATTAATAAGCATTGTCCAGTAACAATAGGAAAAAGACATTTATTATGTAAACAATTAACATGTTGCATGCAGTTGTGATGTTAAAATATTTTTGTGCAACAAAAGGATGTCTCGTACAAGGTATAACATAAAACAAGTTGAATAACTTTGAATTCATTAAACGTGAGCAAAACTTTCATATTACAATATGTGATATCATGCTTCAAATGAGTGGACTTCATTAGATCATTGTTCGACTCTTGATAACAAGATTAGTCCCCCCTTGTATTGTACATATATGTGTGTGTGATGGTATAAAATAACAAAGGTCCTTTGAGTTAATGAACGAAATAAAGTGATGAATGATGATATTCTAACAAACAACCAATTAAAACATGAAATCTAATATGGATATTTAATTAAATGTTTATTAATAATTGCGGTGCGGTTCGGTTTCGGTGCGGTTTTCAAAAGCCAAAACCAAAACCAAACCGTTTTCTATGTTGCGGTTCGGTTTCAAAACCGAAACCGTTTCAAAACCGCAAAACCAAACCGTTCGGTGAGGTTCGATTTGGTTCGTGTTTCGGTTTCGGTTTTCGGTTCTAAGTGCCCAGTGCCCACCCCTACTTTCAATTGTGTGGGTCTAGTCCCTTTTTGTTTTTTTTTTTTTTTCTCGGAGTGTGGGTCTAGTCTTTTACTTTCCATTTCTCATTTGATAATGTAACTTCTTTATTGATCCAAAAAAAATTAAGGAAAACTAATGAAAAGTTCAAAAAAAAATTCTCTTTTAACGAAAAATCATTTTTAAAGGTATAGTGAATAGTTTCAGGTAAAGGTAAAAATATGGTTTTTCGTTAAAAGTGAACAGTACCGGGAGTGTTTTGTTAAAACTCCCAAAAAAATATATTTTTCTCTTAATTTTATGCAAGCGAACCATTTAGTATTGCAGTCTGGTAATATTTTTCTTCATTTATAAATGAGAGGTCTTATGTTCGAATCTTGTGAATAGGCGAATTTTATACTAAATGTAAAGTATATCATTGTACTCGAACAAAAAATTTCATGCAAACAATACTACGGAAAGAATGAATCGAACTCGGAACCTTAAGTTCAAATGTTCACGTTCTTAACAAAATGGGTTACAAAGTCGATTACTAAAAAAACTCCACAAATTTATCAAACCATTACGTTTTTTTTGAACTTTGAATTTCTGTACAAACTCTTGGCAACCCTCGAGATTGAACCTTGAATTTCTGTATAATGGGATCTAATTGTTCTTGTGAAGCATTTGCTTTTCTCACCAAGTATTCATTTTTTTTTTTTTTTGGGTTTTGTCTCAAATAGTCCATGAAATTGACCAAATCCAGATGATCCTTAAAATTGAAAATCGATCAATGTAGTCCTTGAAATTGGGTGTCGCAAATCAATATCTCCTTCTGTCACAAATATGTCAAAAATTCTGTTATATGTTGATATGATATATTATTGGGCTCTACAAATCTAATTAAATATTTCTATGTGGATTAAAAAATATTTAAATAATAAAAAAACTATTTTTTTTGTCAAAAAAAAGTTCCATCATCTTTCTCGCAAAGCCTTAGCTGCCACCGCAGCCCTGCCTACCGTGTCTCAGTTTTTGGCACTCGACCATCAGCACCATCACCCACTTAAACATAATCGGCACCACCTCACCACCCAATCGAACCAAACCATCTTCTTCATCTTCGATTCCAGCGTACTCCACCTTATCCTCCGACCTACCGTTACACCTGAGGCCTAGATCGACGGCTCCACACCAATAATTATGACGAGTAGCAGAAGATTTCGGAAGAACCCACCTTCCCCATGGGTTCTTTTTGCTAGAATGGTTGTACAGTTGTGTGATAGAATGGTTGGATCTGTGACATGTGTCATATTGTAATTGGTTGTTGTATAGAGTTAGTTAGAATTGTTGTTCTCTGATATAGGCTATATATACCACATAGAAGTGTAATTATAATTCATTAATGAGAAAACAAATATTCAGTATTTCTCTCTTGTTTTGTTAACTTTCTCTCTCTACAAGTACTCTCTGCAATTCTTCATAGTTGACATGGTATCATCGCCACTCATGGCCACTGCCATTGATTGACGATCTGGTTGCTTCCGCTCATCTTCTTGCTTTCTTTGTCGCTCAGTGCTGTGTTCGTGGTGGTGTCTCGATTGACGTCGGTGGTGTTCGATTGAAGTCGGTGGAGTTCGATCGAAGCTGGTGCTCAAACCCTAAGATTTGGGGATTTTTTTTTTGTTGTATAGTCGTGGTTGTCGTCGGGGATTACTTCTGCGTTCGTTATTGTTGCTTGCAAGTGCTGTGTTCTTGGTGGTATTTTGATTGACGTCGGTGGAGTTCGATCGAAGTTAGTGCTCCAACCCTAAGATTTGGGGATTTTTTGTTGTACAATCGTGGTTGACGTCGTGGATTACTTCTGCGTTTGTTTTTGTTGCTTGCAAGGTGTTTCTTTCTCTCTCTTGCATCTGTTACTAGTGATTTTCTACTTTCTACTTCGATTTGGTGGATCTGCTTCGATTTGGTAGCTGATATCTGGTGTTTTGTGTGGTTTTCGATTTGGTGTATTGCAGTGTTCTTTGTAGTGAAGTATTCTTGGCTGTATACAATGGTGAACCCTAATCAGTTGGCTCTTACTCAATCGCCCATTTCCTCATTAATTCCAAGTGTAGGCAACACTGTGACAGTGAAGTTAGATGATTCTAACTATGTTACCTGGAATTTCCAAATGGATCTTCTTCTGGAAGGAAATGGTATTTTTGGTTTTGTGGATGGCTTCATTGCTTGCCCTAAGAAGTTTCAGACTAATATTTCTGTGGATGGTACTGTTGATCCTACTCCGGTCATCTGTGATGAGTACAAAATTTGGAAGATTCATGATAAGGCTCTTATGACTCTTATTGCTGCTACGTTATCTACTTTTGCATTGTCCTGCATCATTGGTTGCCAGAGTTCCCAAGAAATGTGGGATAGTCTTCGTGAACGATTTGCTAGTGTCACTCGCACTAGCATTGTGCAGATGAAAATTGACTTGCAGAATATTAAAAAAGGGCCTGAGTCCATTGATCAATATCTTCAGCGCATTAAGGATTCTAGAGATCAATTGGCTGCTGTTGGAGTGACTATCTCTGATGAAGACATTGTTATTGTAGCCTTACGGGGTTTACCAGCTGAATACAACACCATCAAAGTGGTAATTCGTGGCATGGAAAGTTTGGTGTCCTTGAAAGAACTCAGATCTCAATTGAAGGCTGAAGAGTCTACACTGGATGAAGTTCACAAAAAAATTCCTTTGATGTCTGCTATGTATGCTCAGGGTGTTCGGACTATATATGATCAAGGCCAGTCTTCGGGACATGATGGAATGCACAATGGAACTTCTTTGCCTCATTCCTAGCTGTCTATGTCCAGTTTTTCCCCTTTGCCAATGCCTGGATTTCAATACCCAGTACCTGTTCAGATGTCTATGCTTGATACTCCACTGTGTGATTTTCCTTCTCAATATGCTTCTGGTTCTTTTAACAACTTCAGAAGTAATAATAATTTCAAGTCTAAAGGCAAGGGCAAACGGTTTTACTCGAATAATTCTCAGTCTACACCACAGCCTTTGTACAGTGCTAATAATTCTCAAAGTTTCTTTCCTGTTCAATCTCACTCTGGTCCTGCCTATAATCCTTCACAAATTTGTCAAATTTGTGATAAGAAAGGTCATTCAGTTCTTACCTAATTTCAGAATGGGTGTCAGATCTGTCACAAAAAAAGACATACTGCAGTTACTTGTTTTGACAGGAATGTTTCTTCCCCACAATTTCCGATGGCTGGATCTCATTCTCAACCGTTCTCTGCACATCTATCATCATTTGTTGGAGGTCCATCTGGTTACTATCCTTCTAGATCACAAGTGCAGCAACCTCTCCAATATCACTTATCTCCACATGTTGCTATGCAAGCCCGGGCAAATTTGTCTCCAACTGCACCTCATCAGGATTTTTGGCTGGTGGATTCTGGTGCAACCAACCATATGACTTCTGATATTGCTAATCTTCAAGCTGCTGCTTCTTATCCATCCACTGAGACAGTCATTGGTGCTGGTGGTGAAGGTTTAAGTATTACACATATTGGCAACACTGTTTTCCCCACCAAATCGCATACATTTCAGCTTAATTTTGTGTTACATGTTCCTCAATTGTCTGAAGATCTGATTTCTATGTACCAATTGTGTAAAGACAATACATGTCGCTGTATTGTTGATGAGTTTTCTATTTGTATACAGGACAATGTCACCGGGAAAATGTTATACCATGGACTGAGTAACAATGCAGTTTACCCGATTCCAATTTTCAAGTCTTCCAAATCGCAAGTGACTTCTCCAGCTGCTTTTTTGGGTCAACAAGTGTCCTCGAATCTTTGGCATTGTAGGTTAGGACATCCTTCAAATGCTATTACCACTACAGCACTTAGGAATTCCTCCATTTCTATTCCTTGTAATAAAGATTTAGTCACATGTATCTCTTGCTCGCAAGGCAAGTTTTCCAAATTACCTTTCCTTAGTGTTACTTCAAAATCTGTTCTTCCTTTTGAAGTAATACATTCTGATGTATGGGGTCCTGCTCCCATTGTGTCTTTAGAAGGGTTTAGGTATTATGTGTCCTTTGTGGATGAATGTATGAGATATACATGGGTTTTCCCTATTATCAATAAAGATGCAGATCTCTCTGTTTTTTCTCAGTTTGTGGCCTATGTTCAAACTCAGTTTCATACAACTATCAAAACACTCCAAAGTGATGGTGGGGGTGAATATGTGGGTTTAGCTTTCAAAGCATTTCTTAGGGATAAGGGTATTGTTCATCAAATGTCATGTCCTTATACTCCTGAACAAAATGGGTTAGCTGAGAGAAAAAATAGGCATCTGTTGGAAACCGCTACTACTCTACTTCAAAAAGCATCCATGCCTTCTTATTTTTGGTTTCATGCTTGTGCCACTGCTGCCTATCTAATCAATAGGATGCCTACACATATCCTTCACATGAAATCTCATTTTGAATGTTTGTTTAAGTCTCCACCTAAACTTGAACACTTGAGAGTCTTTGGGTGTGCTTGTTATCCTTCCATGAGACCTTATAGGAGCAATAAGTTAGATCAAAAAACTACAAAATGTATATTTGTTGGTTATGCTTCACAGTACAAGGGTTATATTTGTTTTTCTCTCAGCACTCATAAACTTTTTGTGTCTCGACATGTACTGTTTGATGAACACAGTTTTCCGAGTTCAAAATTGTTATCTTCTCCTTCTAGTACTGCATCATCTTCCATTCCTAGTGTTGTGGTACATCCTAACACTGTTAAACATCCTCTGGTTATACCGATTCCTTTACCTCAAGTGTCACCATTAATAGGTTCAGGTCATTGTACACCTACTATTACTCAGTCCAATTCTGCATCAACAAATAACATTGGTGATCTTGTCTCTCCTCAAGCATCTATTCCTCTCGGATCAGCTACACAAGTGTCTCAGTCTGCACCTGATGCACAGTCTCTCAGTCATGCTGAATTACATCCTGTCACTGCTACATCTCAGGTTGATACATTGCAGTCAGTACCAGTGTTCACACTCAATAGTCATCATATGCAAACCAGATCGAAATCTGGTATTTTGAAAAAAGAAAGTCTTTTCGGTTAAAGTTGGTGGTGATATTTCTAGTACAGAACCTCAAACTTTTTCAGCAGCTTCCAAGTCTGTCGAATGGCAGCTTGCTATGAAGGAAGAAATGCAAGCTTTACTACAGCAACAAACCTGGAAACTGGTTCATCTTCCTCTTAACAAGAATCTTGTAGGCTGCAAGTGGATTTACAAAATCAAAAAGAATACCGATGGTTCTGTTGCTCGGTATAAAGCTAGGTTAGTTGCTAAAGGGTTTTCACAGGAAGCTGGACTAGACTATTATGAAACCTTTAGTCCAGTGGTTAAGCCTACCACTGTACGGTTGGTTTTGTCCTTAGCAGCTACTAATGGTTGGAAACTCAAACAATTAGATGTGAAGAATTCTTTTCTTCATGGTTTTCTGGACCTATGGCTTTAAAAGCCTACACAGATGTAGATTGGGCTGGTGATCCTAATGACAGAAGGTCAACAACGGGTTTGTTATATTTCTAGGTTCAAATCTTGTTTCCTGGAGTTCCAAAAAGCAGCATACGGTTAGTAGGTCCTTAACTGAGGCAGAGTATCGGGCCATGGCTACAACCACGGCTGAGGTTGTGTGGATTCAACAGTTACTCAGAGACTTACATGTCTTTTGTGCTGAAACACCTTTATTGCATTGCGACAACATTTCTGCAATGGCACTTGCAACTAATCCAATTCTCCATTCTAAAGCTAAGCATATTGAAATTGATTGTTACTTTGTTCGTGAACAGGTGCAACAAGGTTCTATTTTATTGCAGTTTGTTGCTTCTGTTGATCAATATGCTGATATTTTGACTAAAGGCTTGTGTTCTTCACAGTTCACTAGTTTCTGTTCCAATCTCATGCTTGGCTGTTCTAATCATGGGATTAAGGAGGGATGTTAGGATGACAGTTGTGTGATAGAATGGTTGGATCTGTGACATATTTTGACTAAAGACAACATTAATGTTTTCCAACCGAGAAGCCAAATCTGATGTGGCATGACATAGAATGACATCTCTCTTCCTTGCTGCCAAATTTGACAGCACCATCAGATTTTTTTTAATTAATTATTAAATGCTTTTTATTAATTTTGTATTGGTTTAAAGCATTATCCTTTTGTTTCTTTGCATTTCATTCCCAATGCAAAGAAAATACATATGAATTTTTATTTTATGTTTAAAATTTGGCATATTGGTTGGAAAGTAAAATTTTAAAAGATGTCAAAATGCCACGTAAACCTTTAAATTTAAATTTGAGGTTTAAAATTTGACATTTCCTTTGGAGATGGTCTTAGGAGGCAATGCACTAAGAAGCTGCTCATCTCAAGGCCTCCTGAAAACACTTTCTCTGAGAGAACCAGCTTTTGGGAAAAAAATTTGAGGCTTGTCTTTTTTTTGTATGCATGAATGCTCCATTAACATGGTCCAATACATAGTGCTTGCAACAACCCCAAATTTTCAATCACCATTTTTGACAGCACCCCACATATTCAAACACCAAAATTTCCCAAACATTATACAGGTTTTTTTAATCAACTTGAACAAAACCCGGATGAAATTGTTGGCAAATTTTCAGAACAGGATGATTAGAATAACCCAAAAACCAAAGTGGTGAGAGAAATAAGAATTAGGGCATGTAAGTCATTTCATATTAGAGCATACAAGGCATTTGATACTTAAATTTTATGTAGGATGTATTTATCAATATATGGGGTGCCAATAAAACAACCCTTTTTAATCTACATAGCAATAATTAACTAGATTTGTGGGACCCAATTATGTTCCACATTAGCACATAACATAATTTTTTACGGAATTGTGATGGAATGACCAAATCAATTTGCAATGACCATTTTCAGGGACTACTGTAAACACGATGATCTTGAAAACAAACAAGACAACAACACGTGTACAAAGAATATTGTGTACAAATGAATTTGTAGGGTTACAATCTATTTACAACTTGATCATCTGTTTCGATCTCCGAAAGGTGTAGATGTGTGGTGTTGTTGATCCAAGAGTCGTGATGACTTAATCTTGGATGGATGGTCTCCTCAAGGATTTGGCTTGTGGAGAAGGAAGAACCAGCACGTGTAGTGGTGCTTATTGATTCTTTAACGGTGTTGTTGATCCAAGGGTTGCGATGACTTAATATTAGATGAACGATTGCCTCAAGAATTTGGTTTGCGGTGAAGGAAGAACTAACACGTGTAGCGGTGCTTGTTGATTCTTCAAAGGTGTTGTGGATCCAAGGGTCACGATGACTTGATCTTGGATAAATGGTTGCCTCAAGGATTTAGCTTGCGGCGAATGAAGAACCAGCACGTGTAGGGGTGCGTGTTGATTCTTCAAAGGTTTTGGTGAAGAACGAAGAGTGCTTTCTCAATTCTTCGAAATTCTTGGGAATTTGGGAGGTAGAGAAGGCAAAAATGCTTTGCTTCTTTCTTGTTGCTTTGCTTTGAATGTGTGATTGTGGGATCCCAAAAATGCTTTGCTTCTTTCTTGTTGCTTTGCTTTGCATGTATGATTTTGGGATGTTTGATACCTTGATGGAGAAGCCTATTTATAGGCTTTGAGAATGAATTACCATCACAAAAAAAATTTCTTCCCACCCAAGCACCATTACCTAATTTTCCCATTTAATATAATTTTAAACTTGAAGTGGCAAATTTATGGCATAATTTTCCCACTTAATGCAATTTTAAACTTGAAGTGGAAAATTATGGCATAATTTTTCCACTTAATACCATATTAAAATTGAAGTGTGCTTGACTTACCATTGCCCATAATGAGATGATTCATCCGATTTTGTTGAGTCACACGCCATGTGTACAATTTGTGCGACACGTGGCTTATGCCATGTATGCCCTGACATGTCGAAACTTTAATACGTTGGTGAACATTTATTTCACCGAAATTTTGATGTCTACAACTACATTGATTGATTTTCAATTTTAGGTACCATTTTGATGGTGTGGATCAATTTCAGGGACCATTTGTGATAAAAACCTTTTTTTTTATTCAAGTGACATTTTAATTTAATTGAGGAAATTGTAGCAATGGTCCCTGAATTATGACTCGATTGAAACAATAATTCTTAAATTAAAAATTCATTTGATTTGATCCCTGAATTTGACAAAAACGGGAATAGTCCTGAGTAGCTCCGGTTATTTTCCGTACATATTCTGATTACGTGGCATGTGTGTGGGACCCACAATGATATTTTTCCATTTTTAATTACATAATTAACCTTCTAAATCTTTTTTGAACAAAACCTTCTTTTTGAAGAAAAAGAAAGGAGAAATTAGGTTTTCATCCTTCCTTTTGCTACTTCATTGATTAAAATCCTATTACTTTTCAATTTTTGATCAAGGTCCTTGAGTATTAATAACATCATTAATTATTTCAATAATAAAATATTTTTTATTTCTAAATATATTCATTTAATATTAAAAATGTTACAATTAGTATATTTATATTTATGAATAAAAATTTTATCATATATTTTGAGTTTTAGTTTGTACCCGTTTTTAATTTGTAATTCTTTTTTCATTTGTACCAATTTTCTTTTCAATTTTATTTTGTACCCACATATTAATTTCATTTTTTGCCCATATTTTTTTAAAGTTTATTTGTATTTGTACCCATATTTTTTTTTTATTTGTACTTTTTATTTTGCTAAATGTACCCATGCTAATTATATGTACCCACTCATGTAAAACTTTTTAATCTTAAAATGTACTCATTCTTAAATATACCAATTTGTTATATGTAAAATGTACCCTTTTTTTATATAAAATCTATTCAAATTTTTTTAATCCATTTTTAAACTTATATGGGTACATTCTTTTTTCTTTGATTTTAAAATGTATCCATGTCAAATTTAATCGAAGAAATTTACTAATGTTATTAAGCCTAATATCTTTTTTATTTTTTTTTTTTTTTATTTTTTTTTTTTGTGATTTTGAAGAATGTACCCATGTTTTGATACAATATTTTTTTTTGGTTAATTTTGATGAATGTACCCATGTTTATATATACACACACACACACACAATAGTATATTTATATTTTAATATTTTTAATCCCACAAATTATGGGTTTTTTTATTTAAAATCTCATTTATATAAACAATTAAAATTTCTAATTTTTAATTTAAAAAATATAGTAACGTACATAGAAATCAATTATCACATTAATTTCAGGGACCTCGATCAAAAATTAAAAACCAACAAGGTTTCAATCAAAGAATATTCATGGCCAAGGATCTCATCCAAAGTCTCCCAAAAAGAAAATCAACCCAGTAGGCGCTCCATAGATAACCACAGCTTCCGCGAAAGAGAAGATCCGGAATGATGAGGCTGATGGCGATGAAATCAAACCTCCACTCAGCCCAGTGGGCTCTCCATAGCCATATCCCACCATTTTCGTAATCCTCCCCTCAGCCCACCCACCCCACTTCCATGAAAACAAACAAAATCATGAAATATGGTTGTAGTAGTGTAGATTTGTAATGGGTTGGCTGCAGTGCTAGTTGAGGGAGGGGTCTGGCTGGGTTGCAGTCTGCAGTGTTTGTTTGGGGAGAAGCAGGTTGTTGGCAGCTCGTTGGGTTGAGGGAGGAGAAGACAACAGCGAAAAGGGGGATGCTGTGGTGGGTTGTAAGGTATTAACTAGGTTCTCATAATAAAATACAAATTATGTATTTTAGTCCACAAGTGTGGGCAGAGCGGATGGAAAGTAAACAGAGTTAGGCTCGACGACTATTGCTCAACATTTTGACAAATTCATTGACCAAATTTAATGGAATTTTAGTTTAGAAATTATTGCTCCAATCGAATTATAATTCATGAATCATTACTACAATTTAGTCAACTTGGTGTAGAAAAAAAAAAAAGAATTCGTACATAGACGTAGAAAGAAAACTTAATCAGCCAACTTGGCTACCCCAAGTGTACAGCAATTACTCACTCTTATGTGGCATGTGCATATATTCTACATTTCAAAAACAAGTCTTCAGACATGAAATTTACTAGTTCCAACTTATTTTAGAGGCCACCATATCAAAGAAAAGGAAAATTGCCTTCGAAAAGCTAGCATGTCCTGAACTGAAGATAACCAAAAATTAAAAAAAAAGAGGAAAATATGTACTAATTAAAGAGAAATGCTAAGGGGGGCTCTTCATGAAATCTCTATCACTTCATAATTTAACATCAATTTTTATGCCAATATTATAAGCATTGTGCTAAAAACTTAAAGTGACTCCCATTTTCAAAAGAGGGACATTTATGTTAATTAAAATGCTATAGATACAAGTACAAGAAGTCCAGTCCACTAGAGTCTGGATCACATACAAATACAACACCTAGAAACCATGAATTTCAAAAAGTCCCAAAGAATCTAAACTAAAATGCAAAACAACTAATGAACCTGTCTGAGAAAATATTGTACATTTCCGATGGTAATTAAGCCAACACCGATGCCTCAATTTCATTTTCCTTCTTGTAATTTTGTTCGTATTTGATGATAAAAATGATCATACATGTGCTTAAATAAGATGAGGTACTCTTCATACTGCCAGTAACTTCTATCATATATCCTCAATTGGAATAACATATTTTTACGTGAAGGATGAAGGACACATTTTTACGTAAAGGATGAAGGACACATTTTCACGTAGAAAGGATGCAAAAGAAGAAAGCACCATAACCTCCAAATTCTTCATTTGGCCATACTAGCATCCAATTAACCTTGTGCCTGCAAAATACAATGGTTTACGACGTGCATTTTGTAATTAGTATAGGAATTGTTTCATTAAACTAAACTATGGTAAAAGGGTAAAAGCAGAGATAAAGTTAGTCCTTTCAGAAGAAAACTAGTCAACACATTGGTCAAGTCTCTAGGCATCATACTAAGAATTGGAATAGTATCCCACATTAGTTGAGGTTCGAGGGTTTTCATGGGATGAAAGAGTTGCTCATTGTCAAGCACATAGGTAAATTAAATAAGGGCAAAAGACAGTTTACTACCCTCATGTTTCGTGGTTTTCAACATTTAGTACATCAAGTTTTTTTCGTCCCAGAACCATACCTAAAGTGTAAATTTTGGGACAGTCTCATACATCCGTTAGTCAAACTGTTAAGTCTGCCGTTAACAGTGACGTGGCGCCCATGTGGACAATGACTGTGCGCCACGTGTCATCCACGTGAAAATTTAAAAAAAAAATATATATATATATATATATATATTATAAAATAATAAAATAATAAATTAATTAATTTAAAAAAAAAACCTTTTTTTTTTTTTTTCTCCTTCTTCCTCCTTCCTTTTCCTTCTTCTTCTTCTTCTTCTTCCTTCTTCTTCCTCTGAATCTGGGTAGCAGATTCGTTTTTTTTTTTTTTTTTCTTCCTCATTCTTCCTTCTCCTTCTTCTTCCGAATCTGCCTTTTTTTTTTTTTTCTTCTTCCTCCTTCTTCTTCTTCTTCCTTCTTCTTCCTCCTTCTTCCTTCTTCTTCGAATCTGCCCAGTTTTTGTTTTTTTTTTTTTTTTTTTTTTTTTTTTTCTTCTTCTTCCTCCTTCCTTCTCCTTCTTCCTTCTTCCTTCTTCCTTCTTCTTCTTCTTCTTCTTCTTCTTCTTCGAACCTGCCCTTTTTTTTTTTTTTTTTTTTTTTTTTTTCTTCTTCTTCTTCTTCCTCCTTCCTTCTTCTTCTTCTCCTTCTTCCTTCTCCTTCTTCCTTCTTCCTTCTTCTTCTTCTTCTTCTTCTTCTTCGAATCTGCCCAGATTTTTTTTTTTTTTTTTTCTTCTTCTTCTTCGAATCTGCCCAGTTTTTTTTTTTTTTTTTTTTTTTTTTTCTTCTTCCTCCTTCCTTCTCCTTCTTCCTTCTTCCTTCTTCCTTCTTCCTTCTCCTTCTTCTTCTTCTTCTTCTTTCGAATCTGCCCAGTTTTTTTTTTCTTCTTCTTCCTTCTTCTTCTTCGAATCTGCCCAGTTTTTTTTTTTTTTTTTTTTTTTTTTTTGTTCCTTCTTCCTCCTTCCTTCTCCTTCTTCTTCTTCCTTCTTCTTCCTCCTTCTTCCTTCTCCTTCTTCCTCTTCTTCTTCCGAATCTGCCCAGATTCGGTTTTATTTTTTTTATTTTTTTATTTATTTTTTTTATATTTATTTTTTTATAATATATATTTTTTTTTTATTTTATAATTTTTTTTAAATTTCCAAGTGGATGACACGTGGCGCCCAGTCATTGGCCACCTGGACGCCACGTCACAGTTAACGGTAGACTTAACAGTTTGACTAACGGATGTATGAGACTGTCCCAAAATTTACACTTTAGGTATGACTCTGGGACAAAAAAAAATTGATGTACTAAATGTTGAAAACCACGAAACATGAGGGTAGTAAACAGTCTTTTGCCCATTAAATAAAGTCCGGTTGCTAAGTTCTAATTAAAGGTAAAAAAGATTACACACCTAAGTATAGAGGAATCCCTAAGAAACTAAACACATACTTAAGTCAACACCACCCAAATTTCAACGAAAAACCCCTTGGAACTCCCCCACCTCTCTAAGTAAATTTCTTTATTTTTTTAACATTTACCCCATGTGATGATCGACTAAAAACGGAGTAACTTCATACGTAGCTCAACGCAAAATTAGAAAGGCAAAGCAGAAAAATGTCACAGAGAGGGGAAGTCATTTAAAATACCCGAGCAGCCCCATTCATCCTATTTTTCAAATCTTGGGCAGCCTCATTGTAGGCTTGGATCATGGTAGCAAATGTGGTATGGTCGGGCACGCATTTTTTCTGTTTCATTGCCAAAAACATTTCGCTCACCGTTCTTAGGTCACCAGCCCGACAGTAAGCAATAATAGTACAGTTAAAAAGGGTGTATCTAGCAGCACATCCGAAGTCTCTACTTGCCTTAAAATGGAATCAACTTTACTTATACTCCCAGCTTTGCTATACGCACTAACAAGAGAACAATAGGTGATAGCGTTAGGCTTCATTCCTTGCTGCTTCAGTCTTCGGAAGTATTCGTCCTTCTTCTCAATACTTCAAGCTTTACCGAATACATCAATTAAATAGGGTGAAAAACCTTTTGTTCATAAATTCCACAACAGATCTCATCTGTCGTACATTCTTGCTTTCTCGTATGATTTAATCAGGATATTAAACGTCTTAGGGTCTGGCCTTTTTCCCATCAGTTAAAATTCATCATACCACTTCTCCGTCTTGTCTATCTGCCCACTTTTCCCATAAGCATTGAGAAAAGAAATGAAAGTGAAAACATCAGGAAGGCAGCTGCCACTTTCAATCATACTTGTCAACGTTTCCTCCATCAGTCCAAACATTTAAACCTTACAACATCCATCGATTAGGGTATTGTATATGACTGTGTTGCATCCAATCCCCAGGTATGACATCTCAGCAAGAACTCGCTCAATCAGATCAGGACGACAGAATTTGGTGCAGGAATGAGTACATTGATGGAAAATATCGTGAAGTTAAGGTATATAGGGACCAAATGCTTTACCTCTTTTCAAATTTAAGGACCAAGTATAATGTACTCTTCTTCTTAAAAAAAAAAAAAAGACCGAGAGTGGTGGATTTTTTATTCTTGGATCAAAGTTACAATTCACAGAGTTTAAGGATTAATGCTCTAACATTTTCTATTTTTTTGGATTACAATTCACAGAATTGGTGATGGTAATAACACACAACTCACAATGCGGCAAACATTTCACGTATTATTTAGAAGCAGTACAATCGGAACTTCTTGTTCACAATTGTGAGCACGCTTTTTTACCAATTCTACCGATAGCAATGGTTTTTTAGTTATTTGAATTGAATATACCAAATGAAAATTAAGAGACAAAATTAAGCAAGCAATTATGGATTTATACTGATTTAGAAAGAATAATGAATTTCTTGGCTTTGCTATCATTGAATATTCTAAATTCACTATTATTCATTTGTTTTTCAAGTATTGCTATTTCGGATCTACTCTGCTTCCTCGATTACAAGACTTTAGCATCCATCCTTAATGCGCGCAATCACAGACAACCTCACATACTATGTAATTCAAGACTTTGGCCACGAGACTTTGTCCTAAGTGTAAAAAATCCCCAATATGTAATCTTCCTCACATACTATGTAATTCAAGACTTTGTCCTAATGGCCCAATATTTTACACTAAGGAAGAGAGGAAGATTAGATGCAATAAGTTGAAGAGAAAAACCTTAACCATTAGGACACTTCACCATTTGCATACAAATCTAGAACATGAAAAAACTTGAGGTTCAATCAATGTGGGATACATTTTCAACCGCACGCTCCCTCATGTGTGATGATTTTTTCAAGCCTAACACGTAGACAGTACAAACGGGATAACGTGGAGCATATGTGGTCGTTGGGCTTTATATATGAGATAACATGTTCTGATACCATAAAAAAAAAGTTGAAGTTCCACTATAACACGAATTGACAATATTGGGAGTAACCTAACTTTATAAGTCCATGCAAGGTCCATGTTTCAATCAATATGGAACATTGAAAGAGATGTGTGCAATAATTTATGGTTGACTTAAAGTCAAATTCACTAAATAAAGGGACTCAGATGCAAATACGTTGTCTAAAAGGATCAACACGGAAAAATGAAGGACCAGCAAAGCACCTAAAAAAAACCATGCTAAGGGGAAAGTGTGGTGGAAAGACCAACGAAGCACCAGAGTGAAAAACATGAAAAATGATTAGGCAAAATGTTAAGGAACCCAAGTATGTATATAAACCCACATCAGCCTATTTCGTCAGAGAAGTACACAAATTAATCTCTCTCCCATTTCATTGCATGGTCTCCAACGTTAGGGACGTGGAGGGCTCTGCATCCTAACCCTAATTACTTCCAATTCTTCTTCTTTTCCCATCTCTTTTTCCTGCATTTTCTTTCACTTTCTCACCCTTTCGTTCTTAACAAATTAACATATATTTATCTATAGACACACACTATAGAGAAGAGAGAGCTGAGCCACATGGGGATCAAGCTTGTTGAGATTTTGGATCAAGGAGTGAGAATCGTTTGCAGGTCTTATTCTCATTGTCCACAAACTAGCCGCTTGTACTATCATCCTCCCCGACCTAACCAAGAAGACAACCAGCACCACAATCAACATTTTGGAGGCGGCGCCACCAGCTCCTATGGTGGTGCCACCACCTCATCTGGCGGTGATGCCACGAAAACAGAGGTGCTTTGTTTTTGTCCCAAGGCGGCGGCTGATACTAATGAGTCAATTATTATTTTCTCCGTTTGATTAATATTGAGGTAAAAATGTATGCCCAGATTTTGGTTAGACTTGTTTATTTGAGAGACACATCCTCTTTATATGCCTTAAAACTAAAAGAAAAAGGGAAAGGTTTATGTATTTATTCATGTTGTTCTCCAAATATGGGGTTCTCTCTTCCTTGTCATTTTTATAAACAAGTCTTTCTGCAAGTGTTCTCGCGCGCATAATATTTTTATTTTAAAACCAGCTCTCCCGATGACCTTTTTTTATTTTTTGGTTGCAATCCTTTTCTTGGGGGATGCCTTTATTCCTCTGCTTGCAAATAATATAGGATGAACTGCCAATTTAGTCCCTGAATTATCACCTCAGTGAAAATTAGGTCCCTAAACTATTTTTTCAGAAAAATCAGTCATTGAATTATAAAAATCTGCCAATTACATCCCTAATATTATATTCGAATCTACTATATTCAATTTTCCGTCAATTTAAATCACGTTACTTGCATGTGATACACATTTGAGGGTAGATTGATAGTTTTTCATAAAGAAATAGTGTATGGAGTTAACTTTGGAGGGTAAATTGGTAGTTTTTTATAAGAAATAATGTAAGTTAGCTTCAGATGGTAAATTGGATGTTAGATTCGCAACCTATATGAAATGTTAAGGGCTTATAGGCAAGAAAATAACGGTATTACACTCTAAAGTGTGACAAGTGACTTAAGTTGTTGAAAAATTGGATAAAATAGCTTTGAATATAATAGTAGGGATGAAATTAGTAATTTTTAATGAATTTAAGGACTTATTTTACCGAAAAAATAATTCAGGGACCTAATTTTCACTAAGGTGATAGTTCAGGGACTAAATCGGCACTTCACCCAATAATATATATTCATTATAGAAAATTTATAATCCAAACGTTCAATTTCTTAATTCTCACTTGAAGGTCATATCCTTGCAAAAAAATCATTCAAATAAAAAATCATTTAGTCATCTAAATGTATCATATAAATTAACGGTATAGATACCCAGTAACATATTAATGAAGAATCGACTATTTATTTAGATGACTAAACGACATCCGATTTGAATGATATTTTGTAAGAATGATTTTCAAATGAACGTTAAGAAATTGAACGATTTCGATTATAAATCTTTTTACGTTATTTGCAAGTGAGAGAATGAGCTCACTCCTCAAGAGAAATGCAACCATTATCTTTTTATTTTTTTGCTTTATATGTGCCTTTTGCTGTTGCGATACGTTGCGCCTTGTAGAACATTTGTGGTACAGTAACGTTGCATACAAAAACTCCATTAATTTGGGAAAGGGATCCTCTCCGGATCCCTTTCCATCAAATTCATCTAGTCTAGGATCCAGGCCGTTGTAATTTGATCTAACAGCTACAATTATTATAACTTTTAAAAGGATCTCCTGTTTGTAGTTGTTGGATCAAATTTCAACAGCCCGGATTCCAGACTAAGTGGATTTGGTGGAAAGGAATCCATAGAGGATCCATTTCCATTAATTTGGACTACGAAAAATCACAAAAGTCACATTTGGACTATAAAATGGGATGCATGATCACCTCACATAATAATTTGTTTCTGTTTCTTTTTACAATGTCACATGTAGACGTCACTTTTAGTGTGGATGCGTCACCACTTCATACGTCAGTGCAATGACAAATAGGTATCAACACTTTTAAACATCATATTCTCTCCTTTTTTGGAATGATAACAAAAATGTGGTTCGATTAGAAATTTGAGTTTCTATTCATATGTATTGGTTTGAAATTCTCATATCTCTTAATTATTGTAAAAATTAATTTCGATTCATGCATTTTGGTTTGAAATTCTCATCTATCCTTATATTGTAAGAATTTCAAATCTTTCCCCTCCTTCGAATAATAATAAATTTAAAAAAAAAATTGCTAACATGAAAGTAATACCCAAATGTTGTATTAATTAAGTTGTAGCTTCGACAAGTTAATTTGTTTGACCTCAATCATGCTCCTTGCCTTTTCATGTAGAAAGTAGGTTGGCTTACATATCTAACGTGTTTGGTATTCTTTTTCCTTTTTAGTGAATGTGTAGATATCCTTTGGTATTCACCTCATACACAATTTTAGTCGACAAATGATGGGTAGATTATCATGGATTCCACCTTAATTAACCCTATAATTAAGAAGGTCGTCCTGGTCATCGTGACAAGAAATATTTATGTGTTTTTAAAACACAATGTGGTACATCACATATTATAATATAAGAGGGCAACATAATTTGTATGTCTTATTTTTATAGTATATTTCTCAGTGCCCATTCACTTATATTACGAGACGTAATGTAATGTCTTGTATTCTTGGTAAACTAAAAAATATTGCATAAGTCGAAAAATTGAAAGAACAAAAATCTTGTTGCTAGAAGTTTTGCATCTTCCCAATCATCACAATAGTATAGTTTCCCTTTAAATTGTGTTGTCATCTCTCAAAGAAAGAAAAAATTCTCATGAACAGATACCACCCACTAGTTATGTGGTTGAGTTTGTGCTTGAAGTTTTGCAATCTTTAATCTGTCACCAGTCATGATCGGCGAGTATCAAATCAAGATTTAATCAGTCATGAATGTTGATTGATCAGTTCAAGAAAAAAAAAAAAATATATATATATATATACTATCTTATGCTAGAAGCTCAGATATCCTCTAGAATTCTTCTAATTTGATATAGCTATCATCATATCTTAAAAAGACTTACTCTTGACTAGTATAAATACCCACATCTACAGCATATCTCTGGTAAGCTTTCATACACATACTTTGTTTATAAACCATTGCTTGAGTTCTAAATTATAAACTGACTTGGTCGTCGAATAGCTTTTAAATGGTACCACATCGCCCCTTCATTTATATTATGAGACGTAATGTGCTGCCTTTACATAGTCAAAAATTGAAAGGACAAAAATCTTAGTGGTTGAAGTTTTGCATATTCCCAATCATCACAAAAGTAGTATAGTTTCCTTTTATATTTGCGTTTTTCATCTCAAAAAGAATCTCAAGAAGGACAAACAAAATCTCATGAGCAGAAACCACCCACTAGTTAATGAACTTATGTGGCTGAGGACCTTGAGGTTGTGGGAGTATGATTTTCTCACCTCCTAGTCTCCCTTCTCTTTTCTCCTCTGCTATTTTAATGGTTAAGGTTAAGCTACGTGAACATTTTGTGTTAATTTTTTAATAGTCAGAAGAAGATAAAAAGCAATTTGTGAGAGGAGAGGAGGGAAGAGGATGAGAATAGGAGGGGAGAGAATCCTACTCCGAGGTTGTGAGGTTGGCCAATCTTTTTCTGTCACCGGTCACGATCAACGAGTATCGAGTCAAGCTTTACTCAGTCATGATTTATAATTTATTATTATTAAGAAAGCGAAGAGTTCCGAATCAAGGATGTTTGGTAGAAACTCAATACATATCCACTAAATATTGAACTCGCTAGGATATTAGACCACATGTAGAACAATAGTATCTCAGATTAATCGATCAATTCCCTTAATATAGTGGTTTGCATAGTATTAAAATGATTGGTTCCGTTGCGAGGTTAGACTTAATCCTAAACTCACGAAGCACACCCAAATCTTTCGGAATAAAACTTGTAATTGTCGAATTGTTTATATAATTTACCAAAAAAATAAGTAAGAAATACTAATCATTATACATAAGACACAAAATTAAGGATGACCAAGGCAAAACAGTAATTACACTCAAATTAAAAGGCATAAATGGAGGACACTGCCAGTAAAGCTAGATAAGCGAGGAGTGGGCTTAAAGAAGGCGTTGGTGTGAAAAATTGTAACCGTTTGTTAAAGCCGCGGCGAACTTGTCACGCATATTTAGACGCTCAGTCAGTCTTGACGCGTTTCCCGGTATATTTGGAAACTGTGGTGGAAAACTGAACACGCTTTTATAAATTATCTTTATTGCACAAAAGGTCCTGATAGTTTCTTATATTTATATATTTGTGTTGTCTACTTATTTAATTGGAGAGTTGTCCCCTTTCAATATTTTGTTTTTCAATTCGGGAAAATTGTAGCAGTGTATGTATGTAGACAATTGACTAAAAATGTATTTTAATTGAGAACATGGGACTTGATTAAATTAATAATTTAGATTGGAGAGGGTACTATAATAATGTCTATGTTCTTCGTACAATATTTAGTATTTCACTAGTTGAGATTTAGTTATTGTCCAACTTAATTGTAGTCATCTATTTATTGGATTTTTGGTCCGGCTGTTCATATGACATGAAATATTATTTCATATTTCAATATGGAATTCCTAAAAAAAAATTATAATCATCTTGTTTCACATATAAAAAAAATATATCGTGCGAAAAGAGATAACTTATAAATGTGAATAGAGTTTTAGACTCAACCTACTTTCTTTTGAAGAATATATATTAATCTGAACCCAACTTATGAATTAAGTTAACCTTTAACTATTAAGAATATTCTTCTAGACTCAACCTATCTGTAGTTTGGCTCGTTTTGAAGTGTTCATGTTCAATATGCATTAATTTATTAGATCCAAGGTCTAAAATATCGATGATATCGGAAATATCGGTAGTCCAAAAACACGGAAATTTCGATAGAAATATCGGGATATTATCGATATTGATAAAAATTGAATAAAAACCATGAAATTGTAAGAAAAACTTGGAAATTTTTATTGAAACTTTGCAGGATGTTTATTTAGTCAATTATCTATTAGTTTATCACAAAAAATTAGAAGGAAATGCATTGCATGATAGATTTAACTTATTTAAGTTGATTATATAGCGAGCTGGCAAACATTGTGAGTGTAGAAAATATGTAGTAATTAATGAAAGAAGTTTAAATACACCATAATTATTTATATATAATGAATTAGTACAATATTTTACACTTTATACATTGCATGGTAAGATACATGAGTGACTTAACAAGATCTAAAATATCGATGATATCGGAAATATCAGTAGTCCAAAAAAATATCGGTAGTCCAAAAACACGGAAATTTCGATGGAAATATCGGGATATTATGGATATTTTAGACCATGATTAGATCCAACTGTATTATTGTTGATGTAAGCAATCAAATAGAACGCATTTTTTGCTCACCCCTTAGGGCGGGGACGCTGCTCACCACTCTAAAGTGGGGGTCTTACTCAATACTCATTGGTTATCGTTAGATTAGTTTGAATTAATTGATTTAAATAGAATTTCGTAATTTATATTAATCTAACGGTTATTAATTGGATGATGAGCATCACCTACATAATAGGAGCAGCGTACAAAACAAACTTTATGATATTAATACAATTCTTATTACATTCTTTCCTTTGATTTTTTTTATATTTATTCATTTGTGAAAAATTAAAGTGAATAAAATTCACACGAGTCATGACCAACTAATTCCACCTAGTATTACATTCGTTTTGTATTCGTAACACAACTAGTACTAAGAATTACAAAAGTATGATAAAATTCCATACCAAATAATGGTTACAGAAAAATATCCAATAAACGAAGGGACTGAGATGCAAATACGTGGCAAACAAAGGACCAATACGCAAAGTACGAGTCAAGGCCCAACGAAGCGCCCGAATAAACCCGACAGGCAAAAGTATCGAAAGGAAAGGCCAACGAAGCACCTAATATACAAAAAAAAAACAAAATTAAAAAAATTAAAAATTAGGGCAGGGAAAACGTGAAGGGAGAGGCAGCAACTATATAAACAAAGCCAAACGAACATCTCTGCCGTCAGAGAAGTTCACAAATCTCTTTCTTCGAAATTTTATGGGCTGCAACGTTTGGGACGTTTTCTGAATCCCAAACCCTAACCCTAATTTCAGTTTTCCTTCCTTCCTACTCTCTCTTCTCCATTTTCTTCATTTTAGACAGAGAAAGTAGAGAGAGAAACAGATATACTGTTGAGATTTGATTGATTTTAGAGAGAGAGAGGAAGGAAGATATGGGGATAAAGCTGGTGGAGATTTTGGACCAAGGAGTCAGGATCGTCGCCAGATCTTATTCTCATTGCCCTCAGACCAGCCGCATGTACTACCATCCTCCTCCGCCCAGCCATGAAGACCACCACCATCATAGGCACCACAATCTTCACAGCGGCGGCGCCACCAGTTCCGGAGGAGGCGATGTCGTGACGGCCCAGATGCGTTGTTTCGGTGCCAAGGCAGCGGGTGCTGGTTCTGATACCAATGAATATATTCTTTTCTCTGTTTGATTATTATTAATGCTGAAGCAAAATGTATGCAAACAGAGATTTTGGATATTATTATTGGAAAGGAACAAAAATACCGCGGTTTTTTTTTATTCCATTTTTTGTTTATTTGTGAAATTAAATCTCATTGAATTGAAATTACGGTGGATGAGGAATTTGTTGATGTTTATTTTTAGACATGATTTTATACATATTAGCTAGAGCAGACGGGGTTCTATTCATATTAGCTAAGAGCAGATGAGCTTTTAAATCCCGTTGGTGCACTCGAATTTGAAACAATTGAAAAAAGAAGTGCCATGAACACATGTTCACATGTTTTTTTTTATCTTCCACCACCCTTGTTAATTTTGTTCAATTATCTTCAATTTATTCGATCGTCGATAAAATACATGGACATTCCAGTGGAAATTATGCACTTATTACACAAAAAACCCTTAGAGGAAGGGCAAGGCAAGGGGGACAACAGGTAGGGGAAATGGAAGTTTGGGCTCTCGTGGGACTTGGTGTTGCTCGTATTTTACAAGAGATGCTTACGTATAAATCTGATCATATTAGAGCTCATCAAGAAATATTTTGTCACATCCCGGCCCGGGCCGCCACCACATCCCGGGCTCTACTCCACCGTAGCACGATATTGTCCGCTTTGGGCCCCAACCACGCCCTCACGGATTTGTTTTTGGGAACTCACGAGCAACTTCCCAATGGGTCACCCATCCTGGGAGTGCTCTCGCGCGCTACTCGCTTAACTTCGGAGTTCCTACGGAACCCGAAGCCAGTGAGCTCCCAAAAGGCCTCGTGCTAGGTAAGGATGGGAATATACATATAAGGATCACTCCCCTGGGCGATGTGGGATCTCACAATCCACCCCCCTTAGGGGCCCGACGTCCTCGTCGGCACACCACGACCAAGGTTAGGCTCTGATACCAAATTGTCACATCCCGGCCCGGGCCGCCACCACATCCCGGGCTCTACTCCACCGTAGCACGATATTGTCCGCTTTGGGCCCCAACCACGCCCTCACGGATTTGTTTTTGGGAACTCACGAGCAACTTCCCAATGGGTCACCCATCCTGGGAGTGCTCTCGCGCGCTACTCGCTTAACTTCGGAGTTCCCATGGAACCCGAAGCCAGTGAGCTCCCAAAAGGCCTCGCGCTAGGTAGGGATGGGAGTATATATAAGGATCACTCCCCTGGGCGATGTGGGATCTCACATATTTGGTACTACAATTATTAGAGGAACAATACCTAAACCCGAGAAAGATCTAGAATCTTTTCGATTGGTCGTTTGTTAATTTTTGTCCATTGACCTTCAATTGTGTGTGAGAGTAAAAAATTAGTGTGTAGATAGTAACACCCTTAAAAATTGCAAATACAAAACAAAATTCCAATTTTCTCTTCTAAGTTCTAGTTTATTCAAGTGTTATTTCACCAAAAATTAAATATAGGTTTATTAACCAAAATGGTCTCTGAAATTGACATAATTCCTTACTTTGGTTTCTGAGATTTGAAATATATAGAACTAGACATTGAGTTTGTTCACAATCAATCATTTTAGTCCTACCGTGTAAAATTTTGATACATAAGGGCCAAAATAACAAAAATAATCTTAATTTAATAAACAATAGACCAAAATGATTAGACAAAAGTTGAAGGTATTTTTGTCATTTTATCATAACTTAATGAAGACTTTTCACGAAAAGACCAAAATGATTGATGATGGACAATGTCAATGACCAATTATATCGATCTTAAACATCAGGGGCCAAAGTGAGGAGTTATGCTAATTCAGAAATCATTTTAATTAAAAAGCCTTAAACATAATAATTTTTTTTAGTACAACGATATACATTATGGGGATGGAGCGTTCAGCTAAGCCACACAATGTGCAACCTAATTTGGTTTCAAATTCTCCATCCACGAGATTCAAACCTAAGACATCTCATTTACAAGTAAAAAAGAATAATGCCAGACCATGGTATTAGTGGTTTAAACATAATAATTGAATCCACTAAAATTCATGAAAAGATAAATGGAGTGAGGATCCTCGCTGAGGATTCTGAGGATTCTCAAATCACATCCTTTCATTGTACATCGTGAGGTTAGAAATCATTGTAAACTTTTTTTATTTAAAATTGAATATAAACAATACCGGACAAAAACTGACCGCACGATGTACGATAAACGATGAACAGATGTGATTGGAGGATTACCGGAATCCTCACAAAGAGGATCCAGCGAGGATTCTCTCTCAGATAAATGGCTCAAGGGTGCATAGAATGATATGATTAGTTTATTTTGTGGCTAGGTTGTTTAAAAAAAAAATATTTAAAAACAGAATAAGCTAGTGATCTTGTCATGACAGTCCCTCTTTTTAAGGGCTGGAGAAACTCACCAAGGCATTTCAGCCTTTTTTGGCAACCACCGTGCGATTCACTAGCATCGTGAATCTAACCTAGAATGTGTTGTGTGAGATACAGGTCATGAAGTTATTTCCAACCACTAAGTCATTCCATAGTAGTTTTTGACCTTTATCAAATAATTGGTGTTACAAAATTGATCTTTAATTTTTATTCAGCTTATTTACATCTTATGTTATCATAAACCAGTTTGTTGATAGGACGACAGAGTTGAGAAAATAAAAGAGTTTAATTAATTAATTAATTGTTAAACAATTTTTCAAATTTTACGATTGCGACTTGTGAACATTAACCATATTTTTGGACTGGTCGTATCGTATGTCACTGGGATTAAAATAACGAAGGGGACCCAGGCCGATTGAGAGTCTTGAACAGCCAAAAGTTGGTCAAAATAATTATTTACGACAACGGAACTATATAAGAAATTTGTAATTTAAGCGGTTAGTTAAGAATAAATTTTTATTCATAAACAACTAAGAGGTGTTTGACGACCGATCTTTTCAATTGTTATTTTTGTTTCAAGTGGAAATTTGTTTAGTAACCTATTTCAGTTTTTAATTTAAGATAAAACTGATACATAGTTTCAGATAAAAACAAATACATAGTTTCAGATAAAAATATTTCAAGAAATGAAAACGTTAATAGACAAGTTTTCAAATATTTTTTTTAAATGAAAACAAAAAATTTAGTTATCAAATGGCCTTAAGTGTTAGATTACTTTTGGTGTATAAGTTTGTATTATAATTTATTTTAATTGAATATAATTTAGAGCGCAATGGGGTTAAGCCAGTTTAATATGTGCGTCAACTGGCCATTTATGTGCTTCCCTTGCACTTATCCATCATGCAAGAAGGGCAAATCTTAGCCATCTTTGTGCCTCTCCACTCATTTAAGAGTTGCCATATACCTGGTAGGGGGTTGGGCAATATATGCCGAGTCCTAGTCGGCCTGAATAGAAAGATTTTGAGACTCAAGAGGTGTTTTAGGCCATCTCCAACCGATGGCTGGCCAGAGGGCTCGTTTGAGCCCTCTGACTCTCCAAGATTCTCCAAGATATTAATATTTTAATGAACAGTACATGGCCATATTTGCTTTCGTCTCCAACCGAGGGCCAGAGGGCTCGTTTTAGCCATGTCACAAAAAACCGTCTCCAACCGAGGGTCAAAGGGCCATAGGGCCAAACATAATTTATTATTTTAAAGCTACAATTTAAATTCAAATCCAACGGCTAAGAGGCGCTATAGAATGATACGTTCTCGTGCCACAAACAAGTATCTATAACAGGATCTTGTTGCACATCTTTGGGCCAAAAGAAGCCTCGAGTAGGCGTTTACGTTTTATGTTTTTAAATGTTTTTAAAAATATTGTTTAAGTTTCATGTTGTTAAATGTTTTTTTTATGTTGTATAATTTTTATGTTGGTTAATGTTATTTAATGTTGTTTCATATTGTTTAATGTTGTTTCATGTTACTTAATTTAATTTAATATTGTATAATGGCCTAGGAAGTTATAGGAAAAAAATAGAATTAAAAAAAATTCAAACAAATTTTGTAAAATAGAAGTTATAGGAAGTTATAGAAAAAAAAGAAAAAAAATAAGGTTTAAATTGAAGTTATAGAAAAAAAAAAAGGTTAAATTGAAGTTGTAGAAAAAAAAAAGAAAAAAAAAAGGTTTAAATTGAAGTTATAGAAAAAAAAAGGTTTAAATTCATAAAAAATAAAATAAATAAATAAATAAAAAAAAACTGAAGCAACGGCTAGTGAGTCAACTAGCCGTTAGAATTCAAAAATTCAAACTATTGTTGTCGGCAATACTAATTAATTAAAAAAAAATTCAAACTGCCTTAATGCTGTCGGTTTTAACCGACAGCAATGAAAAAGCTTAAAAAAAAAACAGCCAGCCCTCCAGCCCTCTCCGATTCCGTGGGGCCCTCCCAGATTCCAGAGCCCTCTGGCCTAGCCCTCGGTTGGAGACGGTTTTAGGGCCATTTTCGGCCCTCTGGACCTCTGGACCCTTCGGTTGGAGATGGCCTTAGAACCTTTGTCATGTCAACTCATGGATGGATGAAGTTGCTCTAAGAAAAATTATTCCTTTTTTTTAATACTTGACAAATATTATGGTTTATATTTTTTTTTACAAGCTATATTATTAATTTAAACTAGACTAAAATGAAAAAAAGAATTTGAACACGAAATGTAGTAAATTGAAGAGAAATGTTCTATCCACCAATGCAACTTCAAGAATATTACATATCATAGGTTATGCAAATTTCATACTTGTAACATGAAACCGGCTTTGCTTTGACGAATTGGTTCATTAGGGGAATAACCACGGTACATATATTTATTTAATACATTCACAATCTAACGATTATACATAAACATTCAAGGACCTTAGAAATGGGATAAAAAATTGCATTTGCACCACTGTACTACATATGTTACAAATATATGATTCTGGGAAGTGATCAATGTTGGCACCAAACAAAAAGAACTAAAGTGGAGTTCATTGGTTTTTCCAAAAAAAGTTGAGTTCATTGGGCTGATGACATTTATCAAGCTTTAGCAAGAAAAGGGAGACCTCCTCAACTTTGAACTGGACTGCCAATTCCAATTGGCTCCCTTTTCTGGCCTTTTCGAGAATAAGAAAGGCATATGCTAGGCATGCAATTTGATTCCAATTTCTAGAAGACTAAAATTTGTTCGTTGAATACCAACCAATTTTTTTGTCACTTTAGCTGAGTTCTTTCCAGTTAGAGCATTTTACATTTTTTTTTTTTAAATTCACTTGTTAAAGACTGCTTAATAATTATTTTGTGTGTGTATGTTTGTGTGTGTGTGTGTGTGTTTTTTTTTTGTGCTTTGTTTGCTTTTAGTTTTCAATATAAGTCATTGATAACATTACACCTTAGAGAATAACACTTCAAACTAATGAGAGAATGGCACAAGAAAAACTTAACACAACTAAAAATGAATTAGAGCATGATTAACATATGAGAGGATTTGTTTTCCTCCAATTGAGCTCTTGAAGTGCTTGTGTTATGTTTTCCAGCCCCTTGATGAATTGTTCTAAGTCTATTTGGTGGGCCCGTTGAGATAAGTTTCGATTAATGAAAATGAATTGACTCCAGTCTATTGTTTATTGTGTCAAAATATGAGATGAACATGACTATACATGATGAGTTATGGATAATCCATCCTTATACATGAGTTCTAAGTCTCTTATTTACATGTCTCAGTCAATCTAATTATATTTCTAAGGCCCAATCTCATTCAGCATACCAAATATACCATAAAAACTTTGTAAGTTAAGCGGTTACAAATAAATGTTTATGCAGAAAGAATTACGAGGTGTTTAATAGTATATAAATTAGAGGGCGCTGAGGTTAGGCCAATTTAATATGCATGAGATGATATATAGATTAGGTCAATTGATCATCTATGTGTGCCCCTTGCACTTTAGTGCACCCCTTTTCTATAGACTAAGATTATCTAAAATATCCGTTTTATTAAAAGAAAAATTGTGCGACAGTAAATTAGAATCCCCTACAGTTTTTCTATATCATTTAGATTAAACATCTGTGTCATTTTAAAATTTGATTAAAGTACTTTAACCAATAACCACCTCAAGCTAAATTACATGTCATTATTATATCTTTTAAAATTAAAATAATTTTTGAATTTATCCTTTTATTTGCATGATGCACTTTTCCTTATTTAGTGGAGATATTAGTAATTAAACTATATTTTCTCTTCCAAATATGTTTTTTTTATCACAATTTCTTTTTTTGTTATGCAAACATTTAATATTATTTCTTTTTTCAAATGGTTTTTTTTTATCAAATAGTTGGTGATCAACATAAAAGCTCCGTGTAATTTTTTCAATTTTTTTGTAAAATTATATTTTTGTTGTTGTTTTTTTTAAGTATAGTTGTTGACGAATTATTATTAGGTACAATACATTATGTATATATTATCTGCGGGTACGTTTGAAGTTACAAAAATCATTCTTTGGTACGTTTGATTTGATTTGATACATATTATCTATGTTTTCATACTTTAGATATATTTGAGTTTTTATTTAATTCTACTACAAGCGATATTATTATTCTAAACTAAACTAAGGGGAGGAAAGAGCTTTGAACACAAAATATAGTGAATTAAAGAGAAATGTTGTATCCACCGGTGCAATCAATTCCTTGCAAGAATGAATATAAGAGTATGTGGTCCAATATCCTAATGGATAGGATGTTGGGTTTTCACCCACCCGTCCATGGGTTTGAAACTCTTCCTTTTCATAAATTCTTGTAATAGGTTCGAACATTTCACATTCCTCTTAACGATAATAACTTGAAAAATAAAAAAATAAAAAAAACGTAAACATTTTTTTTTAAAGTCAAAAATTCACATTGTGAAATGGAAGCCAATAAACTTTGTACTGTCTTCTTGTGAAAAATATAATTAAATAATCAAATAATCAAATAAGTGCTTATTTCTCGGAGCGCTATCATGGTTCGGATCAAATTTGTTCAACCGTCGGATGGGTCTTGTAGTTGTTTTCTTGGTCGTAGTTCTAACCTGAAAAGGTGAACTATGCAAACCCGCAAAATCATATCTCTATATATATATATATAAAGTCTGTTATTTATACCTAATTTGGCGAATAACAAACATATATACAGGTACATGAACGAAATTTAAATTTGTCCATTTCTAGTTTTATGTAGTTTCCTTGTATGCTTGAATGGTACAAGAATTACAACAACTCAAGAACAATGAGTATAAAAAGGTATCCTTGGCCTTCTGGAATTTCAGAAGCTCTTTTTTGCAGAGTAAATAGGTTAAGTTTTCGAAAATGAAGTCGAATACTGGTGTCGCCCGTACAAGCTCTGTGGTGATGATGATGATGGTTTTTCTGCTAGTCAGTGAGCATGTCGTCGCAAACGAAAAATGTCTTCAAGAATGCTACGGCGCCTGTAGTTTCCCTTGGGCTGCAGAATGTTACGAACGATGTAAAAGAAAGTGTGGAAATACTCAGCCTCAAAGTCTCGTGGATCAGGTTATTCAGTACTGCAAACTGGGTTGCTCACTTCGCCAATGTTCCAAATATAAAAATGGTACGTGCCCTCTCTTTTCATGCGTACTCGTTTTTTTCCTTCACACGTTAAAGATTTCTACCTTTAGCAATGCTCCATTTTTCCTTCACACGGTTTTTATCCTTGTGGATGCTCCTGTTTGCTTATGTCACTTGATTATCCTTTGATGTATTGTTCAAATGTCATAAATAATAAAATATATGTGCATGTATGGAGGAAAATGATGCGCGAGATTCAGATTCCTTTTCAAAATCAGAAAATTCTATTCCAATTCTTGAAAATGATTACTTTTTGAATAAACATTGTCTAAGATTAAAAACTAACTATAGTCCTTGGTATTTAATTTTAGTTTTCGAATATTAACTAGGTTGTAATAATTATTGAGTTTTTTGTGTGTAGGTCATATATTGATTCCCATAAACAATAAAAATATTATTTATCATTGAAAATTATTAAGTTCCCATGATAAAAAAATTCATATATTGTCACCGATTTATTTCTACCGAAACTTAAGTAATGGTACTTCCCTACCTATGAGTTTTTTAAATATAAATTGTTGTTGTTTTGTTGTTGGCTTTAATATGATTGGAGCACACAAAAAAATACATTAATTATGGATAAGTAAGAATTTCGGATCGTAAGTTTATTAATTAGTCTCTGAGATTTGCATAACTTCTCACTTTGATCCCTGAGATTTGAAATCAATAGAATTGATCCCTAAGTTTGTCCACCATCAATCATTTTGGTACTTTCGTGAAAATTCTTCATTAAAAGAATAAAAAGATCAAAATACCTTTAATTTTTGTCAAATCTTTTTTACCCATTGTTTATTAAATTGAGGGTATATTTGTCATTTTGATCCTTATTTAACATAATTTTGCACGGAAGGTTCAAAATGATTGATGGTAGACAATCTCAATGACCACTTTTATTGATTTCAAATCTTAGGGACCAAAGTGATGTGTTATGCAAATCTCAATGACCATTTTGGTTAAAAAAAGACCTTACTTAAATATGATAATTCTTAAAAATAGGGACTTAAATTAGATTTCAAAAGTCATTCAGGTTAAAATCTAAATAAATCTTATTTAAGTCATAAAATCCCATTTCAAAATTTCCATTTCTTCATTTTTTTCTATTCTTATTTGTTGTATTTTTTTCATGGCAGACAAATCAAAAAGGGTAAGCTGCGTGGGTCACTGCTCCAACAAATACTGCAATATCAAACATCTTAATTAGACGCAGTCCATGACTTTACACGATTGCTAGAGCAAAAAATCCTTGTTATCCTTCATATAAATCTTTGACGTAATAGTATTCAAATAAATCTGGCTATTAGGGTTTCAAAAAATTATCAATCTTTTTGTTCCAGAGACTTTTGTATTTTTGTATTTTTTGGTATCTCCATACCATCCATGCTTGCATTCTACAATTTGTGATAAGAACTAACAACTTAAACGAATTAAAAATAGAGATTATATTTTGCTAAACTTTTAGAGAGACAAACTTGTTTGGTAAAGTTTTAGAGAGATGGGTTAAATGGTCCAACACCGATATTGTACTCAACCACATGTAGCCCAAGATGTGTGGGATTTATCCTAAAGGGCATCAGTAGATTAGAAATGAAACCATTTATATATAAATTGTAGTAGTGTTGTCAAATCTCTAACGCAGGATTTCCAACTTATTTTGTTTACCACATTGTACTCACTTTTCTAATAGGAATGAAACTCTTATTGGTGGAACCTACGTACCAACATTAGAGAGATCGTGATGCAATATGACATAATTGTTGAACTCTAGCAATACTCATCATGGATGCACTTATTTTTTTAGTAATAAATCGGTACATGCTCTTATATTATTTGGTGGCTCTAACATTAGTTTAAGCGCCTTGACTTCATCGTGTTGTTGCTCTGTTACTTGTAGTCTTGGCGTCAAACTCGATTTTGCAGCTTGAAGCTCTTACAACAATCATATTTCAGTATGAATCTTCCTAGCTCTTCGCATCTTAGATTAATTTTAAACAATCCTTTATATAGCAAATGGAAGATATAATACATTAACTAAAGCTAACTACAATACCACAAATTATCATTTGCCCGACCAAACAAATTTCGTCTGGCATAACCGGCGAAATAAAATTTTTCATCGGGTAAAAGTTGTCAACGTTTTTCTTTTCCAGAGACCTTTGCCCAATGAAAATAGGTCGACGAGTAAAATAACAGTCGTCGGGCTACGTATTCGTGCCAAGGAAAAAAAACTGGTGCGTAATATGCCACCTTTTGTGTGACAAACCCTTCAAGTTTTGTCGGGCAAATGTATATTTTTATTTGTTTGCGAATGTTTTGTCGGGCAACGTCTTATGGCTACATTGCACATTGATTTATAGTGTGTGAAACAGACTTGATACTTTATGCCTTCTTTTGAATTGAATATAATGTTTTACTGAAAATATTCTGTTCCTCATAGAATGTGAAAGGGAAATAATTTAAGGACATTGAGTAATGTTAAGTAGCTCAAATTTTTTAAATAAATTTGAAAACCATGTGATGTGTCATTAATATGAAATAAATATAGTAATCAATATTTGAATAATAATTTAACCATCAGCAATCACGTCAATAACTTATGAAATTTATTCTAAATTGTTGATCTACTTAACATTATCCGAAAAAAAATGTCTTGTATCAGATTAAATTCAATTAAAAATAAATAAAATATGAAGGCAGCATGTTTCTTTGTGGATCCCGTGACCATAATAGATCTGCTTTAATTTTGCACATGGTGCTGGAGAACAAGTCCAAACTCCCACGTGGTATAGCACGTGACCGAGGCCCAGAAAAAAGAAATAATATTAAAAATAATTAATTCTTCGCTGTCTGTATCCAAATAAAGATGCAAAATAAACTCACAGGAAATTAAAACACAAAACAACAAACAAGCAACTTAGACAACACTCAAGTCAGGTAGCATATCTAACATACTTCTGCAAATCCCCTTGCAGGTTAAACTAGTCTGCACTACCAATCTACTGACTCTCCTCCGTAAGAGGCTTTCGAGCCAGGAAGAAATACATCGGTGTGAAAATCTCTTTCCTGAAAGACATTCATTAGGATAATCAATGTCAGTAGCCAATACATGCATGCTTCTAGAGCAAATCATAGAGTTCTAGCTTAAATAGGCATTCGTCGTTCTAGTCCAACTCTATATTTATGGAGTCAGGGCGGCCTGTCTATTCGTGCTTGATTCACAGAACAAGATGCCACATATTTGAGCAAACTTACTTTTGCCCAATGAGGTGGATGAAGGTTCAGAAGAGAGAAACACGCTGAAAAGAAAGAACACTTACTTTCCGCCTTCGACTAGCCCTACAGCTGCTTTCTCCAGAAAATCTTGAACTCTTTGGCTTCCTGCTGGTGCAAATCCAATATATTCTAAAACCTTGACCTACAAAAAATAAAATTTAAAATTATATAAGTCAGGCACTAATCCCTGTGCTTATTGTATTTAGCACAGAAGTATTCAGTATTCCACAACGCATCATAAGAAAGTGGCTCAACAATTCATTGAATGACCACCATATTCAAGCTCTTACCAAGTTTCTAGTAACAAATCGCCCAGCAGCAGTTAGACGAAAGCTACTAAGTGAAATCCGACTTTTGTCCAAAGGCAAGTACCATGGAAGAGGTGAGTCCACCGCAAGATCTTTCTCCCATATGACCTATGCTCACAATGAAAAGAAAATATTAAGTCAATCTCTTTTCTCTTGCATAGATTTCAAAAAGAAGTAAAAACCTCCTACTGACCTCAAAACCTGCTTGTTTCAAAGCTTCAAGACACTTTCCTGTCAATCTGATGTCCGGAAGGCCATCACCAATCTCAATTTCTGCCTGTGGCAATGAAGTTCTTTTATATATATTCACAATCTAGAAAATCGTTCAAAAGTAAATCAAGTATCTATCAACAGATCGATTTTATGCTTTTGGTCTCTCTTACCTTGATTTTTTGATGTTCTTGGTTATCAGGATCAAATGCATCGGTCATGCACCACTCATATGCAGCAAAACATTGACCGGGTTTTAATACTCTGTAAATCTCCTTGTAGCACCCATACTATCCAGGACAGATGGAAACGTTAAGCCAACAGAAAACTAGGTGGAAGATAATGATGAACTAACTTAAAGAGCCCGAAGGTTTCCAGCCACAAGAATGACTTACTGCATCTGGTGCATGGCAGGTTGCTTCAATGGCATATACCGCATCAAATGAATTTTCAGGGAAAGGTAGTTTCATGAAGTCAGCCTGCACTATTTATAAAGTGCAAAGAATGAGATCTATAACATAAACCAGTTCTCTCCACATTCTCCTTTGTATTACTGCAAGAAAAAAAGAAGGTACTTTCTACGATGAACAAGAACATCATATACAATGCTACCAACCTTAACAAAGTTGCAGGTCTTGTCCACTCCTACGCTACGGCTTAGTTCCTACAGAGCAAACAAAATCATGATGGTATTAGGCCACTTTGAAACTGAAGTATTCCAGTAGTCATTCTAATATAAATAAATAAATAAATCATTTAGGCTTCATAATTTTCAATTGGACAAAAGGATTATCTTAAGAAACCATCAAGACTGGCCATTGATTATGTTCATTATTCAAAACAAATCGTCGCCGGTATACATAGGTTTATCTACCTTTCCTCTTGTGATCTGATACTCGTTGTTGTTCAACCCAGTAATTGATGTTGAGCTGCACAAACCACCACAGAAAATCTTTGTGAACATAGAGATTCTTCTTGAACAATATATCACTAAACTCTAAATTTTAGACTTGACATCAGCATAACTAGTACAGATCACAATGGCATCATCTTACATATTGAATAAACCATACGCATAATAGGAGGTCTTCCAATAAGGTGTTTTCAGTCCAACCCAGCGGTAAATTTAATATTCATAACTAAAACAACCTATAAAATTTATCTTCAGTATAAAGGATAGTCTGGATATGCCACTTCGTATTCAAATATTACAGCCATGAGAATGCTGTCCATCAACTAAAACCTAAATTAAAGAAATGGCACTCACCTGAAGCGAGATATTTCTCTCAGTGGTCCACCAATTCCACAACCTACATCCAAAACCTAAAACAAAAAATACAGAAAACTAAGTCAACAATTTGAAGTTTTGAACCAAATCATAAAAGAATCTTTCTCTTGCTAATCTATATTCCATAAAGTCTAATTTGGAAGACTAACTTTCTGCCCAGGTTTGAGTCCTAGTTGTAAAGCAAGGAAGTGTTCATGTCGCTTGATACTCTCTCGAAGAGACTCCCCATTCCATCTGCAAGAGAGCAATACATCCATCAGAAACTCTTATAAAAGATACAATGTTTTCATTGCTTGCATGTGAAGATATGAAGAAAAAAGAGGAACCTGGGTGCAAAGTGGAACGACTCTCCCCAACCATACTCATAAAAGCTTGTAACAAGATCATAGTATTTATTAACCTGAAATCCCAATGAACCAATTTAGTGAAGTAGGACATCCCAAGCTTGAACCGAAATGTCATCAGATTAAATTGACAACAATGAGCCATTAAATCTTTATACTCAAAAGACATTGCAAAGGCCAACTTTCCCATATAGACATAATACAATGTATCTTAATTATCATAAAAGTTAATATCTCGTGCAAAATGCAAAAGTAACCACACAACTTGCCATTATCTTGAGTCTTATCACATAACTAGGTCAATAACATCATCGGGAAACAGAACATTTTTCCCTGTGGTGATTCTGGTGAATAGTAGAACCAACAGAGAAAATCACAATCCCTAGGAGATCAATGATCCCAAACAAGAAAATATAGTTGAAAAAACAGAAAGAAAAAAATAAGACATTAAATCAGGTATAACCAGGAGGGAACAAAGTATGCAGCTTATTAGCAAGAGAGGCTTGTATACCGACAATCCTCAGAAGACAAATGGTTGATACAAGAGTCTATCTTACCATGTCAGTGTAGTTGGACTTCCTTGCTTCCTCTTCCCCTCCATAACAAACATGATACTTCTCATACCTGAACCATTACTCAATAAACTGAGATTACAACCACATATGCCATAACATCTGCAAAAACTCAAGTTACATTATTTCACACGACATCCCAAAACAATTTCTAGGAACTTTGCATTGCCATGTATGAGAAGAGTACATGTTTGGCTACAACTTACATGTAATCATTTCACAAAATTTAACTTTCAAATTCTTGTTGTGTCACCACACAAACAAAGGATCAGGAATTCAAGCCATGCAACTTGATAAATATGTAAAAAGCTTTATTGATTTAAATTCTAATCAATATTCTGGCATATTATCATCAAATTCAGTCAACATTCAAGTTAGCAAAATTGAAGATGAGAGCTTCGTAGCCATACTACAACTGCTCCCAAAGGAGAACTTCATTGCCATACTACAAATTTTCTTGAAGTGGTTCTTTCCAAGAATTCCGAACTTTTCATCTCCATTACATGCATAATTCATAAGTGAAAATTCTAAACCCACTGTATATTTTTCATTTTATATTCATTTAAAGGATAACAACCATTAATATAATTATAACAGAATTAGTACTGCTTCCATACTTTCAATTTCTATTAGTAGGACAGAAAAAAATATTAAGTACTTAATTGTCATAATTCGTGAATTCCCAGGCAAAAAAAATATATATATAGAAAAGGAAAATGTAACTACAAAACAAAACTTCCAAACCTTACAAGTAGTACCAAATATCCATCTCATACATTCAAATAGAAAGCTTTACTCTTTGGTTAGTTAGTTCTGACATAAAAGGACATCACAACCAACATTGAAACCTCACCAAACACATCACCAGTTCCTCCACTTACCAAGTGCCAGATCAAAGTTACTGCAAGTTTCCCAGAACCCAATTTTTTTTTCCCTAATTGTTTTAGGGTAACCAATTAAAAAAAAATAAAGAAGGAAACTTTGGAACCTATGTGAAATGGGACCATTAAAATGCTTTCAAGGCACTGAGTCTACTTCCTACCACATCCATAACGTGCAAGTGACTTCTCTAGCAGTCTCCCATCACATGTTGTATGGACATCTCAGACTTCCCCATAACTCACGTGACTCTACAGACATTCCCAGATATGTACCACTAAACACTGCCTTCTTCACAAAATCTACAGATCATTAATTTACTTTTTATTTTTCTATGACAACTGATAATTGAGATTAGCCTTGATTTGATTGTGATTAGTTAGCCCAAGTCGAAATTAGTATTAATCCACCCTCTGAATCCGAGTTCCAATCTCTATGACTTGACATCTGATAATTGAGATTAGCCTTGATTTGATTGTGCTTACTTACTAGCCCACATCAAGATTAGCATTAATCCACCCTTTGAACCCGAGTTCGAATCCCTCTCCCCGTAGTTTTAAGTAAATTTAGTGTAGTTTTTCTATCGTATGCTAAAAGAAAAAGAAATTAGCATTAATCCCATAAAAAATTAAGATTTTTCTAAACATCATGGTAAGCAAAGATTAGAGCTCAACCCACTCTCAGATTAGTAAGAATAAGAAAGATTAAGCTTAATCAAGAGAGAGAAACACAAAGATATAAACATCAAGCATTTATCTTTGAAATACAAAGATCAAAACTTTAGGCATTCACTTCTGAAACAAAATAAATGAACAAAACCATCAACGTCAAGGAATGATTAGAGTTGGTGGCTGCAATATGAAATCTAAGTTTCTAGAGAGAGAAACAATCAAACTTCACACTGGATCATATTTTTAGAGAGAGAGAGAGAGAGAGTTGGAAGTACTTTTCAACAGCAGAGAGAACATCGGTTTTGTCGATTTTTCCACCGAGACCCGATGCGAGATCCAATGCTCCAGCTTTCGACATCTCCTCCTCTTGAATTTCCCTAACGCAAAGTTGCGGAGATCTGCACAGTAACACAAACCCATTACTTGAAATTTACAAGCAAGCATTGCAATCACGCCATTTTCTTAATTTTAAAACAACAATAAAAAGTGAAAACATTGCTTGAATTGTAACGCAGGATGATGAGAATCAATGTCTTTACATCGAAAGGAGAATCCCAGAGAAGCAGAAGAAAAAAAGGAGGGACTTTTCGAGGGAGATGTGAGATGTGAGAGAGAGATTCGCCGGAGGACACCAATTTGTTTAAATATATACAGAGACAGTATCAAACAAAAGCTGAGTGGGATGAATCGGATGACAGAGAGAGAGAGAGAGAGAGAGAGGGCCAAACTCTAGGAGAGCGACTCTAAATTTTCGCTGTAACATAACAAAAACAATTACTTTTGTAACGGAAAAAGATAAAGACTCAAAAATCGTCAGGACACCACAAATTGAGAAGGGTGTTTGAGTTTTTTTTTTGTTTTTTTGTTTTATATAAACGATGTGTGCATGTTATAAATAATGTACTGATAATAATGTGATTTAAGTTCTTTTTTTTTTGGCAAAAATTAAACCTAATGTTACAAGTAAAGTTAAATACTAATACACAAAGTTCTAAAAGACGTTAGGCGCTAGTCGGGCGGTAGGATGAGGTCTAGCGTCGAGGCGGACTAGACGAATTTAAGTAAATAAGTGTCTGTTTATACTTAAAATATATATAATTACATCATAAATTACAAAATACAATGACACAAATATTATGAAGTATTGAAACATAAAGAAAACATGGGGAACAAGCATATAATTTGTATTCATTTTAGTATTCAACAAGTTTCTTACAATTTATTAAAAAAATAATGCAAAATGAAAGTTATATATTTTCTGTCTAAGTGAGTCGCAACCTAGGCGGGTGTCTAGGCGTGTCTGGGCGAGCTAGGCGGGTGCTTAGGCGGTCTAGGCCTGAGCCTCAACAGATCTAGGCGCCTTTTTCTAAATTTTCAAACGCATAGGCATTAATCGGGGCAGTGGCCAACTGCCTAGCACCTAAGTGAGGTCTAGGCAGTGCTAGGCAAAGATTTTTAGAACAGTGCTAATACACCATTTATAATATTGATTGAAGACCTACGAATCTCCTTGGAACCGGATCCCCTCCGGAGCAATATATGATGAGTCTGTTGAGCAGGTCATCCCGACCGTTGAAATTTGATCAAACGGCTACAAACAGGGGGGCCTCTAAAAGTTATAATAATTGTAACCGTTGGATCAAATTTCAACGCCCCGAATGGCTTGCTCAACAGATTCAACATATATTGCTCCGGAGGGGATCCGGTTCCAATCTCCTTCTACCTTGAGTGTGATTAAAACCCAATCTTGATGCTTATAGAAAACATTTTTTTTTTCTATAATTAGGAATTCTTTTTTCTTCAATCAGGATTCGAAATTCTCTGTCTTATGTCTTTCTTCCGTTTTATTATTTTCATATTTAAATGAGGTATAGAGTATGGACAAGTTAGAGACTTTATTGAAGATGCTCTAAACTTAAGTTGTATTCTATGTAGATAATATAATATAAGGAAAACTAATGAAAAGAACTTGAAAACTTTGAGTTTTAACGATAATGACAAAATAAAGGGTAAAGTGAATAGTATCAGGATTGATTTTTTAGTGTAAAAATGTGATTTTTCGTTAAAGTGAACTGTCACATCCCTTCCTGGGCCCCCACCACATCTCGGGTATTGTCCGCTTTGGAGCCCGACCACGTCCTCACGGTTTTGTTTCTGGGAACTCACACGAGAACTTCTCGGTAGGTCACCCATCATGGGATTGCTCTTGCACGAACTCGCTTAACTTCGGAGTTCCGATGGAATCCGAAGCTAGTGAGGTCCCAAAAGGCCTCGTGCTAGGTAGAGATGAGAATATACATATAAAGCTTACAAGATCCATACCCCTGAGCGATGTGGGATCTGACAATCCACCCCAATCCACCCCTCTTAGGGGCCCGACGTCCTCGTCGGCACACTTCCGGCCAAGTATTCGCTCTGATACCAAATTGTCACATCCCGGCCCGGGCCCCCACCACGTCCCCGGCTCGACTCCGCCGTAGCACGATATTGTCCGCTTTGGACCCCGACCACGTCCTCACGGTTTTGTTTCTGGGAACTCACACGAGAACTTCCCAGTGGGTCATCCATCATGGGATTGCTCTCGCGCGAACTCGCTTAACTTCAGAGTTCTTATGGAATCCGAAGCCAGTGAGCTCCCAAAAGACCTCGTGCTAGGTAGAGATGGGAATATACATATAAGGCTTACATGATCCATACCCCTAAGCGATGTGGGATCTTACATGAACAGTACCGAGAGTTTTTCGTTAATATAGACATATCCACCAACCACTCACACTCGGAGTCAGAAATCGATTTCAGGATGGGAAAGAAACTAGACAAAATATAGCAATATAATCATTGGAGAAAAATTAAAGGTTTTTTTTATTGGCTTAGAAAATTTTAATCAAGTAAGAGTGATGGAGCTTTAAAATTTGTATGAAAAATTTAGTATTGAGATGATTGTATCATAAGAACATTATTTGTTTACGAGCTTTGATAAAAAAAAAAAAAAAATTGATTAACACATTAGATTCAAACATAAATTTAAGGTCATAATTCAAAACTTTTACCATAAGATTTTCTTTTCAACATATTTGGATCCTCTCCTAAATTATATAGACCATATTTAATATGAACTGTCTAAAAAGAATTGGGTTTTATATGATAAAACATAATCATAGTTATAAGGTTGGGTTTTAAAAACAGACAAGGTTGTTGGCACAGCAAGTTTCAAACCTTAGATTGATGAAATTTCAGGATGGGCTTGGCTTATTCAGATCTCTACGGGGTTCCGCCACTGGTCATACTTACTTTCACTCATTCAAAGTTGAAAATGATTTGTATGGTATAATATAACATTATAATGACGTTTTATGTTAATAATATAACAATTTTTGTTATTTTTGTTCTACATATTATTATATTATTGACACAAAACATCCCGTATCGTTATACCCATGACCATGACATACAAGATTGTCTTCCTGCATAACAAAACACGTTAGAGCTCATGTACTATCACTATGTGTGCATGTTACATGTATATACACATTTATTATATGTAGATTTGGAAAATCCAAGATTCCAAAGGTATACCATATATTATGTTCCTATATACTTTTCCTCTTGGATCCGATCCTTTTTTTTTTTTTTTTTTTTTTCAAATAGGAATCGTCTGCTTATCCTTCTGATAGCTTTCTTTATTTTTAAGCGAAGCTTATCTTCTTCATATAAATTATGTTTAAAGGGAGGGAGAATTAAAAGCATCTCACCTTAATTGATTAAGAGAAATTTGCAATGTACTTTGTTTGATTTTCTTTTTCTATTTGTATCTGAGATCACTAGATGTATGCTCAGAGAGGCACTGTAGGCACTGTAAGCAAGTCCATGTTTGAATGAACAATTCAGATGCATGCTCAGAGAGGCAATGTACTGATGCTGTGCTGGAGAACATGTATCAGTCATTAGGCGATGATGAAGGTGGTGTACAAGTGTGCATCCGAGAAGCACTTGCACATTTTCGAGAGATTGATCACACAACGCGAGTTAAGGTTTGTGCTGCAACCAAGAGTCCATGTGTTCTACACATAATAGCAGATTTATAGGCTATTGGCCATTGCTTTCCTACTTTTGAGTTTCAAGACAATTTGATTTTGAAATTCTGTTATGTTTATTGTTTTGCAGGAATCTGGTGATCATAATGAGGATAGGCGCGGATGCTGTTTTCTGACACAGTCTGTATCGAATGGATTTTCAAATAAATCAAACCATCATACAGTTACAGCGATGTGTCAGCGTGCTTTTTATAATGTTTTAGTTTCCGAAACGTTCACCTCGTTGTGCAAAGTCCTGCTGCAAAATTTTCAAGGAATCAAGGCTGACAGCATTTTCGATTCTAGTCTCATAAACTCAAGGATGAAAAGGGGAGATTATGAGCATTCTCCAATGCTCTTCTCAAATGATATGCAACAGGCAAGTTGGATAGTCTTATGTTTTAGCTGTCATGATAATACATGCTTATATTTTGCTTAATATCATGGTGTGGATGTGATAATATGTGGTTAACGATTCAAAGCATGTTTGGTACGACAGATAACTTTAAAAGTAATACTTTCATATGGTTCCCATTTTGGGAATGATTATGAACGTATGATCGACGTATTTTCAGGATGCTCTTCATTATTTGGTTCAAGTTGAAGGTATTGGTTGGTGAAATCTGTTTAAATATTATGGTCTCTGAATTTAATGTGAGCTGAAAAGAAGACTCAATTGGATAATCTGCTTTAGTAAGGCGTATCATGTTGATGGACAAAATTCTATCGACAAAATTCTAGAAATGAAAATTCAGGAAATTCACTTACCCTTTTCGGATTTTACAACACCTGAAAACCAATTATGAACAAATTAATAATATTACAATTGCAGCTTGTAGTTCTGCAGCAACAAAATCAAGGGGCAAAAGTTTTAGCAGATGAAATTGTCTCATGGTATCTTGACGTTTCCATTGATGGTGTTGCTTCCGCATTGCTGCTGTTGCTTCACTTAGAAACGGGAAAACAACCACAATACAAACTAAGAATTGTCTTTTGGATTTCCTTCCTCCTCCTCATGTGTTTATTGGATTTGATTGACAACGCCTCTTAAATAATTACATGATGATCCTCCTACTAGTTTATATTTAAGTACTCTTTTCTTTTTCTTACGAAGTATGACTAAATCTCACCGGGAGCAACACCATCGGACATTTCTGCGATGGGCTGCCACACATCTGGGTTACTCGTCGTACTGCAGAACCGGAGCCTATATATGTTCCAATTATAGCCAGGTATAGTAACCTATCTATACCTATCTAAATGCACTTATTCTGCTCCTGTCCTATCCAAATGAGAGGTGAATCTAATACTACATTTCGTGTGCAACAGCTCAATGAAGTGGACATGGGAATGACATATGAGGAACTCTCGGTCTATGAAAGGTTGCGCAAAAGTTTTCTCTAGGGTCCCATATCTACGTTCAAGGTTTGTCTATCGCTTTAACATTCTTCTTTCATCCATACCTGTTATAAAGTTGGAGACCACTGAAGTTGAAATTGTTGGTCTGCGTCAATTTTCATGATCAAAATGTGTTGTTTTTGCCTTCTTAGAATTCGTAGGGTACAGATTTTCTTGTTATTGCATCAATACTATAAAGTGGTGGGAATGTTTTGAAGCACTCTAATTATGTTATAACTTTATAACTTAGTTTCTACATCTCCTTGTTACAGAACCTCTGCTACAAATGGGGTATAAGATTGACTCTGCAAGTACCATTCCGGTAATCGACACAGAGTGACTGCATTAACAGCTTGCAAACATGCGCAAAGGTATGAATATGATGACCATAAGAAACTTAGTTCAGACTAAAATGTTTGTGTTAACGAAGCTTCTGTGCAAGTGGTGAATTGCCCAATTGGTTAGGGTCTTCCTCTTTAATTCATGGTGTCCCTAGTTCAAACCCTCCCCTCTCCCCTAGTGTAAATTAAAGTAGTTATGTCGCTTGTATTCAAGAAAAAAAAAAAAAATCTGTATCTCATTTTGTTCAACTTGATGCAGAGTTCTTCACCGGAGGATAATTGGTTTGACCTTTGCCAAAAGATTGAGAATCTTGTATATGAATTAGATGGTGACAGAGTTCATTTACAAGTGAGGAAATTTACACATGCAATTGATAATATTTTTTAACCTATTAAAAAGAAGCTAACTAAATTTCGTATTTGTTCTACACAGCATTATTATATTGGCGTTCTTGATGTATAAGAACTCAAGTCTTCATCTGTTGTTTCATTCCACTATGCTGTGTTAAATTTTGTTGTGGCGACTGAAAATGATCGAAAGGAAAAGGCGATGGAGCAATTTCCTTATTTCCCTCCAACATCTGCACTACATTGCTCATAAGAGGTCTTGCATCAGGTGAATGCTGAATGCACAAAACATAGTGCCTCTCCTAATTCATTGGTGTCAAACATGTTCCAGATCCACCTTGGAAGTCATTGATCTTGTTGTTTCAGCACTGCTGTCGTTGCTTCATTTAGTAACGGGAAAACAATCACAAAACAAAGTAAAAATAGTCTTTTGAATTCCCTTCCTTCTCCTCGTGTGCCCATGTATGTATGTTTTATGGGTATAATTGTTATCGGACATTTCTGCGAGGGGCTGCCACACATCTTGGTTACACGTCCTTGGAAGAAGTTGAAGAAGATTCACCTACTGCGGAACTGGAGCCTATTTGTTCCAATCATGTCAGGTAGCTACTCATCCTATCCAAACGAAATAGGTGGATCTAATGCTGCATTCAACTTGCTCTAATAGTAATATAGTTATATCGATATTCAATCTTAACTAGTTCAACAAAAATAGTGATTATGATTTGTCAAGGTTCATGATGCTGGTGCATATATATATATACAACATTGTTTTTTTCACTAATCTTCTACGGGGTCTTCAGTTATAAAATTTCTCGACTGCTAATAAGGAAATATGAATTGAAATACCACCGTGAAGTTTCTTTAACTTTTATCGCAACCTTTTCTTCTACAAAAACCAGAACAATGAGCATACATCTTATAGAATAAATGCATTATATTCTACAACAGTAAATGTAATCATTTCATAAAAGTGTCAAAACCAACAACATATTTGTTCTTTTGTCTTACACACGCAACCATCAATCTCTTAACGTGTTAAAAAGTAGCTAGCTCATTTCACATTTGTTCTGCACAGCAGTATTACAAGGGTGCTCGGATTGTGCAGAAGTCTTTGTGGCTGATGCAGAAGAACTCAAGTCTTCATCTGTTCCACTATGCTGTGTTAAATTTCCTTGCGGTGACTGCAAATGCTGGAAAGGAAAAGGCGGTGAAGAAATTTCCTTGTGTCCCTCCAACATCTGCACTACATTGCTCATGAGAGGTCTTGCTTCCGGTGCATGCTGAATGCACAGCAGAGCTACCATTATTATCCTCTCTGCTTTTCTCTGTCTTGTTCTTCAATCCCACAAAACGACAGCACCTCTTCTAATTCATTGTTGTCAAACATGTTCCAGATCCACCTCGGAAGCCATTCGCGTGACTCATTTACATCCTCATCAAAATTTTTCCTTCTTCCAACAATCTCAAAGAGAAGCATGCCAAACTATAAACATCGCACTTGTGAGTAACCGGTTAAGGCTTCCACATTTCTGGTGCTGCATATCCGGGTGTCCCTCTTCCCTTGGTTAACAACATTTGACTGCTTCCTCTGTTGCAAAGCTTGGCAAGTCCAAAATCTGCGACCTTAGGATTCAAATTCTTATCAAGAAGTACATTTCCGGGCTTAATATCAGAATGAATGATTCTTTGTTCACACTCCTCATGCAGATAAGCCAACCCTTTTGCTGTTTGGGCTGCGATATTGTGCAGCTTCTCCAAACCTATTTCTCTATGCTCACTAAACAAGAACTTGTCAAGTGATCCATTCTCCATGTACTCATAGACAAGTGCTCGCATTTCATGGTCAAGGCAGAAGCCGTATAGTTTTACCAAATTCATGTGGTAAGTTCTTCCCAAGGTGCCAACTTCCGCCATGAATTGATCTTCGACTATCTTATCCCCAGTGTTTGTAAGCACCTTGACAGCAACGTGCACTCCATGGGGGAGAATCCCTTTGAAGACTACTCCAAAACCACCTGAACCCAATATGGTGGAGTAGTCATCTGTGTGTTCCGCAAGTTGCTTGGGTGAGAAGGCTACTGGCTTCTGCCTTGCCATGTTGCTAAGAAACCCCTTTACCAATGGAAACTCAACTTGTGAGCTTCGAACTTGCTGAAATTCGGGTGTTAAGTCGATTGCTACATCGCCAGATGAATGAATTGGATTCAAAGACTTGTCGATACTACTGTCACTGTTTGCTTTCCGGGCATATGCCGGAATAGCGAGCGCTTCCTGTCTTTTTCAAGCAATCAATGATGGCATATACGATGGCTACAATTGCAATGGTCACCACCACACCAGAAACTGAAAAAAAAAAAAATATATATATATATAATTAAAAACAAACTTACAAAAAAAATTATAGCAGTGATGATATACTGTAAAATAAGTCATACAAATTATATATATATATATATATATATATATATATAATTCTCAGTCTTGCTGTTTTCGAGATTGACCTTTACGTCAATTAGATGTCAAAAATGCATTTCTTATGAGTTTCTTTAGGAAGATGTTTACATGGCTCAGCTCATGGCTTTGTTAAGCCCACAATCCCCTACCATGTTTATCAACTTCATAAATCTCTCTATCATCTCAAACAGGCTCCTTCTGCTTGGTTTAATCGATTATGTTCTTTCTTCCTGACTCTTGGATTTACTCAAAGTACTACTGAATCCTCTATTTTTATATGTTTGCGCCTAACTCACAACATATTTTTGCTTCTTTATATGGATGATATTGTTGTCACTGGTAGCTACCTCGATCTTATTGGACGGTCTGTTGATCTCATTGGTAAACAGTTTGACATTAAGGATTTAGGTTCTCTTAGTTACTTTTTAGGCTTACAGGTTACTCATGACTCCACTAGCCTACATGTTCACCAACATAAGTATGTTCATGATTTACTTACGAAATTTGATAAGGTTTCTTGTAAGCCGGCATACTGTTTCCTGCTCATGTGCTGAGTTTGAATATCACTCCCTTGCTCATGCATGTGTTGAGACAACTTGGGTTTGCTTTCTTCTTGGTGAGCTTGGGGTTCGATTAAGTACTCGTATTTCATTGCATTGTGATAATTTGATTGCTACCTATTTTGCTGCTAATTTAGTCCATCATGCAAGTAGACGTCACATTGAACTCGATGACTTAGTGGCTATTGGTAGTCATCGTGTTGGTTATATTCCCTCAGCTGATAACCAGCCGATCTTCTCACTAAAGCCCTTCATTAGCCTCGTCATAGACTTCTTTCTTCCAAACTTGTCCCATCCACTCCTTTAATTTGTACGGGGGCAGGGAATGTTAGATTATCATTGATTAACATGCCATCATCTCCGTAATTGTAGCATGTATTATAGAAATGTAATTTCCAATTGTAATTAGTGTAGGATTCCTAGATTAATACAGATTAATATAACCCTATATTATTGTAATATTTTTCACACATCAATCCAAAGAGTCTTATTTCTACAATACAAAACTAGTCAATTCTTCGCTTGTAAGTGAGAGGTCATGTTCGATTCTCGGTAAAGGCGAATTTGAACCATATTATTGCTAGCCCATTATGAGGCTTAGCCTACCTCCTCCCCCTTAGTGCAGAGAATATTGTTTGTTATTAAAATTTTAAAAAAAAAAAAAAAAAAAAAAAAAGGGTCAATTTTCATTTTTTTTTTCTTTCTTTCTCTTCTTCTCTTTATGACAAAAAAAAAGATAGAAAATGTTATCCAAAAAGAGAAACTGGACCTGCAAACTCATAATCTAGTAGGCTGGACTAAGTATCAGCCCATTAATCTAGTTGGGGAGTTAACAGGCATGGTTGGGTCCAAACCATTTCTGGCCCAATACACATTTCTAGTGGCAATCTAAAAACATAGATAATACCGTATTAAATTACTAACTCGTTAACGTTTGAGTGCTTTTATATATACGTATATAAATATGGGCCCATTTAATTAATGGCAGGGTTGCTATTATATTTGGATCATTGCATTGCATGTGATATAGGAGATGGTGGGCTGAGGTCATATTATCCGGGCCCTAATGGGTTTGTATTATGGAGATGACCCATATATAATTGGTAAGTAGCATGGCAATCAAAGGACAAGCCGTATGAATCTTTTAATATTTTCACACGGTCTATGCACGTGGCATACAGCGTACTAATCAAAACTTACTAATTCGAAACCCTGTCCGAGCCCTCGGATGGGTTTGAGTAATGTCAGGTAGCTGTCTGAGCCCTTGGATAAGATATTAGATTGGGCCTCAAAGTTGGTAGCCTGGAATCGTGCTGTTTTGGGTAAATAAAATTGACTTGCCCCATAGCGAGAGTGTTCAGCTTTTGTTATGGTTTATTCCATACTTCAACAATTACGGGAAACATCGTGTAATGTGTGCATGAACAAAAGGAATCTCATTCTTCTCTAGTTGTATACACATTCTATGATCATTTCCCATATGCTTTAAGTTTGAAACATTCCCTAGACGCTGGCGCAGACACATTGACTAGAATGGATGCGTTCCCCCCAAGCACTCAAGGTTGAAACTCACTATAGTTTAGATTAGTTTAAAGTATAACATCGCTTGTATGAAAAAGAAAAGATATGTACCTATTCGAGTTATAGAGATATACCTTGCTTTGCTCGAGATCAATGAATTTCAGTCTACGATTACTTAATTTTCACGTTCGATGCCAAGTTGTCAACCAACGTTCTAAGGTTGGGGAGAATGGTTGTAGCATTGGTATCAAGCTAACAAACCAAGCAAGTTAAGAATCAAGCTTTCTTGTTTTGTTTATTTACCTTTTGATTTTCAATCTTGTTTATCTAAGAATCGCATCATTAACAAGTTAGAATCATATACTTTGCTTAAGTATTAGTTACTAGAGATATGGATGCAATGCCATATAAATATTAGCAGCGAGGATCCATCTTAGATCACCAAATTCTTACCCCCTACAATCAACTCTATACTTTCAGCTTTGCTTTAATCTTATCCTTAATCAAGACGATGGCGGAAGGGGTCCTCTTCAACATTGCCGAAGGAATCATTGGAAGCTTGCAGAACCATGCTCTTCAAGAGATCGGATTGCTTTACGGTGTCAAAGATGAGCTCAAAAAGCTTGAGAAGACAGTTACCAAAATCAAAAATGTTCTTCTTGATGCAGAAGAAAAGAAGGCGAATCATGGAGTCACAGAGTGGCTGAAAAGCCTAGAAGATGTAGTTTATGATGCTGACGACTTGCTAGACGAATTCTACACTGAAGCTCGGTGGAGGCAAATGGTAATTGGAAATAAAATTTCGAAGCAGGTACGCCTCTTTTTGTCAAGCTCAAACCAACTTATTTTTCGGCTAAAGATCGGTCATAAGATAAAAGAAATTAGGGAGACACTTAATGTGATTGAGGCTGACAAAAGGTTTCCATTTGATGAGCGTCTCGAAGAGACACGATTTGTAAGTAAAGAGAGGGAAAGTCACTCATTTGTCCGTAAGGAAGAAATCATAGGGAGGGATAAAGATAAAAGGGGAATTGTACAACTTCTGTTAGATCCTATTCCTGAAGAGAATGTGTCAATCATTTCCTTAGTTGGGATTGGAGGTTTGGGAAAAACTGCACTAGCCCAACTTGTTTTCAATGACGAGACAGTCCAAAAACATTTTGAATTGAAAATATGGTTATGCGTCTCTGATACATTTGAGTTGAATGTGCTTGTTAAAAAAATCATTGAGTCTGCAACTAGTAGTCCATTGGGAAACCTTCAGATGGATCAATTGCAAAATGACCTTCGAAAACTAATAGATGGAAAGAGATACCTCCTTGTGTTAGATGATGTATGGAATGAAAATAGGGAAAATGGCTTAGTTTGAAAAGCTTGTTGATGGGTGGTGCAAGAGGTAGTAGAGTATTGATAACTACTCGTAGTGAAGTTGTTGCAAAGATCTCAGACACAAATAAGCCATATATCTTGAGGGGTTTGGAAGAAAAAGAATCATGGTCTTTATTTAAGCAAATGGCCTTCATAACAGAACAAGAGTCAGAAAATCCAAGTATTAAGGCAATTGGGGTAGAGATTGTTGGAAAATGTAAGGGCATCCCACTTGCTATAAGGACGATAGGGCGGATGCTCTACTCTAAGAATCGGGAAAATGAATGGTTGGCTTTCAAGAATAACAACCTTTCAAAAGTAAGTCAGGAAGCAAGTGATATTTTACCAACACTTAAGCTAAGCTATGATATCCTCCCATCACATTTGAAACATTGTTTTGCATATTGTAGCTTGTTCCCTAAAGATTATGAGATTGATATAAAGACATTAGTTAACCTCTGGGTGGCACAAGGGTTTGTTAAGTCTTTAGATCAAAATGAGAGTTTGGAAGATGTTGGTTATGGATATTTTTTGGAATTGGTGTGGAGATCTTTTTTCCAAGAGGTAACATACAGATGAGTTTGGTATGATAAGTGGTTGTAAAATGCACGACCTCATGCATGACCTTGCAAAATCAGTGTCTGGGATGGAGATTACCATAGTAGATGAAAAGGAGGATAATTTTTCTGAAAAACTTCGTCATGTGTCTTTTGATTGTTCACTTGGTGTGTGGTCAAGTAAAAAAATTCCTACATCTTTGCTGAAGGCACATAAGTTGCGGACATTTTTCTGTATTCCCGAATATTGGTACAGTCGTTCTATTGAGTCTGAATATGGGTCTATTAAGCCATTTTGCAATGCAATTGCTTCAAATTTCAAGTCATTGCGCATGTTGAGTCTGAATGCATTGAGTATCAGAGCATTACCAAATTCCCTACGTAAACTGAGACATTTAAGATATCTCAATCTTAGTGGAAATTGCATTGAGAGGCTCCCGAAGTGGATAGTTAGACTTCAGAATTTGCAAACTCTAAATCTGTCAAATTGTGGTATGCTTGTGGAATTGCCAAGAGACATTAATAAATTGTTCGATTTAAGGCATCTCATGGTATTGGGCTGTGAAAGATTGAATCATATGCCGTACGGACTGGGAGAATTGACTTGTCTTCGGACATTGGATATATTTGTTTTGAGTGAAGACGGTTGCATCACAGCGGGCGGTGCTGGGCTTGGCGTATTGAACAGGCTTAACAACTTGACGGGAAGTATGAGCATTGAAAACTTGTGGAACGGGAAAGATATGGTGTCAGAAGCAAACTCTGCAAATATGAAGGAAAAACAGAGTCTTACTTCGTTGTCTTTGAGCTGGACAGGTGATGTCAATGAGGCTGAAAATGGTGAAATGTTATTGGAAGCACTGCAACCTCATTCAAATTTGAAAGAGTTATCGGTGAGTTCGTTTGATGGTGTGAGGTTTGCAAGTTGGCTTTCTTCTCTCACAAATATTGTTAATCTCAGTTTGGTGTACTGCACAACATGTCAATATCTCCCACCGTTTGCTCATTTACCTTGTCTTAAGGTTCTTGAACTTCATTGGCTTACTGCTTTGGAGTACATTTCTGATGCTTCATCATCGACGTCACGAATTCCATTCTTCCCCTCCTTAAAGGAAATTCACCTATACGAGTGTTATAATCTCAAGGGATGGTGGAAGCAGAGTGCTCTAATTGGCTCCCCAATGACAGAGTATGGGCATCAGCATATACAGCAGTCATCGCTTTCATTTCCCTGTCTTTCTCTATTAAGAGTCCGGGATTGTCCGTAACCTAACTTCCATGCCACTCTATCCACATCTTGAAGACGAGCTGTACTTGTATAATAGCAGCTTGAAGCCATTAGAAGAGACGATGATGATTGGTGATGAAGACATTTCGGCACCAGCAGAAACAACATCATCTGCTTGCACATGTTGTTCCCTCTTCTCTCTTCTCTCTCCTTTAGCCTCTGGAGCATCCGACCCGCATGTCTCCCCTTCCTCCTCTTCTCCTCTTTCCAAATTAAAAAGTTTGGAAATTGTAGACATTGAGGATATAGAATGTGTTCCAGAGAGATGGCTGCGCAATCTCACTTCTCTCAAGAACTTGCGTTTGTTCCGATGTCCGTAGACTGAGGTGCATACCTTTGTCCCCATCTCCGAGCGTCCAACATCTCACAACACTTGATCGTCTAGAGATATATTGCTGCAACGAGCTGGATTTGTGGAAGGAGGATGAGAGTTTCTTGCAGTGGAAATCCCTACGGAGCCTTCGCACTCTCTATATTTCTGACTGTGATTGTTTGATAAAGTTGCCGGAAGGAATAGGTAACCTCACATCCCTTTCCCAACTACTCATTGAAGGTTGCCGCAATTTAGCATCACTGCCAGAAGGGATGCGTCGCCTCACCTCCTTAGAGACTCTGGCTATTTCCAACAGCTCCAGCTTATTAAGGCAAAGATGCGAGAAAGAAAGAGGTGAGGACTGGTCTAAGATTGCTCACATCCCAAATATTAACATTTATTGACTCGATGACAAACTGCAGTCAGCTGGTCTTCTGGTACCTTTTCTAACTTCTGATTTCCATTTTACATTTAAATAAATCCAAATTAATATCCAAACTATATGTGTCTCTCAAACGAATGCCAACAATCTTAATTACACTAATGCTTGTTTATTTTCTTCTTTTTTGCCTACCGGTGAAAGGTGATACACTGATCGTCTGATACTAAATAAGAACCATCACCCGAAGCACCCTTTCTATGTTGCTGGCTCAAGACTCGTTCCTCGTTGAAACTTTATGCTTGCATCTCTACAATTGTTTACGCTCGCACAACAGCGTGGTGGTGTATGTGTATCAAATGGTTGCAGCCTGCACTTCTTTTACTTTTTAACTTTGCTCTTTTCCTTGTATATATCTTCATTGTTTCATTTCAAGAAGGGTAAGGTTTATGTCCCCCCTTCTTTTTCATGTAATTTTTCTCTTTTTTTTTATTTTATTTTTTTAATGAGGGGTAAGGTTTATGTCCCCCCCTGACTAGGTGTACATTCTTTTTCGTTATCAATAAAATTTCCCTCGTACCGCCGAGGTTTTATCCAAAAAAAAAAAAAAAAAAATTGTATAAATTAGAGGGTGAAATATGACTTTATCATGTCCTGCTTTGAAGATTACAATCTTAAAACATACCGAATCCAAGCCAAATCGATTAGACCGAATTGAAAATAAACTGAACTAAACAAAAAAATTGAGAAAATCCAGGACCGAATCGAACAGTAATTTCAGTTTGGTTTTTTATTTCGGTATAAAACTGAACCGAATGGAACTGAACCCACTCTGATACTAAGTGATACAAGAAACCTCTCATTAGTAATACTCAAGTTTTAATTTTCAGTTATTTCCTGGTGACTTTTAAAGAGAAAATACACATGTACATTAAGCAAACGTGTTTACTTGTTTTTGTTGCCCTGTGTTTCTGGTACCATCTTCTTTCTTTCTTCTCTGTGTAAGGTGATTTATGTGATACACTGTCAAAATATGAAAAACTCAAGTGCAAGAAGACGGTCGTAAGGACAATGTTAAATTGGCCTAAACCACATTTGCTTAACTACAAAAGGGAAGGTTAAAGAATGTAAGGCGTAGGCATGCGGTAGGTTTATTGTTTAAAGAGCATATGTTGCTTTTGAATAGCACATTAACTTTCAACACCTAACTGTACATAACGGATTCATGGAGAAGATAACTGAGCCTTCCAGGTTCCGGGAAGGAAATTCAAACACCTCTCCCAATATACACGTGTGAATTAAATGTAAAGACCGATGATCCAAGTTGGTGAGTGTGCTTGACTTTGACCACGGGCATGATGAATTTCTCATAACCTCTCATGTCTCGGAATGAGTGAATAACTGTGACTTACCACCAATTGTGCCCATTTTTAAGAAAAGAATTAAATGTAACTTAGCTCCCGTTTCTTTTATATAGTTTTTTTTCCTTGAAAATTGATGTTGCTTAAGGCCTCACTGGATTAAATGTAACGGCTACAGGTTGTTACCATTAAGGCCTCGCTGAATATTGGTGTGTATACATTCACTTATTTATGCAGCGCACGCGAACTAGGGCACAATTATTAACCTCCTTCGCTTGGTTGTTACGTACTCCTTTTCTCTCTTTTTCTCTTTTCATAGAAGGAGAGGGGTATTCGAACTTAAGCGTCATTCCAACGTTAGGAATAGAATGCCGCTAGTTGGTTTGTTCATTGTTTTCTTTGGGAAACAAAAAAACTACGTTTCTTACTTTCATAAAGACATACAAAACAAAAATAATAGGATAGGTCTTTAAAAAAAATGACTTAAGTTTACCGTTATTGTAATTTCTCAATCTAATAATACAACATCATAAGTAAATTTGTTACATAATATTATTTCTAGATTGAAATACTTTTATTCGATATAAATTTCTCTCATCCATAAAAAAGTTGCATCACATAATTCCGAAGTCCTAACAAGCAATAACTAATATTGAATCATCGATATGTCCATTAGGTCATCAAGGCAAATTCAATGATCCATCCGTCCTCCTACTATAATCCATAATGCTATGATGTAGCGGTAGGTCCCAAAAACTTCATACAGCTACTTTCTTTTTTTCCATTTTGTTGTTGTTAATGTTATAATTTATGCCGAAAATGCAAGTACTATTAAAAATAAATAAATAAAGATTATTATTGTCATTCTAAAAATTTAATTGTGCATTCTAAACTTTTACAATTAGAATTAAAAAAATTATGTGCACCATTATATTTTTAGAATGATAATGAAGCTCTTGACGTCGAGACGTGGTAGCATAATCTTCTCTTATTAGTGTAGGAATTATTCTTAGTAATTTTGTAATTAATATCTTCAGATATTTCACATTGTAAATATTTAGATATTTAAAGGTTCTACTCTTGTTTTGATTTTTGTTTCTTTAATTTATTCATATTTTTTACGCATCTCTTTCAACCACTGAGGTTAGTGTGTCGGTTCCTAAATGAAAATGGGCAAAGTCCTGGATAATAAATTGACTGATGATCCCACACGGCTAGATATGAGTTAACTTAGCAGAACTTTTTTTTTTTTTTTCAATTTATCATATTAGTAACATAGTTCAAATTCGCATTTGATAAAAATTAAACTTAATTTAGTTATTTTTTTAAACGATAGATTTGTTAAATTAAATGTTAAATTAGGAAGTCAACGAGATTTGAACTCACGTCGTGATACAAGCGCAACAATCCTCTCTACCATCATTAAATCGTTGTACGGAGTGATTAAAAGACTAAATAAATAATGAATTTAGCAGAAACAGAATCTGACATATCTTTGCTAAGCCATTTTCGTTGGATTTAGATCCTCTCCAGATCCAAAGGATCTGAATCCGCATATCAAGTGATCCAAACCGTTCAAATTTGATCAAACGGTTACAATTATTATAATTTTAAAGGAACTTCTGTTTGTAATCATTTGATTAAATTTCGACGGTCCGATCACTTTATTCGCAGGCTCTGATCCTTTGGATCCAAAGAGGATCCAAATCCATTTTCGTCAGACCGTCCAAAAGCAGTATCACACGCAACCGCAACGCCGCGATCCCCGAGGTATTATCCCCATATCAAAAAGACATCCATGACCCTACTAATCCACAGATCATATGCTTATTTAATTTGAGTGGACCTAATTTGATTTATAATAGCTTAATGCTTATTTAATTTGATTTGTTTAATATTTATCAATATAACCTAAACTCAAAACCCAAAATTTCAATTATTTTGTCGCAAAATTACTTTATTTTGATACCAGACAAATCAGATAAAACAATAAGCTAATACTATAGGAAGGTTCAAAAGGAAAAGGATCCTAGGGATCTAACAATCGCATCCGTTCATCATACATCGTGAGGTCAGTTTTCGTTAAGTACTATTTATATTTGAATTTTAAATTTTAAATAATTTCTGACCGTACGATATACAATGAACGGACACGATTGCGAGATCTTTAAGATCCCTAGGAAAATAATCTGGCGAGGATCATTTTCCCATATTATGCAGACTGCATGTATTGGCTTTTGCATGGGGAACGTTAAACTAGTTTTTTGGTATCAAGATCATGTTGTTCTTATCTGACACCAATGGATCCGCTTCATCCGTATGTCTAGCAAAAGCCTTTCCTTGATAGCGCCTTAGCGTTTCACTAAGTAAGTAAACTATCCCTCCCAAAACGATTCAAGACCTAAACTGAAAGAGATTCTACAAAAAAAACTTTCAGACTCGACAAGCTTGACCTTATTGTTCCTGTTAATAAATAAAACTAAAACACATGTTGAGGATGTGAATATCACTGAACAACTATCTCCTTCACATTAATAGCTTAGTTATTAGAGTCGAACACAAATAGAAGTGTGATGATGCGGACTTTGAAGCTTTACAATGCAAACCTAGCTTAACGAATCCGGAGAAGGAACGTTAATAACACATTTGCTAACCATTTTCTAGTACAATAACATGAAAGTTTAAAATCTTTGTAAGCCAATTACATGAAGGCTAAGGCAACCTCCAGTCTACATGTAGCTGCGTTTCTTTGAAGATGTGGATCGTCAATGACCGAGAGAAGAATTCGAACTTGAATATAGCTGCAAAACACACTGTTTTAGCCAACTTAACAAAATCTCTATTTACGATTTTAAGCGCTTGGTAGTCAACACAACTTTGTTCGTTTTCCCTCTTGTTTTCGAACTTCGATGAAAATTACAAGAATAGTACTAGCATGAATTACGGGAGAGAGAGGCGGTTTGCGGAATCCAGTAGTCCAGAAATCGAGGACAACCAGACACTAGCCCAACAGAGGGAGAAGAAGACTCAGAAGACTAAGAAGATTGCCAGGTGGCACCTCCTTCTTAACGCGATTTCTGCACTAACTTTCCTTCTGTCCCATTTCCCCATCTTATCCTCCGCACTTATATAAATGCAAACCCTCCTCCCTCTCTCTCTCCCACAACAAACACAAACACAAACACCTTCTCTCTCTCTCTCTCTCTCTCTCTCCTCTGTTACCATTGTAATGGTGAAAATGGCTACTGGGTTACTCTCACTTTTGCTTGCATTGGCATTGCTGCTCACTAATCCTGCTTCTGCAGCTTTGCCTTTGGATGGTAAACTCTCTCTCTCTCTCTCTCTCTCATCTGTTTTACTGAACTCTGTCTTTACTTAAGTTTATACTACTTTTAGTATTTTCTCTATGAACTGATCTTGTTTGCTTAAAACTCTATTTTCTAGAATTGGTCGCAATACTTAGTACTATCACCGTCCTACGCTACGGTCAGGTATAATGTAATGACATCCAAAGGTCATATATGACAGTGATAGTACTAAGTACTGTAGTAACCCACAAATATTTTTTGAACTTTTTCCTGATGAATTATTTACCGTCTCTGTGATCTGCATGTTTAAATCAGGACTCTTGGCCAATGGCAACTTTGAAGAACCGCCCAAACCAACAGACCTCAAGAAAACAGTTATCATAGGCAAAAATTCACTGCCCAAATGGGAAATCGACGGCCTGGTGGAGTACATCTCCGCGGGGCCGCAACCCGGCGGAATGTACTTTGATGTAGCTCATGGTGTCCATGCTGTGAGGCTTGGCAATGATGCCTCAATCTCCCAGACCATTAAGGTCAAGCTAGGGTCTCTGTATGCCCTAACATTTGGGGCATCGAGGACTTGTGCCCAAGAGGAGGTTTTGAGGGTGTCAGTTCCCCCCCAGGCAGGGGACCTTCCTCTGCAAACCTTGTACAGCAGCGATGGCGGCGACACTTACGCTTGGGGATTCAGAGCAACTTCTGAAACTGTTAAAGTGACCTTTCACAATCCTGGGATTCAAGAGGATCCTGCTTGTGGTCCACTCTTGGATGCAGTTGCTATCAAGGAGCTTTTCCCCGTGTACCCCTCTAGAGGTAAATTGTATATTGATAACTATGTTTCTGCTAGTTTTTTTGGTCTTTCTCCGTGCACGACTGGAGTTTTCGGTTTGATCTCATTTGTCGACATGGTTGATTGTTTCAGTCTACAAAATCATTGAATGTTTGACATTGCAGATAATTTGGTCAGAAACCCTGGCTTTGAAGAGGCTCCCCACAGGTTACTCAACTCTTCCCATGGTGTACTCCTCCCTCCAAAACAACTAGATGCGACATCCCCGCTCCCTGGCTGGATCATCGAGTCCCTCAAGGCTGTAAAGTTCATCGACGTAAAACACTTCAATGTTCCATTCGGAAAGGGCGCAGTTGAGCTTGTTGCGGGGAGAGAAAGTGCCATAGCCCAGGTTCTTAGAACCGTTCCCAACAAGCTCTACAGCCTTTCATTCACTATCGGTGATGCAAGAAACGGCTGCCATGGATCAATGATGGTTGAAGCATTTGCCGGCAAGGAAACGCTCAAAGTTCCCTTCACCTCCAAAGGAAAAGGCGGGTTCAAGACTGCCAGTTTCAGGTTCAAAGCGGTCTCAATCAGGACCAGGATCACGTTCTTCAGCTCTTTCTACCACACCAAGGACTATGGAGCTCTTTGTGGCCCTATCCTAGATGAAGTTAAGGTTTCCCCTGTTGCTTAAATGCAAGTTTTTTAGTTATATCACCACAAAACTACATCATCTTTATAGAGATTGTGCAACGGATAATATGATTCCGTTATAAAAGAATTAGGGCTAGTTTGGTATTGTTACGCTATACTTCGAAAGTTTTCAGGAATAAAATTAAAAACTGGATCTAGAGTGCTTTTCTTCAAACGGTGCTTCAAGTGTTTTGGACATTAACGTTAAGTTTAAATGGGCTTTATTTGTGAAGGATCTTAATTTTTTCTTTGGTAGCTTATGCTAAATTTGGATGTTTAATGATGTGATAATCATATTGCACAGCTTGTTAAGAACCCCTTGCCCTTGCTAATTACAGCAGCTAAACCGTCAAGCACTTGCTAATACGAAAACAAAAACATATCGAAACTTCCCAGTTCGATCACGAGGAGATAACGGAATCAGTAATATGCACCGTTAAGCATTCAAAATCAAGGGTTATGTATTAACATGAATTACACTTTTGATTATTTCATTGAACATGCAATAAAGTAAATAATCTTCCATAGAATGTAAGAACATCTCTAATGCTTATGAAAACAATAATATACAACATCTCAATTTGACAACATGGCACAATGTGTGAGAAGGTGTGTCTTCGAAAATGAAAATATAAAATTGTCCGGTGTGGTAATAGGAAAATAAATTGATGTACCGATCTGCCGGTATCATGAGGGGGCCGAAGATTCCGAACGATTGGAATGTTGCCCTTCACCATCGTCTAAAGTACCAACGAGACATTTCTCGAGTAAAAATTCAGCATTCACCCAAGCATGGTATTTATCTAAAGCAATGTAGTAAGGAGCAATAGTTAACAGCACTTTATAAGAAGTTAAAATAAAATGAGGATGATCCCACATAAATTGTTGATTTGCAGGCATTGTTGGATTTGCTGAAGTTTGGGTCTGGCTTAGGAGAGCCTTTTTGGTTGCGTTATTTCGCCACATCGGATTTCAGGGATCCTAAACTCATTCCTTGGAATGAGATGAATAAGGAACCAAGAGAATCCGACATTCCTATTCAAGTTTTGGAAATGCTAGGGACTTTGGTGAACAAGAAAAAGAAAAAATAAATCTTCCCACTAAAAATAACAATTTTATGGGCAGTTCTGTTAGCAGAGAATACATTTGCTCACCACCCACTCTTGTACCGTTGGAAGAGTGTGATTTAATCTATCCGCTACGTGGATCCTAAAAATAAAAACTCATCCAACAACACATAATATGGTGGTAGCAAATCTATTCTCTTATTTTCATGGAGACGTCAGGCTTAAGAACGATAAAACTCAACAACACATAGCAATTAAGTATAGAAAAGGATACTGAACAAAGATGTGCAGTCTTTTCCCACAGCCTTCTTTAGAATATCAACACCTGAAGAAAAAGAGATCATCAGAAACAGGAATAGTATGTCATGCAATTCTGACCAAATAATACATACAGAAACTCTCGCTAGTCAACCATTTATGGATCGTAGTTAGATCTCATCACTGAGCAGTTTTTTGGAGACAGAGACAGAATTATACCAATTGCAATATGAACGATTTAATAATATTGGTGGTAATGCATTTGCAAAGGCTTATATAGAGATAATATTGTTAACATCAGATTGCCCTATATGCAAACGCTTTGCCTTTCTACCTTATTACTCTTCCTATGTCATTAATGAGCTCGGAGTTGGCACACATCAACTTAAATCAATAGTCCACATCCCTTGTATAGCTAATCTTCATTAGAAGAAACAAAAGTTGCCCAGATTTCTGGTATAGCACTTCTCTATGTCCCATCCAATTAAATTTATTTTGTCGGCTAAGTTGGCATAGTAGAGCAATAAAAACTTCAATAAGAAGACTTACAAAAACCCGATAAAACATGCTTACTGATATAAATACTTTAAAATTTTGGGGTTTATGGAGAAAGGTGTCAGCAATACACACTTGGGATGACACTGCTCACTCCAGCTAACATTTGAACTTGAACAGACTAAAATATGTACATACCTCCAGGGTGAAATCTCATGTATGGAGACAAATTGTACACACGGCCTTTTAGAACAGTCCACATAGAATCTCCTTTTTGGTGCTGTTTAACTTCATTCAGTGAAATAAGCCTCTTATTTGATTGTCCCTTTAAACCTGAGACACAATTTGTATCTTGAGAAGCTAACACTGATATAATCACTACTGCACTTAAAAATACCCTAGATATCACAAGTTGTTTCCTGAACTTATAATAACATGCATCACAAATTCACAACGAATAGGCTTGCTACGAGTACATAATATTCCTAAACATGTTCTCCAACAAGGATGAAATATGAACCTCAATTTCATTGGGCAAAGTTTGAAAGTATTTTCTTTATATTTTTTATAATTGCCTTTAGAATTATGTATTCATCATAGCTACCAGAACACAAATGACAAGAAAAAAAAAAGTCAAGAAAAGTATTGGCAGGAAGAAGAAGGGTTATGACAGATGAGAAGCAATTTCAGCCGAAGCACTTTTAACTAAGTACCTGCAAGGTCAGGATGTGTTCGAGTAAGTTTGAGCCAATCCATTTGGCTATACCCCTTCTCAAAAGGAACTTTAGCACGAGTTGCAGGCTTCACTGACTTTCCAGCATCACCTGATTTTAGTTGCTTCGGAACTTCAGATTTCTTTTTCATGGATGATGCATCAATGACACTGACAGACAAAGAACCAACTGTTTCCTGTTTTTTGGAAGTGGCTCCTCCTGGTAATCCACCTTGCCACAGAACACCTCTATTCTCATTACCACTAGTGCCATTTGACAATCCATCTGTTATGGTAATGCTTTCTATATCTGAAGTGAGCTTCTTTGTCTCATAACCATCCTGGTTGCCTGGTGGACCAACCTGAACATAGACCACAGACCAATATGGAATTATGACATACAAAAACCCAGCGCCAATCAATCATATCCCCGAAACACAAACCTCTGCAGATAATGCATTGAAACAATGCATATTTCAAGGGTATAACTTTCTTGATAGCAAAATGTACATATAACGCTTACCTGACAAAAAGTGAAATCGTTATCATTCTCCATTTCTAAGCCGAATGAAGTTCCCAAAAACTATTTCAAGCAATCTTTCCTGTCAAAAGATAATATAAACATCACATTTTAATACCAAAAGGATCATGAGATGGATTTTCTAAAATACTATAGTACCATACCCTGATAGCCAACTTAAATGATAACCATCCAATAAGACAAAATACATGAAACGGGGACAATTAGGACTCTTGATTACACCCTACCAATTACTAATCTTGAATACACAACAGATTAGTACTGTTTACTACAGCTTTTGATAACTATGTTTAAAAATATTTTTGGAAACTCAGATAAACAGGTCAAGCTGCCCCTCCCACCTCCTAAAGACTGAAGAGGAAAAAGATAAAACAAAATTCTCTGTAAATATTTTTTACTTTATAGATATATTAATTGGTGAGTACAGAAAAATGTTATGTCCAACTAAAGGAACGAGAAAAATATGACATCTCCGTTAGTGTTTACGAAGTGAGATGGGTATCCGGCCCAAACTCGTATGTCATCACGCTAAGAAACTCACAGACAAAAGTCCATGATTCATATAAGTTAAGGAGTAATGAGTAATCCACTAAGCTTAAAATCGTCTTCAATTTAATTGAAAACGGAACAACTCTGTGTGCGTAAATTTGACTCCAAAATTTCCAAAAGCCAATGTGATTTCAAGCATTAACTCTACTACAATTTCATTCCAGTATCCAAATTGATTTCAAGCAAATAGCTCATTACCCAATAATCATAACTTTGAATCCAAGTTCTTATACATTCAAATCCAATTGAAGAAAGCAATTGGCATACAAAGTACCCCCCCTCTAATAGTTTTAGAAAGGCAGCAATTGAGTAACAACATTCATAACCCGGGACCTCAGAAAAAAGAAAACAAAATGAACAAAACCTCCATTGCTCCAGCTGACCAAAAATACCACAACGCCCTCGTCTAACTAAAACTCTTCGATTCGCCGAAACTGAATTTGGTTAAATTACACAATACCAAACTTTAATCTAACATCGTCTTTCCCATTATTCTTAGTTATCAAGCGAATGGTTAATCTATATAAACACACCACAATTAAGCAATTATCAATCTTTCCCAGCTAAAAACACAGCAATTAAACTAAAACTTGTATTCGGGAAGAATGGTAATCATAATAACCAAATTCAGAAAATACCCAAATACCAATGCAACCATGAATTTGTTATGTCGAGATGAAACTCCAATGATCTAATCTGGTAACCAATTAATCAATGAAAATAAAAAGTTATATCACAGAACCTCAAGTCGCTGAATTCCAATTGTTTTTGCCTGTTATTGTTGAAATTTCAATTTTCTACGTGGTTTCCTTGAACTTTCTCGGCAACCAAACAGAAAGCGAAGAATAGTCCAAGTAGATGAGAAATGGGAAAGAAAAACGTACTCGCAAGTGTGTAAGGTTGATGTAGATGCCCTTTCACCCTCCCTCTCTGTCTTCAGTATGCGATCGTCGAGACAGCAGAATTGGAGGAGTCGAGTGATTCAAGTTCCGTTATTGTCAGCTTGAAGAACAAGCTAATCTAATGCCTTTTCTTTGGAAGAAAAAAAAAAAAAAAAAAAAAAAAGCATTTAGTGGAAAGTTAGGAATTGCACCCACCCGTGGCCAAAATTTATTTAACTGTTTTAGTAATTAGATTTAATTTTATGTTGTTAGATTAATTTTTTTTTTTTTAACGGTTAGATTTGATCATATTAGTTGAATTTAATGAATTTATAAATATAAAATAAAAAATTAAATAAATTTGAATCTAGACCGTTGAAACAATCAACGGTCCAATTAATCGTTGGGCTGATAATGGTGGCCGACACACCCACGTGCGTGGGATCTAGTCAACGTTTGTGCATGCAGTGTTGGGCGAGTGAAGCTCGCATGTCTGGGCTCTGTTGGGCACTTCCACTCTCATATGTGGGCTAGCCCATTAATCTAGTGGAGAATCCTAGCCAAAATTTGGCCCAAAATTGAGTTTCCAAGGGTTGAATCAAGTTCGGGACGGCTTTAAATGTTGAAGTAGGTCTTAGCATGTCAACCGAGTATCCCTTTTTTCACCGTGGAGTGGAGGGGGATTTGAGCTTGATATCTCGAATGTTGGATAGAGAAATATCACTAAAATAAGAGTTTGTTGCACTTGTTGGTATGTGTGAATTGAAGTTATGTGGTTTTACAAATTCATCTGTTATAAAATAAGTGAATGTGTGTCATTTGATTGTGGTTAAGGGTGGGCTAAAATGCCTTTCCAAACACAACGGAGGATACCCTACGGGTTGTGGGATACCTCAAGCTTGGGCCAAACGAAAAATAAATAAAAAATAGAGGTGGACGCATGCTCCTAGAATGTGGTACTAGTTAATACACACATGTCATGCGACGAACAAAATAATTACATTACATAGTAATGTTCCAGTCACTCTTAAAAATCTCTAGTTACAAAGAACAACCACAAGACCAAACTTTGCAATGACTTTCACACTTCTGTCCTCTCTTTATGCTTTCCTCCGTTGGTTTTTTTCCCTTGAGTTGATACGAAAAAAAAATGTGGTGTGATAATCACTTCTCAATCGGTATTTGGATCTAGGATAAGTTCCTTTGTACATGGTACAAGAATTACAATTAGGCTTTGGTTTTCTATCATGATTGAAACATCGCATTTGACATGCCATCGATCGGCACTTAACAGTAGTATTGACACAATGACAGGTGACACTGAGATCAAATTATCATTCAAAACTTGGTCAAGATGCCAGGCATTCCTTTCCTCACATTACCAGCTATCAAGTGACAAACATACGACGCAGGAAACCGCAAGTCCTTATGGTGAAGTTATCAAGCATCCGTCAGCGCTTTAATATCCCTTATCTCGTATTACAGAAGAGCGTTACATCTTCGATATGACACATTTATGATTCCTGTAACAAAACATAAAGTGCAAAACAAAATTTATCAGCAACCAGCGCTTGCCAGCCAAGATCATACAAACATTGCAAAATAAATAAATCAGGAACCCTCCAGTACCAAAGAATCCTTGTGCTATGGATTACAAATGATGATTCCTCATGAAAGATAAGGCATATAGTGATCGTCTAGACTGAAGGAAGCTGAAAACGTCTAAGGAGAACGCTAGCAAACCTTTATTTGTTAGAGATGCCTAGACTAAGACTTTGTTTCAGTGTTGGTCATTCATGCTTCCAAGAACAATCGTTACCTTGATCCCTTGCCCACTCCTTGTAAGCATAAACCTGCAATATAATGACTTCCTTAAGCTGATATGCTAACACGAAAAAAATCTGTCTCGTTTCAAAAACACTCCACAATGTCCACATGATCGGTCGTCATGATATGAATAATTAGTACCAACTCTCATGGGCAATCCTATTCCTATGTAGTGTACAGAAATCGACGATTGTTGGCTTGAGGGGTCTCAAACTAACATTATTACCGTTAGCACTATAATTGCTAAAAATTCCTTTTATACCTTTGCGTTCAACACACTCTCCTTTTCACACATACAGCCTAGCAGAATATAAAAAAATCACAAGTATGCACATGATGTCTCTTTCACCAGAAACACCATGAGGAAACTATGAGGCATTTATTCTAGTTAATGCAATCATATTGTATATCCTGTAAGGTTGGCCAGGATTACCTCTCACATTGTAAGGTGAATTTGTTCTGCCTGAACCACCAGAAAACTCTGACGAGGGTGATCTGCGACAGCCAGCCAGCCAGCTTTTGGCACAAGCACCAACCCGAACACGGTGCAAAAGATCTCAAATCAATATCTGGAATATCATTTTTCCTGGCACAAAACCATAATGAAGTACCTCCACATCCACCTCCAATCACCATGACCATAAATGCTTTCGGAAGGAATACATCCAAGCAATACCATAGGGATTCTAGTATTTGAAAAGAATTAGACTACAAGAAACTAAAATAAGATTCCTCCCGATCAATACCAATAAAGCTCTGATTCAACTCTCCCCTTTCTTTAGACAAGTTGCTGACCAGTATATACCAAGTCCAATGATTTGGTAGCAACCCATTATTCACGCCTCTATGTAGAAGTAAACATGCATCATCAATCATTCCCTGTTTGCAGTGCCAACTGATCAGAGTGTTATAAGTTATAACATCAGGACACATCCCTTCAGCTTGTAATCTATCAAAGAGATTCAAAGCTTCCGAAATGTGTCCCATCTTGCATAGACCATTTATGAGGCTATTATAAGTGACTATGTCTGGCATCAAACCCCGATGAATTATATCTCGTAGAAACTCAAGTGCATCATATACTTTGCCACTTCTACACATACCATTAATCAAAATATTACAGGAGATACTATCAGGATGAAGTCCCTTCATCATCATTTCTTCAAACAATCCCCTTGCCTTTTCAACAGCTCCAGCTTTGCAGAGTGCCTTAATTAGCCCATTATAGGTTATTTTGTCGAGAGGGCATCCTCTAAATACCATTTCATTTACAAGCTTAAGTGCCTCTTGTATCGCACCTCTTGTCAAGAAAGCATTAATTAACGTGTTGTAAGTAACAGTGTTGGCAACAACACCCTCCAGTAACATATCACGGTACAATCCCAATGCCTCTTCCATTTGATCAACCTTGCACAGACCAAATATTAGAGAATTAAACGTAAATGCGTCTGGCTTACATCCTTTGCTTGAGATTTCACAAAACAACTTTAAAGCTTCCTGGACTTTCCCATCCTTGCATAGAGCAGAAATTAGACGATTGTATCCTACGGTATTCAGACTTATTTCCTTGTATGACATCTCATTTAAAACATCACCAGCTTCCTCCAGTTGGCCCTCCTTGCAGAACCCATCGATCATTATGGTGTAAGTTATTACATTAGGCTTGCAGCCCTTAATTTCCATCTCACTGACCAATTCACGAGCAGAACTCAAACAGCCCTTCTTGCAGAGTCCATGAATCAGTATGTTAAATGTATATACATCAGGGTTGAAGCCATTACCTAACATACCATCATATAGAACAGCTTTGGCTTCATCAAACCGTCCACTCATAACATAACCATTAATCAAGGTATTGAAAAGCACAATATTTGGGGAAGGCACTTTGTTCAACATTGCCCTTGCTTCATCAACTTGTCCTGTTCTGCACAATCCATGCATTAAAACTCCGTAAGTCACATCATCAGGAGTAAACCCCCGGAGAAGCATCCGATCAACCAATCTTGCTGCCTCATGAATCCGATTGACCTTGCAAAGACCATGGATAATATCATTGAAAGTCTGAACATCAGGTGTGCAACCCATCAAAAACATTTCCTCCAAAAGTCTCAATGCTTCATTCACTTGATTATTCTTGGAGAGTGCATGTATAAGAGTCTGGTAAACCACTGAATTTGGCACACAGCCATGCTTCGTCATGTCTTTTAGAAGCGAGCAAGCGGAATCCACCTCATTAACCATACAAAGTGCTTTTAGAACCACTCCAAACGTGTAAACAGTGGGAGAGATACCCCTACTCAACATGTCATAGAAGACATTGGGAGCAACCTTAGGGCAATTCCCAGCCACAAGTATATCCAATACAACATTATACGATCTAAAAGTCGGTTCACACGAATAAACACCTCTCATGTCCAAAAGAAGCCTGGTCGCTTGTCCGGGCAAACCAGCCCTCCCATAATACTTCATAATCATAATGAAAAGGGACTCACTAAAATTAAAGCCCTTCTCTTTAATCTGCATCAACAACCTATCTATAATTTTAAATTCCCCGGCTGCCCCGAGCTTATCAATTAACACATAGTACACATCAAAAGAATGGTAATACCCCTTCTGGGCGCCAACCAACTCAAATATCTCCATCGACGTGGGCACATCGAGTGGAAGTTGAAGCAACTTACAAAGTTGAATTGGAGAGATTTGAACAAGTGACTTCCTAAGTTCATTGAGGTCAAAGGGCTTAAGAATCTTCTCCCACTCATTTTCTGACTCTGACCCTTTATCATTCAACACTCTATCACTAACATCCTTAAAATACCCAGCTGACAAAATTGCAAAACAGTGGGGTTTTAACAAAGATTGCAAATTTCTTGTCAGAGGGGTCAAAATATTTGGTATTTTATACATTACTCCAAATGGGTAACTCAAAATTTTAAGAAAACCACCAGAAAACCAGAGATTCGATAAACCTGAGAAGCAAAGTGGTCATGGACATTTTCCAGAGGTTCGGTGAAGCCGAGAACCATTTGAGCTGAAACTTCCCGAAGCTTGAAGGATCAAACAATAAAAAAGGAAAACCATAAAAATGTGAAAGGAATTCAATAGACAAATGAGAAAAAGAAAGATTCAAAATTACGGCCAAATGTCTATTGAACATGTCGATGCTCAATACAATCATGTATTAATGATCAAAACTAAGCTAGTTTACTTGCTTGAAGTAGATACTACCAAAATTGCTCTTTAACTCACGATTAACTAAACAAATTGGCATATATGAAAAACAGATTGAACCCAATTCAATTGTAATGAAATTACAATCAGGGAATGCTTAGTTGCTTACTTTAATTGGTTCCAGGAGTCAAGTTGGGCTGTCGAGACAGCGAGAGGAAGCTCGCGAGGGTGACGGCGAGGTGGACGAGGTCGACGTGGAGGAGGGGCAGATGGAGCCGCGGAGGGAGAGGTTGGTGAGGGAGTCTGGGAGAGTGCGGAAAGAAGAGGGAGATAAGGAAGATGCGGACTGGGGACTGGAGAGAAACTTGGGCTGAAGGTTGAGCCTAAAATTATGGTTGATTCGAAATTGAGCTTTGAAAATAAAATATTTAATATAAATAAATAAATTTAGTATCATATTTAATTCGATTTAGTACGAATTAGGAGAAGAGATAAATATAATTTTTAATGTCTCTTCACGACATTCATGTGTTATGATGTATATAGTGTAATTATATATGTGTTGATCACATATTTATCTTGAGTATCATCGCTTATGAGATCGTGTTTGAGGATGCTTGTGCATTATTGTTAAGGTTCTAAAAAAATGTTAGGCGTTAGTCGGATGGTGGGTATAGGCCTAGCGCCTAGGCGGCTAAGTGGGGTCTAGGCGAGCGCCTGGAAGGCCTAGATGGATTTATGTAAATTTATTATATATCTTGTAAATAAATGACTATTTACACTTAAAAAAAAACTATATTTGTATGGATAATAAAAGAATGACAAAATGCAAAAATAGAAGTAGAATAATACACAAAGTACATACATCCAACAAGTTCAATGTTTAAAAAACAGTAAGCATGTAATCATAATGAAGAGTATTCTTGGATGATAGTTCATGATCCTTGCAATGGATTTGACATAGACTAAACTATTTAGCATTGTTGTATCTAGTTTATTTGTTTTTTTTTTTTTGTATCTATCCCCTCAAAAGTTCTCCAATTCATTTCACAATTGGATGAACGTGTAGTCAATCCATCATTTGCAAATTAGATACACAATTTCCATAAGTATACCACCATGAAACTAAAAAATAAAAAAGCACACAATTAATAAAATAAAATAAACACCAAATCCGCCTAGGACTGCCTAGCCTGTGTAGGCGCCGCCTAGCTCCAGACCAATGTTTCAAAACAATTTGCATTAAATCATGGTGGGTCTTCAGCGCCTAAGCTGATTTTTAGAACACTGGTTATTGCTATACTATCAATTGATTTGAATGAAATCTATGTTTCCCTTGACACAAGTGACATTGTGGGAAGGAAGATTCAAACCCAACACTCTATCTACACTAAAGGGAAGGGGTAGGCTAAGCATCACAATGGGCTAGTAATAATATGGTTCAAATTCGCCTTTGGCGATAATTGAATCTAAGATCTCTCACTTGCAAGTAAAGAGGAATACTACTAACCGTAGTACTAAGTGACAACACTTTGTCTACTTAGATGTTGAAAAATATGCAAATTCTAAATAAATTTATTTATTTTTTGGGTTTGTATTATTATAAACAGGTTTTTCTAGCTCCATGTGCTATATTACAAAGTTTTGGCTTCATGTATTATTTATTTCTAGTTTTTTAATTTTATAAATAAGAGTGTTTGGGATACTACCTATTCGTTTTCAAAATGTTTGAAATCATTTTTGGTGAAAAAAAAAATACAAGTAAATTTTTTTTTTGGTGCAATGATATATTTTTACATTAAGAGGAAAGAGAGTTCGGTAAATTATTAAAAGCACTTTATTATTTTAAAGACGTTTTCAATTATTTTAAAAACAATTTTAAACAAGCCCACATCATCACAAGAAACTGGAGGCGAATGACTTCAAAATATTTTAATATTCATACTTAGTTTGTAACGGCTCGTCCCCAAAAATTACGGTTTTTTATAATTTTTAAAATGTGAAATTACGAAAATGCCCTTCAAGGCAAATATGTTTGACTTTTGTTGACCGCATTGTCGTGTCACGTAAGATCCATTTTCTTGGCATACCCTCATAGTACTCATCGCTACGAATGCATGGGCGCAAATGAAACGTAATTTGGAGTTATAACGAAGAAGTTATAAACGAACAAAGTTGAGGGCATAATGGTCATTTGACCATCATCTGGAAGGCTCCAGATTGTTGGAGCAAAGGTTTGTAAAGCCACGTGTATGGTTGTGATGGAAAGAAAATGAGAGAAAATGGAGGGGTGCGAACCAATTAGGGAGGAAGGGGGAGTGAACCAATAGGAGATGAGAGAAATGAAGGAAATGAGGGAAATGAGAGAAGGGGAAAGGTAGCCAACCCCCCTTGACCTGTTTCAACTTGATAACTTGATTCCTAACCCGACTCCTCCACACATTCCGACGTCGATTATGGCATTTTTCTGACGATCCAAGGCTTGCCACCACCTGGAAAACATTCCCCATCGTTCCCTCTTCCTTTTCCACCCCAAAATTGATGAGATTTGACACGGTTTCACAATGAATCACATCGGTGGGTGCGGTGGTTCCACGGTGGTGATCTGCCAAGCCTGAAGTTAACTTCGCCAACCACCATCACCAAAAGACTTCCCTCAACCCTAAGAACAAGGCCCAAGCATTAGATAAAACGTCGGAGTTCGTTTAGGCATCAAATCGAGAACACCCATTGAGATCTTCAAATCAAGGCGTAGGTATGAAAGTTGTTCCTCTCATTGAGATCTTCATTCCTGTAAAATTTCGAAATTTTTGGAGTTGTTCCATTTTTCGGCGAGTCAAAACTGTTGGTCGCCGCACGCGGCGACATGTGCGGCGACGCGTGGGGGGAACCCGAGGTCTCTCCTTAGGTTTTCGACGTGTCGAATCCGAATCCGCCATCCGTTTTCTCAAATTCTAACATTTTCGTAAAGTTTTATTAAACGATCTTTAATTGCGTTTAGGTGCGTCGGTGGAAGTGATCCCGTTTACGCTAGTTCGAGGGGCTCTCGGGCGATAAAATATCAGTGAGTGGACCCCTTCTTAACTTACATATTTTAATAAAATATTAACCTAGCATGCATTTTATATTTCATGATTTGAATATGTTTTATAATATGCTTTATAAAATCATATACTTTATGGTTTATGAAATGTTTATAATTTATCGAAATTATGTTTTACGAACGGATATGGATTACTGGGAATTTCATATAGGGAATTCTATGGATTTTCGAATGTGATTTATCATGGATTTATGAGATAAGACTTTGAGATTTCGAGTTTCGGATTTGATGTGGGGATTGAGATATGTTTTTGGTATGTATTTAGTGGGTTATCATACAGCACATCCACACAACACGGGTATGTAGATATTGATGCCCATAGGAGATTTATGTATATACCTCTTCTCCGGCGTAACCCGGAGTCGTACAGCTTCACCCTCGGATGATGGACTCTGTTTCTCTTCACTGGCATAACCCAATGTCGTATAGCTTCACCTTCAGGTGATGGATAGGTACTACCTTTAGGCTAATGAGGAGTTGATGATATACCCTAGCTTCACTAGCCCGGAGCTAATGTCAGTGTGTGATGTTATATATCCTCTTCTCTGGCATAACCCGGAGTCGTACAACTTCACTTTTGGGTGATGGACCCTGGTTGTCTTCAATGGTGTAACACAGTGTCGTACAACTTCACCTTCGGGTGATGGACATGTACTGCATTCGGGCGACTATGATATCCCTAAAGAGTACAATATTTATGAGATTTACGAATTTGCCTTCGAGCGGTGTTTTCAGCATTATTGAGCATGGTTTTACACGTGCATGTTTTACGAATGTTTTGCATGGCATGCTAGGGTTTTCATAAAGCCTACTATATAGTACTATATATATGTTTTCAAATCAAGGGGTTAGTATGTTCATAAATAAAATGGTTTTCTTATTATTAGTACTATTATTATATACTTGGTCCACTCACCTTTTATGGTTTTGCGCCCCCTCAGGAATTAGATTCGAGGCACACGATCTCGGCGTCAAGGCACGTCGGCTTAGTTATCCTCGTGTCTTCTCAGTGTAGGTATGATTCCATTGTTCGTGTCTTTTTATAGTAATTTTTTCCTATTATTATTAATTAGTTGTATGCTTTGAACACGTTTTTGTTTTAGTATAATCGTTCTAACTATATATCTTGTATTTGTATGCATGTTTAATATGGTCTCGTCACCCTTGGATGTCGGCCAACATGTGCTTACCCCGGTATGTGAGGATATCGGGGTTGGGAAGTGTCATAGTTGGTAAGTATTATAGGCATTCCATGTTAGATAAGTATCAACAATCAATGATAAATTTATATATGCTAATAAATAATAAATACGAATAAATAATTTAACAAAGTATTAATAAAACGAAATAATATTAAACATACAAACTGAAAATCGAGACTTGCTTACATCAATGTCTTTGAAACATAAATTTTGTCCCTACTATGTGCTTGTAATTCTATAGACATCTGCTTCACTAGAATTCAACGATCTAAGTCAAGATTCCATCATCGGAAAACTAGGTTTTTGGCGAATTTCTTTGTAGTTCTTTTGGTATGAAGGTTTTGTATTGTAGAAGAAGAATTTGATTTTTCTGTGATCTAAATGTCATGCAGATGGATATATATATATATAATTGATTTATGCATGTTCATAACAGGTTTGAGTATGGAATGTGTCTGTTGAGAGACATCTTCTCAGAGGGTGCTTTACTCTTTGGCGTTCTATCATCGCCTCAAACTTCATCTAAAAAGATAAGTTTGTTGATATAAAAAATAATTAATTTATTAAATAATTATTAGAATCCGAGCCCCAATGCCCATCTTTTGATAATTAATAGAACCCCAAATATATATTAACTATCAATTAATTAGCACACCCCAAAGCCCAAATCCAAGGTTGAACCCAATTTTATTCTCCATGTTCATCACTCCAATCATTTTCTAAAAGGGACAATGCCTTATAAAATGAGAAAACCTTTTGGTAGTGACTAATGTGGGACAATGAAATATGTACTCAAAATTTCCAACACTCCCTCCCTCTCCTATAAATTGAGTAGAGAATATTCTTCGGAAAACTAGAACTCAAGGGAGAGCAGGAAGATGTGGTCGAAGAAAATGGGTTTGAATCATGAAACAAACGTGATTACATATCCTGTTGATTGGAAAACATTGTGATACATGTGAAAGATGAAGTGACATTTTTGTTTATCACTCTTGTTGTGAGATGTGATTAAAACTTCGATGTTGAGATTGGAATGAAAATGAGAGAAATAAAACTAATCTTTTGTGTAGTTGAGTCAAACTCTTAGTAGGTACTAGATTTCAGGCGATTCCACCATACACATTTTCTTTTACAGCATCACCTAATGACACACGTTACTGAAATTTTTAGATCGCATGATATTTTATTGTCGAGAAATTACAATTATCCCGGTTAAAAAAGTTTCCAAAACTAAACAATCCGCCACACTAACCCCACTCACCGTTTCAGTCGACCTAGATTCCCTTTCCCCTTCATCATCCACCGTGATTCCCCAAACTCAAAATCCAGCCGTCCGATTTCCCCCATTCCAAAATTTCAAACACCGCGCCCAAAACCTTCCATTTGAAATTCGAATTCAAATCCCTAATCGACCGTTGCATCCCCCCTATAAATACCTAATTCATCTCTCCCCCTTATTCATTTCCTCACTCATTTCCTCACTCTAGAGAACCTTCCGCCTCCGCCAAACGCCACCAACCATGGCGATCGAGAAGAAACGCCCACTCCAAACCAGCAACAACGCCAACATCGACCACCCTGCCCAGGCCGATGGCGGCGGCGGCAAAGGCAAGACGATCGAAGAAATGTACCAGAAGAAGAGCCAGCTGGAGCACATCTTGCTCCGACCAGATACCTACATCGGGTCGATCGAGAAGCACACCTCGAACCTATGGGTCTACCAAAACGGCGAGATGGTCAACCGTTCCATCACCTACGTTCCCGGACTGTACAAGATCTTCGACGAGATCCTCGTCAATGCTGCCGATAACAAACAGCGAGATCCATCCATGGACTCCGTCAAAGTCACCATTGACGTCGAGCAGAACTGCATCAGCGTCTACAACAACGGCGCTGGAGTTCCCGTCGAGATTCATCAGGAGGAGAGGGTCTACGTCCCGGAGTTGATCTTCGGACACCTCCTGACCAGTAGTAATTACGACGATACGGAGAAGAAGACCACCGGTGGACGCAACGGCTACGGTGCCAAGCTTACGAACATCTTCTCCACCGAGTTCATCATCGAGACGGCAGACGGAATGCGACAGAAGAAGTATAAGCAGGTATAAAACTGTGGATTCTCTCATTTCTGTGACATTTGATGTGTATTTTACGGTTTAGTGTTTTGTGGAATGCAGGAATTGGGATTTGGTCTTCTATTTTAGGGTTTGGTGTGTATAGAATTATGGATTCTCAAATTTCTGTGATGCTTGATGGGCATTTTAGGGTTCCAGTGTTTGGTGGAATTGCGGAATTAGGATTTGGTCTTCTACTTGTGATTGTTCGTTTGATGTAATTTCGTTTTGTAACCTATGATTTATTGGGGATTATCGTAATTAAGTTTTTATGGGTTTGAAATGGATTTCCAAATTCCGACTGAAGCATTTGGCAGTGATATTGTGTTCACTTATTATGTCAGTTGAATAATCTGATCCTTGCTGATGTCAGGTGTTCACCAACAACATGGGGAACAAAACTACGCCAGTCGTCACAAAGTGCAAAGGGAGTGAGAACTGGACCAGGGTTACGTACAAGCCCGACCTGTCGAAGTTTAATATGACCCATCTGGAAGATGATGTGGTGGCGTTGATGCAAAAGAGAGTAATTGACTTGGCTGGATGCCTTGGAAAGACAGTGAAGGTTGAGCTGAACGGAACGAGGGTCCTGTAAAGTCATTTCTTGATTACGTTGACCTCTACTTACAATCTGCCGGAAAATCAAGAGATACTCCCCTTCTAAGGTGTTTGTTATGAATTGCACTTTTTGTCCTGATTCGTTCTTCCCTTTTTCTCTTTGTATTGGGGATTTGCTAACTGTATCTACTCATTTGACAGGATGACAGAGAAAGTCAATGATAGGTGGGAGATTTGTGTGAGTCTCAGCGACGGGCAGTTTCAACAGGTTTGAACAAAACTATTTGAATCAGTGGAATTACCATCTTCTGTACACTTTAGAATTGTGAGTCTCAAGTTTTCAATTCTATTTTTACCAGGTCAGCTTTGTGAATGGAATTGCAACAATCAAGGGCGGAACTCATGTGAATTACGTAACAGATCAGATCACAAACCATGTGATGAATGTTGTAAATAAGAAGAACAAAAATGCCAACCTCAAAGCCCATAATGTGAAGAATTATCTGTGGGTCTTTGTCAATGCTCTTATTGACAACCCTGCATTTGATTCCCAAACAAAGGAAACTCTCACGATTCGCCCAAATAGTTTTGGATCTAAATGTGAACTTACAGCAGCGTTCTTAAATAAAGGTATGCAACCATATTTCAAATTGTTCTACTAGACCCAGACACTTAATCTTGATTCTCGTATGCTCATTAATTTGCAGTTGCAAAATCTGGAATTGTGGATAGTCTTCTCTCTTGGGCAAATTTTAAACAGAACAAAGACCTTAAGAAAACTGATGGAACTAAAACAGAGAGGGTTCATAATATCAACAAGCTTGAGGATGCGAACCATGCTGGAGGGAAGAATTCTGAGAAGTGTACTTTGATATTGACAGAAGGAGACTCAGCTAAGGCTCTTGCAGTAAGTTTTTATGTTTTACAATATTGGTACAATTACTTGATTTGTTTGGCTTTCTTTCTGTAATAGATTAACAGAACTTATCCTAAACAGATGGCGGGTCTTGCTGTTGTGGGTAGAGATCACTACGGTGTTTTTCCGTTGAGAGGTAAACTGCTCAATGTAAGAGAAGCTAGTACCACTCAGGTCAGGGATAATGAGGAAATTAAGAATGTCAAGAGGATTCTAGGACTGCAGCAAGATAAAGAGTATACCAGTCTTAAGTCTTTAAGATATGGCAGTCTGATGATTATGACTGATCAGGTTGAATGCCTTAAACTTCTTTTCTTTTGGTTTTATTCTTGTTTGGATTTCTCTGTGCACCTTGAAAGTTTATCTTTTGTCTTTCTGATCATTAACAGAACCTTAATTTCTCTGTTTGTATAGGACCATGATGGTTCCCACATAAAGGGACTCCTTATCAACTTCATTCATTCCTTCTGGCCTTCGCTGCTTAAAATTCCATCTTTTTTGGTTGAGTTTATAACTCCGATTGTCAAGGTTGGTTTAATTGACTTAACTAGCTTCTTAGCAACTTCAGTGTAAGTGATACGTTGTTTTTGAAAGACTACTATAACTTGTATTACTTCTGTACAGGCAACGCACAAAAATGGGAATACCCTTGCATTTTACTCCATGCCTGAGTATGAGGCATGGAAGGAAAGTTTGAGGGGCAATGCAAGTGGCTGGTCCATAAAATATTATAAGGTTTGTTTTCACTTTATGTAAGTAAGGCATACTAGGTCACTGCAATTGTACCAGGTTTCTGAAGTATATTCTTATTCTTCTACTTACACTCATGTCCATTTAGGGGTTGGGAACAAGCACGTCTAAAGAAGGAAGGGACTATTTTCAAAATCTTGATCAGCACAAGAAAGATTTTATTTGGATAGATGAGAGTGATGGGGAGGCAATTGAGCTTGCTTTCAGTAAGAAGAAAATAGAAGAGAGGAAGAACTGGCTTCGGCAGTTTGAGGTGGGAAGTTTTGGCAATTTGCATTTGTATTGTATTTTGAAATGATTCTAATTCCAGATCATTTTTATTGAGACGGTTGAACTTTCTGTATTTTCAGCCTGGAGTACATCTTGATCAGAAGGAGAAGCTTATTAAGTACAGTGACTTTGTTCACAAGGAACTTATACAGTTTTCCATGGCGGACCTGCAAAGGTCCATTCCGTCAATGGTTGATGGCTTGAAGCCAGGTCAAAGGAAGATTCTCTTTAGCTCCTTTAAGAGGAACTTGGTCAAGGAAGCAAAAGTTGCCCAGTTTTCTGGTTATGTGTCTGAGCATTCTGCCTACCACCATGGTGAGCAAAGTCTTGCAAGTACTATCATTGGGATGGCACAGGATTTTGTGGGGAGCAATAATATCAATCTTCTTCAACCAAATGGTCAATTTGGTACCCGTAACTTGGTGAGATTAACCATGCATGCCAAATATTTAAGAATATGTGAGCTCTTCATGTTGTGTAATTCTTTCCCACATCTTCTATTTACACTTGTATTTTGCTACTTTAGGGAGGCAAAGACCATGCAAGTGCTCGTTATGTATATACTCGACTTTCTCCTATTACAAGGTTCCTTTTCTCAAAGGATGATGACAGACTTCTTGACTACTTGGATGAAGATGGGCAATCTATAGAGCCAATTTGGTATTTTTAACTTTTCCCTGTAGAATGAGTACATTGCTTTTAGATCAACAAATGGTGAATGAATATAGCTGAACAATGGTTTGTGTGGTATAGGTATGTGCCAATTATTCCAACGGTGCTTGTTAATGGTAGTGAAGGAATTGGGACAGGGTGGAGCTCTTACGTTCCTAATTATAACCCGAGAGACATTGTTGCAAATGTGAGGCGTTTGCTTGATGGTGATGCAATGGTGCCAATGGATCCCTGGTACAGAGGATTTACTGGAACTATTGAGAAAACTGTCAAGGAGTCTGGTGTGAGCTACACTGCCTGTGGGATCATAGAGGAAGTCAATGAGACGTCACTCAGGATTTCAGAGCTCCCAGTCCGTAGGTGGACTCAAGATTATAAGGAATTCCTTGAGTCTATCTCTGAAGGAAATGACAAAGCCAAGGATCCATTCATTGAGGTAAAGTCACCTAAATTTCTTGACCGTTGCAGTGTTTGATTAAATTGTGTTCTGGATGGTTTAGTTCCTAATTGAAATTATGCATGCTGCAGGGTTTCACACAGCACAGTGATCACTGTACTGTAGATATCATAGTCCACTTGCGTGAGGAGAAACTGATGGCAGCCAAGCAAGAGGGTTTGCTGAAGAAATTTAAACTGACCACCAGCATAAGCACGAGTAATATGCACCTGTTTGATCGAAAAGGCGTGATAAAGAAATTTGATACTCCAGAACAAAGTATGAGTTTTTCATGTCGTTCTTTTTCCTTTCTACTCCTGCTTGTACAATTTTTATAACCAGACTTTCTGTTTGTTGATTTTTTTTCTTTCTGCAGTTCTTGACGACTTTTTTCACTTAAGGCTTGAATTCTATGAGAAAAGAAAGGTGAGTGTTCCTTTGTGCCCATCAATATACAGGTGTTTATATTGTTGGCCTGACTTATGACTGTTCAGTGTTAACTGGTTTTCTATCATGCATGCAGAAAGTGCTATTGGAAAACCTAGAGTTGGAACTGTTAAAATTGGAGAACAAGGTTAGGTTTATCCTTGGTGTCGTAAATGGAGAGATCATTGTGAGCAATAGAAAGAGAGCTGATCTATTCCTTGAGCTCCAACAGAAAGGTTTCACTCCTTTTCCAAAGAAAACCAAAGCCCTAGAGCCAGAAGTTGCAGGGGCAACTGAAAATACAGAAGATACAGAAGAGAACTCTGAGGCTGCCGTTGAAAAGGGAGCACGGATTAGTGACTATGAGTATCTGATATCCATGGCAATTGGGACCTTGACCATTGAGAGGGTTCAGGCCCTATTGGCTGATAGGGATAAGGCCAATGCGGAGGTTGATGAGTTGAGGAAATCAACACCAAGGTCACTGTGGTTGAAGGATCTTGATGCTCTTGAAATGGAACTCGATGTATGTACTAAAATTTGATTCAATTTCACAATTCTTTCTTCATTTTTCCGTCGACCTGTCTGATATATCATCTTCCATACCAGGAGCTGAAGAAAAGTGAGGCTTTAGCAGAGGAGGCAAAAAAGAAAGCAAGAACCCAAGTGAAAAATGTACCTGCTTCTAAGGGTACTAAACAAGCACCTAAACCACGGAAAAATACTAAGAAGGCCAACAATGCAGAGGCTTCCAGTTCTGTGATGGAAATTGGTAACACTCGATTAGTTAAATGCTTTCTTTTAAGATAGCCCACGGATATTATTTCATCATTTCGAATTACATTACTCATAATATTATCTGCTTGCTCGTCAGAGAAAGCTCCTGAGGTAGCGAAAGGGAGAGGAGGAGCAGGTCCAAAGAAAGCTCCTGCTGCCAAGAAGGTCTGCGTCGCTGTTTTTATATTTTAAGTTCTTTGTTTGAACTTTCTTAATGGAACAAATCTGCAGTACACACGAAGCTGGAACTTATGTAATGTTTGTTATGCAGCAAGTGAAATCCTCTGTTGTTCTGAGTGATGACGATGACGATGAAGTGCTTGAGCTGAAAGAAAGACTTGCTGCATATAACCTTGATTCGTCTCCTGAAAATTCGGCAGGTAATGATAACCTTTCACTACTTATACTTATCTAGAGAAATCAGCATAACTAATGTGTTTCGTCAGTAGGTAGTGGATTAACTTAGTTTTACTGTGACAGGCAAGGATACTGAAGTGCCACAAGAACCAGTCCAGAAGAAAGAAGCTAACAAAAAGGTGGTCATGCAACTAGACAGCGACGATGATTTTGAAGAAGAAATAGCAGCTGCCCCAAAGAGGGGAGGGAAAAAAGCTGCTGGAAAGCCAAAGGCGGCAGCATCAAAACCCCCAGCGGCAGCAAAGAAGAGAGGCGCAGCAGCTAACAAGCAGCAGCCTCAAACTTCATCAGGCCAGAAGCTTTTAACTGACATGTTGAAGCCTGCTGCTGAGAGTTCCAGGGCTTCACCTGAGCCGAAAGTGAGGAAGATGAGGGCATCGCCATTCAACAAGAAAAGCGGTTCTGTGATGGGCAGAGTTGGTGTGGCAGACGAGATGATTGAAAGCGATGACAAGGTGGACACTCCTTCCACTGAAGAAAGAAGTGAAGCTGCAGTTGTAGCAAGAGCTAGACCTCAGAGGGTGAATCGCAGGCAGACAAGGTATGTGTTAAGTGATTCCGAGAGTGAGCCGGCTAGTGAAGATTCCGACTTTGATGCAGTTGATGACATTGACGATGATTAGAGTAGCAGTTACTGTCATTGCTATGGGAATTCTAGCTCATTCTAAGTTGCTGCATTTGCTGCATCGTTCGGATTAAACTTTTAACTGAGATTTGAGGATTTTATTATCGTGCTGATAAGCCGAAATTTAAGATTTTAGCTTTAAGTTTGATCTGTGAAATGCAACTCATTTTCCGAAAACTTGTTAGAGATGTTCTTGAGAACTTGTCTTGTTCAGAAAGTAGAGCAAAATTTGACTAGAAAAAAGTTGTGGTTTACGCTTCTGCTATTCTTTTATGTTGCTTGAATCAACAAGTAATCTAAAAGTAGTCATTTTCTTAAAACTGTTGATGACCATATGATTGTTTTAATAGTCCCACTCTATACTCTTGCTTAATTTCCCAACTCGTTTGTACTCAAATTAGGGAGAGAATTTACGTTATAAGAGGGGGTGGTGCACTCTTCAAGTCACGTCTCTCTATATTCTCGTTGCGTGATTTGATGAGTGATAAACAGACAACGGTGCATACACTCGGGAGATTTTGGTTAGAAACAAGGATGAATACACACCTGAGGTTATCTGCGACACTTTAGGGATGATTGAGTTTTAGATGTTGTCTAGTGTTTGCGTTAACATCTTGAATTAATAGCGGCATACAATCAATAGCAAGCACATGATTATGCATTTTTTGAGGTATTACTACAGTGACGTACCAGTTTACTTTCAACAAAAATAAGGAATCTCAATCCTGGAATATGGCCAAAAGGAAAAAAAGAAAAAGGGTCGAATGGTTTGGTTTTGATGAGTTGATTGGGGCATTGACTCACTCTCTTCTGTCAGTGTCCCACGCTCATTCGGCTTTTCGTTTTTTCTTTGTTGTAGGACATTGAAGCAAGCAATGGACAAAGAGCTTTATTCCAATCAACCAAACAATTGTGTTGCTTAAAAGAACGGCTCTCTGTGTTTTGTTAAGTGGCATTGCATACAAGATTATTATATTAAAATTGGAGTTGATTCGTGTCATCACTTTTTTAACATATTTTTCGAGCTCACTATGTAATATATTTTAACTATCCAAATTGTAATTCTTTTAGAATATAATTCATAGATCATCTTTGCAAAAAATGTGACAAATCCAAAACTACTAAGATATTCATTTGTAGTGAAAAAAATGGACGAATACAGTTCTACTAAGAAACCCTAAACCATTAATCTAATAATCATATAGTTTTAGATTTAGGTGATTTTTGGTAGACATGATATTTGAAAGAAAGACTTAAAAGATAAACTGTTCAGATTACTTAAAATACATTACAAAATGAGCCGCACACAAACGTATACAGAAAAAGTAGTGTCACCAATCCGAGACAATTAAAATTGGGAGTTTTAATGAAAAGCCCGCGATACTATTCACTTTAACGAAAAACCATATTTTTACACTAAAAGTCAAACCTGATACTATTCACTTTACCCTTTATTTTGTCCTTATCGTTAAAACTCAAAGTTTTCAAACCCTTTTCATTAGTTTTCCTATTAAAATTTGGCTAAGATCGTTTTCAACTGCTACACAATACCTTAGAAACTATTTTGCATGTTGACTGTCCGCCACCTAAACAAATGTTTTAAATTTAAAGAAATAAATGACTATTCACTATGTCATTCAAAAATATTTTATTGTTGTGGAATTTATTTAATCGGATTTCCATAAATTCCGTAATTTCCAAGACTCCATCTGCAAGACTCAAATCAATGAAGCAATTCCAAAATTTCCATTGCTTGAAAGAATGGCTATTGTTTTTAGGAACAAAGGAAGAAGAAAGAAAGGACTATTGTTTCGATTTTACGTAGATCTATATATGTATATATAATTGTTATTGGCACTTTAAATTTTCATTCGGCATTCTAAATTTTGAACAAGTCACTTGTAGAATTTCACTTGTGGCTCTTCTCACTCAAATTCGAAGCTCTCCCACCTTCTCCATTTCCCCTCGTAACCTCACCTAACCATCTAAATCTTATCATCTTCTCTTATTATTAGCCAAAATAAAGGTTTAATTTTGGAAAAAATTACTTCAATCAATAAGGAGGAGAAATTTTTTAATATGATAGTTCAACCACTCTCTCAAAAGAATTGAGTTCCTCTATATTTTGTATTATTGTATTCTATGATTAATATGACTTACTGAAGTTTTCCTTGAAGAAGAGTTCATTTGTTTGATTCATACAAATGATTAAATACTTTCCAAATCAAATGATTTTTTTTTCCTCAAAATGAATGTCTCGTTCATTTTGAGAAAATTAGCCTCTTACCACATACCTACGTATGTGACAATTGACTCTTTTTATTGTTGTTATAATTTTATAGATTTTAGATATTATTGTTCTTTTATGAAAATGAATTTTGAGAAATAACTAATGTAATAACCTAGGGACGGGTTAAAAAAACCGAAAACCGAACAAAATCGGACCGAACATCGAACCGAAAACTAAAATAAAACGGAACCGAAAAAGGAAAAATAGAACCGAACCGAACCTTATTGGTTCAGTTTCGGTTTTGGAGGTTCGGAAACCGAACCAAACCGAATTCCTTTATACTTTATGAATGTATGCCCATGATGTTTCTTTTGTGAAACTTTGTTGCTAAGTTTGAAACTAAGCCTAGGGCTTTTTCAAGGAGCATACTTGGTTCAATTAGGGAGGACATTTCATTGGTTATGGAAGGCTTTGGAACTTGAAATAGCTTCTCTCTTTGATTGCTTTTGAATGGATACAGTGATCATTTTTCTTTGTAATTGAGATTGTTGATAGAATATGATTGGTTTATGTGATCTTATATATGTACAACTACCTTCCCACTTTCCTCATTTTCTTATTATTAGTCTACCACTCCAAGCCTTTTTTCTAAATTCCATATTAAAAAAGATAAAGTTTTATAAAATAAAATAAAAACCGAAATTGAACCGAACAAAAACAAACTGAAAAACAAACTGAACCCAAAAAAAGGGAAAAAAATTGAACCGAAGTTTTGGTTCGGTTTCGATTTTGGCAAAAATACCAATGAAACCGAACCCACTCCTATAAAAGCCACAGTTTCATAGCGTTCTTTTTTTTTTTTTTTTTTTTTTTGAAATTCTAATGGTAGAAGGATAATTTGATGCCATAAAAGTTTTACGCATCGAATGTTAATTTTCTAATCCATCAAACCTCCTAACATGCCCGCGTGCACACCTTTTTCTACCTCATGCTTTCAAATTCAATTTAGCTGCCAACAAGAAAATTTTCATTATGTCTCAAACAGACGGATACACAAATTGTCAAAATATAATTAGACAAATTTTTTTATTCAATTATATTATGACGCTTAGGCCATTTTCAACAGATTCGGCAAGAGGGTCATAGGTAAAAATAGCCCAAAATGACACGAAAATCGTCTTCAACCAAGAGTTAGGCCAAACGGTTCGTGGGCCCCATCGGGCCAAACACACCAAATCAGGCCAACTAGCTGGCCCAAAGGAGCCAGCCAGCTAGTCCCGGGCCGCCTCAATTTGTGAATCCAACGACTACCTGGTGTCATCTAACCGTTGCTAGCTGACGCCAGGTGACCCCTGGATTTGATTTTTCTTTTTTTTTTTACCAGATAAAATTAAAAAAAAAAAATATATATATATATATATATATAAATTATCATTTTTTTCCTATAAATACCTAAGTCATTCCTACACTATTTCTCACATAATTTTCACAATTTCATACTATCTTACTTCATTTTTTTTCAATTCTTCACATTCTATTATCTTACCTCTTCCAATAGTCTTTCCTTCAATTTTTTCAATAATTTTCAAATGGCCACATCTGCAATGAAAGGTAAGGTTTGGACCCAAAAAGAAGATGAAGCTCTTTGCATAGCTTATAGATGGGTCTCGGAAGATAGTGTAAGGGGAGTTCTCAAACAAGTGAAGGTGTTTGGATTCGTACGTTCAAGATGGAAGAAACATCTTCATCTAAGTTTGAATAAATGACATCAAGCAGTGTTAAAGGGCGCAAGCAGATATGAAGAGAAGCCAATTACTACGACGAAGTAAATGTTTTCACAATTTATTTTAAATATTTAATTTCATAAATTAATTTCCTTTAATTTTTGTAATTATATTTTCTAGGTACGCCAAACGGAAGAATTGTATATGGAGGACAACTCAAAACCCTTTAATCATCACGGTTGTTTGGAAATTTGTTAAGGGTGTGTGTTATTTGAAGATCCACCTCAACAAAGAGTTGATCTTACGCCGGTGTTCGGAAATGCATCCTCAATTGCAGATGAAAATGAAGATGGATCTCCTACCATTCAAGAAACAAGGGTAGAAAATCCGTCTCCGGATGAAGGTTCCATACCTAGGGCTATGAGACAAAACAATACCTGAAAATTGAAGGAAAATGGCAAGACAAAGGATAATTACGCCTTTCAACAGGAAATGGCGGCCTCATTGCGATTAATGGCGGAGCAAAATGTCATTGTCGCGGAAGAAAAGATTCATAGGCACGAAGAACGAGCCAAACAAATACAAGAAGAGATGGATGATAGAAATATGCAAAGGAATACTTCGGATTACACTCCAATGAGTAAGACCTATTTTGATAAGAAAAAGAGGAAAATTATAGCCCGACGGGAATTGTTTACATCTGATTATAATCCTACAATGGCGAATGATGATGATTATAAAATTTAAATTTAAGTTACTCTAATTTTTAAGTTTAAGTTGTAGTTTTTAAATTTAAATTGTTGTAGTATTTAAATAATAAATTATGTTTAATCCTATAACTTTTTGGCCCTCTCGATTGAAGATGAGTTTTTTTTCACAGACTATGTTTAGCCTATGACCATTTGACCTCTCTGTTGAAGATAATAAAAAAATGATCTGACATTATTTATTAAAATATTAATTTCTTGAAAAACTGAAAGACTAAAATGAGCTCTTTAAACCTTCTATTTCGATTAGAGATGACCTTAATGTACCGTTCGATTATGGTCTCGAAGCATTGAAAAATCTGACGCTGCCAGGAACGGGAGTCAAGCGACATACTGTTCAGTCTTCAATGCGTTTCCACGCACTTTGCGTATCCAACTCTCTCTCTCTCCTTCTCCTGTCTCTCTTTCTCTCTCCTCATCAGTAGTTAAAGCTGCGTTGACCCAACGAAACCACAGTTTGAAATCCACACCAACACCTACCTCATATTCCCCTCTTCCAATTTTACCCCTCCCTCTCTTCCCAAACCTTCCTTCCTCCGCCGGCTATCCCCTCTCTCTGCAACCCCAGCTCACTTTCCAAACAGCTTCCGTCGAAATCCCCGTCAATTCGACCTCCCTTATGGGCAAAAGCCCTCACCCCTTCACCTTGCATACAACATCGTAGCCGGTAGCTCTTCAATTTTTTTTTTTTCTGATTTAATTTTTAATTTGGGGGAGAAATGAAGAGGTTGAGATCCAGCGACGATCTCGATTCCTTCAGTAAGGATCCGAATCCTAACCCGAACCCGAGCTCCAACCCCGGCCGGACCTCCTCCTCCTCTTCGCACCGGAGCTTCTACTACAAGCCAGATACTGTGCGCAAGGGTTTGCTCTCTTCGTCCTCCTCCGCTTCTTCTAAAGGGCCGGCTCACTCCTACGACGATCGGGAACCGGCCGGCTCGGGCGGCGGGTCCAGAACTGTCAGGAAGAGGACGGAGCACGAGTTCGACGGTTTCGATAGGAGGAAGGGGACCGATCGGTACAACAGAGATGGCGGAGGGTACGATCGTAATTTGATGCACCGGAACGAGAGCTTGTCCTCGTCGAGGAGGTCGCCTGCGGAGTTTCCGAAAGGGTTTCGATCGGAGCGGGACAGGTCCAGGCGCGAAGGCAGCGGGAGCGGAGCGTTGTCGTGGCGTAGGTTCGGGAAGGAGTTCGAGGAGAGAGGAGGAGGGAAGGGGTTGAGGGACGTGAGGTCGCCGACGTGGTCGAATTCGAGGGATTCGGGGAGCGAGCAGTCTAGGGTTAGGTCTCCGGCGAGGAGGTTTAGGGATGGGAAGGGGTCGAAATCGGAGTCGAAGTCCAAGTCTCCGACTTGGTCCAAGGACTCGGTGGGGAGTGAGCAGTCGAAGAGTGTTGAGGTGAGGAAGAAGGAGACGGAAGCGGAGGCTGAAGAGATTCAGGGTGAGCAGCCAAAGAGTGTTGAGGTGAGGAAGAGAGAGACGGAGACGGAGGAGGTTCCGGTGGAGCAGCCAAAGAGTGTTGAGGTGAAGAATAGGGAGACGGAGACGGAGGAGGTTCAGGCTGAGAAGGGGAGTAGGAGTAGTAGTGAAATGGAGGAGGGTGAGCTTGACCCGGAAGCTGTAGCTGCTGGTGGAGGTGAGCCCCAATTGGGCCTTGAAGGCGGAGCTGAAACGGAAGAAGCACAGATCCGAAGCGCGTCTTTGGTTTCGGATACAGATAAGGTTGAGGAGAAAGCTGAGACTCTGGATAAACAAGAGGCTAGGGAGGAGAAAAGCGAGTCCTCGGATAAACAAGAGGTGAAAGATGCAAATAAAGGGAGTGTGCGTGAAAGGGAAGTTGAGGAGGAGGAGGAGGAGAAGAAAGATGATGACTTGTCAAATAGCGAGATCGATATGATTGATAAAAGCGGGAATGTGGAAGCTCGTGAAGATGAGGGAAAAGGGAGTTTCAGGGAAGGTGATGAAGAAGTGGTCGCGGAGATTCCCAAGGAATTGGAAAAGGAACCAAAGCAAGATAGGGGAATAGACCTTGAAGTGAAGGCGGAGGATGATGACGACGAGATGACAGAGTCAGATAAGGTGGTAACCGAGGATGAGGAGGATAATGAAGTGGTTAAGCTGAATACGGTGGATATGAGTATGAGTTTGAGTCAGAATTTTAAGGATAAAGGTAAAAGCGTGGCCGTGACCCCGGCGGATCTGGTGGATTCAGCTGAAGATGGTCGGTGGGCTGACAGAGAATCCAGAGAGCTGCTTACTGGCATGGAAAATGATATGGAAGGACCCAGCAGTAGGGGTTTCGAGTTGTTTTCGAGCTCTCCGGTTAGGAGACAGGAGAAGGCTGATCAATCTGGTGCTAGTACGAAGGATGAGAAGCTGGCACTTGAGCCGCTTGATCTTTCTCTTAGCTTGCCTAATGTCTTGTTACCCATTGGTGGCGCAGCTCCTGGTTCTCCTGACCAATCAATGAGTGTTCAGTCTCTAAGTAATACTTTTCGTACTAACTCTGATGGATTTACTCAGTCAGTATCCTTTTCAGGCTCGCAGTCGTTTTATCACAACCCTAGCTGTTCGCTAACCACCCAGAATTCGATGGACTTTGAACAGTCTGTTAAAAGTCGTCCCCTTTTCCAGGGAATTGATTGGCAGGCACTCGCTCAGAGTGAGGCTAAGGGTAAAGAAGTTCCTTGGCAAGCACTCACTCAGAATGATGCTAAGAGTAAAGAAGTCCCTTTGTACCAAAGAATCTTGATGAATGGAAACGGGTCTCAACAACAACAGTCTCAAGCATCGCAAGGCATTCCAAATGGTCAGTTGGGCCAAGGGCAACATCATCTTAGACATCCTGAAGGAAGCCCTAAAGCGGCGAATGGAATGGAAAGGCAGCTGAGCTTCCACAAGCAGTTGTCCGGAGGACAGGCAAGGAACCATGAGGATGTTAGATCACCTTCAAATAGCGTTGGATCTCATGAAATGGGATCAAACTATAGTTTTGACAGGAAACGACTAATGAGAGAGAAAAGTAGTGGTAGTTTATATAGGACTAGCAGTCAGAAGGAACAAGAGCAGTTTCTCATTGGTGGGGCTGATTTTGTGGAGACAATCGTTGCCAGGATTGTCTCCGATCCCATACATGTAATGGCTAGAAAGTTTCATGAGATGACAGGACAATCCGCTTCATGTGTGAAGGAGACCATTCGCGATATGATGTTAAATATGGATAAGCGCATGCAACTATTTGCATTCCAGAAGGCACTGCAGAGCAGGTCTGATATAACCATGGAGATGCTACTAAAGGCTCATCGTGCGCAACTGGAAATCTTGGTTGCTCTGAAGACTGGTCTACCGAATTATCTCCAGCCAGAGAATAGTACATCATCTTCTGATTTAGCTGAAATTTTTCTGAACTCAAGATGCAGAAATCCTTCTTGTCGGAGTTCTGTGCCAGTGGATGAATGTGATTGCAAAGTTTGTTCGCAAAAGAGTGGTTTTTGCAGTGCATGTATGTGTCTTGTGTGCTCAAAGTTTGACATGGCCTCGAATACATGTAGTTGGATTGGGTGTGATGTTTGTCTCCATTGGTGCCATGCGGATTGTGCATTGCGGGAATCGTATATTAGAAATGGAAGCAGTGATACTGGATCCCAAGGGACGACTGAGATGCAGTTTCATTGTGTTGCCTGCGATCATCCTTCTGAGATGTTTGGCTTTGTGAAGGAGGTTTTTCAGAATTTCGCAAAGGATTGGACAATGGAAAATCTTGCTAGGGAACTTGAATACGTTAAGAGAATATTTGGTGTCAGCAAGGACATGAGAGGGAGAAGACTTTATAAAATTGCTGATCAATCACTGGCAAGACTGGTAAACAAGTCTGACCTTCCGGAGGTTTACAGTTATGTCATGGCTTTTCTCGCGGGTAAGTTATTTGTTTATCCGAAACATTTTAATGTTTTGTTCTTACGATACTTTATGGGGTATAATCTGCATGCATTGTCATAATATCATTTTTTAGAATCATACCTTTTTCTCTAATGAGCATTCAATACAATATTACATAGTTTTTCTAAGATGACTTACCTTGCTTCCGTTGGATTTTTCTTCGGGAAAATGGCTTTGTTATATTTTGCCTCGTGAAATCTACAGATGCTTCATTTCCCCATGGTTTACAAGATATCGATTTTACATAGAGATTTGGATACTTGTGAATTGCTGTTAATAAAAGTTTTTAAGTTGTGTACTTTGTTTTGACATGTATGGAAGCCTTTTGAAATGTTGACGCTACTTAATGTGTTTGGCCTGCTTGAAGCGTCTGTATCAGTGTCTCTGAACTGCTTTTTTATTCTTATGTGAGAATATTAAGGGGAAAGAATAGTATCGAGTATTACCAAGTATATAGCACGAGTACACAATGCCGAAGCAGAATCTTATGGCTTTGTTGAATCTCAAAGCTGTGCCTTTTTGCTCTGTGTAGTAATCCTGTGTTTAGTTAAATGGAAACTGTAAGATTGCTAGTAAGTCCTTCACTTTTTGTTGCAGATGCTGACAGTTCTAAGCTAGGCAAAGCACCCGTTTTATCGACAAAAGATCATAGTAAAGTTAGCAATGGGATTGCTGGGCCAAGCCAGGAACCCGCATGGCTGAAATCAGTATATACAGAGAAGTCCTCCAAGTTGGAGACTGCAGCAAACATTCATCCTAGCTTTAACTACGATCAGCATGATAAACGCCTTATGGAGATGGAGTTTCACACAAGTGCCCAAAAAGAACCTCTTTTCGATGAGCTGGAGAGCATTGTGAGGATCAAGCAGGCTGAAGCGAAAATGTTCCAAACACGAGCAGATGACGCAAGAAGATATGCCGAGGGACTTAAACGCATAGCGATGGCAAAGAATGAAGAAATTGAAGAGGAATATAGGAGCAGAATAGCAAAGCTGCGCTTGGTCGAGGCAGAGGAAATGCGCAACAAGAAAGTCGAAGAAGTACAAGCTCTGGATCGAGCATATCGTGAATACTCCAATATGAAGATGAGGATGGAAGCAGATATAAAGGATCTCTTGCTAAAAATGGAAGCCACGAAGCGGAACCATTCCTTGTGATTGGCAGACGAAGAGGAGTTCCGATAGAGTTTTCGATGTGGCGGGTAACCGTAACCTTGGCGTGCTGATAGTTTTATGTTGTACCTTGTAATGTAGTGTTTTTATAGCTCCAATTAGGTTTTGTTCTTCAGAGTTTCGGTTGTATTTGTTTCATGAACCACTAACCAGAATTTGTACAGAGAGATTGCCTCATCTCTTTTATTTTGGTATGATGCAGTGTTCCTATTTATGATTTACGGAACCAAGTTTTGTTTTAGGGTAGTGATTTTTACTCTCGTTTTCTCCTTCTACACTCTTCCTTGCTTTTGCTCGTTGATTATTTTTCTTTTGATTGATGTAGTTAAATGATTAGGAGAAAATGCGTGTGAAAATTACTTTTCTTGTTTAATATATGGCTTAGGGGACATGGATCCGCTCCGGATTCATTGGTCTCAATCCACCAAATTTTGTAATTTGATTCAGTTACAAACAAGGGTCTATTTTAAAAGTTATTATAATTTTAACCGTTGGATCAAATTTCAATGATCCGGATTACGGGATTTGATGGATTAGGGACCCATGGATCCGGAGAGGATCCATGTAGTGGCTTAGGAACCACAAACGGCATGTCGTATGGGGATGAGGTTGTGCTGCTATGAAACTACAAAGTGGAAGGAGGGAGGGTTTGACTCCTCGTTGTGCCATTGATTGCTTTAATTGACTATTTTGATATATGTATGGTGTGGATTGTGTTGGGTTATGAGCGGAGGGTGCAGATTCAGTTTTGGATTTTAGGTTGCGGGGTCACAGTCGGAGGTGGGCCCCAAAGATTAGTGAAAGGGAATGAGAGATTAGCGAGACGTAGGGGATAAGAAGACCACAAACGTCAACGCAACGGAAGCTGAACTTTGAAATTTGGATTTTGTTTCTTTCCATTTTATTATTTTTTAACAAAATCTTCTCATGTTTGAAATATTATATTAACGCAAATAGTTCTTTGTCACAGTGGTAGAAAGTTATTGAGCTCTTACATGACAGCGTGAGTTCAAATCTCATCAATAATTAATCTAACATCTAATATAATAAAATATATCTTTTGATAAAAAAAAAAAAAAAATTATATTAACACTTTTTGAGATTTTTATTTATTTTTATATTCATCCCCTTATTTATTTTGCAGACGAAATTACGCTTGCATGTAATTATTTAAAAACTAAAAATGAAAACTTCATAAATAAATAAATCAAATTAAATAAAAATACATTTAAACATTAGATTAAACTTAAACAAATGAAATCTTCTGGCAAGATTTATCAGTGTGGGATATCAGCATATGGTTTCTCTACAAAGGCTATTGATTTTCTAGATAAGCCTGTTCGATATGATCACGAGGAAAAACTTACAACAAAAGATTAATGGCTATGCATACAGAAAGTGAATTAAAACTTCAGGGGTGTTTAGTGTAATGTTTCAAACTTATAAAGATTTCGTGAAAAATGATAAATCTCAGGAGTGTTAGTGTAATTAACCCTTTCTGAATTTAGGATCATTCTTATTTTTTATTTATTTTTAGTCGAGCGATAGTGTTAGTAAGTTAGATTAGCCACCGAAGGGGTTCGAACCCACACCGTCATGTAAGGACACAACACCTTTCGACCATTGTGGTAAAGGGCCACTTGCAAATCATTCTTTTTTTCTAAAACATGGAATAATGGATGGTAATGTAACTAAGGGATTCCGGATATATTTTATATTTAAATCCTACATTTTAAATTATAATCTCCGTTATTTCCTATTTTGTTGGTAAATTTGAAAGGAGTACAGATTCTCTCCGGATTTAAAAAAAACGAAGTCTAAAGATCAAATGATAATAATTATAACCGTTGAATTAATTTTTAACAGTTCAGATCATTTGATCCTTAAGCTCCGTTTTTTTAAATCCGGAAAGAATATGTACTCTTGTTGGTAAATTTGAAAGAACACCATGACAACTTTGAGTTGGGAGTCAAAACCTTGTGTTTGTTGTACGTCTGGCCGAAAGACAATGGTGATTTCCAGCAATAATTGCACCCCAGGGTCAAAAGTAAAAGGAAGTGGAGGGGGTTGAAAATTAAGATGGATTGCCAACGACTCCAAAAGCCAAAGAAGAGCCGACGGGGGGTGACTTTCTTTGTTTTTCTCTCTAAATGGCTAAAGTTTTTTTTTTTTTTTCATATTCTTTTCATCACTTCATGTAGGTCCCATGAGTTATATGGCCTACGAGTGATTTTTGCACTCTCTTTTCATCTCTCGTTCATCCGATTATTTAACATTTAAATTAAAAATATTAAAAAGATATAAAGATAAAATTAGGCTGATAAAAAGAGAATGCGAAAATCCCCAATTTCACAATTACAAAAGTACAAAATTCCCCATGAAAGATATTTCTCACATGTATAATGTATTGGAGAGAAAAAACCAAAAAAACCGAAAAGATATTTTCTTCCTAAAATACATTGGCCAATGAGGGGATGATTGGGTTTTCTTTTCCAAGGTCAAACACCGGACTTCCCCTCCCCCACTCAAACCATCCAAATGGAGAAACCAATCTTGCTCAATTCCACCTCCCAACCACCCTTCCTAATCACCCAAAATCTCTTCACTTTCCAAATCTCATCATCTGCCCTTTCATTTGGCAGTCCTTCTTCCCAGATCAAAAGCAGAAGCAGAAACAGAAGCAGAAGCAGCCCAGTTCTTGTATCTTGCCGAGGCCATGAGCCAACAGAGAAACAAGAGAAGCAAGAAAAAAAGCAGCAGCCAATGATGTTGCTGGGATTTGAGAAGTTGGGGAAGAATTTGAAGGAGAATTTGAGCCCAAAGCAGAAGGGTGATTGGAAGGATCTGATGCTGATGAGCTTGTCATTTGCTGTTTATGTGTATATTTCTCAGAGGATTGTCTGTGCCTACTGTGCTTGGACTTCCATGGCCCCCAACCATCCCTGGTAAAAAAAAAAAAGAAAAAAAAAAAAGAGAGCAAAAGTTGGTGTTTTTAGTGGGTTTGTTGCTGATTTGGGTGAAATTCTAAATTCTAAACTCTAAACCAAACCCTGATTGTATCCTTGTAATTGCATATTAGAAAAAGAAGGAATGTTAGTTTTTACTTTTTGGATTATTTTAATTATTTAATTTAGATTTTTTTAATTTAGATTATGTAGCAAAGAATAATGACTACGCAAAATCAAAATGGTTTCCAGATTTAGTTTTTACTTTTTGGATTATTTTAATTATTTAATTTAGCTTGTGGGCGCGGCCCCAGGGATGCTTATTCTATCCTGCTCGACCACTTTTTTTTTTTGGAGGAAGCTCGACCACTTTGGCTATCTGGCCTCTCACCTTACCGGTGCGAGCCAAAGAACCGTGGACCTTTCCCGTGGCTGCGAGCCAAAGTATCATAAATAGTATAATACCGTTAACATTTATAAACAGTATAGCACCGTTAAGTTTTATAAACAGGATAGCACCATGAAATTTCATAAACATTATAGTATCGTTAAGTTTTATAAACAGTGTACTAAATTTCATAAACAATGTCGTAAGTAAGTTTATAAACAGTGTAATGCCGTTAAATTTCATAAACAGTTTGTGTGAAGACGTATGGGTCTGTGCATCACACTTTTAAATTTTTTTTTAATATTAAAATTTAAATTCCTTGATGATCTCACCTTTTCAGAATTCTTTCCCCTTTTCAGAATTCTTTGATGATCTCACCTTGCAGCTTTTTCCTGGAGTCAAAATCTCGGGTTGGAATTCATGATTTTTCCTGAGTATGATTATTGACTCATATTTTGCATTCCTGAAAAATTGTTAGACTATTAAACCGCGGAATAAGTGGAGACATTTACATACGATCAAATGCCCCTTTATTGACTCATAGTTTATTGACTCATAGTTTAAGGGTTTTAGCCTTAAACTATGGGGACAAACGAAGCCATAAATTGGGGTCCATTTGGATTGAGAAAATAATCAAACCTCAGTCCAATTTTATGTATTTATTTTTTTAAACTTTCTACATTTAAGGGATCGAGGGTGGGAAGTCTTAATCCAATATTTTTATGATTTCATAAATTTCAATTTTATGCGACAAACTGCAAATCCAAATCCTTACGTTTAAATCACTCTCATCCATATAGACCACTAAACTTGTAAGTTGTAACTAAAGAAACCAAGTTCTCCAGCCAAAGATACACTAAATAAACAAGAAGCATTACTTCAAAGAAACAAATAGACTCAATTTGCACACCATCTGAAGTTTATGGTAGCGACCCAAATTTCACAACCGAAACTCAGTAATCAAGCCTTTGTCTAACAGTTTAGAACAGTTCAATTGGATCAATGTATCTTCGTTCCTGGCTAAAAATGTTCGCAACGTAAACGAGTGAACCTCAGGGTCAGAATTCATAAGCCCTGTTTACTAGAATAGGTTCGGTACATGAATTACCTCATTTGTTAGACAATTCAAGAGCTTAAAATCTTTGACTACTCCGCTTTATCCCTTCCGCGCCAGAAGAGACGATAGAACAATGCCAACAGCCAGTGCCAAAAGATGATCAACCGATTATTCCATTTGGCTTTAGGCTCCGGGGTTGGTCCAAAAATTCCCTTGTAGATTTCTTTTTGTTTCTGATAAACAGCCTTGTCGTGTTCAACAAGCATACGTAACTCTCTTGCAATAGCTTTGTCTTGAGGTGCAAATTTGCGAGCCTTTAGAAAGTCTTCCCGCGCAGCATCTGTCTGCCCAAGTTCTGCTCTGGCTTTTCCTCGCCTAAATAGCGCTTTGACGTTGTTTTCATCCTCTGCCAGTACCTACAAGCATTCATCCAATTACAGTTAACACAGTTTCAATGACAATTTAAGGGTATTCATGAAAAGGTAAATATCTGCCGACTCCAAGCAATGCAGAAAAATCAATAATAGACGTTAGTTTCGTTGACAATTTATGGGTATCTACGAAACGACACAGAAAAATCAACTATAAGACGTTAGTTGCATCTGCCAATTTTGAGTTATAACATCCACATAGTATGAACAACAGGATAAAACATGGAAAGTAACATACTAGAGATCATAAGAGTCGCATGGGACCCAAAATTCGATTATTGATTTAAGAATGGTGCTAGTGAGCCTACCAATTTTTCACTGGTCCATTACTAAAAGCATTTTCATTTCTATGCCAATCAAAAATGGCAGGTTAGAGTGAATGAAGATTCAAAAGTCACAGAATGCCAAATAAGCCTACAAACCCAACTTTCTAAGTATATAATGATGAATAGCACAGTCGCTGAACACATGAAATTAGATGACTTTCTTGTGAGAGCATTATACTTACAATACTGCACTGTCCAATGGCTTCTTCATAATGCTTGAGCTTTATAAAAGATGCTGCCATGTTAAGGTGGCATGGATTTTTAACAGCCAAAGCCATGTCCCTGTACTTCCCAAACAACTGGAACATGAAGTCGTCACCCATATAAGCTATGGCCTGAGAAAACCCACCAGAATCTGGTCAGAAGGAAATATAGAAAAGAGACTCTACAACTCAAAAGCCATAAATAAAGTATGTAAGAATGACGAGTGCGTAACCATTTCATACTGTTGCATTGCCTCCTCCAGTTTTTCCTCTTTAAATAAAGCATTTCCATCCATTTTTCTTCTATCTGCTGCTCCAATCCTTTCCTCCACAGTCATGTCACTACGAGCTTTCCCCTATGAAAGGCAGAACCCACAAATATACATGTTACTATATTACTGAAGCAAGTTCCTGAAAAAGAGATTCTGAAACTTCCATTGGTAACTACTTGGAAAGACATTTGAGAGCAAGCGAGCAACTTACTTCTTTGGTTTCATCAAATCCAATAAGCTCAACTTCATATGATATATCTGCCAATGGTGGGACATTCGGAAAAGAAAAGCTCCCTTCTTTCCCATACCCTAACTCCGAGCCCACATGTAATAGGGCACGCTCTCCAGACTTCATGCTGGACACCCCAATAGCCAAGCCAGTCATTTCTTTTTTCTCTGTTGCAGTAACAAAAATATACTACTAATAAGAAGTCCATTGTATTTAATAGTCCATTGTATTTAATACCACTACATAATGCTTAAATGCTTATGGACCCAAATCATCTGAAATGACAAGTAATTACAGAGAATAAATGCAATAAAGAAATCACAAAACTAATTGCAGGCTGAACAAGGAACACGCCAGGACTCAGTTTTCATATATTTTGTATATATCAACAGTAACAGACTACCCAGCAAGGCTAATACCTTTTCCTAAAATCATTTCAAGTGGTCGTTGTTCATCCCATGTGTCTTCGAACTTGTGTCCCGTGCTTTCAGTCCATGCCCTGTAGTGCACTATCACACATATGCCAATCAATCAGTGATTGAAAAAACCAGAGTAAAAATTCACTACAAGACCTGTCTACATGTATCTTAGCCTTCTTAGGCATCCTTTTATAAATTTTAATGCATGCACAATTACTCCTCCTACACGCACACACAACTCTGCGAACGTGGATGCTGTGTGTGTCTGTTTGCAAGTCACAATCTCATTCATGTCTTACTCCCACAGTAAAATTTTACATGCACAAATAACAATTATTAGATTTTCAACTAATGTACACAGCACTATCCAAAGATTACCATATTAGAAGTACAAGAATAAGCAACCACTTGACACTTACAGAAGCATGTTGAATACTTGGATGGTATTTGACCATGACCTTCCTTAATGATTTGCTTTGTGACTTTCTCGTGAAGGATTTCCAACTTAGAATCAACTTTTGGGGGGCCATTAGCATCTTGAGAAGGTTCCCCATGCACAAAGGTAGCATCTTCGGTTACTATTTCACTTTCACCATCTTGACCTACAAAGAAGATGAAAAGATGAGTAGTAGTCTATATTGCGATGGCCCTTTCCAAGGCTCACATGGATTGCAACACCCTATAGGAATTATAGTGCTCCATACTATATGATTATTTGGAATCTAATTCACTCATAAGCAGAGGGGGAACAACAAACTTCTTTCCCCTTCACATTATACAGGGACAATATAGCTGCCATCCCCAATTATACTACATGAGTTTTGGAACACAGAATTTCTGAGTTAGTCAACATAAAAGCATGGAGGAATGATGAATCAGTGTACTGGAAGCGGTAGTCATAATGTCCAACTCTTGCGTTCCTTCTCGATATACAAATTATTTCCAAAAATCTTATCAATTAGTAAATGAAACAATAAGTTTCCTCCTTGATAATGATCCATAGAAGAATTCTTCTTGAAAAAACTAAGGGGAAAAGGATAAGAAAACATCTCCATGTATTCATTCAGTCCAACTCAATCGCTCGAAAACCCGCTTATCGGGTTAGCTTGACATATAATTGAAGCTAAAAAACAACAAAGAGTCTAAGATTTGACATGTATTTGCTTTTCTACAGAAACCAAATGTAGCTGAAAGACTTGATTGAGTGTAAATTAAGGCCAAAAGTATTGACTAAACATTACCAAGTGGTTGACTTTGCTGCTCAGCCTCAGCCTGCTCCTGATCCCGAACATCCTCCATCACTTCAAACTTGTATAATCCAATCCAATGGGTCTTGTCAAAATTCTGCAAATACCCAAATCAAATAAGCAAAATTTGATGCAATTGCATTCGAATTCCAAACCAAAAATTAGCAAGGGTTTCGTTTTCTTTAGAATTTTCTCGGGAAACAAACAGAAAACGGGAAATAGAAAAGGAAAAAGCGGGACTTACCTGGAGTTTATAGGCAGTAACTTGTATGTGTATGATGAGAAACACAAGAGGACAGTGAGGGGATCTGGATTGTGTTTGGTTTTCAACGATCGAACAAGATTCTAGAGAGACCTCAACTTAATTAAGTAATTAATTAATTAATCGATCTTTCGAGTTCGAATCTGGTGTGCCCACAAAGCATTTGCCCACCCTCTGTCTGCACCCTCCTTGTGACACCTGTCTTCTCAGTTAACAGAGGTTTAACTCAGAGAAATTTTTTATTGTGACGGGAATAAGGATGATACACTAAGTGGTGCGAAATTTTATTTTTTAAGTTATTAACCTTTTAACACACATATCCCACTATTTGTATAGTAACATGTGATGTACCACCTTGTATGCCGATCATATTGAAAAATCTCTCTACCTCTGTTCGTCTCCCACCTCTGTAAAATAATGAAAGCAAAAATGGAACAAAAAATTACAGACTTCAACGGAAGAAATTTTAGTTACAGATATTTGAGCGCGTGCCTTAACGCAACAAAAATGTTGCTCTTTTGTGATCGAGAACAACCTCTTTACAAAGAAAGGCCCGACCCTCACAAATTTAGAAGCCGATCAACTGGTTAAATTCCAAAATCCGTATTCAATTGAAGAGCATAAAAGTAACGTGCTTCCCAGTTTTTTATCAACTGAGAGTCGATTGCCTGTTCCACATTGTAACGACACACAAAACAAACACAAATATGAGATCGACGTCTGAAAGTCATTGGATTTTCTTACGAAATCAGTGAACAAATTGCTCCAGTTAAGAGCGAGGTTCTTAGTATACAAGCAAGATATGTAGTACTCAAAACACAAACTGCTTGTCACCATCCAAAAGCGACTGCTTTACAAGATATATATGCTTTTCACTATCAATGCACTGACAATGTAGGATGAATGTTGTTACATGGGTCCTGGGATCAATCATGTTACATTCCAAAAATTTGACAACGGGTTTCGCCGCCAGAAGTATATATCTTGAATAGACACCGGCTAAGCATATTGCAGTTCAAGTTCCCTTGATTCATACGCTGGAGGTAGCAAACTGTGTATGTCCGCGAAAGGATTGTCACTGCCTGATGGTGGCTCCCCAAGAGGTTTATCCAGAACATAGTCAGGAAGTGCTACAAGCGTTTCATCAAAAAACTCTTTCATAGTCTGCAAGGTTTGAGAGCCATATCAGAAACTTAAGCAACTCAGGAACAACATAATTCCTTGGATGCAAATAAAACCATCGTAAAATAATGAACGAATATTAGGCTTTGATTGGGGATGGATTATATAACTTTCAAAGTCCTGTGTTTCAGAAACCTCCCCTGAATTTAGATAATGTATTGAATCCTAAAAGTGGAACTTAATAAGTATACAAGGATAACAAAATAATACCGTGCAATGCAGGAAAGCAGCATCAGCTTTGCGTTTCCATAGACCATTCCCAGGTTCCGAATGGAAAAGACCCAGCAAAGGCTGCAGTAGAACAAAACGGGGATGATGCAATTACACCAAAGTTATTATGGTAGGAGAAAAGAGGGTGATGCAATCCGTGTGTATTCGACCCAAAAAAAAAGAAGAAAAAATGATAGCTCTTAAACAAGGCAGATTGAGTCAGATAAGCAACATGTGTCGAATTACATAATATACAGAATGCCCTTTTGGTATTTATAATGTGAAATGTGAAAAGACTGAAGAGACCCATGGAACTGAATGCTAAATTGACATCAAAAGACAATCAGTTGAAAGCTGCCCAATTTTTCTTTCCTGATTTTCTTTATTAAAAAAAAAAATCATTTAGGAGTAAGGAAAATGTGGAAAATAATAAATAATATTGTCAGTTCGACATTTTTATGTGTGCGGGAAGAGGTTGTTGGCATATTCTATCTGTTCTATTATGACTTGTACAAGGGTATGCGTAAAACTTTCCAGATAGCACCATAATATTATGAGGATCATAGTTGGTAGTACTAACCCTTGCTACATCTCGCACAGTTGGTTTGCGTCCATATCTTCCCACAGCAGTATCTCCATACACTTGAAACTTCTCTAGTATCTAAAGGTGGAAGAAAAGATAATTATAGGCTGTAAAAATTCAATGGAAACTGAGTAGATACACCTATTTACAGTCAAGTTTGCAGACCTGACGCCGCGTTAAACCACTGCTTGGTGCTCCATAAACTACAGTATCAACATGTCCCAGAGTATGCCATGGTCTATTAAAAAATGTACAAAAGTTGTCAATCAACTTTGGAGACAAATTAACATTGCAATAGAAAGGAATATCAGAATTCTATATCTAAATAAAATAAGAACCTAAACTAAAGTTAACAAGAGTCTTAAAACCCAAAATGTTAGGGGTATTTTAATATGGTGGAGTCATTAAAGCTAGTAGTTAGTATTCATTCAAGTCTTGATCTTTCACTTTCTAGTAAATTTCTTACTTGGCACATGCAAGACGCACATTTGGTTCTAAGGTAGCAGACAGACTTACATATGATGCGAGATGTTATGAGCTAAATAATATAGTGGAGGGAAAATGCTTTCTTATTTTGGATAAGACTCTTAGACCAGAAAAGCTCAGCATAAGAGGTTTCTTTCTTTCCCACCTCCAAACACTCCATGCTCAAATTTCACAGAAATCAGCGACTCTAATTTCATTCTTTCAAGTTTTGCGTCTTCTACTTAATCCCTTGTTTTCATGCAAGAATTTCATTTGGTTCTTTGGTAGGAAACAAAAACTATACTGACAGAGTTTTAGTTTCACTCGAAGGGCTAGAATTACATGTGGCCTCGGACACAAAAATGAAACAAAAATATCAGTCATAAGATAGGGACATGAAATATGTATAACCAAATTTGAAAGTTCTTGCAGCAATTTACCAAAAGGAAAAAGAAAATCCAAATTATGACATTACATACTTATTATATGCAGCGCGTCCAACCATTACACCATGAGCTCCTGCCCTTCTTGCTGCATTGACCTAAAATTAAAGGGGGAAACAACATGAAATAAAGATCAGTGGGAGTCAACATAAAGGTTTTGCATCAACTAAAAGACAACAAAATGAAATTTTCGACAGCTTTGTTGTATCACTAATTCACTATCACCATATATCCAATTCATGTCAGAAACCAGGATAGCCAGTTCATATATATATATGCACAAAGTTGAAACATCAAGATAAGAACAGTTAAATTTTGCAAATATGCTGTATTGACCAATTACAATGAAGAAAGTTTCAGAAAATACAATCTTCTCAACAAAAAGGAAATGACAGCAGGGACACAATACCCCAAGTTACAACTACTGTCCCAATGGACGACGCAAAACTTTATAGAAAATAACGACTTGAATAAAAATGTAGCTAGAAAATGGATCTCATCTGAATTACAATATAATTATTCATATGAAGCTTACCTCCTCAACGGTGTTTATGCCCCCATTTATTGTAAATCTCAAGTCTGGAAAGTCACGCAAGAGGCCATAAAAGTACTCATATCTGCAATAAAGTAAAATGTGATCAATAATAGAGGCAGTCTGTTCGTTGTGAATGTGATCTACAAGTATTTACAAATTTAATCTAAACATTTCAAAATACCAGTTCTGAGATAAGCATATCAGTAAAGTGCCTAAAAAAATATAAGTTCATAAAACATGAAATACCAGAATACATACTTAAGAGGCGGAATACTTCGATTTTCAGCCGGGCTAATTCCATTGAGCAGTGCCTTCCGTGAATGTATTATGAAATGCCTAGTTGGAGATTGAGAAGAAACCTTGTAAATAAAATCACCTGAAAAGAAGAGACAGGTGCGACACAATAAGTGAGGATGCAACTATAGAAACTAACATAGGCATGGCTATATTCCTTTCAAATTCAGATAGACATTTGGAATTTAAGGTAAGAAAAATATGCAAAATCACCAAACTGATCAAGATTTATGCTTCAAGAAGTAAATGTCATTGTGTTTTCGGTATAACGACACAATCATAAAGCTATAAATAAGGACTTTGAAATGTATAGTCAAACACAGAATGCAAAATTCAAGCATAACTATTTTTATTATGCAAGAAACCATGTCTCCTCAGTTCATCATTCGCTGGATTTTCCAGTGTCTTTCTTTTTTACTATATTGATATAGACTTTGCTGACTATATAAACAGAAGAACCAGAAAATGGGAACTTACAGAGCTCGTTATATGAATCATGATCATCAACACCAATTCGACACTTAACGCTGACAGGTACATCTGTGTGTGCAGCAATTACTGACATAGCCTCAGCAACAAACTTTCCTTGTAAAGACCAAACGTCTTTATCAGAGCACAGTATAAAGAAAAAAAAATCTTACATATTTGTGGCAAAGTTACAAATAAAAATATAATGAGAAATGTTATCAAACCTTTGGATCAAGCATAAGACGAGCACCAAAGCACCCGTGCCCAGCTACTTTTGGACTCGGACATCCACAACTGGTAAACCATAGAGGGTCAGATTAGGGGTCAGAGAAAACTTGAAAGATAAATTCAATGAACAAAAGCTTAAATAAAGAGTACAAACTTAAAATTGATCTCATCATATTTGTATGGGTTAGCAAGCTCAGTCGCTTTGGCAAGGTTTTCCAAATTATTCCCGCCAATTTGAAGAACAATAGGATGTTGTTCTGGAGAATATTCCAAGAATCTGTCCTGATAAAAAGTCCCACTATCAGTTGTCATAATCCAAACATAAATGCACAAGAAAAATCAGGAAATAAATGAAACTGTTAATGCCAAAATTTAATAAAACATAAACACAAAGGCAAAAATAAAAATAAAAGAACAGAACTTTAATCTGCATTACAGTCGAGTGAAAAAGTATGTGCATCGTTTTGTGATATGTATAAGCTCAAGAGACAATGATCAGAAACCCCCACCGCATGAAGTTATCAATTTCAACTATACACTTTCCTCAAAAGAAATTTCAACTCAGGACATGAAAGATATTTGTCAAACTATTCCTTTTATGACTACATCAACTCAAAACAACCATAATGGTATCTTGTGAAATCAACTTCACAATTTCCACCAAATTACTTGTTTGGTTGAGACTATTTCAAAGCTTCCAGGTTCTAAAGTGACACTCAACAATTCTTTCTAGTCTTATACAAAATGAAATCCCATGGGGTTCAATGGGGTAGACTTTGGCTCATTAGAGACGTCTTTTGGGCTCAGATGTGTGGTAGAGTTAATAGGGAGTGCAGAAAGTTTTGGGAAACCGCTCCCTTGTCTAATTTGGGTGTATATGTTGAGAAAAAACATCAAGTGTCCGGGGGAACACATAGATCTCATTAGAGGCACAAATGTGTTCTCGATGCAGTAGCAAGATCATGTGTCTTTTATGAAGTCCATGAACACCCTTTTACTATAGCATTAGAAATTCAAAATACTCAACTGACTGAAATCGGTAATCAGAAATCCCACCTTATAAAGTTATCTACTTCAACTAAACACTTTTTGTAAGAGAATGTCAACTGAACGCATGGCAGACATTTATCAAACTATCCATTCTATAAGATGACTACATCAATTCAAAATATCTCGTGAAAACCAATTTCCGCCGAATTATATTCTTCGTTGACATTATTTCGAAGCTTTTGGATTCCGAAGTGACACTCGACAATTCTTTCTGATGTTATACAAAACGAAGTCCAATGTCTCACTTGAGGCTACCAAAATGCAACAATGGCAGAAAGGGTATATATAAATATGGTTTACCAGATTATCCTTCTGGTAAACAATGGTTTCAGCAGCAAGCATCTCAGTATAGAGCCACGCATTCTTCGAAATAAGCCGGGCCAAGGTCCTGTAGTGATTGTCAGTCCACTCCATCATCGGGGCAACGCTGCAAATTTGCAAAACCAACAAAACCCAATTCCACAAAAACAATAAAAATCATGGGCAGCAATGCAATTAGCAAATCAATCGAAAAGTAGAGAGAAAGAGAACCTAAACAAAGGAGGAGGGTAGTGGGCGTGGTGGTGGTGGGTGGCGTGAGAAGATACCATGGCGGCGGCGGGTATGCTACCGCTGAGGAGTTGATGGGTTTGAGAGGAGGACGAGGAAGTGGAAGTGGAGGTGGTGGTGGATGCGGTGGTCGTTGAAGAAGAAGTGCCCTGAAATAGATTAAACGACAATTTGCCACGGTTTTTTGTGCGAAGAAAAACAGAATGAATGGGAGTAACTGAGGAAATCGAATACGAAGAAGAAGAAGTTGGAAACTTCATTTTTTATGGGTCTGAATTTGTTAAACTCACGTTCAGAGAGAATCTCAGAGGCTCCTGCTGGTTGTGTTTGTTGGCTCCATGGCCTCTCGGGAGGGAGGCTGATAGCTTGATAGGGCAGTTCTTGGTCCAGGGAGGGAGACGACAAAGATCCAGTGGAAAACGAAAGGTCGTTATCTATTGGGCTTGGCGTGTGGATTAATTATGAGCATGGTAAAAGTAGCCCAATTTTACATTAGGCCCAATAAAAAGCCCACTCATACTTTGTGGGCCATCCAACTCCCTGCCCGGGAGCCCACAATCATCTTCAAATATATGTGGTGGAGAAATAACCGCATTAACCGTCTTTTCTTCTTCCCGCAAACTCTATCAGTTCAGTTCCTTACTCTCGCTACTTCCATGGCGAGCTTCAGCTTCAACACCACCAGAATCAGATCCCCCACCCTTCAATCCCACAAACTCATCTCCAAGTTTGTCTACCTGGCAAAACCCATCAAAATCCCATCTCCTCTCTCCACCAATCCCTCAAATTCCCGGCCAAAACTCCGCTGTTTCCGTCCCATTTCCGTCTCGGAAAGCTCTGTTTCCACGACACAAGCAGCAGAGGAGGAGGAATTCGATGAACTGGACGACGACCCGACGAAGGAGCTGAGCTACCTCGACCCGGAAACCGACCCGGAGAGCATTTCGGAGTGGGAGCTGGACTTCTGCTCCAGGCCGATTTTGGATATCAGGGGGAAGAAGGTGTGGGAGCTGGTGGTTTGTGACGAATCGCTGTCTCTGCAGTTTACGAAATATTTTCCGAACAATGTTATCAACAGCATTACTTTGAAGGATGCTATTGTGTCCATTAGTGACGAATTAGGTGTCCCTCTGCCGGATAAAATCCGCTACTTCAGGTAAATTTCTCCTAGTTGTAATCAGAACCGTTCATTTTCTTAATCTTCATTTAAAAATCATCTCTGCAAGTTAAATCGAACAAGGTTTAGTCATTCATATGTGTCAAACAAATTGACAAGTACGTTAATAACAAATGGGAGAGGTGCGCTCATGGTTGGCGCAACTATTGTCTTACAAGTTGTTACAACTCAGTAACAATGGCTTAAATTGTGCCAATTTTTTAACGAAATTAGCACGTTTGGAGCACATGTGAGGTGCTTTACGCTTTTAAAACTCCAATTTTCCCTCACATTGGCACTCGTATGCGAAATATTTCAAAAAAGTGATGAAATATAGTCATTGTTCTTTAATTGTAACAGTTAGTAAACTAGAGTGTTAAAGTAGCAGAACTTCGCCGTTTATTTTGCGCATAATGTATGCTTCTGTGGATTGTGCATGCTTGAGAAGCATGTCAGCTGGGATTTGGTAATGGTTCCACTTTTATGATTGGTTTTGTTCAATTGGATTATGTAGGTCACAGATGCAGACAATTATCACAAAAGCGTGTAACGAGCTCGGTATAAAGCCTATTCCCAGTAAACGGGTAAGCATGTTTTTCTTGTCAATTCTCTAATTTTCGGAACATATACAGATCGAGGAAGCATTTTTTTTTTCAACCACAACTGATTACGAAGACGTTTTTACTAATCAAGTAACTTAAGAAAGTTAAGCTAATAGCCTGCAGAATTTAGAGGACCGCTACAGAAGTACTTCTTTGAAACACTATCAACAGTTAGTAATGAAGCTTTTCTTTTGGTTTCCGGTAGAACTGCTTTCTCTGTCTGGTTATTGTCTTAGAACATTGCTTTTTTCAGTGCCTATCGCTACTTTTGTGGTTGGAAGAACGCTACGAGACAGTATACACACGCCATCCTGGTTTCCAGAAAGGATCTAAGCCGCTCCTCGCATTGGATAACCCTTTCCCAATGGAACTTCCGGAAAATCTTGTTGGCGAGAAATGGGCCTTTGTTCAGTTGCCCTTTTCAGGTAAAGGACTTGCTAATGGTGACATTTCGACAAATATAACATGTCACATTCTCTGACCTGCCTTATTCATCCAGTATTTCTTCTAAACATTTCATGTTCCTGGTTTCAGCTGTTCAAGAGGAAATCTCATCCTTAGACACGAACCTCGTGTTTGGCGCAAGTCTAGATTTGGATTTGTTGGGGATTGAAATTGATGAGAAGACTTTGATTCCAGGATTGGCAGTTGCATCTTCACGTGCAAAACCGCTAGCAGGTGTTTATTCTCTCGACTAACATCTTCTTTCTTCTTATGCATATTTACTTGCATTTATCCATACGCAAATGTCTTCCATACGGATAGCGTGACATGTTATGTCATTAGATTGTCAATATAAACCGTTGGTCAAGTAAATTGACAAATATAACAGTATCCTATTCTGATGCATTTTCCATAAATCCGCTGTAATTCCTATTGTGTCGTGTACAGTTTTGTTACGTTCATCTAACCAGTATCTTGATCACATCTTGCTATATGGTGGTGCAGCTTGGATGAATGGGTTGGAAGTTTGCTCGATTGAAGTCGATTTGTCACGGGCTCGCTTGCTTCTTTCCGTTGGAATCTCTGGCCGATATATTTACGCCACCTACAATAAGACTCCTGAAACAAGTAGTGAAGCTGAAGCTTGGGAAGCAGCAAAGAAGGATTGCGGAGGCTTGCACTTCCTTGCAATCCAGGGGGACTTGGACGGGGATGATTGTGTCGGATTTTGGCTTCTACTAGATTTGCCACCTCCACCTGTATAGTTCTATCGGTCCAAAAGGTTTTCGAAAGAAATAACTCTTACACATTAGTTTCTCAGTTATATTACTTCATATTTGAGAAGTGATTGCAAAAACTGCTTCGGAATGGAGTTTCTTTTCGAGGGTTTTTAACTGTTAATGAGTTTTATGAATGGCCGAAAGGGGAAATTGAACTCGCTATCCGGCAAAGTTGGTTGCAGGGTTCAAGGTCTCTCATGCAAACTAGGGCTCAGGGTGCCCGAGTTCTAGTACCGGGTCTGTCATCCTGGGTTCGGGATTACAGACCCAAAGTCATCCACTTGGACATTTACAACTTGTATGGCCTCTCCTCCGAAAGAGCTTTACCATCATCGCCACCACTCTTCCAGGTTCCACCAAAATCGACTCCCACTCAGGCGTAGTCAGCAATGAGGCACCACAATCTGCACGAACAATGACTCAAGGACAGGATGCTTTCGAATTGACGGACAAATTTCAGCCAACAAACTAACGCCGGATGCATTCACTTTCACCACTGTATTCAATTCCATCAACTTTCAAAGATGGTAAACGCATCTGGCCCGATACGAAAACAACTTTCATTCCCATCCTGTCTGTTACAGCGAATTCTGAAATATCAAAGTTCAAGTCGGAGTATCCAAATACATTTCGAGAATAAGGTAGCTTAGCTGTCTATAGACCAAAAAAAAAAAAAATACGGAGAACAAAAGAAAACCTGCTTTCCTCAGAATTTACCCTACTTGACCAGAACTAATTCTTCAAGGACGACGAAACTAAACAGCCCTGCACATACAAGCCACCGGATATACTACAACATGTTATCTCTTCCGCCCTTTTAGAGGCAAACGATTTCCATTCCATCTTAATGTGGAAGGAAGTCTCCAGATGAGATTGATCATCACCACCGACAAGTTGTACGTCCTCATGTTCTTGACCCTTTCTGCTTTTGAGATACAAATCGAACCCCTTGCTTCCCCAGTTCCAGAGATTTGACTTTGCCGTCATCTAGAGTAACAGATAACGTTGAAGTGCCTTCGATAACTTCGCTAACCACTCCCTTATGCCTGTACCAAAAAAAGGGAAAAAGGAAAGAAATCAGCACAAATGAACACACCAAAAGTTCCCTTAAAGTAACACTTGATACTGACAACCACGTCTTCATCGAAAATAATCATTTAACAGAAAACATGAACGACAACCCCTTCATGGCTAAATTGTTGGCATTACAAGTTTACAACTCAAGACATCCTTTTATATGTTAGTATGGACTGTAATATTTTGTTTTATCTTATTTAGGATCTATGAGACTGAGTAATACACTATCAAGAAACAACAAACTCACCATGAATTGTCAGATAGCTGCTGAACTTCAACTCGCTTTCCGATTGCATCTCTGCCCAATTTTTTCAATATCCAATTAACATCAATCTCATCCATTACATTATGAACTGATTGTGGCTTGGAATCATTCTCACTAAATGATGTCTTCTCCCCAAACGATGACGGTCTCTTTCTTTTTGACCGCTGGCCCTTGACGCAACTTTTTTCTTCCTCAAGATAAGAACTCTGATTTTCAATATTAGGTTTCTTGAGCTTAAACTTCAGCGAAGTTGGTTTGGTATCTTTTGACGAAGAATGTGACACGGGTGTTTGAGCATAAGCATCATTGGTTTCAGTACGTATGTTAGACCTGCTATGTGAATGCTTCCGAGAATACACCCTGTCATTTCTTAAAGTCGGGACTTCACCTACAGGCACAGCTGCAGTCATGCCTCCTTCAATGCCTTTTCCAAAAGAAACAGGTGTCTGCTCAGGTTGAATGGCTTCATATCCATCAGCCTTATCCCCTCTTTCAAATTTGGGGTTCTGATCTGAAGCTACTGACCTAACTTTTCCCAACTTTATAAAATTTCCTTCTCTCCCAGAAACCTTTGGAACTTTCAGTGGGCCAGAATAATCGCTTTTATCTGCACATTAAAGAACATAACGAAGATTTCAATTACACAACATAAGAAAGCATGAAGTTTTGACCAAATTAATAATCAAGTGAAAAAAGATCAAACTTTTCCACCATTCTAATGGGTTGCAATCCTTATACCTTTAGCATTAGCAGAACCATCATGTCTATCCACCATAACAGTTGCTCTCTGCTGGCTGGCATCTTCACCGCCTGCCCATGAATAGAAACACAAGTCATATATCTACATATACATACAATATAAACACACACACTGACACACACACAATATATATCTATACATATATACACATATACATATATATATATAGAGAGAGAGAGAGCATTATCTTAGATCTTCCCCCTTACTGTTAACTAGCTATATAAGTAACTACACATAGAAAATGTAAAAGTAACAGAATACCACATCATCACTACCGATTTGTTTATCAACTCATTTGATTCTTCTTCATTATTCAGGAAGTTTTTACTTGCCTATTTCTATTTATTAATTAAAGTTACGTGGCTACATCCACCATAAAGCAGCTACTTCTATTATTGGTTTTTGGCCCTCAAAACTAGAAATGATGGTTCTGGCCCTCAAAATTCAAGCGATATTTTAAAGAATATTGCAGTTTGAAAGAGAATAATGTTTGTTGGGACCTTTTAACAGCTAAAACACTTCAGAAAAGAAAAACCCTGTATGTCTGACATACATTTTTGTCAATGTCAGCATAAATGTAGGCAGATTTTCAGGTGTCCATGAAGGAAACCAAGGTGTACACCCCAAATGTCCACCATCTCAGCGACACATCGCCAAGATATTAACAAGGCAGATGGATCTACCTTCCACTCCTACATCACTATTTGTGGGTTTAAAACCCCAAATTGACAACCCACACGACCTTTCTGGACACTGAATGAGAGATTGTAAAGAGGGCAGCAATGGGCAGATTTGATGAATGCTGGTTATAGGTGGTTGTAAGAACATTCAATGGTATTCCTCTCGAACTCAAGCTAGAGTCGAGCAAAAAGCAGTAATCTGTTATTAACTAATGTTCAATGATGGTACCATAATGTAAGCTTAGAATCATGTATCACAATACTGTGATGCTGTGTATATCGAAAAAAGTTTGAGTTATATGTAAACTTACAATTTCAAAGAATTTTATCTAAACATATATAAGTGAGATACTCATCCTCTTCAATAAACTAAACTGATTTTTAACTTATTTTCTAATGATAATGCTAAAAGCAAGAAATAGAATAAGCCAAGTACCACGTCATATAAAAGACATACCAATGGCAGTCACCAAATCTTGTTCTCTTTGACACGTTGAAGCATCAGATGTTGGAGACTTGGTCAAATTTATCTTCCGTGCACCAAAATTTATCACTAACTTCTTCCCTTTAACAGGCTTTGACTTGCCAGCATGCTTTCCAGTATCCTCTCCACTATCCAGAGCATGAGACTTACTCTTGATACGAACGGCTTTGGATGTTCTATCTTCATCACTTGCCATCACCTCATCAACAAACTTGTGCTTCAAAACACCTGGCTCATTGACAGAGCAAATCTCTTCGGTGTGGCTAATACTTCCAGCTATTGGAGAAGAATATAAGTCAAGTTCTGCATTTTTGTATGGTCGCACCTCATCATTCTTGTCATAGCCCAAGCTAGATCCAAAAGACAGAGGATCATCGTGTCCTCCAAACCTCTGAATCACTTCAGTTTTACCAACAAAGAACTCCTGATATTCCTTTTTCTTAGCAGACACTTTATTTGAAGATTTTTTTCCACTGTCCTTGGTCTTTTTCGGTGACTTATCAACTAACCCTTTGAGAGATAATTTCAACGGACGCCCATACTCATTCTTTAATAATTGAGGGCCATTTTCTTCATCATCGGAATAGGGTGAAATAGAAAATATTTCTTCTTGAGTTGGCAATCCTGCAGCAGCCCTCAAGCTAAAAATTAAATCTTGCTCAGCTTTGTCTTTTCTCCTCCAGAGCTCTACCACAGCATCCTCATTATTCTTGACCTGTAAAAGAAATTCAAAGTAAGAAGTAAATCAAAGTTGGAAATTAAGATAAACAAAATGCAAGTAAAAGGGAGGGGAAAGCACAGATTACTGTCTTATTTGAGCAAACCTGGTAGCATTCACCACGACATGTAGCACATTTGTACTGGAGATTTCCATCTAATTGATACAGCTGATATCTCTCGTCACTGAAACAGTAAAGAATCCCTTTAATGGAAATAAGCAATCCCATATGGAAATGAAAATAACATTTAACCAATTAATAAGTAAAAGATTCACTTGGATCATTTAGAATACAACAATAAAAGGGAGGTAGATTTACGACGAAGAATTCACTATATATGGAGAGAGGCTCATTGAACTGCGAGACAAACAGCCCAGACCATAAAGGCTAACTAAACACATTTGAGAGAGTAAAAACCCGGTGGTAGAAATAGAAGTGTTTCCTCTAGCTGTGTTCCATTAGCCTTTGCTAAATTACTAGGTCTATTGGGGAGACATTTTATCACAAAACATTGGGGCCCAAAGTTCCATAGTACAAAACTACTACCTTTGGGACCAAGAAAAAGTAAAGGCAGACCACAGGATAATACAGCAAAATTATAATGGGTCTATAAAAGTATGAACCTGATTCCATCACAATGGCAGTGCACCCAGCGCTGGCAAATATCACAGCAAACCATTGGTGTTGATTCCGAATCTCTATAAACCTACAAAATAGGATCACAAACCCATCTTTAATTGTGTGCATATATCGCAACTAGATAGTATGAATATCAGGATTATATAAGGCAGGCATCATCATATATAACAAAAATCAAGCAATAAATTAATACCTTCAAGCACACAGGACAATAGTTCCCCTTCACAAATAATCTTCCACATGCATCACAGCAAGTGTATCCCAGAAACCATCTGTCAATGTAACAAGAAAGGAGTGAGTCCACCAGTACATGCTAAAGTAAAAGTACAAAGTAAAAAACGGTTTAAACTACGTACAGAAGTATAAAAGGGTTTAAAGAGATCTATAATAGGGTGCTGGTAATCCAAATTATCAGAAGGACAACCTCAAATTCTAACATGATGCCTAACAAATTTTTTATGATATTACAATGTTTCAAATTGCACAAGTAAAATAACAATCATCTTATCACCTCCGTTGAAAGAAGAAAATGAACCCACAGTATACAATATTCATAATAAATACCTCACACTTAAGCCATTTCCCGGGACTTTTGACCCACAGCTGTGACACTGTGTATGTTTCGGGCACACATAAGGTCCAGGAGAAACATTCTGCAACATGAATAAACAAAAGTAAGCATATTTTCCACATTTTGTAGCCCAGCATACAACTCAGGACTAAACAGTACACACCGTACCTTGTGTGAAGGATGTTGGCAGTAACAATGGTAAGCGCCATCACACCTTTTGCAGAACATAAGCTTGTTTGGATCTCCTGTTCTTCGGCATACCTGAAGAAAGAAACAAAATAATACAATCAACTGCACTTAGTATGAACAACTTTCTACCATTAATGACCACATTACATTACCATCATACAGCCAAAAACCCTATAGACAATTCCTTATAAAAGTTATATGGTGTCAATAATAAGTGCAGGTATCCTTTTGCAAGCTAACTTTATGTCGTTTTACCATGAGCTATTAGACAGACTGTAGCTGCAAAATATTCTTATTTTTCTCTTTATACGCATCAAGTTTTCCGTACAGATCTTACAATTCAATTTGACTCCTTTTTCTAGACAAATATAATACATGTAACTTCTATATGCCATTTAATACTTGCATGCTTGATGATTTCTGCTAGATTCAAGATAAGAGAGGAAATGTCAAGATCCAAAAGAATTTCAAACTATTTTAGACATAACAGCAGAATACTAGAAAACATGATCGACCAGACCAAAAGAATGAAAAGGAGAGAAAACATGATCGGGAGTGCATTAGAGAACAGAAACATAAAAAAAATTGCAGAGCAAAAAATATTTAAATTCTTCTGAAGGAAATGGAGGATTTGGACTTTCAAGCATGAATAAAAACAAGTCAACGTATGAATATTGCAAATCACCCATTACCTCACAAATTCGGCACAAGGGGCATGTCCATGAACTCCAGTCAAATAGATCTACAAAGAAGTCCAATTAATTTTCACATGCAAAATCTGTAGCCCCAGGAGAAAAAAGGGAAGACTTGACTCACCTCTGTGTTGAGACCAAACTTTTACGCAGTTCCTGTGGTACTTCTTGCCACAGGTTTTGCATGGAAGCATCCTTCTTGCTCTCTCACTTCCTTCATTTTCACCACAAAAGCATATCCGGCACATAACATTCACATTGGACTGAGCCTGCTCTTCACCCACAATGCCTCTTGAGGTGTCCTGTCAAACGCAAAAGGAACTGATATTTTCCAGTGCAACAAATACAGGAAGAACCAAAATAGATAAACGGAAAAACAACAAGCAGATTTCAACACCCCAAACAACGCCAAATGTATTACAATTGCAAACATATGTCAATAATATTTGACGTTCAGCAAAAATGCAAAGTCATAATGGGAAATCACATGTCCCAAGAAAAGAAAACATAAAAAATGGTGCACGTTATCAGAGCCATGGGCTGTTCAAAGTACTATAATGGAACATTCTATTAGGTCGCTAAATATGAAGTCTTTTCTGTTCACACGACAGTAACGGTTATGCCACGAGAAGACAAACTCTCCTTTGTGTGCAATCATAGAGTTCTTTCCATCTATTCCTAAAAACATTCCCCTATTGAAAGGCTTTTGCTTTATCTATCTTAATTTCTTATCGGTCAGTCCTACTGTTTTTCAAACATTAAATGCCCTCTGTAAAACCTCAAGAATCCACCTATTTTCTTCTAACAGATTTTGTTCCAAAACTGTCTTTGAATCAAAATATATCCGTATCTTCGTATCAATGCAGTTAAACTTAGCAAATATAGAGGAATATGAAAATACAATAATAAACAGAAACTACAATTTAGGGAAACTCCCAATTATTATATATTCATTCAAATCCTCTTATTCCCGGACATGGCAAAGCGGAAACTTTAACTTGGGAGCAACCTCAAAATGTCAGCGTCAAGCAGAATTAACCGAAAAACTTATCAGCATTAAGCAATCTCCAGTTCAGTTTACAACTAAATACTCACTCTATTACATAACACGCATTCAGATACAAACACAAATACAATAAGAGCCCCAAAAATTAGCTCCAAATCGAACAATTCGAACAATAAAAAGGCAGTCAATTTCAAAAACCTCACCGACAAATAACCAGACTCGAATCGCCGAGCAAAGTCCTCAGCCGCGACCATATCCGCAGCAGCCTTGCGCTGGAGAGCAGCCCGCTTGGCCTGAGAGGAAGCGGCGGCGGCGGACTCATCCTCAACAACGGCGGCGGCAACATCTCCGACCACCGAAGGCATAAGCGGCTGGGGAGGCGGCGGCAAGACCTTCGGAACGGCGACCTGGACCGTTTTTCCATCGTCGCGGGCCCTAATTCCGGAGGGATCGATGAGAAAGTCGTGAAGTCGCAGCACGTCTTCGAGGAACGAGGCCTTGGCATTCCCGGTGGCGAGGGTTGGCGGAAACCCAAGCGCACAGTCGCAGATCCGCCGGCTTCACCAAAACAAAGAGAGAAGTTTTAGTGCGAGAGAGAGAGAGAGAGAAAGAGGTTTTAGAGAGAGACAGAGAGAGAGAGAGAGTTGTACCATGTAATTGGGCAGGCGACATGAAATGCCATATTGCGATGAGGAGGGGGATTTAGATTCCAAAAAAATGATGGGTTTTAGGGATCTCCCTCCTTCCCTCCCTCTCCCTCCCACCCAAAATTTTTACTTGGAAAATTAAAATTAAAATTGTTTTATAAAAATTAAATAAAATTTAGGAATTATAAATTTAAGGTGGGTAGCTGTTACTGTGTGTGGGTAATACGATGAGTCGAGGACGAAGATTGTCGAGCGAGCGCGAGAGGGGAGAGAGAGGGAGAGAGAGAGGGGGGAAGGGCTTATGATTTTTTGCGTTTGTGGATTTGTTGTGTGTTGGACTTTTAATTTTGGGTTTATATGGTAATAATTGGGGCGTAGGGCCTCGTGCATGTGGACTTGTCTTCGGGCTCTCATATGTATTTCCCTTCTTTTTGCAAAAGAAGGGAAGAACAATGATTTTTTTTTCTTTAATTTGATTGAATTAGGGAGAGACTCAATTGATAGAAACTGGGGTGGAATCAAGAAAAAAGTTATGTACGATTTTTGTTTTTTACTCAAATTTTTTTTATGGGTTGTATGTCTGAGCTTGTTTCGGTAACTTTTAGATTATGCACGTAAATATCTAAGCGTATTTCGATATCTTTTAGGTTATGCACGTAAATTATCAAAGCAATCATGTACGCATGCAGGATTTGGTATTCTCATTTTTTTTAATACAACAATAGCCGACATACATTTAATTAATCTCACTAACAAACGTTTGATTGCAACCGTTAACTAATACTTAAGTGCAGCAAAAGTGAAAATGTGGGCAAAATGATACTAAGGCCTCGTTTGGCGGCTCGTATAAGGGATCGGAGAGGATTAACAATCCATATTCAATTGTTTGGTGATCTCTCGTATTAAATAGCCTCCGGATTATTTAATCGATTCCACTTATTTTGTATGGTGTATACTCGCTTAATAATATTGTCCAAAATGGTTGTATTATTAGTCGGGTCACATTCACTTTCCTTCTCTCGCGAACTCTTTTGCACTGAAAAACTCATTTGTTGTTCTTCATGTTTCTTCTCTGACCCAACAACAATTCTCTGTTTTTTGATCGGCAAATTAAACCCAACCTGACATCATGCCGACCAATACACCAGAAAAGATCTTGAAATTCCTTGAATGCGTGTGGCCACAATCGCGCCACTTAGCAACCACGCCGTCTTCATTTTCACACCCATGATGGTGGATCGATAATTGAGAGATTTCATCTAGATTTTGGGATTAGTTGATGATTAAATTTTGTTGTTGTGAAGTAATTAAACTCAAAATTGGGATAGTTTCATATGGTTTTTTTTTTTTCTTTCAATGGATTAGAAACCATGGAGAATTGGAGATGATAATCTAGCAGTTGTGATTGCGAAGAGAGATAGAATATGAGCTTTTGATTTCAATGGTATATGTGGCGATGGGGAGTGCTAGGCGGCTGCTTGGTTTTGTTCTTCCTCTTTTCTGGATTTTTTGTTGGTGTAACAATTTTTTTAAATTATTATTATTTAATTTTCTCTTATTTTTTTTAACTCCATTTTATCTTCCATGAGTTTTTGAATTTTTTTTTCTTTAATTTTTTTTTCCATTTTATCATCAATTTTTTCTTTTAAAAAAAAATCTTCTTATCCGATGCAGTACCAAGACTGTATAAATAATCTGACGTTAGTCCGATTATGCACCAAACGCACGATTATTTAGTCAGTACTATCCAATGTACAAATTATCTTATCCGACTGAAATAGGCAGTACAGTCCGACCTGCCAAACGAAAGGTCTAAAAGCCAAAAAATGGCTTGATTCGTCCAAAACTCATCTCCAATCGATGGCTGAGCTATAATTCTATGAGGCACGATACATTGCTATAATTCTATGTAGCACACTAGTCCATTATTTGGCCAAAAAAGCATCAGGCTGGCCAAATGTAACTCGCCTCTTAGGCCAACTCCTTCGACCAACTCCAATGGGGGACTAAATGCTAAATTACCCCCCAAATTACCCCCCCCCCCCAAAACACCCTCTAATGCATGCTAAATTTTTGGGCTAAATGCCAAATAAAATTTTTGGGCCAAATTCAGCGCGACTGGACTCGCTGGCCCAAATACCAGTCTCGGCCCGTTCACTCACCCACGCTCCACACGCGGAGCGCCTGCTTTGTGTTCCCGACAAGGGTGGGCCCCGCTGTCAGCGGGCTGTCGACCACCCACTGAAGCCCCAACGGCTATTTTTGAATCTGACGTCTCTGCTTCACGGACCGTTGGTTGATCCAACGGTCCAGATTCAAATTTGATTTTTTTAAATATGTTATTTTAAAACACATTGAATCCAACGGCTGAGATCGAATATAATCAAATCTAACGGTAAAAAAAAAAGATCTAACGGTCCAAATTTAAATCCAACGGCTAAAATAATTTTAAAAAAAATTATTTAACTGAAAATTCACCCAAAAACTCTATAAATACCTATGTATTTGTTCAAACATCCACTCAAAACTCATTTTTCTCATACAATTCCTCCCATTTGGTGTTGAATGGTTGATGAATTGAAAATTTGGTGTTGAACGTTTGGTGGATTGAAAGTTAGCCTAGGGTTGAATGGTTGGTGAAAGTTAAAGGCTTGCTTTGTGGAAAATTTAGTGATTTTTCAATATTTATCGGAATTTAAATTTTTTTAGATTAAAATGTTCATAAAATTAATTTACGATAGTCTACATATTTATTTAAAAAAAAATTAATTTAAGATAAAAAAATAGCCTAAGTTTATTCTTTAATAATCCCGGACTAAAATTTTAGGCCAGAACCATTGGAGCAGAAAAGCTGTTTCTGGGCTAAAAGCTAAATTTTCCGAGCTAAAATATTTGGCTTTTAGCCCATGCATTGGACATGGTCTTAGTTGCAATAATTGATTCAAATTCAATGGTTAGATTTGAAAAGATCCAATTGTAGTTTAATTAAATTAACCAATAAATTTATAGTATAAACTTAAAACTAATAAAGTATTGAGAGGGCTATGTTTAACCATTGCAATTGGAGATGGTATATGAGTATAGCCTGACCTTGCTCATTCAAAAATAATTTTTTTGCAAGGCGACAATTCTAGACAGGGCTATGTTTAGCCATTTTAGAGATGGCCACAGGAAGGAAGATTGCACCCTGGCTAACTTGCATGGCTCAAATGTTGCGTTTGCGTTGTCTAAATAATTTACTTGTAGAAAATAAAAAACTTAAACGCAGCAGTCTTCACTCTTTAGACAGAAATGCCTTCGTTAATTTACAGTTTACACTACCTCTGTAATTTCTAACTTCTTCACATAGCTCCTCCTAAATTTCTATACAAACTACGATTTTCACAAACCATCTGTGGTAATTCCTTGCTACAGTTTGCATCTAAAATTCTAAGCTATCTTTTGCTATATTTGACACATTTACATGATCGAAAAGTCATCTTCAAGCCCATCTAGTTGTCCTTTTAGACTGTTTTCTTGGATGATCAAAACCGAGGTTCTCACCGAGAAATCAGAACCCGAAAGGACATCTCCGATCGGCCCCAACTCCGGACATTGCTGCCAGTCATTCATCCCGAATGTCAGAACCGAATTCACCCTTTCCCCTCGTCCCACTATAATGAGCGCGTACTGCCCGTCCAATGCCCTCAAGGTAGAATAGGTCTCGGCAGAATTGGCCATATGCTTCTCCATGTACGCAACTTGTCCACATGCGACATGTCTCTCGTAGAAGCTTGCGAAACACTCATCGTCAAGCCTCATTTCCTCTTCTTGCTCAGAACGGCTGACTGTGTAATTTCCAGGTCTGGCTGCTGCCTCTGAGTTAGCATCTACCAAGAATCTTATGACTGTGAGCTTTACACCTGCATGGCGTGCTACGCGACCTGCGTAGGCAAGTGCTTCTCTGTCGTCTTTTCCACCAATGAAAATGACCGCCACGCTGACAGAATGATTGTAAGTTCTTGGTAGTTTTTCAATCAGTCCAAGACCTCTGTCTACAAGAATACCGACGGAGCATGGAGCATTCTTGAGGACCTGTTAAAACCATGGTTTATCATTAACTGATAAAATGAGGAGTATGCTAAAACAGATAAGTCGAGAAATGAACAACTTGGAAAATTGAGCAGATGTTTAACTCCTTTAATTTCATAGTTTATATGTAATAGCACCTTACCAACTAATTAGTATCGTGTTTAGCATATAACTAATTAAATGGTCTGGAGAAAGATCATCGTTGAAAATATGATCGTGGTGCTTGAAATCTTGACTATTTTCTTCTAGAATTTGTAGCTGTTCGAATAATACTCAGCTGTCTGATATACATTACCTTACGGTTCACATATCTGAAAGCAGAATTTCCGCTATCCAAGGCTCCATCTGCACGTTGAACCTTGTGAAATGGCAAGATGATGAGGGCTACCATTGAGTCCTCTGCCAAAATGCAAATATCCTGTGGCATGCCATTGATAGTTGAGAGTGCAAGCAGCCGTCTGAGTGCGATACCATCTCCGCTCTCCCCTACATATGCTTGAACTGCAGCGGTGACTTGAGCTCTCATTTCTTTCACTCCTGTGTGAGTCACAGTCATGGTGTCCACCCCTTCTTCTTTTACCAGTGAGGCTGCTATTTCGTCTGTGAGTTCTATCGCGTCTGTTACATATACCACAATTCCAGGGTCAGCTGTCCCTCTAGATATCTCAATGAAGTTAATCATAGTACGAACATTTTGAGGCCCATGAAGGCATAGCAATATGCGAAGTTCGTGTGAAGGGTCAAGCAATTGCAGCGACATTCGATGAGTAGGTGCCCGTTTCCTTGCACGCTTGATGATTTGCGCCACAACCGTTGGTGCATGGACAACCGTGAAAAATATAGCTATTACCATCACAGTGCTGGTCGAAGTAGATGTTGTCCCAGCCTGCATACGATATCAGAAAAGCAAAACGCAACAAGATCAGCATGGTTCAAATAATATGACCAATTTGATGGTGACGAATCACTCGTAAGTTCTCTGATAAGGAGGAAAAAGAGCATGATGCTAAATTAAACAGTACCATTGATAACTTTAGGAGTAAAATTGCCTCAGAAAATTGAGAAGGAAAAAGAAAGCAAATTTGAGAAAAATAAAATAGAGAGGTCAGAGACTAACTTGTTTTGCAGCAATGGCCAAGTATATGTGAAAATGGCCTTTGGTAGTGAGAAGAAGCCCGAGTGCAATAGATTCTGGCCACTGATATCCCAACAACTTTCCACAGATGACAGTTCCACCAACTTTTCCAACTGTTGCTATACCAAAAAGTACAAATAACCTTGCCCATGTCCCGAACTGGCCGGGTTGAAATTCCTTTAACACAGCTTCATAACCCATCCAGAAGAAAAAAATGGGATAGTAAATGGTAGATAACAAGTAGTTGATCTTGCCGATCACCCATTTCGATACCCTCCCCCCCTTTGGTAAAAAGGTTCCTGCCATAAATGCACTCAAGGCAGGATTGTATCCATAAATCGGTGAGCAGGCAATGACCAAGGCCATGAAAGCAAGAGCAAGCACTAGGTGTGAACCTTTCATGGGTTTGCCTTCGGGGTTTTCGTTGTTGACCCAGTTCATGAAGATTGGTGAAACAAAGGCCGCAAAAAGTGTCTGGATCACCAATGCAGAACCCATCTCAACGGATGTTCGGACTCGTTCTGAAGTCTGTAAAACTCTCTCTCCAGATTCAACAGGCCAGAAGACATAGCCAATTGAGAGGAGAAGAGTGGCTACGAAATCAGCGTGCATTCCTGCAGAAATGACAAGCTGGCCTATGTCTGACTTGCCTATTTTGAGACTCGTTATGAGACGTGTCAGTACAGGGGAGGCGGTGCTAGAGAGGACTGTGGAGAGGGAGAGAGTGAAATCAACCTTGAAACCGCCATCTGTAAACTGCAGAAATGGTGTTATAGCGCAGGCTAGGATGAATGTGGAGAGCATACCACCATAGGCCACTTTAGCATCCTTGGTTGGTTCTTTAAAGAGTATATATGGATCCATTTCTATGCCTAACACAAACATATAGCCGATCATGCCAAAATCAACAATGAAATTCAACGTTTTACTGGCTGAATCCGTTACTAGGTCGCGTATGAACCCTAAGTTTCCGATCAGCAGTCCTATCTGCATACCATAAGAGATAACAAGAATTTAATCACAATAAAAGTGGCAAGTGAGTAGCAAATAAAAGAAAAGACCATCCAAGGTAGCGAAAGATGGTACTTTCGTGTTAAAAACGAAAGGTACAGTTTCTTTTCTGCATTCAGATCAACTCTACATTAAACTGCTACTCTCTAATGCAGCATTTAGATTCCAAACAATTAAAGAACATGAGAGCTGCCACAAGGCATACACGATTATGAAATAGGCCTTACTAGAATAAGGAAGCAAGTTTTCGTTTGATCAAATACCATAACAAAAAAAAATGCTTGATCCCATCTGCTGTTCACACTCGTATGCACTCACAAGGGCCCATTGAAAGTGCTTCTGCTCACAAGCTGTTTTGCAAGAAACGCTTTTATTAAAAGCACGTGAAATTCTAAAATACTCGTAGAAGGAGTGCATAATGACAAACGGAGAGTGCGAATAACATTTCCTGTTATGAAAAAAATTGATTGCCAACTTTTGAAATGAAAAGTGAAGAGGAAAACCAAAACAAAATCACGAGAACGCAACAAAAAACAAGGTGAATACATGTCGAGAAAGAGAGAGAGAGAGACTTACAACGGTGTCGGAGGTAATACGAGGCTGAGAATACGGCTTTAACAGGAAGTGGGATACGTTGCAGAGAGCATACATTAAGAAGAAACCCAGTGCATATTTTGCTACTTTTCCAAAAAGCTCTTTTAACTTGAGAGAACATGGTCCAACAATTGAAATCTTCTGAGAAGTATGAAACTCTTTCTTGCTGCCCATTTTTTCTTTCTCTTGCTTTTTCTCTCAATCTTTTGAGTTTTTGTTTGTAATTGCTAGAGAATTTTTTGTTTTTGTTTTCTTGGGCTGGAAGTTTGCAAATGAGCACCCATGGCTCAGTTAATTCTCTCTCTCTAACTCTCTCTCTCTCTCTCTCTCTCTCTCTCTCTCTCTCTCTCTCTCTCTGTGTAGCTTGGCATTTGGCAGGGATGAGTTAGTGGTTCTGATCGATTGCCTGTTGCTTTCTTTGAGGAGAAATTGAAGGAGAACGCTAGGAGAGAGAGACATTTACAATGGTAGGCAGGTATTATTTCATAAATAAAAAATTTGAAAGAAAAAAAAAACAATGGTAGGCAGGCTATATAGATGCAACTAGATCCAAGGCTAGAAAACATTGTAAAAATATTTGTAGTAGGATCTTGACCATGGACGGCGGCAGCATATGCCTACTCAAGACAGTTGCCCCCAGTCAACTCCTTTTGCGATGAAAAATTGCTTCAATTAAAAATATAAGTTACTCTCTCACGTTCTATACTTTTCTTACTTTCTCACCTTTTCTAGTCATGTAACTTTTTTCATTAGCGTTTTGAAGACCAATTATGCAAAATCATGTAGTTGGACAATAAATTGATAACATTGTATCGAATTTTCAATTTTCAATACTAAACAACATTTCTGGCTACGTCCATGATCTTGTCCCTACTTGACTAAATAATGAGTGGTGCTATTTTTATCCATCTATAATGTGCCGTAATGTACAGTCTTGGACATTTCAGGCAAATCCCCTTCAAAAGTGGTATTGCCATATATGCTGAAGTTTGACAATATATATGCGCGCCCGTGTTTGATTCTCTCTACGTCGTCTATGGCCGTGGAGGAGCATATCTCTTCCTTCTCTGGGCAGACTCCATAATCTCGTGTATATATAGGCAGTGGTGGAGAATAGTTCCAATAGACGGGCACAGAGAGAAGAGAGAGGGTTTAGGGTTAGGGTTTTTTAGAGGAAGAACTGACAAAATAAGAGTTATGTTTGGGGGACTATCTATTTCAATACTATTCTGTAAATGATATGAGATTGTTGATAATTAAATTATTACTGTTGTAGGCCTAATTGATTGAGCGATCTAGGGAGAGAATGAGAGAGGGGTGCGGCAAGCTTTAGAGAGAGGAGAGATTGATTTAATTGTGAGGTGTGTATGATTCACCCCATTGTGCCTTTATTTATAGTAGTAGAAAGGGTGAATACCTTTCCCTTTATGATTACAACATTTAATAGGTAATCTAGTCCTAATAGGAATATAAGATACTATCCCATATTCTCTAGGATTTACACAATCACATTCCTATTCTAAATATGACTGCAACACTCCCCCTTGAGTGTGTAAATACTCAACAGACCATCGCATCAGTTCTTCAGCAGATAAGGTAGAATAGTTGACGAAGTCATCGGTACAACGGGCAACCGCGAGTCTCATATTTACGTTGAAGTATGCATGTGTAAAAACTCACAAAAACCTCGCTATGGTAAAACCCAAGATTTGGGGAAAACCCATAGACTAAGGGAAAAGTAAGAAAATATGCATAATGTCTTAAACAAACGTCAAACTGGACGAGTGTAGTGAACTCAACGGAGTATGATCATCCCAGAATGGGTGCCTCATCAAAACCTCGTTAGGTAGCAAAAACCCAGTGGGAAAAATGCTCCTAATCGTAGGAAAAAGAGTACATTAAGACCATGTGAGTATGCTTCTGGATACTCCCCCTGAGTTAGACATAACTTCTAAATAAGAGAACTACAAACGATTTAATTCGGACAATTTACGCATACCGATTCCTTGGACGAGCTTCTGAAATGTAGACTTGGGCAACGACTTGGTGAAGAGGTCGGCCAGGTTGTCCTGGGAACGGATTTGCTTGACTTCGATGTTCTGATGCTGCTGCTGCTGGTGTGAGTAGAAGAACTTCGGCGCTATGTGCTTGGTGTTGTCTCCCTTGATGTATCCCTTCTTTAACTGCTCGATACATGCAGCATTGTCTTCAAAGATCGTCGTAGGAAGGTCAACGACTGATGTAAGACCACTAGTGCTTCGAATATGTTCCATCACTTCTCTCAACCAAAAGCACTCACGCGATGCTTCATGCAGGGCGAGAATCTCAGCATGGTTAGACGAAGTCGCGACTAGTGTTTGCTTGGTAGACCTCCAAGATATAGCGGTGTTCCCAATGGTAAAGACATAACCCGTTTGAGAACGTGCCCTATGTGGGTCAGACAGATATCCAGCATCTGCGTAACCAACAAGGCGAGAATCGATCCGGGGCCTATAGGGGGCGGCACCACTTGGAGATTCATGGGTATAGAACAAGCCCAAATCCGTAGTACCCTTGAGGTAGCGGAAAATGTCTTTGACACCATTCCAGTGCCTGCGTGTGGGCGCATTGCTGTATCTAGCCAATAGATTCACAGCGAAGGAGATGTCGGGTCTAGTGCACTGAGCCAAGTACAATAAAGCCCCAATTGCACTTAGGTAAGGAACTTCGGGTTCCAAAATCTCTTCCTCATCCTCTTTTGGACGGAAGGGATCTCGTTTAGCATCTAGAGTCCGAACGACCATGGGTGTGCTCGAAGGCTTCGCTTTATCCTCATTAAAGCGTCGCAACACCTTTTGGGTGTAGTTCGATTGATGTACTAGGATTCCATCCGAACAGTGCTCGATCTCCAGGCCGAGACAGTATCGAGTTTTTCCAAGATCCTTCATCTCAAATTCCGATTTCAAGTGTGCAGCAATTTCCTCAAGCTCTGCAGGAGTCCCGATGAGGTTCATGTCATCGACATAAACTGCAACGATTGCAAATCCGGAATGTGACTTCTTTATGAACACGCATGGGCATAGTTCGTTGTTCACATAACCCTGACTTGTCAAATATTCACTCAGACGGTTATACCACATCCGCCCAGATTGTTTCAATCCGTAGAGTGATCTCCTCAACCTAATTGAGAGAGTGTTCCGTGGTCTAGAACTATTTGAACCAGTCAATGGAAGTCCTTCTGGAACTTTCATGTAGATTTCCGTATCTAGATCCCCATAGAGATACGCGGTTACCACGTCCATAAGCTGCATATTCAGTTTTTCGGAAACTACCAAACTGATTAGGTAGCGGAACGTTATGACGTCCATTACGGGAGAATACGTCTCCTCGTAATCAATTCCAGGGCGCTGAGAGAAGCCTTGCGCTACGAGGCGTGCTTTGTATCGCACTATTTCATTCTTCTCATTACGCTTCCTCACGAAAACCCACTTGTAGCCAACAGGCTTCACGCGTGGTGGTGTAGGAACGACAGGTCCAAATACCTTACGTTTCGCGAGCGAATCGAGTTCGACCTGGATTGCTTGTTTCCAGTTTGACCAATCGGTTCTACGTCGGCATTCATCGACGGAACGTGGTTCAATGTCATCGCTAAGCATGATGTCAGTAGCTACTGAGTACGCGAATGCATCGTCGACGATCATCTCATTTCTATTCCAAACCTCATCCAATACTGTGTAGTGGACCGAAATCTCGCGATTCTCGGGAGGCCGGCATGTTTCGTCTGAAGCATCACCGTAATCTAGAATAACCTCATGCGTTGGAACGAATGAGTAAGCGATGGTCGGATTCAAACTAGGGTCACTAGTTGGTGCCATTTTCCTCTTCCGGGGTTGTGAATCCTTTGAACCAGGGGGTCTGCCACGCTTCAGGGTCGGACCAGATGATTGGCTAGCCGCCAATGTACCTTCCTGCGTGGAAGTTGCGGCCTCCCCTCCTTCGGGGACGGCCCGGCCTTCCCAGGCAGGTTGTTGACGTACACGAGGTACATCTATCCTTGCAGGTGTGTTTGCAGCGGGTATATGTGATCTTGTCACCTTTGCTAGATCATTAAAAGCATCCGGCATGCTTTGAGCAATGCTCTGAAGATCTATAATTCGTCGCACCTCAGTTTCAGACTGAGCAGTGCGGGGATCTAAATGAGACATAGTGGGAGCATACCACGACAATTCGCGGCGTTCTACGGGAACGTTAGCATGCTTATCTCCCCCTAACGACGGGAAGACTGTCTCATCAAAGTGACAATCCGCAAAACGTGCGGTGAAGAGATCTCCTGTCAAGGGTTCTAAGTATCGAACAATTGATGGCGAATCATAACCGACATAGATTCCCATTTTTCTCTGAGGTCCCATTTTGGTACGTAGTGGCGGCGCTATTGGCACATAAATGGCGCACCCAAACACCCGTAAATGTGAGACGTCAGGCTCGTATCCAGTGACCAACTGTAACGGTGAATGTGGTTGGGTAGCGATGGGCCTCAGGCGGACCAACATAGCTGCGTGCAGTATTGCATAGCCCCAGGCAGATACCGGCAGTTTGGTTCTCATAACCAAAGTCCGAGCTATCATTTGAAGGCGCTTTATGAAAGCTTCTGCCAGGCCGTTTTGGGTGTGAACATGGGGCACAGGATGTTCCACATCAATCCCTACTGACATGCAATACTCGTCAAAAGTCTGTGACGTAAACTCTCCAGCGTTATCCAATCGAATCGACTTGATCGGATAATTAGGGTGGTGAGCCCTTAGCTTAATGATTTGAGCTAGGAGTTTAGCAAACGCGGCGTTGCGTGTGGACAACAAGCAAACATGTGACCATCTTGTCGATGCATCAACCAACACCATAAAATATTTAAATGGTCCGCAGGTTGGTTGGATTGGTCCACAAATGTCCCCTTGAATCCTCTGAAGAAATTTAGGGGGGTCGTGAATAATCTTTGTGTGGGAGGGTTGAGTATTCAACTTCCCTATAGAACACGCTTGGCATGTCGGGACCTGAACATAGGGATGTAACTTATGCCCGTGAGAAGATTTGAGGATACGGCGCATCATGTCACGTCCAGGGTGTCCCAAACGATCGTGCCAAAGCAACAAAGTGTCCTGGAACTCAAGCATAGGGCCGGCCACATTGTGGGCTTCTATGCCCCGAATGGTCGTGATGTACAACCCATTCGGCAGACGTTCCAACTTCTCATGAATATGCTTCTGGCCATATTCGTATGAAGTGATACAAAGATATTCAGAACCATTCTCTTCAGTGGTTTCAAGATGATATTGATTATCTCGAATATCTCTAAAACTCAGCAACGTTCTTCCGGAACGTGGAGAATAGAGTGCCTCCTTAATGGTCAAGAGTGTACCATTAGACAACATGATACGTGCCTTTCCGTATCCTTCAATCAGGTTGGATGGGCCTGAGAGAGTTGTCAAAGGAGCTTTCTTAGGTACGAAGTTAGTAAAATAGTGTCGTTCACGCAAGATGGTGTGCGTGGTTGCACTATCTGCCAGACAACTAACTTCCCCACTAGGCATACCTAGAAAGAAATTGATTGAATTGGTCACATGCATAAATATAATTCCATTCATTCAATTAAGCAATTCGAGAAAATAATATCCATTTCAATAACAATCCATAATTCAAAACAAACCAAAACCAAACAAATTATTCCAAATACTTAGAAAAATTGTTCAAAAATTAAACCATAAACCTAACAAAAATAGGGATAGGGGCCGGCCACTCCTAGTGGGTTCGGCCACTAGGGGTACATGCCCTAAAATCATGTCTAAGTTATTCGTCCATAGGTGCAGACGCCTCCTGGAAGTCCGATATCTCCATTGATGTAGTTGCATCTTCCGGATGATCCACATGTGCAAAGTTAGACTCACGACGTGAATGATACTTGGCAATAGCCTCAGGGGAAGCTCGGCATATGCGTGACCAATGATCCTTTGATCCACAGCGATAGCACATGTCCAATTCAGTAGAAGCAGCCTGAATGGGAGCTTTGCCCTTGTTCTTGAAGTTTGGGACCTTAGGGGCGAGTTGCGGACGCTGCTGGGTCGCAATTTTACCCTTAGGTGCGGCACTCTGTTGACCATGGGCCCGTGGTGGGACTTGTCCCCTATTTCCACGGCCATGACGAGTCTGTCGTCTTTTCTGGCTGCGATAGTTAGTCGCATGCGCTTCAGGCGCGGCGTGCGAGCCAGTGGGTCGAGCTTGATGGTTTTTCATCGAAAGCTGGTTCTGCTTTTCAGCAAGAAGTAAAACAGAGATCAAATCCGAGAATTTGGTGAATTTCTGTGCCCTATATTGTTGCTGCAGGACAATATTGGTGGCATGGAAGGTCGAATAGGTCTTCTCCAGGAGATCTGATTCGGTGAGTTCCACTTTGCAGAATTTCAACAAAGAACGGATTCTACAAACTTCAGAGTTGTATTCATTCACAGACTTAAAGTCTTGGAAGCGAAGGTGCTGCCAGTCGTGTCTTGCTTCAGGCAAGTATATGTCTTTCTGGTGATCGAAACGGTCAGCCAGAGCAAGCCAGAGGGTGCGTGGGTCCTCTTCAGCGAGATACTCGGTCTGCAGTGCATCATGGATGTGTCTTCGGATGAAGATCATTGCAGTAGCCTTCTGAGCTTCGTCAACAGGTTTGTCGGCGATGGGAGTCTCGATGGTGGCTCGAATGCCCTTTGCAGTTAAATGGAGCTTCACGTCTTGAACCCACTTCAGATAGTTTCGTCCAGAGACTTCTAGAGCGGTGAAATCGAGCTTGTTCAAGTTCGACATGTCCCTAAAACAGAGGGAAACAAAACGTGTTTAGTCATATGGTAAGCCATAGACATATATCGGAGAACATACAGGTTCTTTAGACATGAATTGGTTTAATTTATGCATGAAAGCTACAGGTTTCATGTGGTATGTTTTGAATGAAAACTTCAGGTTTCAAAGGCACTAAATTTGAAGCTTCAAGTTCAATTTAGTATTTTATGAACGATTAGTTCATAATAAGAGGTTCCTGCAATAAACACAGAATGCAATATACTAACTTAGTGTAGTGGATTTGAGTTTCTTCGGGAACTCAAGTGTGAGAGCTTCGTTACTACGAAAGTATGTTACGGTTCAAAGTATAAAGAGAAATTATTGAATCGTTAATGTCCAAAAGTGATCTTCAGGTCAAGAATTTTGGATTCATTATCAGATTAATGGACTGTGGGTCACTTTTAATTAATTCGATAAATCGGGCCATACAGGGTCGATTGTAGAAGCAAAATAATATTAGTATAATATTATTGGATCGAAATCAAAGCTCCAAAGATAATTTGGGCTTGTGCCGTGGGGTGGGGGAAGGCACGGGGTGCCTTAAGAGGTCACGGCAGGGCCTGGGGAAAGGCCAGAAACCATGGCTGCAGGCCACGGGGGAAAACATCCAGCCGAAGCTGGGTTGGGTCCTTATGGACCGAGGGATGCGCACGAGGGGAGCCCAAGACAGTGGGCTGCGTTGTGTGATCTGCGGGCCACGCAAGAAGCCCAGCAAAAGCTGGCTTGTACGTGCGTGTGTGCATGCTTTTGCCCAGCCGAAGGCTGGCAGCAGTGGCGCGGGCCTCTGAGGACCGTGGGCTGCAGGACCAATGACAGAAACACAGCAGGCCGAGGCCTGATGGTGCTGGCGTCGCAGGGAGGGTGCGGTGCACCCAGTCCCGATCCCTATTCCCATATTTTTTTTTCAATTCCCTTAGGGTTTTAGGAAAAAACCCTAACTTGCTTCTAATTTAGTTTTATACTTTGACTCACAAATTCCACATAACAATTTAATTGTGTGATGCATGAAACAAATATATATATGAATTTGTGAATATATATATCGGAAGGAAAATATAAACATAGGGGGTTCATGCATCATGGGGAATGTTTTCATGCTTCATGGGTCGTTTCAAATATCTTACTTTATTTTAAGCGTACCTGAGTAGCAGAAAACAAATAAGCCTTTGAATGTAGTGGATGATAGCCTCCTTCTACGATGCGTCAATTCCTTAGCTCCTGGTAATTCCTTAGCTTCTGGCAAGAGCGTGCTGATAACGTGTTGTAGGCCTAATTGATTGAGCGATCTAGGGAGAGAATGAGAGAGGGGTGCGGCAAGCTTTAGAGAGAGGAGAGATTGATTTAATTGTGAGGTGTGTATGATTCACCCCATTGTGCCTTTATTTATAGTAGTAGAAAGGGTGAATACCTTTCCCTTTATGATTACAACATTTAATAGGTAATCTAGTCCTAATAGGAATATAAGATACTATCCCATATTCTCTAGGATTTACACAATCACATTCCTATTCTAAATATGACTGCAACAATTACGGGTTTATTGTATTAAGATTTATATAGGCTTTTGTTGAGTGTTTTTTTTTTTTTTTTTTTTTTTTTTTTTTTTTTTTTTTTTTGTGATAGACGTTTATAGATTTCATAGACTTTTATTGACTATTGTTAACTTCATGAAACCTACCGACTTTTTAAGGATAGAGTTATTTTCAGAGTTTAAGATTGGGAAATGGAGTGTCAGCTTGATGTCTCTAGACGTGAGAGCAACTCCACCGTGGGAGTTTGCTCGGGGGACAGGCCAGGAAAAGGGGCCGGAGAGCCCGGGCTTCAGACTCCAGCGTGGGCAGCCCGAGGGACAGTGGAGGCCCGAGCACCTAACTTGTGAGGAATTGCCAGCCTACGAGCCCGAAGTGGATCTGACGCAGGGTTGACGTCATCGAGGCATCAACCCAATTTTTTATTTTTTTCTGTCAGGCGCGTGCACCTCACCCGCGCGTGGGGTGCGTCACCCAACATGGTTTCAACGCCTGAGGCCCGCGGCGCATTTTCAAAAAGTTACCGTTGGATCTCAACGGCTATATAATGTGGACCGTCCAATTTGCAACGGTAAAAAAAATAAAAAAAATCTTATTTAATATCAACCTTTGGATCTAAGATCAACGGTTGATATTATTTTCCTTTATAAATAAAAAAAGAAAAAGAAAAAATAGTTTTAAAATTAAGAAAAGTTACCATCGTGCCACGTGGCACAATTTGGCATGTTGGATTTCAATTTTTTTAAATCCAACGGCAGAGATTAATTAGTTGAATAAAAAAAATTAAAAAATTGTAAAAAATCCGTTAAAAAGTGCCAATTTTTTTTTAAAAAAATTGTTTTTGCTTTTCTATCGAAATCCATCCGTTAAAAAGCGCAACGAGAACGATTTAAAAAATCTTATCCGAAATTACAAATAAATTTATTTTGTATTATTTAAAAAAAAAAAAATTTTATTGCCTATTGTCAGGGCTATTCAAGTGCAACGGTGGAGATGCAAAATGCAGTTATTGTTCATTAAGGGCAATTACTGTTCACTGGGTGGATTGAATAGTGAATTGCCTGGAGGGAGGGCTCCCACGCTGGAGTTGCTCTGAAGGCTCATCGATCTGCCACTCTTGAATAGAAGAAGCAAAATTTCATTTCTTCAAAACGTCAACAAAATACATAATTAAGAACCATATAAAACCTCATACAGGTAAACCACATGTGCTCTACGCTATTCGATTTGTGTTTTTTCACGTGTTAAGTTTTAAATTTCGGCACACGTTAGAGAGCATATTTAGAGTATGAATCCACATAAGGACCGAGCATGTGCTTAGAATTAATTGAGCTACTCTTTATATTATTAATTAGTTTTACGAGGGAATCCATAACCCAAACGATCGACTTCTCTCAGTAAGATAAAAAAATATTTATTTAGCTTTAACGCGTGTACCTAACATTATTCTATATATAAACACGAGTTTCACTTATTTATCATATCACTCTCAATTAAGTTGATTTCGTTCAAAATGTTTGATTCAATTTCACAATTTAGAAACACACAAGCATTTGTCTAATAGCACAGGTATGTAGTTGACACGTCATATCACTTATGTGGGTCACATAATCCGAGGCTACATGTTCCGCCATAACGAAAGATGTATAATTCAAAATTACAAAATTTCTCAAAATTATTAAGTGAATCGTGATTTGCCACTAATTGTCATCCCTCTAAAAAAAATGCTGCATTGAAAGCTTCCATCATAATTCTTTCTTTTTGGTCTCTTTCTCAAATGATATTTTTCTTTAAAAGTTTAAATTAATGAGAAATTCAAACTCAATACATAAAAATCAATGTAATTGCACTCACGTCGGACTGACGAACAAGCGAAAAAGAAAACAAACACAATAGAAAGAGAGCGTGCCAAAAATAGCAGTGGCAGTAATAACTATTTCGTATATAAAACGCCCAAAACTATTTTTACGACAAAGGAGAGAGAGTGAGTGACTATAATCTATTTATTTACTTATTTATTCTCCTTTCCTTCTCAACACATTTCCTCCTCCGGTGGTGAACTTCGGTGATCCATTCTTCTCCCTCGATCCATCTCCACCGTCTGATCCCCGGAGGCATACCCTACAACCACCACCACCGTCACCTTCTTCCAATTCCACAATCCGATTCCCACTCCCTCTTAGAACAAAAAACGCAAACAAAATCAGAAGGAAAAGAAACACACGCATTCCCATCTCTCCGAATTGAAATTTTGCTTGCACAACGTATACATATACATATACATAGATACATACATTATACATACGGAACGTACGTGTATACGTATATGTTGTAGATGATTTGAGAAAATTGAGGAGTTTGGCTGAATAAAAACAAAAGATGGGTGTGATTTCAAGGCAAGTGTTCCCTGTTTGTGAAAGCCTGTGTTTCTTCTGTCCGGCATTGCGTGCGAGATCACGGCATCCCGTCAAACGATACAAGCAGATGCTCGCCGAGATATTTCCTCGCTCTCCGGTGTGATCTCTTTTATTCACATTTTTCTTCACGTTGGGTATTTTTAAAATTAATGTGAATGTCTAATTGAAGATTAATTTTATGCTGCAAAGTGAAGAAAAAAAAAGAACCATGTAAATTGTATACAGAAGCAATGTGAGGCGTTTTGGTTATTGGGGGATCTTGTGAAAAAAATGGTAACTTGTGTTGCAAGAAACGAGCAATTTTCTCTTTATTATTCACTATATAATGAGGATGGATAATATGGTGAAGCCTTCTGTAAGTTACATTGTTAAATTTACGGTTCTTATCACGTTACCATAGTGTTATCCAAAAATTGTTCACAATTTGGTGTTTGCATTTCCCCTTCTTTTTCCTCCTTTAATATGAATTCCTCACAATTTTGTATTCAGAGTTTTTGTTTAATCAGGGTTTGAGCACAACTGGTTTGTATGCAAAGTTTTTATTTTATGTTTGTTCCTTCAGTCGTGTTATTGGATCATTTCTTTCCCATTTTGGCAGGACGAAGAACCAAACGATCGCAAGATCAGTAAACTATGTGAATATGCTTCAAAAACTCCTCTCCGTATTCCAAAGGTGCAACCTCTTCTCATTGTGTAAAATATGGTGCACATTGTTGCCATGAACTTAAGTGATAATTTAATGTCAAAATTGTGATGTATCCTCGTATATGAAGCTGCTGACTTAAGTCAATTTGGGTGAGGGTATGATTTTCTTAGAATGATATACTAGTTTAACTAGTTAAACAGAAAAGTTGAAGGTCATTGTGGAATTTAGTCACAGTTCTACTGATGTGGAAGTTTTCTTTTGGTTTGGAGGACTCTTCAGGAGAAGGGGCCGTTGTTTATAAGGGCGGTTTGTATTAAGTACTACACCAAATTGAACTGGTAAAGTATCTGGAGATAGGTCAATTTGTAAGAGGCATATGTGCAGTGCCAAAATCTGAGATTAATTGAAAGTTGAAACACAATACCTCTTATGTTTTGGCTAAGATGATGAAGAATGATAGTTAATTATGTGCAATGCATGAACTTAATTATGGAAAGTAATGACATTTAAATTTGAAACATGCTTCCCTTCATCATATTTCAAAGGTTCCTTACCTTTTAGTTTTCTTCTGGTCTGTCGTTGTTTTTTCACCCGTTAGTAAATAATGTTTATTCATTTTCTTGACCTTTCAAGGTTATAGATTTTATTTTACTTTTCATTTGTGTATTTTTCTGTCATGTTGATAGAAGTTCTAAAATTTATAATTCAGATCACAACTACTCTGGAGCAACGGTGTTACAAGGATTTGAGGACTGAAAACTTTCACTCGGTGAAAGTTGTCATGTGCATCTACCGGAAGTTGTTGGTCTCTTGTAAGGAGCAAATGTGAGTTCTTTAGTTCATAATACATGTGAGTACATTATCGAGGTTGTTGCTTAGTATGTTTCTGTCTCCAGATTCCGAAACATTATTGAGAAAGGCTAGATCCATTGGCTGGAGTGCTAGACTGATGACAACTTACTTGACACTAAATTTATGAATTTTCACCTCAGAATAATGTGCCTATTTGAGTCTTAACCTGCGAAAATTATGGGGCACTTCTACACTAAAGGAAAAACGCACCATCCACGGACTTGAGTGAACTTTAGAAATCCAACAAGTCAATCCACATTAGCAGAAGAAGGCACTAGTTTTTTGAAGCTTGGTTCACTTGTATTGTCTCCAAATTGTTAATGTTCGAGCATCTGTGGATTTTTACTTTCTCAACTCATCTTCCCATGTGTGCTGACGCTGACTTTGCCAACACGAGGATAAATTATGTTGGATGACATGGAGCATCTGTGGCCAAATCAGGCCAAACGGATGTGTGAACATCCTGCTCTGGCATCATGTTACAGGCACGTGATTATAGAGTGCAAGGCGCTGAATGTCCAATGTAGGACTTTATGTTCACAACACAAACAATACTTTTTATAGGTCGATTTAGATTTTGCATGAGGTGAATTGACTGGAATATTTCACCTAGCTAGGAAATTCAAGCTAACCTTTATTTGTGTATTTAATGATATTGTATTCGTTGATGCCAAAATCTGAGATTTATCCCATGAGTTTTGTCATATGGCATAGATCATAGATACAGTCATATCTTGGCATATGGGTATACATATTTTATCCTCGGCTAAGAAGCGGTGAGTCTAACACGAACACAGACAAACTCAAACACTATCATAATGGTTAGAATTATCTCAGTTTCAAAGAAGTGATTCTGTATAAGCTGGATGGAGGCATATGCCAATGAGATTCTTTAGAGTTTCTTTATAGAATTGTAAACAGCAATGCTTATCATCGTGCCACCTATTTCAAGTAAATTTCTTGGGTCTAGTTGCACACCACATTGTATCTAGTAGTTTTTTCATCTATGTTATATGGTAAAGTTTCCTTGAATTCTTGTCCATTAAGATATTGAACGACTTGATGAAATGAAATAACAAGACTATCCACTGCAGTTATATTTAGCTCATGCATAGTTGCACGGAAATTATTGGTTTTCATGTACAGGTTGTGATCTGTTTATATATGGCAGGCCATTATTTGCAAGTAGCGTGCTTAGCATTGTACAGATTCTACTTGATCAAACACGACATGATGAAATACGTCTTTTAGGATGCCAAACTCTTTTTGAGTTTGTAAATAATCAGGTGGGAGTCGTCGGGCTGTTCTTTCTCTTTCAGATTGTTGTTTGTTTGTTTTTGTTTTTGGTGATTGGGCTTAACTTTCTTTTGAAGCTGCAGGCCTTTCTCCTATGAAAGTTCTTTTATCTCATGTAGCTGTTTTGATATTGCAGAAGGATGGTACGTATATGTTTAACTTAGATGGCATGATTCCAAAAGTCTGTCTCTTAGCTCAAGAAACGAGGGAGGATGGGACGGATAAGCGCTTGCGTTCTGCTGGGCTTCAAGTTCTTTCATCAATGGTAATTCATCCCCATTTCAATTTGCTTATTACTTCATGCACTGATACTTGTTTCTCATAGGATATTCAATTTAGTATAATGTAGTCTGATATTCATAATTTTCACATTGTTACTTGCACCCGAAAGCTTTATTAGAATTGTTATATGTCAGTGAGAAGGGTAACTAGTGACTCACGAAGAGCGGCAATGGATCTTCTGTGGGAATTATAATCTTGTCAGAGAGACAAATTCTCTCATATGCATCCTCACAAGTGTGTTTTGAGTGCAGGTCTGGTTCATGGGTGAATTCTCTCATATTTCATCAGAATTCGATAGCGTAAGTTTATTTGGTACTATATGTCTAATTCTTATATAATTTGTTTTCACACTTCTTTCCATTGCTATTTTATCTAACTAGAAAAATTTGCTCATTTAAGCTCATAGAGACACAGATTTTAATTAAGTATCGTTTCAACTTGTAGCTGTTGGAAGAAAGGAAAAACCGCATACGAACCACCTTTTGATATCAACTATTGTTTACAAATTCTTGTTCTTTCCGTATTTTTTTCATCTTGCTTCTTCATAAACTTATAATGGCAAATTATGGAATAGTCCAATTTCGTTCTTCTTCAAGCTGCAAATCATTAGCTTCCAACAATCTTCTATTTTTCTTTTGTAAATCAGGTTGTTTCAGTAGTCTTGGAAAATCATGGAGGTCCGAAGAAAAAGTCAGAAGACACCCAGACTGGGAGTTCCGAAGAAGTTTCACCTTCACTAGAACCCATGACAAGGATTTCGTCTTGGAGGCTGTTAGTGAGTGAAAGAGGCGAAGTCCTTGTGGCAGGGTAGTTTTTATTGGCACAGTATTGCGTAACTATCATTATGTATCATTCTTGCTATTTCATTATGTTATAGCTAATGTCTACATTTCTTCTTGTTTTTGTTTGCAGGGACGACATGAATAACCCCATATTTTGGTCAAGGGTTTGCCTGCACAACATTGCCAAGTTAGCCAAGGAAGCTACAACCGTGCGGCGTGTATTAGAATCTTTGTTCCGCTATTTTGATAATGGAGATCTCTGGTCTCCTAAACACGGGCTCGCACTGTCTGTCTTGATGGATATGCAGATAATAATTGAAAATTATGGTACCTAAATTTCTTCAAATTGCTTAGAACTTGTCTATGGGAACTTGACTAGTCTTCTTTTGTGCTGAAATTAGTTGCAATCGTCCAACTGATACTTTGATGACCTGTGAACCTTTTTCTCGCAGGGCAGAACAGGCACTTCATATTGTCCATCTTAATTAAGCATCTTGATCACAAGAATGTTCTTAAAAATCCAAATATGCAGCTGGACATTGTTGATGTTGCCACCTCTCTTGCTCGAGAAGCAAAGGTTCAATCATCAGTTGCTATAATTGGTGCTCTGAGTGATATGATGAGACACCTGCGGAAAAGTATACATTGCTCGCTTGATGATTCAAATTTGGGGGCCGAAGTGATTGAATGGAACCGAAAATTTCAAGCAGCAGTGGATGAGTGCCTTGTGCAGTTGATACATAAGGTGACTGTAACATCCTTTACATTTTTTTTTTGAAGATGGAACAAGTAGCCTCACAAGGTTTTATTGCTCTTATATTGTGCAGGTAGGAGACGCAGGTCCTGTTCTTGATATGATGGCCGTGATGTTAGAAAACATGACTAACATTACCGTTATGGCTAGAACCTTGATTTCTACTGTTTACCGTACTGGTCAAATTGTGGCAACAATACCTAATTTGACATATCAAAACAAGGCAAGAATGCATCAGCTATATCACTTCCTTCGATCTACAGTCATTAGTGCATAAACTTACCAACTTTCCATCTGATTTTCTTTCTTTTCATTCTCTGGTTGTTTGAATGTCTGATTTTCTGTAGACATTTCCTGAGGCATTATTTCATCAGTTACTCGTAGCTATGGTCTGTGTAGACCATGAAACCAGGGTGGGCGCACACCGTATATTTTCTGTCGTGCTTGTTCCCTCATCTGTTTGCCCTCGTCCCTGTGCTGCTACTCCCATTACTACAGAGAAAAATAATATTGGAAGGACTCTCTCGAGAACTGTATCAGTATTTTCTTCATCAGCTGCCCTCTTTGAAAAACTAAACAAGGGATCACACTCGCAAGAAAACATTGGTCAGGAGCTGAAGGACAAAGTTGTAATTCAGGAGGAAGCAAAAGTTCCTAATGAGTCCATGCTGAACAGATTGAAGTCCAAATTCAGTTCAAGAAGGCATCCATCAGCTACAAGTGACCCTGTAGGTAATGAGGATGCTTCAGTCAGTAATCATTCTGTGATGAACCGGTTGAAGTCAACTTATAGCCGAGCCTACAGTATTAGAAGGAATCCATCAAATACACCTTCTGCTGATGAAAAAACTACGAGTATTTCAGATAAAGAATCGGTATGGTTTGTGGTTCTGCTATCCTGTCATATAGCGACTACGTACTTTGAACACCATAATATTGCTTGATAATTTTTCTTCTGACTAATTTTTGCAGACAATGTCCCTTAGGTTAAGCACTCGCCAGATTACCCTTCTGCTTTCATCAATCTGGGCACAATCCATCTCTCCTTTAAATACACCTGAGAACTATGAAGCAATAGCTAATACCTACAGCCTTGTGCTGCTTTATGCTCGAACCAAGGTACAACTTCCATTTTTTCTTGCATGTTTATAGTTAAGGTCTACTACTTCCATTCTTGTTTGTCCCCAATTTTCACCTTGTTTGTTTGGATTCACTATGTCATGTAGAACACATCCGACGAGACCCTAATCCGAAGTTTTCAGCTAGCCTTTTCCTTAAGGAGCATTTCTCTTGGGGGAGGTAAGCCATCGAGTCCAATTTATTTACATAATAATTTTTCACTGCAACATACAGTTTCTTTGCTCGTGTTGTAGAGAAATGTCAAGATTGAGATTGTATAAAATTTGCTTGCTCAACAACTATAAGATTTAGGATTTGTGTAGAAGATATTTCATGTTTAAGGTTCAGAAAAGCAGCTCAATTACTGGTACATTAACAGAGAAATGAGCTGGAGATTAGTTGCAGGCTTCCTATAAGTATAACTGTAGCAATTTTTAAAATCTCGGTCTAATTTCCTATATTTATTAAGTATGAAATTTTCAACTTTAGTTTGTGATTCTATTTTGAATATATTTGTTGCACTGAAATGTAATTGACGGCTGCAAACCATTTTGGGTTGTAATTTTTCTGATGCCATCTTTAACTAGGGGATTTCATATTGCAGGATTGCAGCCATCAAGACGCAGATCCCTCTTTACCTTGGCAACATCGATGATCATCTTCTCAGCTAAAGCCTACAACGTGGTTGCTCTTGCTCCTTGTGCTAAAGCGGCACTTACGAATGAAACAGTACGTGCAACAGAGTTTCCAGACCACATTTCTGTTGAATGTTATTGGCGAACCTTTTAACTTATTTCTACTTTGACTTGAGGTTTTTGAAGTTAACGTAGCTCAATACTAACGCATATGCTTTGATGACGTGCTGCCAGGTTGATCCATTTCTACGACTGGTTGACGATCACAAGTTGCAAGCTGTCAATTCTGGACCTGACCAAGTAAGGAAAGTTTATGGATCAAAAGAAGATGATGAGAATGCCTTACGGTCACTTTCCGCCATAGAAAAATCTGAGAACCAATCTAAGGAATCATTTGCTACCATGATAGTGCAGACGCTTAGAAATTCACCAGAGGCATGTTTTCCTATCACATTCTGATTACTGGAACTATATCCCTGTGATACTGACTATTTCGGTTTTTTTACTACAGGATTCATCACTTATAAAACAGCAGTTACTTAATGATTTTATGCCTGATGATGCATGTCCTTTGGGAGCTCCGTTGAGCATGGAAACACCGACAGAGATCGACCCAGTTGGCGTACAAGATGGTGGAGAACCTGATAAGGTAATTTACTCCAACAACTTCCTTCTTTTTGTAAGGTCCAAACAATTAAGCGTAAGAGTACAAAATGATTCTATTGTGCAGGCTGAGCCCCCATTGTTCATAATTGGAGATGAAGTATTAGCCAATGCATCTGAAAATCAAACTGACCCCGACACAAAAGTTGCCGTGGAAAGTCTAAGCTTAATAAGCATTGACGAGCTTTTAAATTCGGTAAGTGAGGTCACTCATAAACTGTTTCTGGTTTTTGACCTTTGTAGAAATCGGACAGAAAATACGTAAAAAAATGGACATTATGTCAAGTTGAAAAGTGCTAATTAAGAAAGTGATTGGTGTGTAGGTTTCGGAGACAACTCATCAAGTTGGACGATTATCAGTGTCAGTTGCGACAAATATGCCTTACATGGAAATGGCTGGCCAGTGTGAGGCCCTTCAAATGGGGAAGCAGCAGAAGTTGTCGACGTTTATAGTTGCTCAACAGAGACAAGAAAGTTTGATTAGATTTTCTAATGATTGCAACCAGCAGGAAAAGGAAACTCCCTCTCTTCTTCCGTTGGGCGCTCCTACGGTATTTCCTTTCCTTCAATCATAATCCTGACATCTAAATTTTTCCACTAATTTACCATCTGTTTTCACATTTCTTCTCTTAGATATTATTGCACTTTATGCGCATTGTGTTTTTAGCATATTCTGAAAACCATCTGGGACTGCAGAGTGGAAATCCATTCCTTGAATCAAGTGCCATTTCACTCAACCAATCTGTCGGCAACGGCTCTTCGATGCTTTGCGCAACTGAGTATCAGTACTATCCACACTTTCAGCTACCGGCATCAAGCCCCTACGATAACTTTTTAAAGGCTGCTGGCTGTTGATCTTAGAGAAAGTTTGGTAGCCCTTGTAGCACGTAAGACATCGAGTGTTAGCAGCACTGGAGCGAGCGGCAGTTGTATCTGCAACAACTTTGTGTTGTCCCAGATTCAGCCTTGTTTTCTGTTCATGTCTCTATTGACTGCCTTCATTCATTTATTCATCAATTGTTGATTAGGGAGGTTGATTTTATGTATCTTTTGGGCTCTCCCTCCCTTTACATGTTTTGATATTGTAAAGTAAGAGTTTGCTCACCCGCACATTTTTTGTCTCAACCGTTTACTCGTGACAAAAAAAAATGTGCAGAGATAATTTAATGTAAATTAAAAACGTGAATAGCTGACTTTGATTTCATAAACACTGGTTTTCATACCATTACTTAAGGTGGTGACCTAAATGAGTCGTAATTCTTCAAAACATTAGATAATTATTTAGAATGTTTTAAAGATTATGACCAATTTCAAATTACCCCTTAAAAAAAATTATTTGTACTTAAACTCTAAAAAATTAAGAAAACCCAACAACCGCATAAGAAAAAAGTTAAGTAGACTGTTGTCTTTACAGTGGTTCCCTCTTCTACCCAAAATTAAGTAATTTTATACACCAATTAACATGCTTTCACTTCACAATGACGGTATGAACTACCAAATATCACTATAGTGAAAATCACCTTTAGTATTTGTTCATATCATTACTTAAGGTTGGTGACCTAAATGAGTCGTAATTCTTCAAAACATTAGATAATTATTTAGAATGTTTTAAAGATTATGACCAATTTCAAATTACCCCTTAAAAAAATTATATTATTACACTTGGTATATCAGATTGTGTTCTCAGCACGCTAACAAATCTCTCCTAAAACTCTACGCCTTAATTAGTGCGTAGCCTCCTCCCTAAATTCTAGGCCATAGTTGGTGCGTACCCTCCTCCCCTCCATTTGCTTCCACTATAATGATGATGAAGGAGATTTCGGCACAACATATGGTAAAATGGCTTGACAACTTTTCCAGAGGACTTGACAAAGCTCTTAATTTAGATGAATTTCATAATTTTTTGTTAATGCCAATGCTCTAGTTTTGGCACTCAAGGTGGGAACTGAATTAGATTTCCAAGGCAATATCATAATTTAGTTGAATGTCAGCGGGAGTTCCAACTAAAAGTGGATAAATACCTGCTATTAGCATCATCATTCAACAATGCTAACTGCCAGATTATACCTAACACAGCTACTAACTAAAAGGAAAATTACCATAACTTCCGCTTGCTCATATAGAAAAAGTGTTCCAAATATTGGGCCACTTTGATTTTTTTAATCCATATTTCTTTCAATAATCATGACTCTTATGAATTTGACTTAACTGTGACTTGTAATTAGTTGTGTATTTACCTCTTGTTTGGAGTTTTGAAAATTACGCATTTGTCTACAATAGCACGTCATTTTAGGACGCTCTAGATACCCAAATGGACATCTTTTAGCCAAGTTGAACCCTAAAATTACTTGGCTAAAAGGGGGTTAATTTGATAATTTAGAGCTCTATATATGAATGAGAGTGAAAACATGTTTCAATACTAGTCATTCTATTACTTAACGATGGTGACCTAACAATTATCTAATTTTCAAAACGTTGGAAAGTTGTTGAAATACTTTTAAATGTTGAGATCAGTTTAATACCATGGATAATACTTGCATTATATACATTGTATAATCAAAACAATCTTCATTTGAAGATTATTCCTACGAAAAAAATATTCGAATTGGATATCTTTTAGTTATCCAAATATATCAAACAAATTGACGATTATCATGAATATGTTGCTTAACATACTCATCATTGAATTATTCCATCTATATAGATGCATAAACAATCTAAGATTCGAAATGATTTTTTATAAGAATGATCTTTTAATAAAAATTAAGAAATTAAACGATTACGATTATTTGCTTTTATACTAACAACCGATTTGGAAATTGTGTTTTGATTAGAAATTTGCTTGTATACTAACCTCGCTCAGGACTTGTGCAATCTGTTCACTGATTTGGTAGGAAAATCCAATAATAACCTCCAGACATCGCGATTTGTTATTTGTGTTTTGTGATTTGATAAAGTCCACTCTTTGTTGATAGAAGTCTAGGAAACTAGTTTTATAATTTATTCTGTTAACTGCTAAGTTTTGGAAATTAATCTGTCGATCGGCTTCTGAACTAGAAATTAGTGCATACTTAACTGTTGTAAGAGCACGAAAAATTGAGCGTGTTTTATCACAACCTTTTGTCGTAGCAGAAGTATTTACCGGAACAATCATCATCAATTTACTCAATCTACAACAAACAAATCAATACGTCAAAGCTTCCAATTGCATCCACCGGCAATCAAAAGATTCAAAAGCAATGAGGAAATTAGTCCATCGGCTGCCAACTTGGTACATGACGTTCTTCATGCCCAGCAATCCTTCCAGCACCGGCACGTACTTGTCAGCAACATAAATCTCGATACAAGTCTCCATACACAGAACTTTGAAAGCGGGGCAAGGCCTAGAAGAATAGCAGTCCTTCTCGGCGCAATTGGTGTCGAAGACGATTTTCTCAACAAAGGATACGGAGGAGGGATGAGTGTGGAGATGTGGGACTTGGAGCTGAGAAAGGGTTTGGGATATGCCGATCACCATGTTGTCGTAACGGACTAGAACTGTGGCTGCGTTCACATCTACGCTCCAATTTTCTTCTTCGAACAATATATTGCCATCGTTGTGGTGATCGATATGGGGCCTTTTGATGACGACCTTGATGGTGATTAAGAACATGGGACATGGCAACTCGGTTTCAGGTACGAATACACTTCTTAGACGTGTGTTGCAGTAAGTTTCACCCACCACTTCCCAACGTTCACTTGCCATGGCACCAGCGCCCATGACAAACAACTTCGATCGTGAAATCGGGAATTAACTCGGAAACTAAAGTGGAAAGTTGAAGAAGAAGATTAGGGCTTGTGTGCTAGTTCGGTGCAAGAATTGCTATTATATAGAAGGGTTTCCTTACGTGGGGGTTGGAGTTTCCAAATTGCTCTGGGAAATTCTTCATTCGCCAGAAAAATATTCGACGGTTGGCAGAATTATTTTATTAATTGAAATCCTTCCCGCTTTTATTATTTTTTTGGTTGGAAAGTCCCTCCGCATTCCGGAAAAAGAAAACGTGCTCATTGATGATTTTTTTTTTTTTGAATGAGGCAAATTTTTTTGTCGTGGTCTATTTGGTGGTGAAATGCTGCTTTCAATTTCAATCTGGTGGCGAAAAAGTTGTTAATTAAGCTCTTGTGGTGAGATCTTATAGCAATTGAGATCCAAATTCAAACTTATGTTAGTCTTCCATTAAACAAACTTATGCGACTATCACGTGGAGAAGCACTACTACAAAAGGCCATATCACTCGCGGTGAAAAACGGACAAAAAACCCTAATTAATGTCGGAATTTTGGTAAACATCCGACATTAAATCGTGCAATGTCGCATTGAAAAACCGACACCAATACTACCGTCACAAAAGGGTAATGACGTCGCTTAACCCCCTTAATCCGCCACCAATAAGCAAAGTAATATAAAATATAAATGAACAACAGCGTCGCTTAAAAGCGACATAGGATCTGACGTCGCTTTAAAGCGACATGAATATTTGATATGATGTCGGTCAAATCCGACATTAAGTTAGAAATAAACAATAAAAAAATCAGATATGATGTCGGTCCAAACCGACATCAATAAAGACTAATACATAAAATAATCAATGTATTGTCGGTCATAACCGACATTTCCTAGCGTCTTCACAGATAAATATTTATGCTGCTGTCGTCCATAAGAGACCTAGGTCAAATTCATTATTTCACTCCAAATTATATCTTATTTCAAGGACATCTAGTTTAACTGAAATTGATGTGGTTTTACAGGTTTAGTTTGACGACGTTCAAGCTTGTTTTTTGGGAAATCCAATTTTAGTTAAAACCTAAGTTATACTAGATCCACATGGCATATGATATAATTTGGATTGAAATGATGAATTTGGCCCCTCCACGTGATAGTCATGTGAGTTTGTTTAACGGAAGTTTGAGTTTGGACCTCAATTACTAACAGACTTCACTACAATGGTTTAATTAACTTTTTCACTACGAGGTGATATTGAAAGCCGCATGTCACTGCAGAGACCACAATTTTTTTTTACCTTTTTATTATTTAAAAAGAAAAAACAGTTTCCTTTTTTTTTTAATGCTATACTTACTACAATGGTGGAAATGTATTATGCCCTTACATGAAGGCGTGTCTTCAAACCCCGTTGATAATTAATCTAATATCTAACTTACTAACATTATCACTCGGCTCAAAAGAAAAAAAATGTTATATTTACCACACTTATACCACCTCTCCTACAAAATATATTCTCAAGCCCAAACCCAAGGTCGATGGGTTAGCCTTAAGAACTTATATTTTGATCGACATGGGAATTGTCATCCACATAACTTCCACTTTATTACTAGCATATTGTGAGACTAAGCCTACATGTCTTCCCTTTTAGTATAGATAATATCGTTTGTGAAAAAAAAAAACTTAGTGTGATTGTCATTTAAGAATATGGCTTGACCTGGTTGCACAAGGAACAATCAAACAGAAATTTGAGTTGAAAAGTTACAAATTGAATTATTCGAAGAATATCGCTTAATAATAACAAGAGGACGAAAAATTGAACATTTCTTATCGCAATTTGTTTTCGTAGTCGAGGTATTTACCGGCACAGTCATCATTAGTTTACTCAACCTACAACAAACAAATCAATGGCAATCAAAAGATTCAAATCGAATTGTAGATGGTTTAATCAGTTAAATAGATCGACTATATTGATACAAGTAATATATTCATGATGAACAATTCAGTTTTTGTTGGTTTACTCCATACATTTGGATAATTAAACATTTTCCGATTCAAATGATATATGTAATAATGATCTTCAAAGAAAGATTGAAAAACTAAACAGTTTTGATTATTAAATTTAAATAATAAAGATATTTTATTAAAAAATAATGTGATATTTGCATTCTCCATAGATGGGATGCAAGTATTTCCAAGAAACAATAGAGGTCATAAATAAATTTGGTCCATCACATTTTACTTTTTTTTTTTTTTGGGAAAACGGCAACTTGAATTACCGGGGCCGAAGCCAAAGAAAGGAAGACCTACAAGGAGGCAACAACCAGAGAGTACAAATAAAAGCAGTGGAGAACACAGGACGCTGGACCTAGAGTCACACGTCACCCCCTACACTGCACAAAAATTACGGAGGGCAAGGAAGGCCATCCTTGTTCAAAATATGCACTAACGAAGATGGGGGATGGTTAATCCAAGTAGAACCACACATCTCCGTGTTACTCCTCGACGCCAAACAGTCCGCCCAAGACCAGCGGCACCTCTGAAAAGAATCCTGAAGCCTTGAAATTCTAGACAACGTAGGATAAGCCTCCCAGCCGCCAGAGGACAAGTCACCACACAAGGCTGAAATGTTCTCTTTAGAATCCGATTCTACAATAATTCTCTGCAAACCCAATGAAGAAGCAAACTCACACCCAAAAAGAATAGCTAAAGCTTCAGCCACAGCAACACATAAGGCAGAGATCGCAAGCTTTCGAGAACCAACAAATCTGCCATTATTGCACCTAGCCACAATCCCAACACATCCCCTAGCAGAAGAGGCATCCCAGCTCGCATCAACATTAACCTTGGTGAAGGAGGGACAGGGCGGAGACCAACGCTCCAAGCCCACGGGAGGGACCTGCCGCAGTAAAAAAGTCCCCACGAGAAGAGCAACAACATCCAAAAAAGCTGCAGCTGAGGAGGAGATGGACAAGATGACTTGTTGCGGTGGAAGGCCCGTTGTAATTTCCTCTATATCCATCACATTTTACTTTAGTAGGTTTAATTTCGACATAAATTAGTTGGGCCTAGTGGCCTTATGGGATTCAAACTTCTTGTAAATATTTTATATTTCTTTGTTTTTTTTTTTTTGGGAAAACCTTTCCGAAGAAATGAGACAATTTTATTTCGAACACTAGAATACAAAGAGAGGCCCACATACAAAAAGAACCAGATACACAAATGGACCTTCCAACAAGCCCAACAAAGCTTAACAAAAGAGCCCAACACTAGAGACAAAGCAAAAGACGATTCACGACCCCAGCATCCACCGCCTTCAAAGTCATCTCGATCAACCCAGAACCAAGCCCCTAGCCAACGCCAAATCCAATCGAGCAACTCCGCAGAACCCAGCCACGAAAGCCGTCCCGATCGTCCCGAGTGCTCAAATCGTTCCGATCTCAGCCAGAAAGTGGAAGAAGTCCGAGGGAACACCCCGAACGACAATGCCATCGAAGGTAGACAAAGAGAGGGAGGTGATGTTGAAAACACCTGAGCCAATGAGTCGACGAGAGCTCTACGCACTCTATCAGAAGAACGCAAAAATTTGCGTTGAAATCTGACGACATATCGAATTGAAAGAAGTTGGGGAAGACAGACCCTGGGTAGAGACATGTGGGTTGAATCAGGAAGAACTGGGGAGAAAATTAACTTAAAAACTAAGAATCAGACAGCAAGATGAAAAGCTTTCCTCCGGCCCCCACAACAAGGATCGTGGACAACGATTTGAGTCAGTGGGGAAATCACTCACACACAGATGGTGGAAAAGACTCTCAAGAAGAGAGAATGAACTCTCACAAGGAGAGAAGATCCCGGACAATTTTTAGAGTGTTTAGGAATAAAAAGATCAATGGATACAAATTAACAAAAGTGTGTGAGAGATAAAAAGGAATGCGTAAATAACACTACCCATTTTTTATGGTAATTGTATTGGTTAAGACGTAAAATTGTCTATTTGTCATTATTTTTTCAAAAGTTGTAAATAAATTTTTTCTAGCTTGACGATCCTTTCACGTGAAGGAGTTCATATCTTTTGCACCTAAAAAGCCCTGTGACAAGATAATTAATGTGTCACAAACTGTTTCAATTAACTTTTACTTTATGTAACGACCGTTTGCCTTCTTCCTATGTTCATGTGAAACAAGTGAACGATATTTAAATTTTTTAACTGTTATATGCATGTATGACTCTCTCTATCATTTCACGTGACACGGGTGAACATTTGTCTATAACTAAATCAACTTTATTACCAACATCACGTGAATTGACAAGAAAATTAACATATGCGACATAAAATGTTTCATTTAGCTTTTACTTTATGTAACTACCGTCTGCCTTCTCAGTGTTCACGTGAAACAAGTGAGTAGCTAAACAATTTGGACCCTATCACAGGTTTCATCATCCAATATTCTATAAGTACCTCCCAACTTTTTTTATGAACACATGTAGTGATTGATACACATGTTCTTCACAATTATTAGTTTTTTCATTTGATTATGGGTACCAACTTGAAAGCTGAGGGTGAGTTTTTATATTGTAGAGGGAAGAAGAAGGGGAGAAGGAGAGGGATGGAAGTGAATAGAACTCTTGAGATTAAGAGAGACTTAAAAAAACTAATGACAACTCACTTGACTGAAGAAATGAGCGGCATGGGAGAAATTGGACCAACAGAAAAGGAGGTCAAGGAACAAGGTATATATTTATTACTTATTTTTATTTTTAGAGTATATTTACTTGTTAGTTGCTCAATTTATTTTTCTTTTAAAAATTTTATCAATTTTTTTAAATGTTTATGTAGACATCGAAATTTCGTGAAATAAATGTTGACCAAAAATTAAAATTTCAACGCTCATGTATCACATAAATTTTATACATAGCATGTGAATCAACGAAAAATCAAAATAATTCAGAAAAGTCATCAAACAGGACACATGTCAACGCCTGGCAGAAGTGACTTATTTCATCTGATTATTAAAACCCAAAAATCAAGTTTTGGAATTCTATAAATAGAAGGCCAATTCATTCATTTCAATACACCAATTCACATTACACAAAAGCGTTGAAGCTCTGAAACTCCAAACGCTCTCAAGCAAATCCCGAAGAATCAACGAAGTTCTGTCCGTTCTTCATCAAAGTTCAAAGCCCCAAGGCTCCTCGAAGTTCTGTCCGTTCTTCATCAAAGTTCAAAACCCCAAGGCTCCTCGAAGTTCTGTCCGTTCTTCATCAAAGTTCAAAGCCTCAAGAGCCCTTCGAAGCATCGTTCATCCATCCTCGAAGATCAAGCCCAAAAGCCCTTCGAAGATCCGTTCACCACTTTCAAGATCAAGCCTCAAAAGCCCTTGAAGATCCGTTCATCCACTTTCAAGATCAAGCCTCAAAAGCCCTTGAAGATCCGTTCATCCACCTCGAAGATCAAGCCTCAAAAGCCCTTCGAAGCATCGTTCATCCATCCTCGAAGATCAAGCCCAAAAGCCCTTCGAAGATCCGTTCATCCACTTTCAAGATCAAGCCTCAAAAGCCCTTGAAGATCCGTTCATCCACCTCGAAGATCAAGCCTCAAAAGCCCTTCGAAGCATCGTTCATCCATCCTCGAAGATCAAGCCCAAAAGCCCTTCGAAGATCCGTTCACCACTTTCAAGATCAAGCCTCAAAAGCCCTTGAAGATCCGTTCATCCACCTCGAAGATCAAGCCTCAAAAGCCCTTCGAAGCATCGTTCATCCATCCTCGAAGATCAAGCCCAAAAGCCCTTCGAAGATCCGTTCACCACTTTCAAGATCAAGCCTCAAAAGCCCTTGAAGATCCGTTCATCCACTTTCAAGATCAAGCCTCAAAAGCCCTTGAAGATCCGTTCATCCACCTCGAAGATCAAGCCTCAAAAGCCCTTCGAAGCATCGTTCATCCATCCTCGAAGATCAAGCCCAAAAGCCCTTCGAAGATCCGTTCATCCACCTTCAAGATCAAGCCTCAAAAGCCCTTGAAGATCCGTTCATCCACCTCGAAGATCAAGCCTCAAAAGCCCTTGAAGATTTGTTCATCCATCTTCAAAGATCAAGCCCAAAAGCCCTTTGAAGATCCGTTCAACAAATCCACACATCCTCGTTCATCAAGATCAAGCCCTCCAAAGGCCCTTGAAGAACTGTTCATCCAAAGATCAAGCCCCGACGGCCCTTCGGATCAACAACCAATCCACCAAATCAACACCTTACGGAGATCGAATCAGAGGATCAAGCTAAAAAGAGATTGTAACCCAAAAACAAATCAAAAAAAATACAAATATTACTTTGTACACGTTGGTTCTTGTCGCGTTTCGTTTCAGGAAATTTTCGTGTTTACAAATTTGGCACGCCCAGTGGGACAATCTCTACCTCTCATCTCTTTCTCCATTCAAGAAAATCAAATCACACTCCAAAAGCAATGGCATCAAAGGAAGGCCAAGCCGTTCTTACAACCATCGAAGCTTCCTCCATTGAACAAAAGCTGGCTCAAATGAGGGAAACAGTTGCAAGGCTCACAAAGAAAGCAGAAGAGCAAAACTTGCAAGTCACCGTTCTCGCAACCGCCAAAGGAAGGAATTTGAGCACTTCCGCCACGAACGGAGCATCCATTGGCGCCACAACCACTCCTCAACGTGCCGCTACAAAGTTTGTGCCGTCAAGGGAGCAAGGTGAACATCACAAACGTGAGCCTGTCATCAACCTAACCTCGCTAAGGGCACCTAAGCATGCTGTTGAAGGAAAGCCACGTATGTTGGTTGCACAAGTCATGACCATCGGCGTGATTTCAGTTGAAGAGCAGTTGGCCCAGATGAACGAAACGATCGCAAAGCTCACACGTACCGTGGAAGAGAAAGACATGCAGATCACCGCACTCACCAACAGATTGGGAGCAAAACACGAGGAAGGAGACGGCTCTGGCATAAAGAAAGAGGCCGACGAAGAAGAAGAAGAGCCTCCGGTAGAGAAGCCTGAAGAGAAGCAGGAGCCAGACCAACCGGCGGCACTTTTGGGATCTCTTTCTATCCAGCAACTGCAAGAGATGATCGCCAACACCATCAAGGCGCAGTACGAAGGGAGCTCCTATACCTCCATGTTGTACTCAAAGCCTTACTCCAAGACGATCGACGCCTTGAGGATGCCAAGGGGCTACCAACCGCCAAAGTTCATGCAGTTCGATGGCAAAGGCAACCCGAAGCAACACGTCGCCCATTTCGTGGAAACTTGCAACAACGCAGGAACGGAAGGTGACTACCTCGCCAAGCAGTTTGTGCGCTCACTGAAAGGGAATGCATTCGAGTGGTACACAGACCTGGAGCCCGAATCCATCAACAACTGGGAGCAATTGGAGAAGGAATTCCTCAACCGCTTCTACAGCACCCGCCGCACCGTGAGCATGCTGGAGCTGACGAACACAAAGCAGTGGAGGGACGAGCCGGTGATGGACTACATCAACCGATGGCGCAACCTTAGCCTCGACTGCAAAGACAGGCTCTCGGAGATTTCGGCAATCGAGATGTGCGTCCAGGGCATGCATTGGAGTTTACACTACATCCTTCAAGGCATCAAACCACGTTCCTTCGAAGAGCTGGCCACCCGTGCCCACGACATGGAGCTAAGCATCGCCCACCATGGGAAGAAGGAGCCGATCACTGATTTCAAGGTGTTCACCCCAAAGGTAGACAAGACTGGGAAAGAGCCCGCCAAAGAAGCTCTTACCATCAACACTACCCCTATCAAAACCTCTTCTGCTCCCGTCAAAATCTCTACACGAGGCAAGGCGATTCAAACCGAAGCTTTTCGTAATCAAGAGATGCGTAGACGCACTTGGAAGGAGCTTGAGGAGAAAACTTATCCATTCCCCGACTCTGATGTGGTTGCCATGTTGAAAGACTTGCTTGACAAAAAGGTGATCGACCTACCTGAGTGTAGACGGCCGGAAGAGATGAATCGTACTGACAGCCCAAGGTACTGCAAATTCCATCGCTTCATCAGTCATCCGACGGAAAAATGCTTTATGCTGAAAGATCTCATCGTGAAGCTGGCTCAGAAAGGAATCATCGAGCTAGATCTTGACGAAGTGGTGAAGTCAAATTATACCACCGTCACTTTTGGCTCTGTCGGCTCAAAATCTTCACCTCAACTGCTGGGGGCATGCTCGAAAACCATGTCAGTCAAGTCAAGTGAAGTTGAAGGATGGACTCATGTCACTCCGAAGAAACTGCACAAGAAACATACATCTCCACCGCAAGTTCACCAATCGGAAAGGGGGCAAAGCAGCTCTCGTCAACCTCCAAAGCTACATGAAAGTGTTGAGGATGATGAAATTGCTACACGAAGATCGTCTGTTGCCATCACAATGCGTGATTTCTTCCCCGAAGACTTCTTCAAACACTCGGTCAAGGCTCCTTGCTATGAAGATTGCGAGGATCACCTTCCCTACACCGCTTGACAAATCAACCAAATTGCTCCTTGCCTGCATGAGTTGAAACTGCACACGGCACCAAAATGCTCCTCGTCCGCACGAGCCTAAAAAGGCGACACCAATTGCTCCTTGCCTGCATGAGTTGAAACTGCATACGGTACCAAAACGCTCCTGGCCTGAAAAAGCATAAACTGCGGACAGTGCACAAAAAAGATATGTATTTGAACTACGTTTTGACTTGATCTCTTCTTTGGAGGGGTACGTAGGCAGCTTGAATATTCAATTTCAAGTTCAGTCACATCAAAAAATAAATGTTTTATCAAAGAAAGTCAATTTTATTACAAAAGAAACAAAAAAGAAATACATATGTTATTATGTATTAAAAATATATATATATTCTTTGTCAAAAAAAAAAAAAAAAAAAATGTATACATGCTAAAGTGGGTCTTCCTACACTTAAAACCCGTGCCAAATCAAAAGAAACGGAAGTTGAAGTCCACAAAAAGAAGCAGCCCAAATCCAGGCCCAGCTCCCGTGGCCCACTCTCACTCTGCCAGTTTATCAATGGAGAGCCCAAGACCGGCCTCCTGCCCAAATCGCTGGTACGACCCTCGCACACCTCCATCGTCCCCAGAAAGCTCTCGTTTGACGACTGGGACGTCAGCACCGAGTTACCGAGTCACTGAATCGTCCGAGTCGAGCCCGCACTGAGCTTCTCCACCACCACCACAGCTTTCCGATCGGGCTGACCCAGTTGGAGCGGTTGAACAGGCTCGAACTCCAGCTCCAGGAGTACGGCGTCACCACGATTCTCAACCTCTCGCTGTACGACGAGAATAAGCTTCGTCGGGAGCAATCAAGCTCTGCCTCTTCTCCCTCAAGACGGGGACCGCCACAGCGAAAGAGAACGCCGTCTGCGCTCTGCTCCGCCTCTCGCAAATCAAAAAGAACGAGATTAGAGCCATCGAGTCGGGAATCATGAAGCCGCTGATGGAATTGATGGCGGATTGGGTCGAAGACAAGACGGCGTACGTGCTGAGCGTCCTCGTGTCGGTACCGGAGGCAAGCGCAGCATTCTGTGGATTCAATGGCGGAGCGGAGGTTCGGTATAGGCTATGCTTTGGCGCCCAAGAAGCAGCAAAGCTTCATCCAACAGTCGTTGGTCGACCTAGCCAGATCACGGGGCATCGATCTCGTTCGAATCGACACTGAGCACTCGTTGGCAGATCAGGGGCCGATCGACTGCGTGCTACACAAGCTCTACGGAGACAAATTGGAAGTGGGAGCTGGCAGAGTTCAGGGTCAAGAACCCTGACGGGGTTATAATCAACGCGCCAGAGGCAAACGAGCAGTCGCTGAGAGTAGCCGTTGCCATCTCTTCTCCGGTCAAAACTTCTCCAAGATCAGGTTATTCCCCCCAGAACCTCTTCCTCCACTTCAAGCTCGACGCCGTGCCCGGCTGTCGATTGCGGAACATCACGAGCCTTCTGAGAGATTATCACCGCCAGCATGCACCATCGATAGCCAAGGTGAAGTCTGGTGGCTGTGCTCGGTGGATATGCTCGGTGGTTGTGTTCAGTACATATGCTCAGTGGTGATAGTGGTGGAGCTTCTTCCACTGTCTCCTCGCTCTCTTTTTCAGCCACTGCATCCGCACCTCCGCTGCCAACAACCTCAACGACCGCTGTCAAACGACTAGCCGGTCGTGAAGCTCTTCTGCTCCACCATTGCAGACATCTCCTCTGCAACTCCTCCATTTCAAGCTTGACACCATTTGCTGTTGGGCCTAGTCATCGACGGTAGGCAGTGCAACGGTGGCTGTGCTCAGGGGCTGTGTTTGATGGTTGTGCAACGGTGGCTGTGCTCTGGGGCTGTGCTTGGTGGTTGTGCTCATTGGCGGTGCTCAGCGGCTGTGCTCAGTGACCGCTGTCAAACGACTAGCCGGTCAGCTCCAGCAGCACATGCAGCTCCTCCTCCTTCGCCTTCTCTCGGACTCGACCTGGGTTTTCACCCACAAATCCAGTCTTGCGGAGCACCATATATAAAAGAAAAAAAAAATGGTGGAGCCTCAGCGCTTCTCAGTCGTTTGATCCATGCACCAGCTCCACCGTCTTCAGTATTACATTACAGCACAGCAACCCACTTGCAAAGAGAAAAAATATCCCACCTGCACCATCCATCTGCAAAAAAAAAAAAAAAAAAAAAAAAAAAAAAAAAAAAAAAAACAAAAAACAATGATGATGCATTTGGCACCATGTGGAAGAAAAGAAAAGAAGAAATAAAAAAAACAAAAGAAAATGATGGTGTCTGTGCCACTTACAGAAAAAATCAAAGCAAAAAGAATGGTGCTGGCATGCACCAGGAAAGCAAAAGAAAAGAAAAATATATATATAATATATATAAAAAAAAAAAAAAGAAGAGATATCCATTGAATGAAATAAAACTCATTTATTGACATCTCTGAAAATTTACATAAATGTACATTTTACATGAGAGAAAAAAAAAAAAAAAAAAGAATGTGCAAACAAGCCTTCATTGGCCAGGTGGCGCCTCATTACTCGGCGGAACCCCAGGAGGCGCTGGAAGTTGATTATTTTGAGCCTCAACACTCGGCGAAGCTCCAGAAGACGAAGGCCTTAAATGCCTTTGAAACAAACCCACAAACCTCTGATGATCACTTAAAGACTGACCATCGGAGTCCTGCAGCTTGTCAAGTTTTCTCTTCATGTTTGTAGAATAGTTATGTGCAAGCCGGTGCAACTGTCTATTCTCATGCCTGAGCCCTCTGATCTCTTGTTGGAGACTTATCACTTCAGCCGCCAATGATTCAACTTGGCGGGTTCGAGCAAATAGGCGCTGGGCCATATTGGAAACAGAAGCCGCGCACTGGACACTGAAAGCCAGAGAATCCTTAACGGCCAACTCATCGGACCGCCCGGCGAGTAATCTGTTATCTTTGGGAGTGGACATATTCCTGGCCACCACCGCAGCAGTCATATCATTCTTCATTACAGAGTCCCCAATGGTAAGAGGACCAGAAGGGGATAAGAGAGATGGACGCCATATATTGTCTTGAGGAGACGCAGATGCCTCTCCACTAATATTCAAGTCAAGACGATGATCAGATGGGCAAGCCATTTGTGAAAATAATGAAGGAAGGAGAGGTCGGGTGAAATCAAATTCTCAGAAATACAAAAGAGGGGATTCTTTGCAAGAAACAACTCTCTAAGCATGCTTTTGGCACGCCATCGACACCTCCATAAAAGAAGAAGCAACAGAGGCGCCGGTCCAAAAATCGAAGAGGCACCTCTCCCCGAATATCAAAAGTCGGGCCGTTTGTTCAAAAATCGAAGAGACACCACTCTCCAGACCTCGAGAATCAGATTTCCCTGGATCCAGCTAACCTACCATTACCGACAAAGGTAAAGGAACAGCACCACTGCTTGATAACTGGGAAAGCTCTATGCATGTCAACTTCCATGCCGCGTGGCAAAGTAAAAGGCCCAACATTTCCTCACATCCGAGAGCTAGACCGTCAGCAGGATTGCTTTCTCAAAGATCGAAGAGGCACCGCTCTCCCCTAATCTCGAGAGCCAGACAGTCCAGACGACTTTCTCGAGAAACGAAGAGGCATCGCTCCCCTGATCTCGAGAGCCAGACCGCCAGCACGACGCCTTTCTCAGAAATCGAAGAGGCACACTGCTTTTCAAACCTCGAGAGTCGGATTCAGCACCAGCTTTCCGGAAATCATGGACCACTTTGTCAAAAGTCTCTGACAAAGTTAAAACGCGTGAACCCCGCCACTCTCACTACATCGCTGTGATCGAGAAGGGTAAAGGAACAGCATTACCACTTGTCGATAAAAAAAAAAAAAAAAAAAAAAAAAAAAAAAAAAAAAAAAAATCTACATATATCGACCTTTATCCTCCACAGACGGGCAGACCTGCAAAAAATGCTCAACCCTTCCTCACTTCCGAGGGTAACGCTCCCAGCAAAACCCCAACAAAGCTTTCTCAAAATGCTTGGCTCTCTTCCTCCCGAGAATACCTCTGCAAACAAATCAAACCAGAGCAAAAGTATCTCATATCAGCAGGGTCGAAAGCAAGAGTATCTCATATCATGCTTTCTCCCATCCTTTTTCTTTGTCCTCCCTCTTCACTACAGGACAAAGAGAAGGAGAGCAATCGGGCGGCGCTAGGAACCAAGTTTTTGGTCAGGAACGGACTGCCTAGAAATCCGTCCCTGATTGCTTACTTAGCTTTGCTCCCGAGTACTCATCCACATCGGCTTGGGGAACAGACAAGGCGAGCGACAATGAAGCATCAACCTTGCTGATTCATCCCCTAACTACAGGATAAGGAGAAGCAAAGTGATCAGCCGGCGTTTACCTTCCCAGTTGGAACGGATTGATGAGAAATCCTTCCCTGATTGCTTACCTGGCCTTGCTCTCGAGTACTCATCTGCCTGGAGAACAGATAAGACGAGCGACAATGAAGCATCAATCTTGGGGATCATCAGTAAGCGCAACAACTGCACGTGCTGATTCATCCTCTAACCCTCTTCAACATGAATTGGGGAGATCGAACAAAGAAACAGACCATTACCTCCATCTCGTGTCTGCTTGCCGGATGCCCAAATCCTGAAGCCGCTCGTGGTCCCGTTTCCATTCATCAAGATCAAGCCTCAACGGCCCTTGAAGAAATCACAAGCCCAATTCAAGATCAAGTGTCCACCACCCTTGAATCGAGCCCAACTCCAGGTAAAAGGAGTAAATTCAGACATTTGTAGCAAGTCTACCAGAAGAAGCCTCCTAGCCCAGTTCAAGATTAAATCTGTGGAAAACGACTTCTTCGAAAGCAAAGGTATCTCATATCATCAGGTTTCAAAGCAAAGCTATCTCATAGCATGCAATCTCCCTGTCCTTTCCTTTGTCCCTACTCTTATCTGCAAGACAAGGATAAAGAAAAGCAATATGTCGAAACCTCCACTCAAACCTCCAGGAAGATACCACATCTGCCTGAAGAACAGATAAGGCAGACAGGTGAAGCTAGTACATTGAAGCATGTGGAGACAAGCGCAACCAATATATATGTGTTGGTTCATCCGTTACTGCTTCAAAAGCAAACGTATCTCATATCATCAAGGTCGAAAGCAAAGGTATTTCATATCATGCTTTTCCCTTTTCTTTCCTTTACCCTTGCTCTTACCTGCAAGATATGGAGAAAGAAAGCAATCAGTCAGAACCTGAAATCAAACGTCCGATCTGGAACTGATTGCCCGGAACCTTTGCCTGGTTGCTTACCGAGCCTTGCTCTCAAGTACTCATCTTCAAGTGCTCTGAAGGACCATTTAAAAGCAAAAGGATGCGCACCACTTCTGCCAGGCAAAAGAAACAAGCAGAGAGGAATGTAACATAGTGAGCTGGAACAGATCACTATAGCATGACGCCCTCGTCTGCAGAATCGCATGATCCATCCGGAGGAAACCAGAAAATCCTTCAAACCCAGTTCAAGATCAAAGCTGTGGAAAGTCAACAAGCACAACAAAGCACGTGTCGATTCGTCGGCCACTTCGTTGAAAGCAAGAGTATCTCATATCGTCTCTCTTCCCTCTCCTTTTCTTTGTCCTCGTTGCTAAATGAGAGACAAGTAGAAGGAGAATGATCAACCGGAACCCGAGATCTCCTAGCTCGGCGACTTGAGGAACTCCTACTATATGGTTTGCGTAGTACCTGACCAAGCCCGAAACCACAAGTAAGCTTCAAGTGAAATTGATACATTACCTTGTGCATTAAACATCAGAAATTTGCAGTCCATTTCAAGATCAAGCCTCAACGGCCCTTGAAGAAATTTGTAGTTCATTTCGAGATCAAGCTTCAACGGCCCTCGAAAAAAACTTGCAGCACAAAAATCAAGATTCAAGCCTCTACGGCCCTTGAAGAAATTTCCAGTCCAATTCAAGATCAAGCCCCGACGGCCCTTGGATTGACATCTACATTGAGAAACTTCAAAACACATCGCCTACAAGTGACAAGCACAAGTATGCGACGCGCCTTGAAGTGGGGGCATTTGTAGACATCGAAATTTCGTGAAATAAATGTTGACCAAAAATTAAAATTTCAACGCTCATGTATCACATAAATTTTATACATAGCATGTGAATCAACGAAAAATCAAAATAATTCAGAAAAGTCATCAAACAGGACACATGTCAACGCCTGGCAGAAGTGACTTATTTCATCTGATTATTAAAACCCAAAAATCAAGTTTTGGAATTCTATAAATAGAAGGCCAATTCATTCATTTCAATACACCAATTCACATTACACAAAAGCGTTGAAGCTCTGAAACTCCAAACGCTCTCAAGCAAATCCCGAAGAATCAACGAAGTTCTGTCCGTTCTTCATCAAAGTTCAAAGCCCCAAGGCTCCTCGAAGTTCTGTCCGTTCTTCATCAAAGTTCAAAACCCCAAGGCTCCTCGAAGTTCTGTCCGTTCTTCATCAAAGTTCAAAGCCTCAAGAGCCCTTCGAAGCATCGTTCATCCATCCTCGAAGATCAAGCCCAAAAGCCCTTCGAAGATCCGTTCACCACTTTCAAGATCAAGCCTCAAAAGCCCTTGAAGATCCGTTCATCCACTTTCAAGATCAAGCCTCAAAAGCCCTTGAAGATCCGTTCATCCACCTCGAAGATCAAGCCTCAAAAGCCCTTCGAAGCATCGTTCATCCATCCTCGAAGATCAAGCCCAAAAGCCCTTCGAAGATCCGTTCATCCACTTTCAAGATCAAGCCTCAAAAGCCCTTGAAGATCCGTTCATCCACCTCGAAGATCAAGCCTCAAAAGCCCTTCGAAGCATCGTTCATCCATCCTCGAAGATCAAGCCCAAAAGCCCTTCGAAGATCCGTTCACCACTTTCAAGATCAAGCCTCAAAAGCCCTTGAAGATCCGTTCATCCACCTCGAAGATCAAGCCTCAAAAGCCCTTCGAAGCATCGTTCATCCATCCTCGAAGATCAAGCCCAAAAGCCCTTCGAAGATCCGTTCACCACTTTCAAGATCAAGCCTCAAAAGCCCTTGAAGATCCGTTCATCCACTTTCAAGATCAAGCCTCAAAAGCCCTTGAAGATCCGTTCATCCACCTCGAAGATCAAGCCTCAAAAGCCCTTCGAAGCATCGTTCATCCATCCTCGAAGATCAAGCCCAAAAGCCCTTCGAAGATCCGTTCATCCACCTTCAAGATCAAGCCTCAAAAGCCCTTGAAGATCCGTTCATCCACCTCGAAGATCAAGCCTCAAAAGCCCTTGAAGATTTGTTCATCCATCTTCAAAGATCAAGCCCAAAAGCCCTTTGAAGATCCGTTCAACAAATCCACACATCCTCGTTCATCAAGATCAAGCCCTCCAAAGGCCCTTGAAGAACTGTTCATCCAAAGATCAAGCCCCGACGGCCCTTCGGATCAACAACCAATCCACCAAATCAACACCTTACGGAGATCGAATCAGAGGATCAAGCTAAAAAGAGATTGTAACCCAAAAACAAATCAAAAAAAATACAAATATTACTTTGTACACGTTGGTTCTTGTCGCGTTTCGTTTCAGGAAATTTTCGTGTTTACAGTTTAATAATACTCAAATTAATCACAAAAGTAATTTTTGAATGTTGTTATTGACGTTCTCAAAAATTTATTAAGCACTTCTCTAAAAATTAAGAGAAATTACATGTGAAAAAGTGTACAATAACATTTTGAGAATGCTGAGTAACATCTCTCAGTTTTTATCAATTAATTTTTTTTAAAGCCATTATTTTTCCATTCAGTGCAAAGATGGAGGAGTTGTCAAGATCTGTGGCTACAACGATTGTCTTAAAGTTCATCTTTCTCGTTGCCTGGGGAAAAAAAGACTCAGAGCAAGAATTGCAGGCAGAGTTGAGTTTAAAGAATGGATGAAAGACAACGTGGCGGCTGAGAAATGTCAGCTGATAAGAGAATGATAGAAGAACGAAAGCTTGAAATCGAATCGCGAGTCCAAGAGGATTTGAGATTGAAACTTCGAATACAAGAGTGAATTTTATTAACAAACTAAAGTTATAAGCCCTTTGCAAATATTACTAGAGTTAATATTACATAGGCTTCTTTGACGAAAAAAATAAAATAATATTACATAGGTTTCACAAGTGATCTTTTATCATAATAGTGAAAAGGTATTAAACTTTCACATGACCGTGTGAGTTCAAATATCTAGAAGTCTAAAAGAGCATATGTACTCTATCTAAAAGCATCGAAAGAGAGTTCCAAAGATATATAAAGATTGGAGTTTGAATTTCCATCGTCACCACCAACCTTACTCTTTTTTAGACTGATGATGAAGTTCTTGTTCTCTACACTCAAATCTATGCCATTTTTCTTAGAGGGTGTGACAATAATTTCACGATTTTGCCACGAAGAATACAAATCGGACCAATGAAAGATGCCAAAAGGGGAGGTAATGTTTCCACAAGAACAAATATGTGTATTTTAAATTTTTCACGACTTGAACATGTGATTTTTCATCACAAAGAAGTAATATTTTCGTTGCGCTAAGGTTCGTCTTCTCATAAAGAAAGAGAGTAGACTTACATTTCAAAATAGTACCTGTTTTATAGCCATATGACCAATTTAGTCTCCGTGTTTTCAATTTGGCTAATTTAATCCTCATGTTTGTCTCTATTAGCTAATTAATGACATTTCATTCATCTGTTTTAAAAAATTCATAAGATAAATCATATGAGAAATAATTACTCTTTATCTTTACATAAAAATGCAAATAAATGAGAAATAACACATATAATAAATAAAATTTCCAATCTGAAAAATGATTAAGGTTGTAACATAGAAAAGAGAAGGGGTAATGTTAGGGAGGAGGTCGGAGAGTTGGGAGGAGAATAATTTTTCTTTTAATTTTTAATTTTATTTTATTTTAAATATTTTAAATCAAATAAATTATGTCACTTAGTACTCTTCACTTGTAAGTGAGAGGTTGTGAGGCAAAGCCCACCCTTACCCTAAGGTACCTAGGGAAATGACATCGTTTGTTCAAAAAAAAATAAATATAAATTATTATAAATTTATAATAATTTATGATTTTTTTTTTACAAAAATTAAATGAAAATGTCCTTAATTAACTAACGTAGATAAACACAATGACTAAATTGGTCAAATTAAAAATACAGAGACTAGATTGATTTAATAACTAAAACACAGAGATCATTTTAACATTTAAGCCAAGAGAGTAATAACAAAATCAAATTTTAAGGTCATTTTATTTCGATAAGAACGACTTTTTGCCGTTTAAGTTCGTATGAAAAAAAGAGTAACTAAACATTAAAATTTGAGACGTTTCCAAAAAAAAAAAAAAAGCAAAAAAAAAGATCATTAAAATTTGAGACTAATACGTTTCGATAAGACCGAACATGTGCAACGTCTAAGAAACGCCACACGTGCGGTGCATTTTTGGGAATGCGATTCAGTTACGACTTAAGCCAGAAAAAACCCCAAATTTACGACTTTACCTCACACTTCTTCTCTCGCAGCTCTCTCTCCTTCTCATCACGAGAAGGCACACCAAAGAACATGGAAACACTCGACGACGAGATCGATAATCACGACACCACCGCTTCCTGCACCTCCGCCGCAACCTGGACCGTCGCAGGCGGTTCCCTCTCGAATTGCGTCTCATTCGAGTCCTCTTTCTCTCCGATCGGTGACGAGACTCCGAAATCCACCCCTGCTTCCTCTCTTATCCTGCACCCTCCATCACCCGATTCGGGCCCTTGCGAGATCACCGGTATGTTCCACAACTTGTTTTCTATGAAAACTTTACATTTTGGCCCCAAATTTATTGAATTTGAGCTTTAACCCCCTGTTTGTATAAATCCTTGTCCTTTTATATTATTATTGTAGGTTAGGAGCTTGAATAGTGCTATTAAGAGTTTGATTAATAATTTCTGGGACTAAAGTGGATTTTCAATTAGGATTAGGTTTAGGATTAGGATTGCCTAATTATTAGAACCACGAAGACGAAACGAAGCTAATTAGAGGGCCAATCTTGTACTCGAAAACGAAGATAAAAGCAGGATTTTGCAGTGTAGTATGAGTTCAACTAGATAATATTTGCGAAGAGCGGCACTTGGTTGCTAGAAGTAGAAGTAATATCTGTTGGAGTACAAAATTTACTAAGTGGGGTCGGCTGTATGAACTACTGCGCTTGGTTTTGTGCGAAGGTCAATGTTGCAATTTACTTAGTACATGCTATTGTAATCAATAAACTCCCATATAAAATGCATCAAAGACTCTTTAGTAATGAAAAAAGAATAAACATTAGTATGAGGGAAACAACTTACTTTGACAGTCTCATTGCAAATGACCAACAACGTTTTCCACTGCAGTTAATTTCACACAAAAACATGAGGTCCAGCAGGTTTATGTTCGAAGCACTGCCCGAGTCTATGAGATATACTATGCACCTGATATACAGAGTGGCAATGAATATCTCTGCACTGTTCGCTGTGGCATTGCTGCCCGAGATGAAGAAGTGCTTCACACGGGTTACAATGAAGATGTTCATTCTGCAAATTCAAATGGGTCGCTGAAGGACCCATCCGAAGGTAAGTCAAGAAATGGAAATAGTCTGAACAACAGTGAAGATGACTGGGTTGAAGTGAAAGTCTCAGATACTAATGTGCTTGATAACAAAATCAATTCGTTGCAATCGAATTTGGGATCTGCACAGGTATGTTGCTTTTCTCCATCTATATTAATCCCATGAACCCCCTCCCACTTTGTTTTTCTTCCATTTCTTTTTTTTTCCTGTCTAGTCAATTTCTTTATATGGTGCTCCTTATGCTTGTGCACACTGTGTAATTATGTTTTTGGCCATCATCCCTTTACGACGAAACACTAAGAAACAAGTTTGAAAATTGAGAAGCCTGTGTTCTCGAGTCTGGACCCTGTGCGCGCCATAGTAGTTGAGAGGACAAAAAATTTATATTTATGAGTGCAATTTCCTTTGCATTGTTCTTTGGCCAATCTCCTTTGCACTTTTCCAAGTTAATAACATATCATTACTGGTTCAACGCTTCTTCAGATACTTCTTGCAATTGTTAGTGCTCCTTCTGTGCTCGTATTTGCGGGGAGAGGGGGAGGGGGAGGGGGAGGAGAGAGAGAGTTTTGGTGATAATGGGCTGGGTAGTCTAAACGTGAGAGCACTAATCTATATTGATTATTATCTTTGCTGATCAAGTTCTTGTGTGTGTATCAGGATTTTTATGAAGCTACAGCACAGATTAGTGATGCAAGTCCTTGTGTATCCCTCACACTTCGTCTACTGTCTCTTGAGAGGAAAGATTGTGTATGTGTTGGTGAGGTGTATGTATTTGCTGATCCTGTTGATACATCTGATTCAGAAAACCAAGTTAGTACTGTGGAAAATTCGGCTGGGAGTTCTCTCATGGCCATGCTTGTGCCTACTCTTTTACAATTTTCTAAAACAAGGGGTGCTAACGGAACACAAGACAAGCCAATTTCTGATACATGGGGAAAACAGAACTCTCTAGTGATTGGGTCAAAAGAAACTGATTCTACCAGTGTGGCAACTAAGATTCAGGAGCAAGGAAAAACCAGTATACCTGATCACCAAGAAGTAAAGGTTCCAGATGTTAATAGGGCTACTACTAGTACTGCTCAGTTATGTATCCCATCACAAGTTGAAAGCTCTGTCAACCAGCTCTATTCTCGAATGGGAAGAATAGAGGATCTATTTTTGAGGTTTGAAGAAAAGATGCTAAAACCAATAAGTAGCATTGAGGCAAGGCTTGAAAGGGTAGAGCAGCAACTTGAAGTACTGGTAAACAAATCGCAGAATTCTGGATTGCCAACATGCTCAAGATTCTATGCTTCTTCTTTCTCGTGCAATGAGTCTGAGTCTAACTCTTTCTATAATAGTGGAAATGATTATCCCCGTTGCGAGGCATTTGAATCAGGTAAGAAGGACATTCAATCAGATGCACCCCTGACTACACCTAATGACACGTCTGCTTCAGTATATTCTACTCATTTGCTTCCAAGTCTGGTAGTAACTGCTCCTGAATTTTCAAACGGTGATGATGACAGTGAGGAGGATGAAGAAGATCATACATCAGATGTAGTAATAGGTTCATCAGAAAAACCAAGGCCTGCTTTGACAATTGATGATGCTTTAGCATCTGCACTAGCTGGATTCATGTCTTTCACTTCAACCCAACCAGAGAAACATTCTCAAACTCTTTCGGTTAAAGCTCCTGATTTTTTAAATGAAGAAGATGGTAGCATTGAGATAAAAGAATCGACAAGAGTGGAACATGAAGCAGACACAGATTCTTCCGTGTGCCTTGGTGAAACTGGTGCGACAGAGAGCATATCACTTGCTGATTTGACGAAAAATTCTTCAGAGGGTGAGGGGAATGTGATAAAATCACCTAATGATGAGGAAACTGATAAAACACTCAGAGTCGATGGACCGGACCAGCATTATGAGGGCGGAGAAGGAGGAAAACTTGATGATGACAAGAGCATTGACAATGCAGTTGATCCAGCCAATGGTGGCATGTCTAGAACTGATTTTTGTCAGATAACAGAAGATACTGAAAATGGAGACATCAGCACTGAGATACGCAACATTCTGGACCCTCATAACGCTGATGTTCGAAACCAGTTGCCCCAACATCAGACTGATGATGGATATGATAACACGCAGGAAGATGCTAATACAGATTCTGATTTAACTCCTCCAAAGGAAGTGACAGAAGAGAAATCCGACAAAGATGCTTTGAAGAATATCCTCGATTTTTCACATGCTGCTTTTCTGGTGGATTTTGATATTCCAGTTCTGGATGTGAAATTCACTTCTCAGGATAGCTGTGACGATGGCTATTTTTCTCTCGAAGCCCTTTTAACCGAGTTGCCAGAATCAGTGACTGAAGCTCCTTCCGTAAAGAAAAGTGACGAGGTGCTCCCAGTTGGCCCCGACGGACATGACTTAATTTTGGTGGAGGACGGGGAGCCAGTTGATCCCTCCCCTGAGGGTAATTTTTCTGTGGATATGGATTTCTATAGCGTCGGAGAACCTTTGAGCCTGTGGGGTGACCATACATGCAATAGCCATGAGACATTTGCAGCAAGTCTCATTTGATAGTGCATAAGTTTGTTCACAACTTTGTTGATATGTACATATATTTGAGCGAGACATAATGTACTGATTGTTTCTTTTCTCCTCTCCTTCATTACTCACAAACCAAAACCGAGAGGCACATTTGGACGGGTGGGCAAGGTGAGATTGGTTCGGTTTAGGATTCAAACCGCAGACCGGGGTCGGGATAGTTTCGGTTTATGCATCAAACTAGTAGAATAAGCGAACCAAATGCATTATGCATCTATCTAGTCATAAGTGGTTTGGTTCGATTTGGTTTGTTCGGTTTTCTTCTTTTAGTAATTAGGAAAAGTGGAGAGAAAAATGTGATCAAATTCAAATGGCATCTAAAGAGCTTTAAATAATACAAATAAATCTTACGTAGACTTCCTCAACACTCATTTTCATTTTATAACGTTATAACGTTGCTTCATGGTAGAACCGACTAATTTCTATATCTCTCTTTGAAGATCAACTATACAAAAAAAATCAACCAAATTAGAAAATATTTAACTATTTGATTGATGTTATCAAAATTTTAGTTTAAATTTTAAATAATGGTCGGTAGTAAAATACGCGTACACATTTTACCCGTATTGGTTAAATCATACGACTCTATTAAGCTTATTTTCAATCCATACTGGGTTTGGCAAACAATATGCTTTGCTAACTCATAATGGCAAGTGCTGCATTGACTTGACTACCTCTCGGATTCAAACTCTTTTTTACTTGTTTAGTCTAGTTTAGAGCAATATTAAATCTTCTAATAATTTTTTTTATTAATACGTGTCAAGGTCCAAATGTGCCCGTCCCACGTGTACACCTTCCCTTCCATCAGATCCCAAAAAAAAATAAATAAAAAAATAAAAAATGGAATAAAGGAGAAAGGGTAGCATATTAGCAATATTTCCACAATTTTCTGAAATTTGAAAATACACTGCGGTCAGTTGGCCGCTTTCAGAAAGGTAAAGTGGAGTACTTGTCTGTTGAACTTTTAACACTGAGAGCGAATCTACAGTTCAACTGCTCAGCTAAAACCCCTTTTGTTTCTTGAAATTCTAGGGTTAGGGTTTTTGGGGGAAAGACCAGAATGGAGGCTGCCGTGGTCGACGTCGGCTCCAAGCTCCTCAAAGCGGGACCCGCCATTCCCGATCAAGCTCCTTCCATGGTAATTGTCAAACCGTATGCTCCAATTTCTTGGTCTCGTTTCGTATTTTCTGTTTGATTGCTCAGAAAATGCTTTTGGTTTTTTTGGGAAAGATGGAAAATTCCAAATGTGTGAAAGTTTGGGCTTGTTTGTTGGTTTCCTATTGCCAGCTAGGATTTGTTTTGATTTCTTAAAGTCGGAATTCTAATTGGGAAATTTACTAGCAATGGCTTGGGGTTTGGGGGGAGGGGGGTAGAATCTGTTTGGTTTCTGGGAAAGTTGTGAGAAAGAGAAGGAAAATTGTGGTTTTTTGTAGCTCCAATTAATATTACAGCAGAATAATGACTTCATTTGTGAGGGTCTCTGTTTCTTTTGCATCCGTGGCATGGATATCCTCTTGTTGTTGCTCACCAGTTGTTAGGAGAAAAGAATGCGATTTTGTCACGGTTATCCTCTTGGGGGAAATGAAACTTTGTATGGTTGTGTTAGGGTTAGTTGAGTAGACAACTGTGTAACTCAAGTTGTTAATATGTCTCAACTTTCCAAACTACATATTCAAAAACTGAAGTTGGCATGTTAATTGTAGATTGTCACATTTCCAATTGGTTGTTACTTTTCATTTCCCTCCCTCCCAACAATCTCCTCTTATCACATGTATATATCCCTCCTCCTATCTTACTTTCAAGTTTTTAACTCTTATGAAGTTGCACACAAATGATGCATTTGCACACCATTTTCCAGCCCAACAATATTAAAAATACATTCCAGAACCGAAGCTGAAAAAACAATTGATTCTTTCTGTCATAAACGATGAATTTGCACATCATTTTACTTTGTATTCTAGTAAAATTTTGTTTTCGTGGAAGTTGTATATATCCCAGATAGAGAAATTGATACTGACCTTTGCAAATACTTCTTAATTATTGTATGTGAAAGACTATTAGTATTCAGTTTCCAGCTGATTTGGTCTCTATCCAATTTCAAGGTAATTTGGGCTTGATATGCGCTCAACTTTTCAATTAATCCGTGATTGTTGGGAAGTCTGAGGAAAAGAAAATCAATCAAATAGTGAATTTCAGGTCATGGTCTTTATTCTGCAAAAAGAGAGAAACTTTTGATTTCAAAACAACAAAGGTGGATGTTTCGAAAAGTAAAGTTTTGTTTTAACTTATAACTTGAATATAGAATCAGAAAAGAAAATTTTCTTTCTTTGGAAACAAAGGCCAACATTTTTTTTGGACTTTACCATGAAAATAATTTCTATCTGAAATTACATATCTGGAAAGGAAGTGGTGAATCACTTATACTAAATTTAATGGCTGCATTGTACACAATGAAAATCTGATTCGGCTAACCCAGTAGTAGGTGAATCAACATGATTTAATACTGATTTTTTTGTTTTTTTTTTGTTTTTCATTAACGTTTGTCTTCTGTCATATGTTTCAGATAATTCCTAACCAAATGAAACAGCTTGATTTTGGATCAATGAATGATAGTTCATCACTTGAAGATATCGTTGTTGATCCAGTTGTGCGAGGTCTTATTACTGACTGGGATGCCATGGAAGACCTGTTGCATCATGTTCTATATACTGGCCTTGGATGGGAAATGGGCAACGAAGGGCAGATACTATTTACTGATCCACTTTGTACTCCCAAGGTTAGCTACTATGCTTCTTTCTGAATACTCTTTATTAATTTAATATAGACTAGACTGGTTCCATTATGCAATACTTTGCTGAAAATCCATGTACAGTGGTTATTTTCACGTTTTTTTAATATATTTTTGTATAGTTTAATTTAACAAGTCAATCGATTATATATTCTGTTGTAGTCTAGGCTGGTTCCATTGAGCACACTGTCTAAGTTAAAACTTTCAGAAATGATTTTATAATTGTTCTTGCCACTACTATTCTTGTTTAATTATACTTGAAAAAAAAATTTCTACAGCCTCAAGTTTGTGTTTTGTGAATCAGTTGTGTTATGGTTGCACAGTGTTAAATTTACCTTTCTGTCATTATTTCACAAGAGAAAAAAAAATTCTTGTAGGGAGGAGTAAGGAAGCCTTGTTATCTCTCTTGAGAGAAAAATCCTAGAAGTAGAACTTGCTCTTCATAATTCCTTTTTGTCTTAGTGCAGATAATATATTTTCTCTTTAGAAAAATTAAAATATTTTTTTTTTCTGCCAGACTGTCAGAGAGCAGTTGGTGCAACTTATGTTTGAGACATTTAACACTTCAGGCTTCTATGCATCAGAGCAAGCAGTGTTGTCACTTTATGCTGTTGGACGTATTTCGGGATGCACTGTTGATATTGGCCATGGAAAAATAGGTATATATACCTTCCAGAAGGGAACCTTTATTAGTGGAATCTTGTGTATTGAATACATAATTATTTTGAGCTATTCTTTCGTTTCTATACTGCAGGCCAAGTTATGTGCAATCTAAAGATAATAAGTCTATCTATTCAGAATTCATTTTATCCTGTCTAGCATACAACCAGTCATTTGACCACCTCACTATGCAAATATTCATTTTGTTTAAAATTTGTAATGTTTTATTATATTACAGATCTTGCAATATTAGAACGAAATATATTATTGATAGTTGATAGCTATCCCAAGCTATAACCATCTACATAGTGTGCATTGGATGACCATATGATGATAATGGTCATGAAAGATGCACTGGTAGCTGAACTAAAGGGGGCAAGTTTTAGTTAACACATCTGACCTGTTTATGGCATTGACTCATCTCTGTGCAAACCAGGGAGTCAATATGGGATATGAAAATGTAAGCAAACTGATTGCTTTTTCATTTGTGCCTTTTCTGTATTTTGGCCAATTTTTAACAGATATTGCACCAGTAGTTGAAGGTGCTGTTCAGCACATTGCCTCAAGAAGGTTTGAAATTGGAGGTGCTGATTTGACGAAATTACTTGCTGAAGAGCTTGGGAAATCTAATCCTTTAGTGAATATCAAGATGTCTGATATAGAGAAAATAAAAGAGCAATATTCATGTTGTGCTGAAGATGAACTTGCTTATGAAAAGACCAAAACTTCATGCCAGATAGAGCAACACACCCTTCCTGATGGACAGGTATGGTTCATTGTTCGAAATTTTGATTGGGATAGATGGAGAAGACACATATATAGGCACATAGTTGTTTGGCATGTTTCGGCTGAGGATATGTTGACTTCAGTATATCATATTATGCCTGTAGTTAGCTATTATTTATGCAGTAACTTGCTTGCACTTATCGCAGTTATCTGGTTTTGTTTGGTGTCCATCTATTATGTGTTAATTATAAATGTATAACGAGTTTATTGAAAAGTTATCCTCACTAAAATCTTCTCTCATCTTAAATGTTGAATACTAAAAATAAGATCTAGTATACATTCAAATACTTCTATACTTTAGATATATTTTTTTAAGGTGAATTTTTTTTTTTTATCTCTACCTTACGTTTTCTTTTTTATTCTTCGATATGTAAAGTTTGTAAACGCAAGATGACAGCAATCCCATCCCAAGGCATTTAGGTCACAGTTATTGTCATAGCCATCTATTTATGTTCCCCAAACCTTCTTTCCCACCCTCTTTAGTTTCATCACTCTGCTTTTTCCCGTATAGTTATTATGCTTTACATGTATAATAACTTTATGTAATTCTGGTCATTGGTTTAGGTCATTAGGATTGGAAGAGAAAGATATACTGTTGGTGAGGCTTTATTTCAACCATCCATATTGGGTTTAGAGGCTCATGGAATTGTTGAGCAGCTTGTTCGTTGTATTTCAACAGTATCGTCTGATAATCACCGGCAGTTGCTAGAAAATACGGTACTGTGTGGTGGCACTGCTTCTATGATTGGTGAGAACAGTAATTACTAACTAGTACGATGTATTTTCTTTGTTTTTTTTTCCTTTTTTCTTTTCTTGAATACTCTTGTTAGAAGAATTTTTGTATACATCACTGTGCCCTTTCTTTGGTTGGTTTCATTATCCTTGTCATCCTTATTGTTTTTAACAAAATGGATTCACCAAGTTTTGGGAATCCTTGGGTTCAGAGTTCCGTTTAGATGATTCTTCTTTGGAACTATATTACAGTGCAAGGCAACAGATTTAAGAGCATGATGAAATTTGAATTTGTCCTTGTTTCAAAAGAAATAGGAAATTTTGGTTCTTCTTCTTCTTTCTTTTCTTTTTTTTTTTTTTTTTTTTTTTTTTGTATTGGCAATTTGATTGCTGTTTATTTCAGGTTTTGAAGAAAGGTTTCAGAAAGAAGCTGGTCTATGCTCATCAGCTGTTCGTCCTGCTTTAATTAAGGTAATTTATATTACCATTAAAACTGCAGTTGGGTTTTAGCTTAGGTTTGTAGTTCAAATCTTCCCAAGCAAAAAATCTGAAAGTGATTGGATGAAATAGTCAACTTTCTTTCACATGGTGTCATCTCCACGAGTCATTGCATTGTACCTATTTGTTCACCTGTAATCAGACAGAACCTTGTATAGGAAGTGCAAATTCTTAGTAATCTTGATGAAATAAGCTTCCAAGGTAAAATTTGAGGTCCAGATACTCTAAATGTATTATAGTCGGTCTTCTAATTGTTTCTGAGGTTGTATACAGTTCACAGCTGAGAGGGTTGTGTTGGTTACTGTTATGGCATTTCCCTATCTTATTTGCTACACGTCAACGAGTGATCATAATGTTTTATTGGTTCATCTATTTTTCATAAAACTTTGTACTCATGCACTCGTCATTATATTTTCTTTTTGCTACTGTTATATTTGATAGATTTTGTGCTTCAGCCTTGAACTTGTATTTAAAATGATTAACATGTTCATTGATTTGGAAGTGATTCTTGACATGAAGGCTTTGACTGGATAATGGATATAACAAAAGAAGTTTAAATTGATTATGTATGAAATTAATTAATAGAAATATTCTTAGTTGATTTGTTGCCGGTGTAGCTCTACTGGAAAAGTGCTATTACAACTTGGATTTGTAAAAAGGAATTGCATTGATCTGGTGTACAGTGAGCTGAATATTTTGATACGTTTGTTATTGCACGGTCTTGTAGTTATATGCTTGAATTGTCTATACAGTCGTAGCGAACTGTCACATAAAGGATCACTTAATTTTTCTTAATTTGTTCACCGCAATAATGTTAATTGTTTTGAAGTCAACAAGGTAAGCGATCATTGATTCACTTTCTTAGCCGGACTGAAAGTTATGTGAGCAAGATACTTTATGATTTACATAACTTTTCCGCAACACTATTTTTTCTGTACTAACTGGACTGCCGGTTTCTTCTTCTGATTGTTTTTTTGGTGTGGGTTCAATGCAGCCTCCAGAGTATATGCCAGAGAATTTATCGATGTATTCAGCGTGGGTGGGAGGTGCCATACTTGCCAAAGTCGTGTTTCCACAAAACCAACATATAACAAAAGCAGACTACGATGAAACCGGACCTTCTGTTGTTCATAGGAAATGTTTTTGAGTATCTCTTGTCCGTAAAAGTTCTTGGAACTCTTGTTTAGTTTGATTAGCATACTTGTATTATAGTTGTTGGTGACGCTAACACAAGATTTTAGTCGATTAGTGTTTGATTTTTAGCATTCCACCAGTCCTCCCTCTCCCCCTCGAAACTGACCAAAAGTCGATTGGATTGGATTTCAGCGGACAAATCCATTAACACATCCAAGCTTTTGGGAAATCAAATTTAGAGATCTAGTTAAGGATATGTTTAGTAAGGGAGCTTCTGTTTTACGTTCAACTTCACCCTATTCCGCATTTCATCTTGATGCATCGATGTAAACTCTCGAAGAATGGATGACGAAGACGTTGTTTTGGGAGCTCCATATGAGTTATGCAAACCTTTTCTTTCGGGATTTACAAGTCATTTTGCAATTTTTCAAGATTCTGGGTTCGCAACTTGTTCTGCAAATCGTTACTGAACCAGTGTACATATTTCGAGTGTGGCCAACCGAACAAGTGACCCACTGAATGGCAAGATGACTGTTTGGCGCCCCAAGGCCGAACACTCTTTGCAACGAGATCTCTTGTTCAAACTCCAATTATTTTTACGTTACATAATCCTTTATATATATATATATATATATATTGACATGCACAAAGGAACCCAAAAATGGACGAGTGCAATGTCTGGTGACTAGCAGTGGCCGTGGTGATTTCCGGTAGCCTTTGCTTGTTGCTGCACCGGAATTAACCGACAGAGACGAGGGGAAGAGGGAAGCACAATATTTTGGTTTCAATTCTGAACTGTATACTGTGAAAGTTCAGGAACCAAATTTATAGTTTACACATTAAACTAATTAAGAGCATGTTGGATAAACAGTTCCGATACGGTTTAAACTGACATTGTCACACGAAGCTTGGGCAGTTCCATCGGCTAGAGGCTTTAGGTTTACGTCTTTTAACAAAATTTCTTGACATCTGAAGTCCTTGCTGCAGTCAAATTTCACTGCTACTTTTGAAGCACTCGTGCCTTTTACATTATCATATAACACATTGCTTATTTCCACCGCCGAATCCTGCACAAAATGAGTAGTATTACAACGTGTTATACTATTACGGTGGTAAGATAACGTGTTATACTATTACAAGATTTGTTAATAGCACTTTTAAAAACTCAACTTGCACTTCTCCAATTGGATTTCTCCTTTCCATATGTACATGTTGTTTTGGGTGAATGATGACATTTGTTTAAAGTGCTAATAACAGCTTATGCATTCCAAAGAATACCTAAACTTTTTAATAACTAACAAATTATGGTTTTACTGTTAAGGTGTCTAACATGTAATGTTGTGGATGAAAATGTAAAATTTGGACCATGAATTCATTACCTGTTCTAGGCACGGTCTTTCCTGATCGCAGTAATGTTGGTCTATGATGATTGGATTGCTCACGTTGGACATCACCACATTTTTGAATCTGATGTTTGTTGCATATCCAGACCCGCCCTATTTACCAAACAAAATTGACCAATGTGTGTCATTTGATTTATACATGTACATGAAATAAAATGAAAAACTTTTTTCTTATCGAGATCCTCTCCGGAGCACGCGGACCGAAAAATTCAGACTGTTTAATTTAAATCATGCAATCTCCATTATTCCATTCTAATCGTTCATCTAACACACATTCTCTCTCTTTAAAGCCCATATATATATCTCTTGAACAGTCCGAATTGCTTAGTTTGCAAGTTTTGAAACGTGAGATCCGGAGATGATCTCACTTCTTTTCCTTGTCAAACCGTTAATTGATTGCATTGTATATGTAATGTGTCTATGCATTCCCAATCTTACACATATATAGTTGAAAATGAAGTCTTACCTGCCAGGTCTTAATTCGCAATCCATTAGTTGTGTCCATAAGGTGGGCTCCAGAAACCATCACATCTGAAACCTCTGCTTGTGAATTTCCAGCTCCTAGGCTTCCAATGCTGCAATACGACATCACCAGAACGAGTATGAAATTAATTAGTTCAAATAATCGAAAAATTAATATCATGTAAATGTATAGGATGAAATCTTACCTGATTCCATGACCTGGTCCACATGTTATATCCTCAGCTCGAACAGTTTTTGACCCACTTACTATCGAAATACAGTCATCACCTTCAATTGATCAATAACAAGAAAAAAAAACATAAGTTGTATTAGTTTTGATGAATTACTAGGTTCATGATTTTTATGTCGACTTAAGATTATGTCATGTTATGTTGGACACTAAATTAGGGCATCTCTAATGAAAGATGCAAAATATCTTAAAATGTGTATGTTACATTTTTTTTTATTGGCCGAAAGGCGGCAAACTCTCCAATAGAGATATATAAATATGCATTTTGGCCAAAAGATATATATAAAAATCTAAATGTACATATTTTTTACATCTTTAGTCCGAAAAATGAGATCTCAAATTTCGTTGAAGTAGAACTCCAGTCTACGCCCCTGGTTTGGTACTGAGGTGATTCTGAAAAAAGTGGCTATCAAAAAAAGCTGGCAGCTTTTTTATGTTTGGTAAACATTCAGCTTCAGCTTTTTTTCACAGTTTTGGGTTAAAAAAAGCCAAAAACACAAAGCTGCAAAACCCAGCTTTGAAAAACCAGCTTTTTTCACATCTGTTTTACATAAAAGTTTATCAAACACTATAATACTACTTTTTTTTTTCAAAAGCACTTTTACAAAAAAAGTTTACCAAACACTCTGCTGCTTTATTTCACAGCTGCTTATTCTCACAACACAGCAGAAACTGTTTTTTTTCAAAGCACAGCAATACCAAACCAGCCCTACATCTCTCGGAAGCGTAAAATAGGATATAAGTATTGTTTTTGCATCTCAAATTTGCATCTTTCCTGATTCTAATTATATTTTAAACTGACAGTCTAATAAAATGTTGGAAAAATTTCGAGATGAGTTTACGACATGTACCTGTCCTAATGAGACAGTTGTTAATCGCAATATTTTGTGTTCCTGAAACATGGATTCCATCTGTGTTAGGGCTATCCCCTGGTGCGGTCACTACGAGATTCGAAGCTTTTACATTCACACACGACTCAAAAGATAGATGCATTTTTTGGGCATCTCGGAACCTCAAATTATCTACTTCCAAAGTGTTGCACCCCAAGAAAGTCACGGCCTTTCATCAACAAGAAATAGAAACAACGAAACAGATGTCAGTATTTAATAGACAGAATCGAAAATTCAACACCTTAAGAGTGCTTCTTTTCATATAATATAATATTTGCTAGGTATAATCATTAGTACTTGGAAATAAATAGGACCCAAAAACTTACATTTGGTGCGGTCGTGCAAGACTGAGATAATGGAAGGTTCCACAAAAGAAAATAAATATGTTAGTCTTTGCATATAGAAATGGGTAATCAAAATTTAAAGTTATTATAACATAAGGGTTGTTTGATAATCATTCAGTTTTTATTATTTTGTATATTTTTTTAAAAACTGAAAAATATCAAACTATTTCGTTTTTATTTTTGTGTTCAAAGTTTTTAGTTTTCAAAATTATAAAAAGTAAAAACTAAAACGATTGTGAAAAGGGTTTCTAAGTTATGCATAACAATAGAATTAGTTATGGCATAACTACTTACATCGGAGTCGTCAACTTTGCATGAGCTTTGCCACCATTTCCTTCCATTGCCATCGATGGTGCCACCACCTTCAACTCTAAAGTTAGTCAAATTTGAAAACAAAATCCAATGCCGGCTGTCCTTATAATCTGATTGTTTGCTAGAGGCTTCGATGGTCCCATAGATCTAGTAAAATGAATCCAATTAATAAGAGCAAATAGTTTTTTCACTGTAAAATTTAAATTGTAAAAGACACGGAAGTAGTTTTACGTACATGTGTACCAAAATTTTGATACAAATATTGTTTCATTAGGTTTGACATTTAGGTCTCACGAAAGATGACATGAGCAAGTCAGGCAGTTGCAGTTAGTAAATATGCATGCTATGAATATAGGAATAACACCCCTTCTCTATCTCTTGTCGTCCATCTCTCTCTCTCTCTCTCTCTCTCTCTCTCTCTCTCTCTCTCTCTAACTTTTCACCTACAACAAAAAGTAGTACGTGTGTGTATGAGTGTGCTATCCACACACCCAATTTTACTTCTCACACACCCCTTGATAATTTTTATCTGTTGATCTTCTTCAATTCATCTGATCCGACGACCGAAAATTAAAAAGATGTGTGAAAAGTAAAATCAGGTGTGTGGATACCACATCCCTTTCTATATTCACCTACCCACTCCCCACTGAGAAATTATGACGTACGGGATTGGCTTGTCCGGCAGACACACAGAAAATTCCCTTTCCCCCCATCCACCCTGAGATTTTTTCATATTCACCTCGTCCCCATTTGTGTCCCACCTCCCTCTCCCACCACATCCGGTAGCCTCACACAAGAACCTCCCCTCCTCACCATCCAACTATATGATTCTAGTTGCGCACCAAACATATATATTAGGTCGATTGTAGATGGATGGATATATAGTTTGCATGTTATATGTGTGTTTAATGTCGTATATATGTGACTAACCTTGAGCGTGACAGGAGATTTGCAAGGGCCAGAGAAATCCATTGGCTTCAGTTGATAGACCCTATTCTTAGGGACCACGAGCTCAACATCACTTTTAGAAGAACAAGCCTTCTCCCAAGCTTTCGTAAATGCCTACATAAAACACAATTAATTATCAAACGCCAACCAGTTAACAAGCCTCACTAATCCTACTCATGATTAAACACATAATCTTCAGGAGAAGAGCTCGAGGAGTATTACGACTGCGGCTCTCCTCGTACAAATGGGTTACCTGGGAATCATCCGATCCATCTCCTTTTGCTCCAAAACTATCCACATTTACAGTAACATCCATTGCTGAAGTTGATTGAAGCCGGCGTGTTCGATGGTGACGATGAAGATCATGTATAACCAGTGGGTTCTCGGGGTCACTACTAAAAGACAAGGAAAAGGAGACTAATATTATGAGAAGTACACAGAGAAAATGGCTTTGTGAAAACATTTTGACTTTCACTTTTGGATGCAGACACAATTGCATGTCCACAATTCCAGACGTTCAAGACAGACGCTTGGATCATATGTTGGATGTGATCACGAAGGCCTAGTGCATATATATATATATAGGAGAGTAGTCAAAGCTTTCTAGAGAAAGAAGGGAGGGACTTTGAAAATTAGAAGCAATGAAGACATAGAGAGAATCTTCATGAGTCAGAGAGGTATGGAGATTGAGAAGCAGGAAAATGAGAAGAAAGGATTTGGTTGGCAGGTAGTCGACTCTGGTTTCATATAATTAGTTTTCTATCCACCGAAGGAAATATAAATAAATATATATATATATATATATATATATATATATATATATATATATATGATCCACTGAAGGAAAATATATGATGAAATATGAATCAATATATGATGAAATATGAATCATAACGCTCGAGTTTAGTTTGGTTACTGGTGTTTGTTTACCAACACACCAAAAATACAAATCCTACACCAATTAAAAACTTTCCCTAGAAAAAATATACATCAATTAAAGATTTAGGACATAAGCAAGTAGTCCTCTACCACAGTGGTGGAAATGAGTGTTGCCCTTGCACTATGGCATGGGTTTGAACCCCATCAACTCTCTAATCTAACAAATCTATTGTTTGACAAAAAAAAAAATATCGGAAATAAAAATCCAAATAAGAAATTAATCAAACCCATTAAAACATTTGAGATATATTCTAAAAGTAAATTTTTAACATCATATATCAGTATGTCGGTTTTTTGCAAATACCGTTTTTGGTGTATGTGAACTTGTAGACAAATGCGTAATTTTCAAAACTCCAAACAAGAGGTAAATACACATAACTAATTACAAGTCACAGTTAAGTCAAATTCATAAGAGTCATGATTATTGAAAGAAATATGGATTAAAAAAATCCAAGTGGCCCAATATTTGGAACACTTTTTCTATATGAGCAAGCGGAAGTTATGGTAATTTTCCTTTTAGTTAGTAGCCGTGTTAGGTATAATCTGGCAGTTAGCATTGTTGAATGATGATGCTAATAGCAGGTATTTATCCACTTTTAGTTGGAACTCCCGCTGACATTCAACTAAATTATGATATTGCCTTGGAAATCTAATTCAGTTCCCACCTTGAGTGCCAAAACTAGAGCATTGGCATTAACAAAAAATTATGAAATTCATCTAAACTAAGAGCTTTGTCAAGTCCTCTGGAAAAGTTGTCAAGCCATTTTACCATATGTTGTGCCGAAATCTCCTTCATCATCATTATAGGGGAAGCAAATGGAGGGGAGGAGGCTACGCACCAACTATGGCCTAGAATTTAGGGAGGAGGCTACGCACTAATTAAGGCGTAGAGTTTTAGGAGAGATTTGTTAGCGTGCTGAGAACACAATCTGATATACCAAGTGTAATAATATAATTGGTTAGAAATGTTTTTCAAGTTTCCATCCAAATTCTCAATGCGTTTAGGATATATGGGAATGCTAGCCAAATGTGAGATTCCTTAATTTTTTTTCTTCAGATATTTCAATAGAAATATCGATAATCTTGTGATATTTTATCTGAAAATTACGAAAGGAGTACAAGGAGAATACAAAGGTTTTGCAAAAGGAATCTTGATGGTGGAATGAGGAGGTACATGAAAAGGTTAAGGCTAAGAAGCAATGTGTAAAGCCTTATAAAATGATAGAACCAATGAAAATTGTGAGAAGTATAGGATAGCGAAGAAGGAGGCAAAAAATGTTGTGAGAGAAGCAAAGCTAGTGACTTTTGACTGCATGTATAAGCGATTAGATACCAAAGAAGGAGAATTAGATATTCATAAACTGGCTATAGTAAGGGAAAGTAAGAAAAGAGACTTGAAACCAAATACAAATGTTATAATATACATGGACAAGCAAATACAAATATTATAATTTGAGTGGGAAAAAAACACAACTTCTCTGTATTTTTCGTACACCGAAAAATCTCTCTTTGTTAGGTTATTTACCTTTGTTTTTGTTAAGTTTATGTTATTGATTTCTCTTTTCTTTTTCATCTTTAGTTTTCAATTTTTTATGGGTGAAGTGCTGATTTAGTCCTTAAATTATTACCTCAGTGAAAATTAGGTCCCTGAATTATTTTTTCGGTAAATTAAGTCCCTAAATTCATTAAAAATTGCTAATTTCATCCCTATTATTATATTCAAAGCTATTTTGTCCAATTTTTCTTTAACTTAAGTCACTTGACACATTTTAGAGTGTAATACCGTCATTTTCTCGCCTATAAACCCTTCACATTTCATATAGGTTGTGAATCTAACATCTTATTTATCCTCCAAAGTTAACTTACACTATTTCTTATGAAAAACTACCAATTTACCTTCCAAAGTTAACTCCATACACTATTTCTTTATAGAAAACTATCAATCTACCTTCTAATGTGTATCACATGCAAGTAACGTGACTTAAATTGACGGAAAATTGAATATTGTAGCTTTGAATATAATATTAGGGATGTAATTGGCAGATTTTTATAATTCAAGGACTAATTTTTCTGAAAAAATAGTTTAGGGACCTAATTTTCACTGAGGTGATAATTCAAGGACTAAATTAGCAATTCACCCATTTTTTATTATACTTCCACGTTCCTCTTATCAACCTTTATTCAACTTTATCCTTCATTTTTCTCCCTGTTATTAATAGAGCAAAAACTGAAAAAAAAATGAAAAAAGAAAAGAAATAGTTACAAAACCGATCTAAATAAACCTTAAAATATTGTCATCGTGACTTTTGATCATAAGGTATGAAAATCTTTTTTTCGCTTAGATAATGTGCAGTAAAGATTTGAGCTGAAATTCGGCCGATTTTGACACTAGTAAAATCCTTGTCTGGACATACTTTGTTTCATTAACTTTGACAACACCGAAATCCCTAATTTTCTCCCTAATTTACTCCCTCATTTTCTTCAATCTTTAATCTTCCTTCCATCCTCTCTTTCTTTCTTCCTGCTCTTCTGTTTCCTCTTCGTCCTGCAGTTTAATCAAATTATAAAATTAATTAATTAATTAATTAATCTCACTTTGGACCAAATGAAGGGGCATGGATCCTCTTTAGACCTCACTATCTGGAGCCCAAACAGTAGAAAATTTGAACCACTCAAATTGAGTCTGACGGCCTCATTAACTCATTCCGCTGACTCACCTCACACAAATCAAGGGCCGAATTTCTTTTTTTCTCTCTTGGACGGTCCGGATTTCATAATCCTTAGACTTTGGACAGTAAAGTCTAAAAAAGATCCAAATTCCAAACGAAGTCATCCTCATTCATCCGGACATTAAAGTTCGGAGAGGGTCCAAATTTCAAATGAAGTCATCTAATTCAGTCATATCTCACTTTGGAACCAATTCACCCTTCTTGAACTTCAGTCATAAGCCTTAGACTCAATCCTTCTTATTCTTCTTTTCTTCCCCAAAACCTATATTAATATTAGTACTAGTACTCCCATTTTCCAACTGAAACTAGATTTGACTCCAAATTCTAACCAATTTTTCAAAACTTGAATAATTTGAATATGTATAAATAATCTTTGATTTGTGTTGATACGTTGTACCAGTAATACATGATCATCGTGGAAATATGGCGTTAGTTGCCATCCAACAAGGCTTTTAAAACTGCAGAATAGTGTCACCAAAAGAAAAAGGGTACTGTTGTACACATACCTCTTACGTTCTTTTCTCAATTTTCGACTATTGGATCGAATGAATTGACGAAAATCAAATGACATAAATTAACATAGGTATGTAAAAGGTAAAAAAAATGATGTTTGGATAGCACCACCCAAGGAATAAAATAGTTTTTTTTTTTCCTTCTTTTAATGTGAAATATGTTGGGTTTTGTGACTCGAAATTAGGATAATGCAGAAATTAAGTTTGTGCTACATGTCGTTTGGTGTCCTATTTGGGTTTGGATTTGACTTCTTAGTTGGATTCCTTGCTTGGTAGATAGATTTAGTTAATTATCTATTTGATTATTAGAATTTGGATTTATTTCCAATTAGGATTAGAATCCTCATTGTAACTTAAGTCTTGTGCCCTATACATAGGACCTTGGGGTTAAGTTTATTTTGTGTGCCGTCACCATTAGTGTTGGGTTTTGGGGTGGAGGTCACTGTTTGGGATCATGAGTGTGTGGGAAACTCATGGCTCATTCATTTGGCAATTTGGTGAGAATCAATTTGTGAGTTAGAGAACAATTTTGGAGAATATTCTCCATTTGTTTTGGATTCTTTACTTGTTTGTTTTAAGGTTTGTAATTTGTGGGATTTGAGTTGTGAGAGTTAAAACACTCTTTTGTAATCTCCATTTGTTTAGTGAAATTCCTCATTGTGCTTCGCCCGTGGACATAGACTTTACGCCGAACCACTTTAATCTCTAATGTTCTTTTGAGTTGATTGTTTTAGCTTTCGTCTATGACATTGATATTTGGTACTTTGTTAGAATTCGCTTCTGCTTAAGCATAAAAGTACAACAAAATAGTGATTTCATTGGAAAATGTCAATCCATGAGAAAGATCATTCTAGATTAAATATGGGGGTTAATGCTAGGGAAACCAATTTTTTAATTAATTTTGTAAATCATATGACACGGTTGTCGATGATTGGATTATTACTTAAGTGTTGATTAACGTGGTTATTTCTTATTGGTGACACATTATTTGGTGTACAAATTTGGTCTACCTGGCATTTGCTAATGCCACATGTCATTCACCCCTTGATAATTTCTCTAACTTTAATTTCCACCATCATCACTGCTACTGTACTACATGATGTTGTCCAAGTCGAATTGAGATCATCTCTAGATCTCGAGAGCCAATGAACTTAGAGATTCGGGTTGTTTAAGGGAGGGAGAGAGATTTGGACCTGTGTGTGAGCTGGGCAGTATGATAGGCTAATGGGGGTTGTGAGTGGTCCAGATTCTTTGGTCCGCCGACTCCGAACACAAAGATCCAGAGAGGACCTAAATGTCCTAAGTCCCAATGAAAATGATTATGGGCATAAGCAACAGGGCCGGTCTAGAGTTTTTTGAGGCCCGGGGCGATGCCACAAAATGTGCCCTCATTTTATATAAGAAAATTATTTGTTTTCACACAAACATCGATAGAATTATACTTAGAAAAACACTTCAAACTTATAATTTAGAAACACAGAAAAACTAATTTATTTTGTATCGTGAGAAGGAAACAAAAAAAAAACTCCGGGTTTACAAGTAGATAGAGATATGAGTTTTGTTTTCCATCTGAACTTTTAAAGTGTTTTTTCTTATTTACTAACCTTGTCAATATGGGACTAAAAAAATAATGATGTTTTTGAGTCTTTAGTTGATATGTATAAGTAATAAATGGGTACTAAATTAAACTTTTTTATGACACGTCATATGATTTGTAAATTTGGTCAACACATTGCTCTTTGTTGAAGATTAGACTTGAATTGGAACAAATGTTTTAAAAATAACAACCCACATAGCTATTAGCTACTAATTAAAAATAAATTAACAACAACAAAAAAAATTCGTAAAAATTGTAAAGTAAATAAGCACACATGGTGTTTTGAACCCAAGACCTCCTCATTAATTTTAAACAACAAAACCACCAGTTCTAGTTATATTTCTTTGTCATTGAACCAAATTTTATTAATTTATACTCTTATGAAAACATATATAAATATACCGTCTTAATAATTTTGGTGCCCCCAATTATTTTGGGCCCTGGACGGTCGCCCTGCCCGCACTGGGCCTGGGCCGGCCCTGATAAGCAACAAAGCATAATCATGACGTCAAAGAGAGAGGAGAGGTAAAGAGTAAAGTCAGGGAAGTTAGGAAGCAATTAGATCAATTAGGTATTTCAGTTAGAAAAAGGGAAAAGAGAGAAAGTAAGATGGGTTGTGGTCTGGTAAGAGATGTGGGGTTTGCGTGTATTACGGTTTTTGGGGGTGAAGAAAAAGTAAAGAGTACATGTATTTGGCATCTCCTAATAATTGAAGTGGTGTGTTTGGGAACAAGTATAGGAATGGGGAGGTTCGTTTGGTTTTGGAGTAAAGATAATTGGTGAAATGTATATGGCGTTACTTGCCATTCCAACAAGGCTTTGTCTCTTATCCATCTCATCTCTATGACATAAAAGGCCACAAAGTTCTCTTATGTCACAACTGCATTTGCTTGTGATGATCAGCACGCTTATCACAATTTTTTTTCTCTCTTCTGGATATCTAAGCATATATATTTTTCTATCACAAGTGACATTTTATTATAATTTAGACTTACGGAAGGCGAAGGGTTTGAATCCAGAATACAGTGGGTTAACAAAAAAGCCCTAAGCAACTCACCACAACATATTTACTAGATTGATTTTGACACGCTCCGATTCCGATATCCCCAAATATCAGGATATGCACGTGCTGGCCGACATCCGAGGGTGACGAAACCATTTTTAAACATGCATACAAATAAAATATGTAATTATAAAGAAATATACTAATTCAGAACCGTGTTTAGAGCATACAACTAATCAAGAATAAGGTGAAAGAATTACCATAAAAAGTACGAACAAGGGAGTGGGTCCTACACAAAGGAGACTCAAAGATACTTATGCGGAAGTGTCCTGACGCCGGGATCGCGTGCCTCGACTCTAACTCCTGAGGGGGCACAAAACCAAAGGGTGAGTGGATCAAAGTTTATAATAATAATATTAATAATAAGAAAACCATTTTCTTTATGAACATACTAACCCCCTGTTTTGAAAACACATATAGTACTACATAATAGGCTTTCTGAAAACTCTAGCATGCCATGAAAACATTGTAAAACATGTACATGTAAAACAATGCTCAATAATGGTGCTAACGCCGCCCGAAGGCAAATCCGTAAATCTCGTCAATGATGTACTCTTTCTAGGGGTGTCATAGTTGTGGAGCCAAAAATAATCACAAGGCGACACGTGGACTTTCGGATTAAGAAGACAAGAATGCCCTTGAGGGGTATCAAAAATCCTACGCGCGAGCAGCCGGTAATTATCGTCGGTCAAGTCAAAAGCGCCCATAAAAGGTAAACAAATCCGAATTATTTCATCCATCCGCATTTAAGGCAATTATCTCATAAATCCACCAATTATCCCACATAAATGGAGATAATTGGCAAATTAATGAGGATATTCCTCATTAATTGGCCAATTAACTTAGCCTTAAAAGCCAAAAACACCTTAAAAGGCCGGTCCTCCCTTCTCCAAAGGGGGCCGGCCACTTCCCCTTTTATTGCCCACATTCCTTTCTTTTTTTCCTCCTTTTTTAGCCAACAATTCAATTACTCCTTATTATCTTTTTTCATAAATGTAAACCTTTCCCTATTTGATTAATTAGCCAATAAATAGGCTAATTAAACCTAGATCTCACACCAAAAACCCTAGCTAGGCCGGCCACCCCCATTTCCTATAAATACTACCCTATTTTCTCACAAAACCTAATTCCAATCCTTTGGCAAAAACACTCTAAACACTTTTTCTCTCTAATTCTAACTTTGGCATCGGAGGTTCTTCGGCCAAAGCCCCCCCCCATTCATCGTGGGCGCGTGAGGCTTTTGGCCTTAACCTAAGGTGTTTATTATTTTGTAGGTGCAAAATCGTCCAAGACTGAAGAGGAGAAAATTTGCATCCACAATAGTCGTCCAAAGGCAATATCTGTCCATCACTCGAAGGTGAAGTTGTACGACACTGTGTTACGCCAGTGAAGTTGTACGACTTTGGGTTATGCCAGAGAAGAAACATATAACATCACACACTGACACTAGCCGTGGCTAGTGAAGCTAGGGGTATGACATAAATATCTCACTCCTCATTGGCCCGAAGGCAATATATGTTCATCACCCGAATGTGAAGCTGTAAAACACTGGGTTACGCTAGTAAAGAAACATGGTAGGCCCCATCACTCGAAGGTGAAGCTATACAATTCTGGGTTAGGCAAGAGAAGAAAATATATACATAAATATCCTCAACTATGTCCTATGGCCATAGACGTCTACACACCCGTATTGTGTGGATGTTTTATATGATAACCCACTAGATAAGCACCGAAAACCTATCTCAAATCTCATATCAAATCCGGAGTTCAAAAGTTCAAAGCCTAATCATCTCATAAATCCATAGTAAAACATATTCGTAATTCCAATAAGTCATATTCGTAATCCATAGAAATTCATATATGAAAATCCAATAATTCATAACCTTTCGTAAAACGTAAATTTGATAAATCATAAATATTTCTTAAAAGCAATTTAAGTAAATCATAAATTCTCCGTAAACCTTAAATATAGAAATATGTAAAACATAATATAAAACATTCTCAGTTCATGAAATATGAAATGCATGCAAGCCTAATATTTTATAAAAACATGCAATTTAAGAAGGGGTCCACTCATAGTATTCCATTGCCCGGGAGCCGCTTGATCTAGCGAGGACGGTATCACTTCCCACCGATGCACCTAAACATAAATGGAGACCATTTAATAAAACTCTACCAAAACGATAGAATTTAGGAAAACAAATAGCGAATTCGGATTCGGCATGTCGAAAAACCTAAGGAGGGACATCACGTTCCCCCACGCACTTCCACAGGGTGGCGGCCCAAACGGCCATGGACCGAGATGGGTCGCTGAAAAGTTCACCAGAAAAGTCACTGGCACCGCCGTGGATGCCAGTGGAGGCGCGCATGCTTCACGCGCCGGATCTAGGTTTTGGGTTCGGGTCGGGTTGGATCTAGGTTTTGAGTTCGGGTCGGGTCGGGTCGGATCTAGGTTTTGAGTTGCTGGGTTGGGCCTGGGTTACTGGTTAATGGGCCGGGTTATTGGACTGGGTTTGGGCCAGGTTATGGAATTAGGCCCAACAACTAGGTTGGGCTGGTTTTGGATTGCGGGTCGGGTTTGACCCGGTTTCAGGCCATAAGTCGGTCGGATTCCACGAAGAATAAAGTCGAAGCTTCCCAAGCTCCGATCATCCCTAAAACTTAACAAAAACTAGTCATTCAATATACCAAATTGATGCCCAAAAAACAAGGAGTCAGAATATACCTTTGGTTTTCTCGACCGTGGACAGAGTTGGCCGGAAAATGGCTCGAAAGCCGTCGGACCTTGCCAGAAAATCTGGAAATTAACATCCCGAGTTGATTTTGTGTAAAAACTTACCCAAAACTCGTGTGTGAGTTGAAATCAAGCTAGAAATAGAAAACCATAATGAAACGTAGCGGTGCGAGTCCTTACTGAGGTTGGGAGTACGAGGTTCACCGGAAGACTCATTGGATAGACGAGAAACAGTGGCAGTAGTCACTGTCGCGAGAGGAACTTGGGTGTTCTACGTGTTTATTGTTGAAGATCATGGTAGTCCCGGCGAGTTAGTGGTGACCTCGGTGGTTGTAGAGGGAGTAGAGATGTGAGGGAGAGTTGAGGGAAAAGAGCTCGAAGAGCGAGAATGACAAAAAAAAGAAGGAGAGATTTTGAGAGAGTCCCAGAAATCGGGGGAGGGGATGACACGAGGAAGAAGGAGAAGTGGGGTGTGGGCCCCATGTGACAGATTAATATTAAAATAATTAAAACAACCAATCCTAATATCTAGAATAGTGAATTGACTATTTTGCCCATTCGGCTTCGTAGTTCCGTAAAATTCTCATTGTAACTCCAAATTCTATTCCGCTTGTGCCCACACTTTTGTAGCGATGAGTGTTACCATATACGCCAAGAAAAAGAATCTTATGTGACACGATAAGGCGGTCAACAAAAGTCAATGTTTTTCCCTCGAAGGGCATTTTAGTAAATTGACGCTTAAAAATGATAAAAACCGTAATATTTGGGGACGAGTCGTTACATATTTCATTGGTATGAATCTTTTCAATTTCATATTTCCATAAAGTTGGCTGATATTGTGAATTAGATGAAGATTATGTGAAGAACTTTCATTTCGCGACTGTGGTGAAGAACTTGTTCTTCGTGGGTGGACAAAATTTAGATATTCTAAATGTCTATTTGTTTGAAATGGAAGAATTCAATTTCAATGCCAACATTCTACTTTTATGTAAAGAAGCATTTTGTTCGTATAATTTCAACACAAGACACTCATAATTCGAGAAAGAATTCTCTTTGAACTAGTGAGGATGATGCATGATGGAAAATGAAACATGAAATATGTGAAGCAGAAGAGTTGGAAGCATTGAATTTTATTTAATGCATTAAATATATGTTAGATGAACTAGGCATATGAAGCGATCTTTTGCTAATCACATAATTGCAAAACTAGGGGACGATACGTATTAAAGACCCAAATATACATGTAACAACCCGTCTAGGAATTTTTGAAAAGGAAAGACATTTTTGTATTTTCACTTTGGCTGAGTTCTATTTGTTTAAAATACTATATTTTGGTCTTAAATGGCGAGCTGGGAGGGCACCACACTGATTTTGGTCACCCATCCTCTCTTCTCCCTTGTCTGTCACGTGTCATTCCCCCCCCCCCAAAAGATCTATTTTCTCTTCTCTCCCCGTAAGGTTCTCTCTTTCTCTCTCAAATCTCTCTGCATTTTTTCCTTTTGCCCGAGCACCACCCATTCATGCACGCATACAACAACCTTCACCACCACCATGGCTCTTACACAGGCGACCTCACCAGCCTCGAGACCTCTCTATCACGAACCCAGACCTAGAAAAGGCTCCTCATTCTTCTCTTTCCCTGCACACACCACCACGGTCGGTGCCATGTTTCCCGACGAGCTCTGTGAAGTCCCGACCTTGATGGGTGACTTCCTTATTTTTTCGAGGAGAACCCGTGCTTTCCAGGCCATTTTTTCGGCCGGAATCGACCACAATTGAGGAAACCAATGGAGCAATTATTTGTGGCATTTCTGTCTTCGCTGGTTTGCGTAGCTCTTCGGTGACGAAATATCTGTGAGTGGACCCCTTCTAAAATGCATGTTTTAATAGTAGAAATGCATACATGAAACACATGATTTAATGGTTACGTTTTATGAGTAAATTAGATTTACACTTTATGATTATCATGCTTTACTGAGAATATTTTGGAATACCATATTTTATTGAACTTATGTTCTTTGTAGTATATATAATGGATGGCTATATACTCTTTATGAACATGTTTTCCTTACAATTCTTTATAGTATATATGATGGATGACTATATGCTATGAATATGATTTTGAGATATACGTACCTATGTTTGGAAAGATTATATTCAATGTTTTGTGCGCATCTAGTGGTCATTATTCTATCAACAGGCGATGATATTTATATATAGGCCTTCGGGTCAATTGAAGATTTATATATAGGCCTTCAAGTCGGGTGATGTAGGGGCCTTCAGGTTGATTGAAGATTTATATATTGGCCTTCGGGTCGGGTGATGTAGGGGCCTTCGGGTCGATTATGATACCACTAGTTAGCACACTATATACGAGATATGCTTTATGAAAGGTTTTATGTCATGCTAGGGTTTTCGGAAAACCTATCACATATTATGCTATTAGTTTTCATAAAACTTTGGGGGTTAGTATGTTGATAATTGTTTCAATATTATATATATATATATATATATATATATATATATATATATATATATCAGCTTGGTCCACTCATGTTTGTTTTGCACCCCTTTAGGATTTAGAATCGAGGCGTACAATCCCGACGTCAAGGCACTTCCGCATAGGCATCTTCGAGTCCTCTCGATGTATGACCCATCCTCTTATTCATTCAATTTAATATTATTTCTTTTTAGTGTTCTAAATTAGTTGTGTGCTCTGAACACGTTCTTTAATTGCATATGCATTATATTTAAATTTATAAGTCTTATTTATTCTTGTTCTCATGCATCCAAATATGGCTTCGTCACCTTCGGGTGTCGACCAACACGTGCCTACCCTGGTGTTCGGGAAATATCGGGGTCAGACGTGTCAATTTGGTATCAAAGCCTAGTTGTTCAGAGCATACTTAGGATCTTCTATTACTGTAGTAGTGTGTCGGTCATGACATCATTTGGATGTCATGACTTCCGAATTTGTTGTCTTTCGGCACGGTTATGCAACCCTCATATTGCGTGAGTAGTCACATCTTATTGAAGAATAGGAAAATTCGTGTCGGGATTGTGCCTCATCAGTGACGAATTGGACTGTTGAACAACTTTCAACATCGGACCGATACTCTGCAACATGTGTTCCCTCGGAATAGCGGGCATAGTCATATCTATATGGAAATTGCTCGAAACATTCGAAGTGCATGTTGAAGAAAGCGAGTAAGCGCTAGTGGTGACAACGATTAGTAAGTGGTAGTTGGTGAAAGCGAATCAATGTTCTTGGACTTGTTCCCGTTAAGAGAGAAAAATATTATTAAGATCGTCTTCAACCTTTGGGTTAAAACCTAAAATTTTTAGCCTAAAAAATTTATATTTTAACCCAGAAACATCTTTTTTGCTTCAACTATTCTGGTTAAAATTTTAGCCCCAGATTATTAAAGAATGAATTTAGGCTACTTTTTATTTTTTTATATTTTTTTTATTTTTTTATTTTATAAATAATTAAAGTAACTTTTTTAAAAGAAAAAATTATGTAGACTATCCTAATTTAATTTTAGGGTAAATATCAGTTTACTACCCTCAAGTTTCGTGGTTTTCAACATTTGGTACATGAAGTTTTTTTTGTTCCAGAGTCATATCTAAAGTGTTAATTTTGGGACAGTCTCATACATCCATTAGTCAAACTGTTAAGTTTGCCGTTAACTGATGACGTGGTGCCCATGTGAACAATGATTGGGAGCCATGTGTCATTAAAGGGTCCATGAGGAAAAAAAAAACACCCGTCTTCTACCTTCCCCAACCTCATCCCTTCCTTCTGCAACACGTACCCTCATTTTTCTCCTCTGCAACCATCATCTCCTTTGATCCATAGCTTGCCTCAGCTTCCCCAAATTATAATCCCCATTTCTTAAATTTCAACCTCCCCAGATCTCCAAACGCAACCACCATCAGCCTCAAAGACTCAAACTTACCACACAAATCTGTACACAAATTCAATGTCAAACCTAAAAGCAAAACCCAAAATATGTTCTGCATCAGCGACACCCATGGCTTCCACACCAAGCCCCAAAACCTCTGGTCCAATCTCTAATCCGCCATCGACCTATCTGATTTCTCCACCGCCCTCATCATTCTCCTAGGTGATTATTGCGACCGTGGCCCGGACACCAAAAAAGTCATCGCTTTTCTCGTCTCTCTGCCCTCCAGGTCACCGTCGACCTCCGCCGCCAAGTCTCAGTCTTTCGTTACCAACTGGGTCCAGCGAAACATCGCTTACCACCCCAACACCCAGATCGAAGCTATTGGCGTTGGCAATGAGGTATTTGTTGACATCCACAACACCGCCAAGTTCCTTATCCGTCGGGTATTAACTGGCGGGAGGACCCCATTGAGGCCCAAAGCAGATCTGACCATTTAACTCTTTGCTCTATTCAATGAGGATAAGAAATTTGGTCCCACATCAGAAAGAAACTACGGGCTCTTCTTCCTCAACGAGCGGAAAATGTCGAAGAGCTTGACCAGGAACATGTGGTGCTTGGCGAATGGGGAGGCCGAGAAGGAGAAGTTGCAGGTGGGACTAGACTACGCTTGCAGAGGAGAGAATGGAGGCTGGTGCGGTTTGCAGAGGTGAAAATGGAGGGTCTTGAGGGTTGTAGTGAGAATAAAGAGATAAGGGAGGAAGGAGGAGAGAAGGGAGGGTGGTGCATGTTGTAGAAGAGATAAGGGAAGGAAGGGGTGCGAGTTGTAGAAGAGAGAAGGGAGGGAGAGGGTGTATGAAACTGTCCCAAAATTAACACTTTAGGTATAACTCTGGAACGAAAAAAACTTGATGTACTACATGTTGAAAACCAAGAAACATGAGGGTAGTAAACTGAGATTTATCCTTAATTTTATGAACATGTTAACCTAAAAATATTTAGATTCCAACAAATATTGAAAAATCACTAACCGACACTATGAAACTCGTGAAACACTATGAAAGAATATGAAACGCATAAAAGATTTTTTTTTAATTGCTTTAGCCTTTAGATTTAAATTTGGACCGTTAGATATTTTTTTTTACTCTTGGATTTCATCATATTAGATCTTAACCGTTGGATTCAATGAATTTATAAATATAAAACTAAAAAAAATGGAAATTGTTATTAGCATTCCAAAAATCTCATTCTACCCTCCAAATATTCTATATTAGGAAAGAAAAATACAATTGTGAGGGGTGTAGAATGAGATTTTTGGATTGCCAATAATACTTCCCAAAAAAATATACATATATAGTGGGCTAGCCCTACAACCCAAGGAATAATCCTGAGCTAAATTTGGCCCATAAATGAGTTTTGAGTTTTAACTCATATTTATCCCAAGGGTTGGAGTAAGTTGGCTGGGGTAAGTTTATAACCTAAAATTTAAGTTTTACTCCAAGAATTTAAGTAGGTCTAAAGGTTCTCTCCTCCTCTTAAGTTAAGAGAATTGTTTCTCTTGGTGTCTCTTCTCCCTCCTCCAAACCCTCTAAATAGTGGCTAGGAGGAGAGAAGAAAAAGAAACGATCGAACGTGGGACAAAAGACTCCAATAGCAAAACACCCTAAGTTGGGTGGATTAATTATTGGTTTGATAACGTGAAGTCAAAGTGGAAGACTTGTTTTCCCTCTTCCCATGGGTCTGCTCTTTAACATCCATGCATGGTTGGTACCTAAGATTATATTGGAATAGAATGAAATGGATGGACTACTAAATTTGGGGATTATTCATTAAAAAAACACATGTTTTAGTTTTATTAGCACGAAACACCATCATAACAGTCTATTTGTAGTCGTATTGTACAAGTCATTTTCTCGGTGAGCAGAAGGATTTTTTGGCACCAGAGATGAACACTGGAACTCATAAATTTAAGGAGTATCTTGTACCACAGGAAACGAATAATATAATGGAGAGTTGATGAGTTGGCAATAGGAGAAAGGCTTATTATATTAGAACCCCACAAATTGTTGAATACACCCCACATATTTAATACACCCCACATTTGCTTTTTCAATGAAAAATTATCTTAATACACCCCACATACTTCCCCATAATACCCTCACACCTCACATTCTCAATACACACCTTGCATTTCTACATGCATCCCATATTTTCTATACACCCCATCAAATCTTATAAAACTTTTAATTTGGGCAAAAAATGCTGACTATAATTTTAACAAAAGATGCCGCCTAGGATTTAAAGTATATGTGGGTTGTTTTCAACTCCACCATTAAAACTCATGTCGTCTGTTTTTAATATTTGATGGTAATTTTAGGTGTTTAATTCTTCATGTAGTCCATGTGATCCCTAAAAGATGAATGCGAACATTGAAGCTTGAACAACGCAGCAAAAGCAAGATTAAATAATTATTGATGTCATCAAAATCACTTAAACAATAAAAAATATGAAGTCTTACATCATGTGAAGCTTCCGAAACATCGATTTCATGTTTCATTCGTCAAAAATAATTTTTCTCAATCAACATGTATTTCATTCGTTAGAGTTTTGTTCAACAATGGAGGGCTGGAGGGATTTTGATACTTGTAGAAGATAAATAATACGTTAAAAGTGATTTTGAGTGTATTTAGATTTTTTTAAACCTAATAAGATCGAAATTGTCATTGCCTAGTAGGATAAATAAACCATTTAATATTAATTTTTAATGTGGGGTGCATTCAACATTTTGTGGGGTGCTAATATAAAATGCCTAGGAGAAACTATATGTACTGTAACGGCAGCATCTTTACAGTTTGAGAAGGCAGTATCTTTATTAAGTTATATCAGCCTCTGCACTCTGTTCTTTCCTACGTTCCACGACAAAACGTTAAGCGTGGCACTGCCATTACCACTAACACGCGATAAACAACCCCCCCCTTCCTTCCATTTCCACCACACACTGACACACTGACTTCGACCCCCCCCTTTCCTCCATTTCCACCACACACTGACACACTGACTTCGACCAAGGATCAGAAACCAGACAACAATGGCGGAGGTCGAAGTTAACGACGAGAAGCAGCAGCTCAAGAGCAGCGCCATAGTGGTCCCTAACCCAAAACCCAACAAGGGTTTTTCTTCAAAAGTGGTGGACTTGATCGAGAAGCTGATTGTGAAGTGGATGTACGACTCTTCTCAGCCTCACCACTACCTCGCCGGCAACTTTGCTCCGGTGGCTGATGAAACTCCTCCCACCACCAACCTCCCTGTCATAGGCCATCTTCCTGTACCTCTCTCTCTCTCTCTCTCTCTCTCTCAATTGCCAATTGTCATGCCAATGACATGCCATGTATGAAATGCAGGAGTGCTTAAATGGAGAGTTTGTCAGGGTGGGGCCCAACCCAAAGTTTGCACCAGTTGCTGGATATCACTGGTATGTCTCTGTTAGTTGTTGGAAATAATGTTTCAGAGATTAGTAATCTGTATTTTGTGCTGATGTTCTTTATTGCTATCCTTGCAGGTTTGATGGAGATGGGTGAGTGATTCCCCTGTTTTTTTTTCCTCCATTTTTCACATCAATATTTATATTTTGAATTCAAGTTTTCTGAACAATTTGTTTGAAGGGTAATTATGTTATTGAATTCAATTTCCATGCTAAAATTGAGATAAGCCATAAATAGCTTAAATTGCTTATGTTCAGTATTCGTGTCGTTGGCCGAATCGGTAAAGTCACTGAATCAGTGTTGGGGAATATTGGAAGAGTATCTTCTGTTAAGGATTCAGTACGACTGTTTTTTCTTGCTATTGTAAAATGTGGCTACATGTGCTTCTTTACTCCCTAATTACTCTTTATCTTCGTCGTGTTCTCCACTTTCTATTTGCTTGCCTGCTTTCTGGAGGTAGTCTTTTCGGATAACTGTTTCTCGGTGCATTTGGTGAAATATGCATCTGTTTTCCAGCATGTACGCGTTGATTGTTTATGCACCTTGATTTCTGGTGCTGCATTCAGTGATTCATTTTACGGCTCAGCGTTAAGATTTACAGTTATTGCTCTTTTAGATTGTTAAAAGTTATGATAATTCCTTGGTTTAATCGTGTCTATCAAATTATAAATTGGACAAAGCAAGTAAAGGTATACATGTTATTGTTAACATTTTGCAGTATGGTTCATGGTATGCGCATCAAAGATGGAAAAGCAACTTCTGCCTCCCGCTACATAAGGACGTCACGTCTTAAGCAAGAAGAATATTTTGGAGGTTCTAAATTTCTGAAGGTATGTGATTGCAATTTAGTTTACGTTTGTGCCATACACGTTGGTTGGGAGATTCCATTCTTACGTTCCTCAATGTGTCATTTCCAGATTGGAGACCTTAAGGGGTTTCTCGGCTTATTCATGGTGAACTTGCAAATGCTGAGAGAAAAACTGAAAATATTAGATATGTCTTATGGATATGGGACTGGTAAGGTGTTCTTGTGCGAAATGTTTTTTTAACCGCAACGATTTTTATCTTCTGTACAATTTTGAAAGCAGTTTTCCTGCATTATCCTGTTTTAAAGTTAATGTCCGAACTGCGACAACTTCTTTGCTTTAATGCATTTGGTTACTGATATTTGTATAGGATTTTAAATCCATACACCTCAATTTAGTATGCATGGACACGTCCGGTTGTGAAAGTTTTAAGCATATCATATTTTTCTTCCTTACAACTTGATTGAAGTAAAATTTACATAGTTGAAATTTACGTGGTTAAAATGTACATGTTATCATTTATGAAATTTTCATGCCACTTAAATTTTATCCTTGAAATCCTGGCGAATGAAGAAATCGTGTCCTTTTACTTGCCTAAGAAAGCAGTGAACATAACTGACTGTTTTCTACATTTCCAGGTAACACAGCTCTCATATATCACCATGGGAAGCTTCTAGCTCTTCAGGAGGCGGATAAACCTTGTAAGCAGAACTCACCCATTTTCTTGCATCTACTTTTCAATTTCAATCAGTTCGAGGATCCTTTGGGATGAAGAGATTACTTGTTCTTGGATTGCACAACTTCTTTTGAAGCAATATAGATGTCTGGTTTTTGTGGTTGAGAAAAAGAAAAACCCTTGAAATGGAAACCTTTGTATCGCCTCCTATATATTTCCGGGACTAAGACATATTGGTACTTTTTTTTCTTTCTGTTTCAGTGGAACTGAAGTTGCTTATGTTGCATTAGCAATGAAATAGAAACAATTTGTGTTGCCTCGTATATCTCTGCGGGACTCAAACATATTGGTACTCTTGTTTATTTCTAGTTTGTAAATGAAATTGTTCGTTTTGCATTATGCAGATGTCCTCAAAGTTATGGAAGATGGAGATCTGCAAACGGTTGGCTTGCTGGATTATGACAAGAGACTGACACATTCCTTCACTGCTCATCCAAAGGTTGACCCATTCACTGGTAAGTACATTCTCATAGAAAGGTACTTCTTCGGCCTTGTAAGGAGATTTTCCTGTCAACTTATGAAGTACATAATGCAGGTGAGATGTTTACATTTGGCTATTCACCTACTCCGCCGTATGTCACTTATAGAGTTATTTCGAAGGATGGTTTCATGCATGACCCTATACCGATAACAATACCAGACCCCGTCATGATGCATGATTTTGCAATTACTGAGAACTATGCAATTTTCATGGATCTCCCCCTGATCTTCAAACCAAAGGTCTGAAATCATTTTCAACTAGTTTTTTCTATGCATTCTTGGGCTCGTTGCTAAAAGCGTAAGCTTTTTCGATCAACATTACTCAATATGGTATTGTGTTCGAGTGTTGATCCAAATGGTTAATGGACATTGAGTGGCATTACCCACTTCTATTCCACTTAAGTTTTGGATCAATGAATAACTTAACAGTAATTATTCTGAGCATTAAACAATCACATTAAAATGAAATTTAACATGTCCTTATTTTTCATTTTTTTTCCAGGAAATGGTGAAGGAAAAAAAGTTGATATTCACATTTGATCAAACAAAAAAAGCTCGCTTTGGTTTACTTCCACGGTATGCAAAGGATGAGTTGCTAATCAGATGGTTCGAGCTTCCAAATTGCTTCATTTTCCATAATGGTGAGCATATTTGCTTCCTATCGTGGTGCAACAAAACAATGTCTTTAAAACAAGTATTGTTTTTTCAGTAAGTTCAATATATATTTAAAATACCTGCATGCTATTAAAATTTAATTGGTGAAGCACAGCATACACTGTTAAAGAACTGCTGCAATTCCTTTACTGTATCATTCTTTTGAGGCATTACTGAGAATGGTTATCGTCTGAGGAGCGTGATCACTTTCTGCTAAAAAAATGTTTCGACTTTCATCCTTTTTTTTTTCTTCTGAAATCTTCAATTTGTTTTATGGTGTATCAATTGAGCCCTATATCCTTGCTGTTTTGGCAGTTTTTTTTCCTTTCTACTTGTAGTTGGGTTCAAACCAATATGTTCTATGTAGGTTTCTGCCTATCAGCTCCCTTCCTATGCATACCACCTGTCTGATTCAGGCCACAAAAATCCTACCAGCTATTTAGAATTTTTATGATTTTTCTTTCTGTTCCATTGATCTTTACGTTAATTCAGCTTTTCTTCTTGGTTTCATAGAGTAGTACTGATCTAGCTTGCAGTTCCATATTATCCTTGAATTCCTCTAGCTAAAATTTCTGACCTTCTGAACTTATCAAGGCTTACGGAAGTTATTTTAGCCCCCTTCGATTAAGTTCATGTTTGTCTGCATCATATGCTGACTAGGAGGGAATTGTTCTTCTCTGACTCCCATCTACCGACGAATAACTGATCAACCATTACATCTGTTATTCTTTTTGGTAACTTTTCCTTAATATAAATTGGGACCTTTTTGGATTAACCAATATGCCAAAATTCTGGTATATCCTTGACTGACTTGGAAGAATATTAGTTGATATGGCACAATTGTAACTCCACGTTATTCAATGAAGTCTGAACGTAGTTTAGATTTCTGCAAATCAAAATTTATAGTTCAACAGTCTGCAAAGTGGTTTTCTGTCTATTCATGTGCATGTACTGAAAACAGAAATGAAATGGCTCTGTTAGTTTGTCCTGTTCAGTCCCAGAACTTAACTAATGACTGAATTTTTGTTCAAAATGTGTAACTTATAGTTACTGTCGATTGGTTCAACAATAGTACCGATGATCATGCATGGTTCGTGTTTACGCTATGCTTAAAGCTCTTTCTTGTCTACATTCTGATGGTTTGCCCTTTTTTCCCCTTTTATGTAGCTAATGCTTGGGAGGAGGGGGATGAAGTTGTTTTAATCACATGCCGCTTTGAGAATTTTGATTTGGACATGGGCAATGGGTCTGTCAAAGAAAAGCCTGAAAACTTAACAAATGAGCTGTAAGAGATTTTGACAGATGTTGCTAACTTGATTTCTTGAGAGATGGTGCTTCTGACCGTTTTAATTATTTTCAGGTACGAAATGAGATTCAACTTGAAAACTGGTCTAGCATCCCAAAAGAAACTATCAGAACCGGCTGTAGATTTTCCCAGGGTGAATGAGAGCTACACCGGAAGGTACGCATATCCTTTCCCTGGGAGCTGCCTAATGTTCTTTTAGGCTAGTGTAACATTCATGTTTACTTATTTTCATCAATTAACTTGTGTGTGAAATCAGGAAGCAGCGTTATGTGTACGGAACCTTGCTGGAGAGCTTTGCCAAGGTTACAGGAGTAGCCAAGTTTGATCTGCATGCTGAACCAGAGGTTGGAAAAACACAAATTGAGGTTGGAGGAAATGTCCAAGGCCTCTATGACCTGGGACCTGGCAGATTTGGTTCTGAGGCTATTTTTGTTCCTCGTATTCCTGGCGCTACTTCTGAAGAAGATGATGGCTACTTAATACTCTTTGTTCATGACGAGAACACTGGGTACTATTTATTCTTCTTTTCCGCTGGATATCTGTTATAAACCAAATTATAAGTTTCGTTATAGCTCTCGGTGCTCATGCTTTTGAAGCTGAATAAATCGATGTGGGGTTATGTAGTTACGTGCATATGAAGTTCAATCTTCTTGAGGACAGCGCAATCTAACCTTGCATTTTAATCATGCAGAAAATCAGCAATTCATGTAGTTGATGCAAAGACAATGTCACCAGAGCCCGTTGCAGTTGTGGAATTGCCACACAGAGTTCCATACGGTTTCCATGCCTTCTTCGTGACAGAGGTCAGTGCCACTTCAATTGTTCCGAAGATGCACTTATTAATCTTTACTTCATTCTGCATCATGCAGTGCACATATTCACACAAAGTTTGGGATCATGCAGTTCAGTTTTATTTGATTTAATTTGACTCAAAACTGCCTTCTAACCCAGTGCTTGCTTGCGTTTATGTTTCGTTCTCCTACTCTTACCATTCCTTTTCTTGGTAGCGCGCTTCTGATGTAAATTACGGTTTCTTGAACAGGAGCAATTGCAAGAACAAGCGAAGCTCTAATTGTTCGATCATTGGAAGAACCTGCAAGGGAAGGCAGGCCACTGTAAATTGAACCTGTTGTCGTGTAGATATAATGTATACACCTCTGTATTTAAACTACTCTATTAGTCTATTGTGTTTTAATTACTTGGAACAAGATGATTCAATACCTATACCATCTTGCTTAATGTTAATTATATACTTGGATGCATTTTCCTTTTTTCTTATACGCATAGGGTTCGTTTTTATGATTGCAATATCGATTGCAGTCGAATTTGTTAGGTTTAAGTGGTTAATTAATTTTTGTCTCTCCTCTTGTGATTTTAGCTTACAAATCTGAATTATCTACTTCTTGGTGTATACGACGGCTAAATCTTACAAATCTTAATTATCTCCCTCTTGGTGTATACGACGGCTAAATCTTTTCTTGTCCAACAAGTCATCTTGATACTTGAAAGTGATAGCTTGAAGATTGAAGGTAGGTACCAAGTCATCACAAATGAGGAAAAATTGGCAAGCTTATTGAACTATAGGCTTCAACGTCTACAATGATGATATAACAAAGAGGGAACCCAAATGACAATATTACCATCCTCCCAATTTGACTTAAAATGTGAAGGTTGAAATCCTTCAATTTATTTCTTTCTTTTGAACAAACGATATTTTATTTTAAACTAGTCTAAATTGTAAGGATGGAAATTCAAACTCGAGTGCATAAGAGATCACATTCACACTAGTTAATGTGGCTTGTCAAAGGAACCCAAATGACAACATTGCCATCCAATTTGTGTTTTCAGCTCAAATCAATCACAATTACAAGAAATTGGAGGGTCTATATGACCAGATTAGACAGAGCACATTCTTGGCCAAGTTTAGGAACGCAAGGTGTTTGAACTTATGCCTATCTGGCCTGAACCGCTTCGTGGACCTAAAAGCAACAAGATCGAGACATCACTAATTTTGATTAATGTCAACGATCAAGTATAAAAGATTGCTCGTTTATAATCAAAAGGTCACAAATTCGAGTTGTGAAAATAACCTATTTGCCAAAAAAAGTTAAGGCTGCGTACGAAAAAAAACGTTCATTTTCTGACCCTCGCAAAGCGGGAAGCCTTGTTGGCTTGGGGTCGCCTTTTAAACAATATAATCTACATTATGGAATAGGGAAAGTGATCTAAGTCTCACAAGTGACGCAAAAACCTAAGTTTTTACTAAGATTGTACTAATATTTTTTTAGAAGGTTACCATTTTTTGTGACACATAACTTGAGTTGTCAAATCCTTAACGTTTTACACTATGCAAGTAAACCACCTTCACCCCAAAACTAAATGAAAAATAATAATCCAACTAATTTATGACTATACCATGAATAATTGGCTACTTAAGACCGGAATTTATATAAACACTTTGACAAGAATCGATTCACGCTAAAAGTTGACATTAAAAAAATTAACTTAAAGTTGATAAGTTTTCAAAACACACTTTAGTCTCGTGAACTTTTCTACTACTCATGATTAACTTCACATAGTTTATATTTTATACTAATAATTTGACTAAAAATTAACCCATGTTTATCATAAACACTAATTTCTTTCATGTGGTTTTATATATATATATATTTTTTTTTTTCTTTTTTTTTGGGTCAAACAATAGATAAATTTATTAATAATTAGATTTTGTTTTTAATATTTCTAGAGTAAAAGTAAATTTGACATGTACATTCCTTTTCCCCTTTATTTATGACTTCCTTGATTCATAACTTTCACCAATCCAATTCCTACTTGTATCAAACAATAGATAAATTTATTAATAATTAGATATATATATATTTATTTTTTTTCTAGAATTTTCCAAGGTGCGTACGTAGAAGTAAATTTGACATGTACATTCCTTTTCCCCTTTATTTATGACTTCCTCGATTAATTTTCACCAATCCAAATAAGCTTACTTTCTCTAAGCAATTTGGTTCCTACTTGTATCAAACTCACTAATCCTAAACAAATCATCTTCTTGGTTTCTAGCTACAAGCACAATGGATGAACAAAGATAACTAATTTGCTTAACAAGCAAAAAAAAAAACATAAAAACAAGAAAATTGAAAAACCTCAAAGAAATTAAGCATATATGAATCAATGTTTCTAAAAACCAAAATATGGTGAAAGAAAAAGAAAGAAAATCCCTCAGGAAAGCCTGGTTTCAACCTGGAGAGCAGGAAAGCAATTAAGAATTGGCTCCTCAACCTCTGCAGAAAAGGGAGCACCAATCTTTTTAATTGTAATTTCATGCATGCTCCTCGGATTACTAAATTGTTCATCATCGGGATCTCTCTGTGTGCGACGAGCAAAATACGACAACAACTTCAATCGAGAGAGACAAGGCGGGGAAGCGAGGGAGGGAGGGAGGGAGGAAGGGAGGTTTTAGATTGCAAGATGTGTGCTAGGGTTTCAGCTTTGTTTGGGCTGGGCTTCGTTGAGATCTAGAAAGCTTTTTGTTTATATGAAAATGTAATTTCATAGACACTATATCCACCTTGCACCAAGTTGAACCCCATCTTTACAACTGAATAGTTTGCAAAATCATCATTTTGCAAAATGGAAAAATATTTAGAGAAGTATTATTGACACTCCAAAAATCTCATTCTACACTTCTTACACGTGTATTTTTCTTTCCTAATACAGAAAATTTGGAGTGTAAAATGAGATTTTTGAAATGCTAATAACATATGAAAACTTAATTTATTCTTTTCCTCTTTTGGTTACAAGTCTACTTAATTTACTCCCAAGTCACAACACACATCCTAAAGCTAAATTTACTCAAAACACCCCAGCTCAGGGACGAAACCAGAAATCTGTATGGATGGGGGCATTGTTAAACAACAAAGTCACAAAATAAAAAGCTAGAGAATTTACTAAACAAATACTTATTTATTAATCCATAAGATTTTTCATACAAAATATTACAATATCCCTCGCCGCGTGTTCATAATTTGAAAACGTTGCATGACAACTTCATTACCAATACCATCAAATATCTCTCTATATTCTTAAATAACCATGTTATCATTCATCTATTTATCTCCCATCCGATTTCTCAATCGATTCTTCAGAAATTTCATGGCCGAACATTGGCAATTGCAATTGAAAAAGTTAATACTAATGTTACAAGCAAGTAAACAAGTTATACACCTTACTAATGTCACAAGCATGTACATTTTTTTGTTTGCCAATAAACTGAGTGAGCCCAAGGTGGCTCCGTCCCAGTCCCAGCTCCCCCCTATTCAGATCCATATTCAAAATTATGGAAACTAGTTTGGTTTTTGCACAATTAAACTGGAGTATTATAAAAAAAAACTAAACAATAATGAAACCCAGTAGTGCCTCAAAAAGTAGTTGGACTGTTAAGAAAACCAGATAGTAATCAAAACATAAAATATAATTATAGCTACATTTAGAAACGCAGATCAAATTCTCCCCTCCAGAGATGGGAAATAGTCTTTTCAATAGTCACCACAACCCTAAATTTCGTCCGAAACCCAAGTCCCAACACACTTTCGAAAATCAAAATACCTGCAGTGTTTAGAATCTACACATTCACAACTAATTTTCTGGTTTTAAGTTCCCAACTGATGCCTTTTGTTACTGTTTCTACAACAGGAGTCAGTGCAAGCGATGGCAGGCTCAAGACAACATGAACTCCACCACCATCTCCTTCCGCCCCATCCCCAATAATTACAAACTAACCAAAGCCAAGAATGAGTTGCCTGATACTGACATTGCGCAGCCGGGTTTCCTCCAAGAGAGACTCTGCACGCCTTGAGCATCTCCTGCAAGATATAAGCCTCTATGTAATACAAGAAGATGGACAACTGATAAAAACGGTTTGCCACATGAACTGAAACCCTGTCAAGAGGGGACCCAAACCTCGTAGAGGGATCTCATTTACTGGGGATGGCACCTCGAGACGACCCATTCAACTGTATGTTTTCCCTCTGTTGACCTAGGAACACACTTTCCTTGCTGTCACCAAACGTGGAAGGGTATGCTGATGATGGCCCATGACCATTGGCATTACCATTAGAGTGTGTGTGGTGGCTGTGTGTCCTAAGCCATTGACCTGACCTGTCTTGCTGGACATTTGAGGAATCAAAATTCCCATTGCTGGTATTTGGACAGCCCGCAAAACCAGATTTGGCAGATTCAGCAGAATGGTCTCCATCCAAATTCATGCCTTTTTCTAGTGAGGAATTTTCGTCGTTATCATCTTGTTTCTTTGTATTAAGGAAGCGACCTCCACACCCCCTTGCCCTCCTTAATGCATGCAGGTGTCGAGACTCATGAAGATATGGCTGTACAGTGACAATAAAATCATATGTCAAACAGGCCCTAAAGGACGAATTACTAAGCAGAAGAAGCAGATCAAGTAGTTACTGATGTATGAACATAAAACCTAAAGGAACCACCATGTATCGTCAAGGCTTTACCACCCAAATTTAAGCCTAAAGCATGTGTCCGGTAGTGAAAAAATCGATAGATCCAGCAATACGGTTGTAAAAAGTATATGCTAATATGAACAATGAATGAAAGACATTTTCATTCAGTATATCGCCAACATTACTTTGATATCACCAATTTACATACCAAAAAAAACGACACTGGTGAAGACGAGTCAGAAATGACTGCTACTTACCAACATTTACCAATAATTCTGATAATACATCTCCAGAGTTCCAGTGTTTCTATAGATATTTCCATATTTCTAACTTCCAAAATTGTATAACTTTATCAAATTTGCTACTAGTTAATTCACCTTAGAATTTAGATTTCAAGCTCATACTTGCTACTAGTTGATCCTATATTCACAAGTCACCCTACACGTCCTACTACTTCGCATGAGTAGTTTACTTATTTAATTTAATTAAAGCTGTATTGATGGGTTTTCTTCAGAAATTAGACATAGAGAACAAATATTCATTAAACTCCATATTTCATCCTTGCTGGTTTCTTGTACCCAACTCCCCATGAGTTTGAAGAACGAAAGAAATGAAATCATTTACCTTTCGAGCTTTTATAAGTTTCTTTGCAAGCTCAGCTTTAGCACGTGAGTGTCTTCTTCTCAAAATACCATGGTACTGCTTGGCATTTACATACACAGGCTCCTCTTCCATATCAGGAGGCAAAGGCATTCTACCAGGATGCATACCATAGAAGTGGGGAGGCAACTAGCATCACGCTAAAAACCATCAGATATGAAACGACAACTTTTCTCAACACTAAATTCAGTGCAGTATGATAATATTCATCCTATTGCTTATACAAGCCTAGAAAGTGCAAGAGTTGCATCTATTGTGGACTACAACATTGATTACCAAACATGTATATATGGTACCAAACCCGACAGAAAAATACATATTTTTATCACAAATGGTCCTTTATCTTTTACCAACTCATCAGTTTGGTCCTTTGTGTTTCAAGCTCATCAATTTCGTCCCTTATCTATTTTAAGGGAATTTAATGGCAAGGATTACATTGATGAGTGAGACAGTAGATAAGGGACGAAATTGATGAGAGAAATATTGATACGAAGTATGAATGTGCATAAATGCAAGCTCTGGAGAATAAAAGGTGTGGTGTAATTAGGATTCCAGATTAAAGTATTTGCTTTCCCAATTTGTTTACAGGGGGTAAATTACTTAATTAATAATTTAATTGACTTGGTTATAATTTAGTTTTCTATTTTTGGCTAGAGGTGGACACTATTTGAACCCATTTATCTCATTCTCCTTACTTCCTCAACATAGTATCCAGAGCATCATTGGCTCAAAGACCTATTGATATGATTAATGTATCTCATTTCCTCCTGCTTTCTCAACACATTTACAAGAGCATTATGGAAATCCTATATTTACAAAAGCTTCATTTTAACTGGCACAGTTCATTGAAGGTTTCCTGCCGTGCCAACTTAAATACAATATATAGTACTGAAACAATATCAACAACTGCAGATTGCATACCATAGTTTGTGGCCCATAAGGAGTCAACATCCCACCATATTGTGGATCTGCATACGGATACGATGACATAACCTGCATAGTTTAATAAACTTGTAAACCCTCTTTTTGAACAGCAGACATTTTTCCAGAAGAAATTGGATGCCTATAGTGGTAATGGATGCAAATAACTGTTCTTTGTATGTCTGTGATTCTTTCCATGCGTTTTAAGGTTTGTACACGTAGAATGTGAGGAGAAAAGAGAAAGTACTTACAATTGAGTGGCCAACAAGTTCCATTTGTGAGTTTGGATCCACATGTTCACCCATTGCAGGAACCACTGAGGACGAAACGCTTTTGGTATGTTGGTTTGCACTTCCACTATTCCCATCTGAACAAAAAGAAACTCACATTAACACATAAGTCTATTTTTTTCAACTAGACATAATTTTTTCGTAATGCAGTTCCTTATTTTTATTCAACTAGATATAGTTTTTCGTAAATAAACCGGCTCATAAACAAAATAAGTTAGTAGGAGAAAGATTGTAATATCTAACACCGTTGTTTAAGTACGACCTACTTAATTTATTTTTCTCCAAAAAATACTCAGTTGTATTAAGGCATTCAGCTTAGATCGTAAAAACATTGAACTTTTCCTTTATTTCACAGATTAAAAGGTCTTGATCAGTATGTCAAACTGATGATACATTCTGTCCTTCAATCTCAGAAAGAACACAAAGTTATAGTAAAAGAAAATGAAAAGTTTTTCCGAATGGTTATATTTAATTTCTTATATCAGCAAGTGTATATAATCTCCTAGAACATATGAAAACTAAGTTCACATGAAATTTTTATGGGATATGATAATTCAAAAAGTAACTACCAGACTGTGATTCTACTGTAGTCCGCAATTCTTTATTGAAGTTGGCCCGACCATCCAGCCCAGCATTAGTTTGTGCCTGCATAGCTCCATTCATGACCATACTATTACTATGATCCACCATAGATGATGTTGTACCATTCCCCACTCCACGCCACCAAGGTTGGGAGTAGATAGGTCGCAGCACAGTCTCAGCGCCATGTTCTATATGCGGATCTTCATTAGATTTAGCTGGCATCATTCACCACTTTCTCCTGAGAAGAATATAAGCATGGGTTTAACATTTAACATAAGTAAGGAAGATGAGGACAGAAACCAAAAGAAAGTACTGATCAGCTGTCATGGCAGAAAGGAAAAGACAGAAAACCCCTACAATGTGTAAATCGACTAGGAGCACATTCATGAAATCATATCCGAAGCCAGAAACCAAACCGTCATTCAGTTATAGAAAAATACATACATGGATCATAAAATAATTCAGTGAAACAAATCGAACAGAATGGTAAAGATTGATGTTCCATTTAAATCATAGTATTCTTAGTTAATAAGCTTTTTACCAAATTACTTGAGGACAAAGCTAGGCATAAGTACATCAACCAAACATTGTAACAGCCGAAGACCTCTCCCAAAACTGTCACCTCCAATCCAGTTTTGGATTCCTAAGCCTCACTTGCATGCTCTAGATCTTCCTACTGCATACCCAATGTGAGTCAGGGGAATCACAATCCTCCCTCCTTCACAAATATTATGATTTTCCCTCTGGGTTGTATCACAACCTCCCTTCCTTGACGTTGGCACTTGCACCAGGAAGAAAATTGCACGCATAACAATGGGCGGACCTTTGTGAATTGAGACGTAACCATTTACTTGCCCATGTACAACAACTCAAAAGGAGTCTTAGCTCTCGCGTCCCACGTCCATTATCCCATAGCATAGAGGGTCAGTGCCTTTTCTCTCGATAGCAGGGATCAGATGCTATAACTCTTTTCCCCAACTGACCCATAGGAAATGGGTTGGGATGCTCTTACACTATTTCTGATGACCCCAGGCCTCTTCTAATAGTACTAACTCTAGCTGACATTTAGACTCCCAGGTTTAAATACCCTAAACACTGCTATCAAAAAGTTAAAAGCGGTGGCGTAATGGGGTATTGCAATCTCCCCTCCTTTTGGGTAACCGTAGAGTTCCTACCATGAACTCGAGGAACACAGACAGGGATATCGTAAAGATAACTAATTTTCAAGCCAAAAAGAAACATAGGAGAGAATTTTATGCCCTCAACAATATTCTGTAAGTCCCTCTGAATTCAGCAATTATATACGAAATAAACAAAAATATACGCACGAATCATTTGGGCATCCTTAACATGTAATTATATCTTTAATCATATGCAATTATAGAAAATAAAAAATAAAAAAGCATGAACAAAAAAATTCAAATTTATAAATGTGAAATACACGCAAATGGTGGATTACCCCTGTTGATAGCGTGTTCAAACCTCCGCCTCCCCTTAATCTAGCTTAGAGTAGCAGCATCGTTCCTAATCAAATAAATAGATATGAAATAAACTGTCCTACTCCACTAAACCAGGCTAAATTTTCAAAAGCTTTTGCATCAAATGTACAATTAAACCAAAAATTAGGGGGCAAAGCTGGAAATTTGAGCTCACTTTTCTACATCCAAAACCAAAGCTCGAAACTTTCTAATATTTTCTCGCTGACCAAACAGAGATTAGAAGGAGCTTTTCTAAGAAAAACAACAATTCAAACATGCAGACACTTTGGAGCAAAAAATTGGGAGGGTCTTACAGTGGTGAGCCAAATAGCAGGATAAGAACCCTAAGAACAAGCTTTGATTTCAGGGATGGGAAGTCGTCGATGCAAGTCTCATTCTCTCTCTCTCTCTCTCTCTTCCTTCGCTTTGCAACCTTAAGAGAGACAGACAGTGGAAGGTGACGCAGACAGATAAGAGTTTAAAAATATGATAACCTTTTTAAAAATATTATTCTGGAAATTAAATTAATATTCATTAGTTTAAATTTTAAAGAGAAGTTAAGGTGACTTGACAAAATTAACCTTACAATTTTCTCTTTCTTTTCTATTTACTAGTATATGCCCACATATAAAGTGTGTGTGCAATTTTTTACTTTTGTTTTTAAAATTGAAGGAGTGAGGAAGAGAGGAAGAGAGAACGTGGGAGTGGGGAGAGAGGGAGAGATATTTTTTTTAAATTAGAAATGATAAAATCACCTGTAAATGAGGTTTAAACAAAAAAAGAAAAATTTTGTTTTGTAAAATTACATTACTGTTCTTAACTTTTTGTTGTGATAAAAGACAAAAATATATTTTCACCTTCTTTTGGTTGACAAAAATGTTTTTTCACCTTCTTTTGGTTGACAAAAAAAATTCATTAATATGTAATTTGGATATATAAATTTGACTCACGTTATGAGAATTAAATACCAAATAATTATACATAGTTCGTTGTGTAGCTTAGTTGAATTCTCAATCTCTAAAGATAGAGTTAAGATTTGATGCATGGGGGGCCGAAAAAGAAAACGGAAATGAAAAAAAAATAAAAATTGGAGTACGTTTTTTTTTCAAATTTTTCCCTACATATATATTGTCATATGATAGATTTTGTTAGATTAGTCTCCGACAAAATTCGAACTCACGCTGTCATACAAGAGCTCAACACTTTTTCACCATTGTGGTAAAAGGCCACTTGCAATTTTTTTTTCCATACTTATACAAATACAAGGGGGTAATTTGGGCAATGTCCACCATTTGCTCTCCAACTAATTTTGAAGTCTAGAAGCTTGGCCAGCGTGAATTTTGTATACAATTCCAATTTAAAATTTTAAAGAAATTTATTTTCTTTCAACAAGTAGATAATCTAAGTAGATTCAGAATCAAGAAAAGGACAAATATGAAAATAAAGGCCGTCGCAACGTGTCGGTCTAGCAGCGTGTCCAGTGGGTCCCACTACTCAAATCCGGCCAGGTTGGGTTCCTTTTTAATTATATTCGTCGGTAAGAGATCCAAGCCAAATTTTCCCCGTCAAGTTCTAAGGATCTAGAGATCTGGATTCTTGAAATTTGATTGAACGATTATAATTATTATCATTTTTACAAAAATGCTTCTATTTGTAACTATAAGATCAAATTTTAATAGTTCGAATCTCCGAATTTTTAGGATTTGATGGGTGAGATCCGGGGATCTTTGTCCATATTCGTCCATGAAAAGCTATTTGAGCATTTTCCCAACGAACCAGGGTAGCAGCCAAACACATGTGCTACTTATGCCACGCAATGGACCTGGGATATATGATGGGCACCCACGTGTACCCCGGTAGGTAAGGCCTTCTTCCAACTAATTCATATAGTGCTAGTCGCATCATTCGTTTTTGTACATATTTATCACCTACTTAAAAAAAGCACAAAACGAATCATAAGACTAGACAAGAATCATTTTCATGATATAAGTAAATTGTCACGCAATATTATGTACAGTGCTAATAAAATAAGAGTATATGAATAATTAAATAAAAACTCACACGTGTTTTTATTTTGTTGTTATGATTACTGTTGTAGGATATTCGTTCAATGTAAGTAATTATCTCAATAAACACTTTCTCTTCAGAGAACTTGACATATCTTCACAAAGTGCACTAACGGTATATGTCTTACGTCAATAACTTAAAATATAACATTGCATTATCGATTTGTGAAATTGTCACGTTAGCACACCCGATCTAGGTAAGTCTTCTTCAAGGATCCAAATGTAATGTTTATGTAATGTTAGAAGAGCTAAATCTTATTCTAAAAGAGTCTTTTCGTTCCATATTAATAGTTATTGGATGAATTTAAATATCTAATTTTATATTGTAAATAGATTAAACTGTACTCGTCTAGCAATAAAAAATTAAAACAATGATGATGCTCACCGCCATTGGTGTTGAGCAAAAATACACCATTTTTCTGAAGTACAAAAATTGTTGCCATACCTCATTTAGAAAACCCCAAACGACGTCTTGGTTTCTTGGAAAATTTGCATGAATGCGAGGTTGGATTTTTGTTTACGGGCTTGAAGTAATGGATGTCCTTCCATTCCATGGCAGTCGTCAAGTACCATTGGATTTGGACAAACCAACACACAAACAGAAAGCTTTCCTGAATATTTTGTGTCCTTTTATTCTAATAGAAACCCTTAGAGCATTTCTACCCCTAAAGACTTTGCACCAGCACTCAGCGCATTTATCCACTCAAGTGAACAATAATAAACCAAAGTAAACAGTAATAGGCCCAAACATCTCCACCCCTAACGAAAAATAGCCTAGTTCATTTTATTAAAATATAATTAAATAAAATGAATCTTCAATTAAAATAATGATTTTAATTAGTTTTAAAAACCTATTTCCACCTGTTCTCTCTCCTCTCTCTATCTCTCTCTCTCTCTTCCTTCTCTCTATCTATTTTCTCTCCCTCCCTCTCTCTTTTCCAGCTCACTCCCGTGAGCTCTCCTTCTTCTTCCTCTTCAAAACCTTCAACAAATCAAACACAAAATATTATTTTCGTAATCCCTGGAGCTCAAGGAACCCAACCATGGCCTTGCATGCGGCATCGGTGCATGGTGCGAGGTTCTGCCATTGAAGCCGAGAGCTTGAGCTCTCCTCAGATCTCTTTCCCTTTGTTCACTTTTGCGGGTCCAAGGGTTTCGGTGCTGCTAGATCTCTCTCAGCGATTCGAATCCCTCTTCGGGTTTAAACGCTCTCTCTCCCTCTCCCTCCCTCCCTCTCTCCCCCGCGTTGTGGACTCACACTTCACGGCTGCATCGCATCCGTAGATCCAAGCTGCCGATTCCATCCCTGACGTCAACATGGCGTCATACAGCCTGGTCCCAAGGTCTGTCAATTTTGGGCTGGTCTGTTGCCTGGCTTGGGCTGGGTGCCAGGCAATTAGGTGGGCTGGAGTGGATGGACAGGATCCCCGCTTGGTTTTTTGGCTGGGTGTTGGGCTATTCCACCTCCGGTGGAACTGCTCTTATTGTATATGTGTGTCTCCTTTTCTCTCGTTGGAAAATACCTTTCGCCTCAATAAAGCATCTTTGGAGAGTTAGCATGTGTTGACTTTTATTATGATCTATATATGTTTCTTTCTTCTCGACGAACTGTTAGTTCATTTTGAGGTTTAGTTTACCCTTCAACTTAGTGTAGATAATATGTTTGTTTAAAAAAAAAAAAAAAAAAAGCTATATATAACCGGATTCGAGACACTACTTTTTTCACACAACTTTTGACACAAGTTTTTGTGGGCCCTTTCTGTAATATATTTCAACGATCCGAATCATCTAACTTTTAAGTCTTCCATCAAAGATCATGTTTACCAAAAATCACCAAAATCTAAAATCATATGATGATTAGATTAAGGGTTTTCGTTCATTTTCTTCATTACAAATGAATGTCTTAATGATTTTGAATTGTCTAATTTTTTGCAAGGACGATCTAAGAATGATGTTCTAAAAAACAGATGGTTCGAATTGTTGAAATACATTACGAAATAAGCTCCACAAAACTTGGGACAAAAGTTGTGTAAAAGAAGTGGTGGCACGGTTCCGCCTCTTATATATATACATATATATTTATATTTCTTAATTCTAATTGGAAAGTGCCGGTAATTCCTATTGTTCAAGGGACTGAAATGCGTGCACATGAGTTATCTTCTATATAAAACGCGAGCAAACCTTAGAACCTTCAGTCTTGTCCTACGTACGTTTTCTCACCAAAAAAGCCTTTGCTTAATGCTCTGAGAGCAATATGGATTCAGGTATGTATGTTTCTCTTCTCTCTCGTCTTCTCCAAACCAGTAGAAAATTGGTTGTACATCAGAGGCGTTTTGTTTTGTTTTGTTTCAGCCTCCTGGTTTAGTTGTTTAATTTCCATGTTTATACATGGTTATGATGAGTGAGTTGTACATCGATCACTAATGCTGCATTCGCTCGATCAATTTGTTTTCTTTAGTTGTTTTGTTTCCATCATCCTTCTTTCTTACTCAATTTTTCCTTAATTTTGCCTTTTCAGATTGGAAAAATTTGCCTAACCACCTTCTAGGTTTAGTTTTAGGGAAACTTGCATCCGATGACTATATGAGATTCAGTCTTGTTTGTACGTCATGGACTAGTGTAACAAAGGATAATCCTCAAAGGCCAGCCCCAATGCTCTTCGTTTCCAGAAGTGGCAAACAGGATACATGGAATGTATACAACGTCGAGAAGGATAAGGTTTATGATTTACAACTAAGGTTACCGAACAAACGATTTTGTGGTCTTCAAAAGGATGGCTTCTAACTATTGATGAAACTTTTGCGGTGACCTTAATGAATCCGTTCGCAATGATTCAAGGATGTGAAGAATATGAAAGTTCAGTCATTCGCCTTCCTTCAATGATGCATCCTCACCCTCAACGTATCAAGTATTGAGCTCGACGAAACGATTGTTATGTTGACAAGGTGACAATTTCAGCAGATCCGGTTTTAAATGCAGATGAATGTGTTGTTGAGGTCATATTCTAGGATGGTTATCGATTGGCTTCTATTAGATTTGGTAAAGATAAAACTTGGACGTATATATCGTGAACATAGGACGTGGCACTTCATTGATAATGTTGTTCATGTTGGAGATAAAGTTTACTGCGTCGATACGTCTGATAGAATTAACCTAGATGGGAAAATTATTGAACAACGTATGGTTGGCAAGAGATATCTCGTGAATCTCAATGGGAAAGAAGTTTTAATGGTGAAAAGGTGCTTCAAGATTGAAAAAAATAAGGGAACAGACGACGATACCCCAGCGTTGTGACAAAAATTTTGAAATTTTTAGATGGAACTTAGAAGAAAGTAGGTGGATCGAGGTGACAAGTTTGGGTGATGTTGCTCTCTTTGTGGGGGGCTAACAATTAGGCATCTGTTTTGACCTCAAAGTTACCAGATGTCAGCCGGATTGCATATACTTCAACTCGGGTTGGCAATATATAGAATGGAATCGCCAAGACTATGATGTGTATAACTTAGAGAAGAGCCATGAGACCAACCAAACGAGCACGACAACAAATTGAAAAGCAAGCACGGCAACAAATCGAGTCATATCTTAGTTGGAGAAATCAAAACTTCAAAATCATCATTCATGGATAAACTTTAGAATCATTTATATATGACTTGTCTTTTTTGTCTAATATATAATTATTGTTAAAGACAAAATATAATTAAATTTAAAATCAAAATTTATTCATAAATTCATATCTAGTAATCAAATTATTACATTACGCAACCTTTGTCACAGCTAAAACCCTCATTCCATCTGCCTACCCCTACAATAATAAAACCATAAGATTGAAATAAAACCATATAATTCTTTTTTCCTTGTGTTCTCTTCCTTCTTTTCTTTTTCCTTGTACCATCCGTAGCTCAATAGTCTTACTCTTATTCTTCTTCTACTATTAATGTAATTTCCAGATGCAAATTTTTATGGTCAAAAGTATTCCTTTAGGATTGTAGCTCTATGATTTGACATCTGCTTTGTATGTATGTCGACAGACAGACGTGAAAATACATTTGGTATTCAACTTGAATCCAATAGAAACAAGTTTTTTGAGTTTACAATGCAAATTCTTAACAACAGAATAACGGCGTCGGCTTTAACGCATCTATGCCTTTGGCCTTAACAGAGACAAAATATCAGCGTGCGAGAAAACAATTTCCCCAAATCAGAAGTAATTGACATACCCTAATTTCAGGAAAACTGAAGCAAAGAAAGCAAATTCAAGTTAAGTTGTGAAGATGTCAATTCACCAATCAAACATGGTACCTGAAACATCTCTCGATTCAGCTCAATTACCAGAGATCCAGACATCAGAGAGTGTTTCAAATAATCTAGCACAACCTGATACAAATCGCCAGAAGAATGATGATGTAACCAAAATTTTCCAGAGGTCGTGGAGATCAGACCAAGAAACGCACCGTCAAGGCCATTCACGTAAACAATCGGTGGCTCTCAATATCATCATAACAATGATGAATCAATGATAATCTGTTTACACCTAGCAATTTATACGAAAAAAGGAAAACCAGAGCTGAAGGAAAGAGAAATTGGAAAAAGCAGAGAAAGAGATGAAACATCCGATAAATCCACATCAATCATAATCTGTTCACAACCAACTATTTATAGCAAACGGTGATGGCTTGAAACTTTCAAAAAATCCACGCAACTATCGAATGTTTAGATCACCGACACAGGTCTCTATGGGTTACTACTCTTAAAACCAAAACCAGTCACCACTCGTGACACTCCATGTGTCGATCCAAGTTTAAAATATTACGAAAAAGTAAAACCAAAATGAAACATGTAAAACCCCCAGATCTGAAATGCAACATAATAGTGTAGGCTTGTGTAATAATCATAGTGAAGATGATTAGATCGTTGGTAGATTCATTTTAGGCAAGTATTAGAAAGACAACCACAAAAATTTACGGGTCTATCTTTGACACCGAATCAAATGTTTATCACATTTATTCATTCCTATCTGACTTGGTACTTTAAATAGAACAGTACAATATTTACCTTTGTCTGGTCTAAATGGCTCAAACATGAAAGAACAAGTATATGATGGTGTTTGTCCATGGTGGCACGGACCCACTCTGTTTGAATCATTTGATTCCACTGAATTTTGGTGGACAAGTTATGCTGCTCCATTCAGGTACGTTTGTTCTTCTCTTCCCTTAATCTTGATGTTTGGATTGTTTGATTCTTTTAATCTTTCATTTTTTTTTTGGTTTGTTTGTAGAATGCCTATCTGCGAAAGAGAGTTTGAAACTAATGCTACAGCAGCTGCTTATATTGGTTACGTGGAATCTGGGTCTGTTCGAGTCGGTGATACACTAATTCTTATGCCTCAGCATGTGCTCTTTTTATCTTTTAGAAGGATTTTGCTACTTCCTCTCTTCTTCTTTTTGCTTAATTGAGATTTAACTATTTGTTTTACACTGTTGATGCGATTTTCATCAATCCTTATTGGAGGGATAGAAGGGTTGAATGAGCAAGGTACAGTCAATATATAATGCTCAACCTAAGTGGCATTGGGAGAGAGAATTACCGACGATTTACGGCAGAGTGGAACATTGAAGAATTGAAGCTTAATGGATGTCCGGAATTGGATAGAGCTCATGTACCTGTACTTGAGGCTATATTGTTTGCTTCTTTCAAAAATGAATCATGTGGATCTCCATTTTTGGGTATGATATTACTTTTACAATTTTTGTTTTAATCATTTGTTTTCTCTTAATTTATGTTTCTGTGATTCTATCTCTCTGTGATTACAATTTTTTATTTTCATATCTTGTGTTCTTATAGTTTTTAATTTATGTTTTATTGTGAATCAGTCTCTTTGTGATTATAATTTTTATTTCAATGTCCTGTTTTCTCATAGTTTTTGAAATATGTTTCTAATTTTTTTCTGTGACTTCAGTTTTTATTTAAATCCTGTATTTTAATAGTTTGTAATTTATTTTTGTGTTAACCTTAGTTTCTACCATCTCTAATGGAGCAGCACAACTTGTCCACCAAAATTCAGTGGAATCGAAATCGAATGATTCAAACAGAGTGGGTTCGTGCCACCATGGACAAACACCATCATTTACTTGTTCTTTCAGGTACCGTTTGGTACGTGAGACGGAACGGGACGAGCCGTTCTGTCCCACGTTTGGTGCGCTTAAAAACTATGGAACGAGTTGTCCCATGGGACGAAATTTGGCTAATTTTTCGTTCCACCTCTCCCCCCTGAAACGACCCGTTCCACATCCGTGGAACACAAATTTATAACATTTTAAGACAAAATTTCTCCTTATTTTTTTCAATATTTACATCATCTGTTCCGTCCTATCCTGTCTGCGTACCAAACGGTACCTCATGTTTGAGCCATTTATACCAGACAAAAGTAAATATAGTATTGTGCCATTTAAAGTACCAAGTTAGATATGAATGAATAAATGTGATAAACATTTGATTCGGTGTCAAAGATAGACCCGTACAATTTTTGTGGTTGTCTTTCTAATACTTGGTTAAAAATGAATCTACCAACGATCTAATCATCTTCACTATGATTATTACACAAGCCTACACTAATTTTTTTTTTTTTTTGTAGGATTACTACTCAACTTGTAAAGAACTCGGGTTTTTCTGTTGCCGAGTTGCCCGGTGATCGTGTTTTACACTTTGTTACTTTGAAAGGGGAAAAGGATGTGGATGAATTATGCTCTGTTTTTTATTCGATTTTATTGATGGAAAATCCTGACATTGTTGATGAATTTTGTAGGGTTAAGGGTAATTTGAGGTTTTCAAAACTTGACCTCTCTAACCATAGGGAGAACAAACATGGAGTTGATGTTGTGAATGACTTAGAATTTGTCTTTCTGGGAAGGCGTTGTGAAGAGTTTCTGGATTCGTTGATTTTTGATGAAACATACACTGAAGCTGTCAATGTTGAGGCTTTTGGGTTTTGAGGTGAGATTTGGTCTATGTAGCTTACACACTGATTTTGAATATGTAAATCATTTGTTTTGTGGATTTCTATTAACAAGTTATGTAACTTTTGGTTATCTTGACATGATGAATTTTGTTCATGTTTATAATACAGGAGGCATGCCATTTTGGAGGTGCTGTTTAGAGAGGAATGAGTGAAGATTTTTGTGACTTCTTTTGTTCTAGGAGTTAAAGTCTATATTTGTTGTTGGAAACATTAGTTGGATTATTTGGAAGTACAATTTGTTTTGAGAAGGTTTAGTGTTATTGACAAATTACGTGAAGTGTGCTCTATTAATAACAAAATGTAAGGGGGAGTTTTCACAAAGCACACTTCACAGAATTTATCAATAACACTAAACCTTCTCAAAACAAATTGTACTTCCAAATAATCCAACTAACGTTTCCAACAACAAATATGGACTTTAACTCCTAGAACAAAAGAAGTCACAAAAATCTTCACTAATTCCTCTAAACACCTCCAACCTCCAAAATGGCATGCGTATTATAAACATGAACAAAATTCATTATGCCAAGATAACCAAAAGTTACATAACTTGTTAATAGAAATCCACAAAACAAATGATTTACACATTCAAAATCAGAATGTGTAAGCTACATAGATCAAATCTCACCTCAAAACCCAAAAGCCTCAGCATTGACAGCTCCAGTGTATGTTTCATAAACAATCAACGAATCCAGAAACTCCTCACAACGCCTTCCCAGAAAGACAAATTCAAAGTCATTCACAATATCAACTCCATGTTTGTTCTCCCTATGGTTAAAGAGGTCGAAGTTTTGAAAACCTCAAATTACCCTTAACCCTACAAAATTCAACAACAATGTAAGGATTTTTCATCTATAAAATCGAATAAAAAACAAATCATAATTCATCCACATTCTTTTCCCCTTTCAAAGTGTAAAACACGATCACCAGGCAACTCGGCAACAGAAAAACCCGAGGTCTTTACAAGTTGAGTAGGAATCCTAGAAAAAAAAAAAATTAGTGTAGGCTTGGGTAATAATCATAGTGAAGATGATTAGATCGTTGGTAGATTCATTTTTAGGCAAGTATTAGAAAGACAACCACAAAAATTGTACGGGTCTATCTTTGACACCGAATCAAATGTTTATCACATTTATTCATTCATATCTAACTTGTTACTTTAAATGGCACAATACTATATTTACCTTTGTCTGGTATAAATGGCTCAAACATGAAAGAACAAGTAGATGATGGTGTTTGTCCATGGTGGCACGAACCCACTCTGTTTGAATCATTCGATTCCACTGAATTTTGGTGGACAAGTTGTGCTGCTCCATTCAGGTACGTTTGTTCTTCTCTTAATCTTGATGTTTGGATTGTTTGATTCTTTTAATCTTTCATTTTTTTTTTTTGTTTGTAGAATGCCTATCTGCGAAAGAAAGTTTGAAACTAATGCTACAGCAGCTGCTTATATTGGTTACGTGGAATCTGGGTCTGTTCGAGTCGGTGATACACTAATTCTTATGACTCAGCAGGTGCTCTTTTTATCTTTTAGAAGAGTTTTGCTATTTCCTCTCTTCTTCTTTTTACTTAATTGAGATTTAACTATTTGTTTTACAGGTCCCAGTTGTTGTTGATGCGATTTTCATCAATCCTTATTGGAGGGATAGAAGGGTTGAACGAGCAAGGTACGGTCAATATATAATGCTCAACCTAAGTGGCATTGAGGTGGAGGCAGTCACGTACCTTGCTCGTTCAACCCTTCTATCCCTCCAATAAGGATTGATGAAAATCACATCAACAGCAACTGGGACTTGTAAAACAAATAGTTAAATTTCAATTAAGCAAAAAGAAGATGAGAGGAAATAGCAAAACCGTTCTGAAAGATAAAAAGAGCACCTGCTGAGGCATAAGAATCAGTGTATCACCGACTCGAACAGACCCAGATTCCACGTAACCACTATAAGCAGCTGATGTAGCATTAGTTTCAAACTCTCTTTCGTAGATAGGCATTCTACAAACAAACCAAAACATAAAAAAAATGAAAGATTAAAAGAATCAAACAATCCAAACATCAAGATTAAGAGAAGAACAAACGTACCTGAATGGAGCAGCACAACTTGTCCACCAAAATTCAGTGGAATCGAATGATTCAAACAGAGTGGGTCCATGCCACCATGGACACCATCATCTACTTGTTCTTTCATGTTTGAGCCATTTATACCAGACAAAGGTAAATATTGTATTGTGCCATTTAAAGTACCAAGTCAGATATGAATGAATAAATGTGATAAACATTTGATTCGGTGTCAAAGATAAACCCGTACAATTTTTGTGGTTGTCTTTCTAATACTTGCCTAAAATGAATCTACCAACGATCTAATCATCTTCACTATGATTATTACACAAGCCTACACTATTATGTTAGATTGGTAACCCGAAAAAAGAAGAAGAAAGAAAACTATAGAACTTGTGACATACCCCTATTTCCATAGGAACGTAAAGAATTGATAATCTCTCTCATCCTCGACACCGTATCATCATACCTGAGGAAAGTAGCACCATAAAGAACCACCAATAACATACGGGCAGGGCACACACGAGAGAACAGAGTACCTTTGTTGTGACCAGTTCACGGAAGGGCGATCCATCTGATTTATAACAACAAAAAGTTTTGACACGTGCAGTTCTTTAGCAAAGGTGAGGTGGTCACGGGTCCACTTTTCTCCATTTTTCTTAAACGTACATTCCCAATTATCCATTGGATCTTTCAGAGCACATACAACCTATAAAAAGAAAGGATATTAAGTAGGCGTAGCGTATCAAACAGATAAAGATCAATGCAGTAATTAATCATCACAAATTTGACTCACCAGTACACCTATATCAACTTTACCAACATCCTCCTCAATATCTTTGATCATATTTAAGCAATCATGGCCCTGACAACAAACACACGCCACTCAAAACAATCCCACAACCACAAGCAAAAGCAAAGCGAAGATACATTTATGATGACGATACATATGATAAAACAAACAACACAAAAATTATGAACAAAGAACAAACAGACAACTAAATAAAAATGCAGTTTTGAAGCTGTAAACCAATCATCCAAATACTGGAAAAGGCAGCACAGCCAAGTTGCTACAGAAATAAAATTCACTCACGGGCACATCCAAGATTGTATATCGACTTTGTTTCCAGATGAGCTCGTCCAACTCCTACTTTACCCTGCATTAGAATTTCAAATAACAATTAATTAGAGCCAAAATAAGCTTCTCTTCTTCCAACACAAGCTAATGTAAGCATCTAGCGGTCACTTTACGAAACCAACAATTTCAACTATTTCAAATCATACATTGCAAACACATTTTAATCAACTATTTCAAATCATACCTTGCGCTGCCAGTCTTTGTTGGTGTCCATACCATAGGCAGTAAACCTAGTAGATATGAAACAGGCATAGACAATGAGAGCGACGAAAAACATAAAAAACAGATGCTGCAAACGGAGTGGTCCATTAATGCATCTGATTACATTTAATGCAGTAAGAATTAAGACAACAAAGAGAAGTGGACAGAGACAGAAGAATACGAGATACCACTAAAGGCATATTGTGATAACCTGTCAAACCTCACAAGAGACATAACACAACTGACTAATAATTTGCACACGTATGGAAAAACATGTAAGAATGGTACTGGTCTTTAGAGGGATGATGAGGGGACAAAAAACAATTTCCATTCTACGTTGCTTGTGTAATAACCTACAATGTACGGCTACAAGTTAAGGCATCCTTCCAGTTTCGATTTTAAATTACACCTGCTAGAGAGTACCCACAATAAAGTACAACAATGCTCATTCCAAACACATTTAAAATATTACATTAGAACTATATGTCAGTTTTCCCATGCATGCTTAGACAGAACAGAGTTTAGCAACAGAGTGTACTTACCAGCTGCCCAGCCGTTTGTTGTCCTTTGCAACTGTTTCTTACTTTTTAACAGTCTCGGCATCGATCTGATTAGTCATGGATACTATGTGTCCTACTATTGTTGACTTCCCACTCCCTGCAACGAAAAACGATATCAAATAAAAATCAGGACTCCACAACAAATGAAAGTAAAATTGTGATATAAAAAACAAGCCTTACAAGTGTGGCCAAAAAAAGCAACATTCAGATGTCGCTTCCCGTCCACTTCCTTCCACTTCTCTGCATAATTAAACCAGTGATGCAATAATGTTTTATCTTTCAACCAATACAGAGACACCCAATAAGAAACAAAACAAATGCAGAACGAAAGAATCTCAAATCACCTTTCTGGTCATCCAAACCAACTAGGACAGAGTGATCATGCTTATGTACGCGCTGAATTACGCCATCATCTGAATTAGGAAAAGTAGAGACGCAAAGAGGCAACCAAAAATCATGTAAGAGTACAAGAATTGTAATATGTAACAAATGGAACACATAATCTGAATTCAACGATGTCCTTTTACAGCAAAAACCTACAGAACCCAACACATATTCACAAAAAACATGATGCATCGAAACAAATGGAAAATAAATCATCAATTCATCTGTAAATTTTCGTGTAAACGGAAGCATTTTCGTTTACAAAAAAATGAGAAAGAAAATACAAGAATTGTAATATGTAACAAAATTATCCATCTGAACTCACAGTCACCCATGGCTGGCCGGAGGTTCTAGCACCGACGCTGGCTAGGTCTTTGAGAGCCCAAATGAGGGATAAAGGCCAATGAACCTTCGCCACCGAAAAAGAAATACTCGGGGGCGTTAGCCTAGAGAAATTGAGAGAGATAGCTAGGGTTTCAAGAACTAGAGAGAGAGATCGAAGAAGAAGAGAGCAGGTTGTAGAGAGAGAAAGATTGCAGATATCTAATATGCTTTACTTTCATACACTAGAAGATACTACTACGATATATATAGAGAATAAAATCCCTAATTAACTAAGGATTACAATCTTATGACAAGTGGCATGATCCTAACCATTCTTTATATTCTTACATGCCCCTGCAAACTCATGGTTGGAGGAACCAAGCATGAGGTTGAAGCAGTGAGACTGGGACCCTTCGTTAGTATGTCTGCAAATTGCTCTTGTGAGGAAACAAACTGAACAAAGAGTTTCTTCATAGCAACCCGTTCACGCACAAAGTGCACATCAATCTCAATATGCTTTGTCCGTTGATGCTGAACATAATTGAATGACAACGTAATAGTAGAAAGATTATCATAGAAAAGCACAGGAGCATTATTAGGAATAACATGCATGAACTGCAACAATTGCTGAATCCATTCAAGCTCAGCAGCTGTGATCGACATAGCTCTATACTCAGCCTCTATGGAAGAATGGGAAACCGTATTTTGTTTCTTGGAGGACCACGAAATAAAGTTGTTACCCAAGAACACAACCATGTCAGTAGTTGAACGTCGATCATTAGGGTCGCTTGCCCAGTCTGCATCACTAAAAGCCTTCAATGATAAATCACCCCGAGTATAAGAAATGTCAACTAATAATGTACCCTTGAGATATCTCAAGATACGTTTAACTGCTGTGACGTGAGTCACCATTGGAGACTGCATAAATTGGCAAACTTGATGAACTGAAAAGGCAATATCGGGGCAAGTGAAAGCTAAGATATTGTAATGCTCCAACTATGCTCCTATATGCAGTTGGATTGTTATAAGGAGTACCATCATCCTTAAGCAGTCTATTGTAGGGAAGGCATGGAATGTCACAAGCCTTACACTCCACCCTCACAACTTTCTCCGATACATCCTGTATATACTTTGACTGTGACAAGAATAAACCTCGATCAGTCCTGGTGATTTGAATCCCCATAAAATAATGAAGCTCTTCCAAATCCTTGATATCAAATTCAGTAGTTAAAGACTGAATTACCTGTTGAATAGCTATAGTAGTAGTCCCAGAGATAATAATATCATCCAGAGCGTAAAAGGATGACAATATCACTTCCAACAGTCTTGACAAACAAAGAAGAGTCATAATTCAAATGGCTTAAAGAAAAACAAATAATAATTATAATAATAATAACCTAATCTGGGGGACTAATAACTGGGGGAATAATAATAATAACAATACTATTTTTACAGATTAGGTACCCTACCATTCAAATGGCTTGAAGCTTGATCTCTTCTTTTGCATTTTATTTAGGGTTTATATCACAAATGGTCCCTGAAATTGACCCCATCAATCATGATGGTCCCTGAAATTGAAAATCGATCAATGTAGTCCCTGAATTTTAACCTCGTGAATCAATGTAGTCCTTCTGTTAGTGTTCCGTCCAAATTAACTTTAAAAAATGTTAGAGAACCAATTTTTCATGGTAAAATGACCAAAAATAACCCCGTTACTTATAATTTTACTTACTACCTCTCTTTTCCTTTTTCCATCTTCACTTTTCTCTCCATTTTTCATGGATTTGGTGCTAAAACTAAAATAAAAACAAAAAAAGTGGAAATTTTAATTTTTTTTAATATCAAGTAAAAAACGAATTCTAACTAGGTTAGCTCCATTCTTTTTTTTTTTTAAAGAAAATCAAGTAAAATTATAAGTAACGGAGTTATTTTTTGTCATTTTACCATGAAAAATTGGTTCTCTAACCTTTTTTAAAGTTAATTTGGACGGAACACTAACAGAAGGACTACATTGATTCGCGGGGTTAAAATTCAGGGACTACATTGATCGATTTTCAATTTCAGGGACCATCTTGATTGATGAGGTCAATTTCAGGGACCATTTGTGATATAAACCCTTTTATTTATTTGTGTTTTCATTTTCATTTCAGAACAAACTAACAAAATTTAAAAGGGTACTGATTTAATTGTGCATGAAAAAATCTCCGTTGAGTTCAAAATTTGGAACGATTCTACATATTTTTTTAAGTCGTAAAAAGATCCAATACTTGTCACACACCAACTATTAATTCACACTAGAATGAGAAAGTAAACAAATAAATCTCACCAATTGAATCTATGCTTTGGTTAGGGGTTTGAGCGCTTGGTTATTCGTTGCAAGTGATGAGACTTGATGAACGTCAGTCGAATCCGATTCCATGGAGGGACTTTGTCGTCTGTAAAATTCGCATATCCGACGGATGTTAAATGTAGATTTGATATATAATCATGAAACAATGATCCACCTCCGGCAAATTCAGTCAACGTCCGTCGAATATGTGAATTCAAAGGGAACATCCTCCACCGGATCGGAGCACGTATCACCAACCATGAAGCATTCTCCATCGGAGGCAAAGGCAACCTCCATCACATCGGAACACAAAACAAAAGAGTTTCAGAAAAGAAAGAGGGAAGGGGGGTGTTATTGGGAGAGAAATAAAAGATGCTTTCTGATAAAACTGTTGAGAGTTGTGTTTATATGGTTTTGAACTACTCTTCATATTACCAATTGGTTTTACGGTGAAATCCAATTTAATCATAAACAGCCGGTCTGCAGTATGGGTGTCATGTTCTAAACCCTAGTAAGTAAATACTCACGACGTGATCGAGACGACTCGTTGGAAAGTCACATTCTAGCTCCCTCCCTAATTTCCATGTATGCATATTACATATTCAATTAAATATTCTCACATAAAAATCCAAAACAAAATAAATTAAAATAAATGCAAATGAATTAAAATAAGAGAAAACATTGATGTGTGGCCAGTGGACGCACACTGATTAAAGCAACCACATTATAAACCCACCAATGTCCCACCCACCCTTCAAAATCAGCACAATGCACGTGGCTTTCTGAAAGTCCGAATTATGCCATGTCATGCTTCAAACTCCCAATACAGTTGGCATAAGATTTGGCGGGATCAGAAATCAAAAAAAGGGCTTGCATTGGATGGCTTGGCATAAGTTAGCAAATGGGAAGGCAATGGGTGGTCCTGGCTTTAAAGAAATTCTTTCCTTCAGGTACAGTTTGGTACGCAGACGGAACGGAACGGGACAGGACGGAACGGATGATGTAAATATTGAAAAAGATAAGGAGAAATTTTGTCTTAAAATGTTATAAATTTGTGTTTCACGGATGTGGAACAGGTCGTTCCACGGGGGAGAGGTGGAACGAAAAATCAACCAAATTTCGTCTCATGGGACAACCCGTTCCACTGTTTTTAGGCGCACTAAACGTGGGACGGAACGTCTCGTCCCACTGCGTTCCATCCCTTCCCACGTACCAAACGGTACCTCAATCTTGCTTTGCTTGCAAAAATTGGTCGGATGCCTATTAATGAACCGGCCTATCTACTTGGACAATTTTTGCGAGCTAAATATTTTCCAAATTCCACTTTCTTGGAGGTGGAAAGGTATATTGCAAGGACGGATGATTTTATGGGTTGGGATCCGATGGAGAGTTAGTGATGGGACGCAAGTACAAGTTAAACTTGATCCATGGTTGCCTATACCTAGAACCTTTAACCCTATTTCGCGTCATGAGAGTATGCCGAAACTAGTGGCAGATTTTATTGATAGTGGAATAGGCCAATGGCGTAGTGATGTTGTGGCGAACTGTTTTAGCAATGAGGAAGCCCGTTGTATTTTGAGCATGCCGCTAGCAAGTTTGGGTGCATAGATAAATTAATATGGCATCATACAAAGGGTGGGGTGTACACGGTGAAGTCTGGGGACTACATTGCCAAGGAACTTAGCCGTAATGGTGAGCTTGGATGGAAATCGAGCGCTGGACAAGGGCAGATTAAGATATGGTCTACGATATGGAAGTTGGATGTCCCAGGTAAACTACGACATTTCATTTAGAGGAGTTGTAAGAATATTTTGGCAGTGTAATTGAATCTACATCATCGAGGAATCTGGCTTCCTACTATTTGTTTGACTTGTGGTGGTGGCGGAGAAAACCGAATCTCATTTTTTTTTTTTTTTGCCCGTTTGCTTGAGTTTTTTGGTTTGGAACACCCATTCAGCTTGATTCTGCAATGGTACAGGGCAAGGATTTTTTTGAATGTTGGAAATGGCTTTTGAATCATTATGCAAATGTGGTAAGCTGTATGTGTGAAGAAAGAATTGTCTCGAATGAATGATTTCATTGATCTGAATAATACAATATATACAGGAGCATTCTCCGAATAAATCTTTAATCTAATAAGGCTTCACAGTAAAAAAGGAATTACAAATTAAATACAAATTTTTTCCTAAACAATCTCAGATAATCCTAGATTTGGTGAATATCTTTTCCAACGCTATGAAATTGGTGGTTTTCGGTTTGTGGAGAATATGGGAGTCTAGGAATTGTTTAGTATTCAAAAGGTAAATTGTGGAGCCCATGGAATCTATAATGCTAATGAGGAAGCAATGGTTTGAGTTTGAAGATTTGAAGCAAAGGGGAGGTCCCATGTGTTGACAGGGTGCAGCGGCAAAGGAGCGCTGCTGGTTTAGTTGACGAAGTGATCGCCATAACGAACGAATGTGAGTTTCAAATCATACAAAAGAATGCATAGGGAAGATCAAAAAGATATATAATATTGATTTCCCGATTTGGTCTTCTGGAACATTTGTTTACATATATCAGAATTAAATTGCCATAATTTTAGAGAAGATCAAAACAAACTTTCAAGCTTAGGCTTGTATATTGTTCTCTATAGATATTCGACTTGTGCAGAATTATACGTGGAATTTTGAAATACTTTGTGTAATTGCTTGTATTTCTCTTTTTAACTCCGGCCACATGGATCGCATGTGCGCCTTCCCCAGTAGGCAGTAGGTATTCAGTATTCGGTTGGTTGGGAAATAAATTTTTTGTGGTTGGGAAATATAAACTATTTAATTTGGCAGATATATTTCCTAATTCTAATAGGGGAGTTATTCCTATTCTTTAAGGGACTAAACTGCCTGCACATTGGTTCTCTCCATATAAACCCTAGAACCCTTCAATCTTCTCCTACGTTTTCTCACCAAAAAATAAATAAAAAAGCAGAACCAAAAGCCTTTTCTGAGAGCTATGGATTCAGGTATGTATGTTTCTCTTCTCTCTCTTCTTCTTCAAACCAGTAGAAAATAGGTTGTACATCAGAGGCGTTTTTGTTTTGTTTAAGCCTCCTGGTTTAGTTGTTTAATTTCCATGTCTATGCATGGTTATGATGACTGAGTTGCACATCGATCACTAATGCTGCATCCTCTCGACTAACTTGTTTTTTTTAGTTGTTTAATTTCCATCATCTTTCTTTTTCAGATTGGAAAAATTTGCCTAACCACCTTCTGGATTTAGTGTTGGAGAAACTTGCATCGGATGACTTTTTGAGATTCAGTCTTGTTTGTACGTCATGGAGTAGTGTAACAAAGGATAATCCTCGACGGCCAGCCCCAATGCTCTTAGTTTCCAGTGGTGGCAAACAGGATACATGGAATGTATACAACGTCGAGAATGATAAGGTTTATGATTTACAATTAAGGTTGCCGAACAAACGATTTTGTGGGTCTTCAAAAGGATGGCTTGTAACCGTCGATGAAACTTTCGCGGTGACCTTAATGAATCCGTTCGCAAGGATTCAAGGATGTGAAGAGAATGAAAATTCAATCGTTCGCCTTCCTTCACTGATGCCTCCTTGTCCTACACGCACCAACTACTGGGCTAGACGATACGACTTTTATGTTCACAAGGCTACTATTTCAGCAGATCCGGTTTTAAATGCAGATGAATGTATTGTTGATCATATTCGGGGATCGTTATCTATTGGCTTCTGTTAGACTTGGTAAAGATACAACCTGGACCTATCGTGAACATAGGACGTGGCGCTTCCTTGATGATGTTGTTCATGTTGGAGATAAAGTTTTTTGCGTCGATACGTCTGATAGACTTAACCTAGATGGGAAAATTATTAAAGAACGTCTTGTTCGCAAGAGATATCTTGTGGATCTCAACGAGAAAGAAGTTTTAATGGTGAAAAGGTGCTTCAAGATGGAAAAAAAGAGGATCAGACAGCGATATCCCAGCTTTGTGACACAAAAATTTGAAATTTTTAGATGGAACTCTGAAGAAAGTAAGTGGATCGAGATGACAAGTTTGGGTGATGTTGCTCTCTTTGTGGGGGCTAACGATTCGGCATCTGTTTTGACCTCAAAGTTACAAGGATGTCAGCCGGATTGCATATACTTCAACTCGGATTGGCAATATAAAGAATGGAATCGCCAAGACTATGGTGTGTTTAACTTAAAGACTCAAAGCACTTCAAAGCCTTACACCCCACATGCATTGACACTATTGAATATGACAATGCAAAAATCAATCTGGTTTCTGCCAACTCTTCGGTCGTGAATTACATCTCTTCTTCTTTTGTTTTTCTTCTTTCTGTAACTTGATGGTCTTACTCTTGTTCTTCTTCTACTATTATTGTAATTTCCAGATTATAGTTGAAGGTTTTCCGTTAGGATTGTAGCTCTATTATTTGACATTTGTTTCGCATAATATCGACAGTTAGTTTGGTATCAAACTTGCATCCAATTTTTTTTACTCAAAAATAATTCTTCTGAATCAAGCCTAAAATTCTTTTTTGGTATGACTGTTTTGAAAAACTAAACTCAAAACCAACTCAAAAGTATAGCTTACTTCATGAAAACTTAAAAAGTTTGTTTTTAGAATTTTTAAAACTAAAGCCCCACTCTTATCTCCTCTTTCTCCAGATCCTTTTACAACCTTTCGATGTAAAACGCAAAAGAATTTCAGCAACTCATGGCTATAAAATTGGAAAAATAATACGTTTGCTAGAACAATTGTATTGATATCAGAGAGAGAAAGCGAGATTTATACAAAAGTCTTCCTATAGACTAACATCTCACTGCTATACAAGAAAGGGAAGAAATAATACAAATCAATTTACATATTACATGTCTATTTGTCAGATATAATCCCTCAATCATCGGGATTTAGATTGCCTTCTAACATTCCCCCTCAAGTTGGAGAGTAAGTGTCGAAAACTCCCAAGTTGCATATCATAACTAAGAAGTTGTTTGCCTCTTCTTTCTCCATGAAATTAAAGAATTTCCAAGGAACACACTGTTATGTTCCCGTTATACCTTAATCACAATTAGTGATATATTAGCAGATTAAGTAAAAAATAGTAGTGAGTGGTTAGTTTTTGCCAGCTGCCAATTAGTTGGAGTGGAGATTTATATATAAGCTCATGCTTGGGATGTAAAAGGGTAGATCAATTTTACAAGAAAGATACTAAATACAAAAATATTTGAGGTATTTGAGAGCACGTAATCTACTAGTCCTTGTCCATGTGCATTTTTGAGGTATTTGAGTACACATAATGCTGCCTCCATGTGTGGTTTACGAGGCTCATGCATAAACATGCTTTGGACATGTACGGCGTGCGCAATATCAAGCCTTGTGGTAGTGAGGTAGATTAGACGACCTACCAATCGCCTATGTTGAGACGGATCCTTTAGTGTTTCTCAAGAGTCGGTGAGCTTGGTTCCTTGCTCTGTTGGAAAAGAGACCGGGCATTAGTCAGGCCAAACGGTAAGACCAAGAACTCATAGCGACCATAAAATGATCAATGAACGGTCGAAACACCCAATTCATTAAGTCCATGAAAGCAGGAGGGGCATTAGTCAGGCCAAACGGTAAGACCAAGAACTCATGGTGACCATAGCGAGTCCGAAAAGCAGTCTTCGCTATGTCCTCATCTCAAATCCTCAGCTGATGGTAGCCAGTTTACCCGCAAATCCAGTTTACTAAAATACTGAGCACCTTGAAGCTGGTCAAACAAATCATCAATCCTCGACAGAGGGTACTGATTTCGTACTGTCACTTTATTAAGCTCACGATAAATCGATGCACAAACGCATAGATCCGTCCTTTTTCTTCACAAAGAGAACGGGAGCAAACCAAGGTGAAACACTAGGTCGAATCAAACCTTTGTCCAACAACTCTTGTAACTGCGCCTTAAGCTCTCGAAGTTCCATAGGTGCCATTCGATAGGGAGCCTTAGAAATTAGAGTTGTCACGGGCATATGATCAATATTGAACTCGATCTCCCTAACTGGGGGCAAACCAGGTAACTCTGCAGGAAACACATCAGGGAATTCCCTAGCCACTAGGATGACGACAATCTCACATTTCCTTGATCAACGGCCATCACGTGAACCAAATAACCCTGGCTCCCGTGTCTCATGAGTCGTCTAGCTTTAGCAGCTGATACCATCACTGGTGGGGGAATAGGTTTACGAACTCCAGCAAACTGAAATTGAGGTCCGTCAGGGGGTCGAAAGATCACCACTTTCTCAAAACAATCAAAATTTGCGCGATAGATGGATAAGTAATCCATACCAATAATGACATCTAAATCTCGCATCGGAAGAATCATCAAATCTACTGGCACAATCAAGAAATCATATCCGAAGCAAGAAACCAAACCGTCGTTCAGTAATGGAAAAATACATACATGGATCATAAAATAATTCAGCGAAACAAATTGAACAGAATGGTATCACAACCTCCCTTCGTTGGGGTTGGCACTTGCACCAGGAAGAAAATCACACGCATAACAATGGGCGGACCTTTGTGAATTGAGACGTAACCATTTACTTACCCACGTACAACAACTCAAAAGGAGTCTTAGCTCTCACGTCCACACCCATTACCCCATAGCAGAGAGGGTCAGCGCCTTTCCCCCCATTAGCAGGGATCAGTTGCTATAACTTTGTTCGCCATTTGACTGATTGCTCTGACACTATTTCTGATGACACCAGGCTGTTCCTGACAGTACTAACTCTAGCCGGCATTTAGACACCCAGGTCTTACATACCCTAAATACCGCTATCACAAAGTTAATGCGGTAGCATAATGGGGTATCGCATCTCCCCTCCTTTTGGGGCATCGTAGATTTCCTACCATGAACTCGAGAAATATAGACAGTGAAGCACGAATTCAAGAATGCAAATTGACAATCAGATTAATGTAATGTGTATAGTTAGTTAGTTACCTAAAAAGAAATAGAGCATGAATAAGTATTCAAACGCATGCAACATCTGTTACGAGAGCCGTTTAATCCAAACATCAAAAGGAAGACAATAAGCGAGTCATTTTTAATATGTCAAATTGATCAAGATGCAAACAAAGTGACATCTAATGCCATAGGTCCCAGCGACGGAATTAACAGCAGGCGTAACAAGTAAGTAGCAAATTAAACTTGATGATGCCAGCAAAATACCCTCTAAACTATGTAAAAAGAAATGACAAAAAATACAGAAGTTGCCTAAAACAATATTGATAAACAATGACTAGCCTCTGACAAGTTACCAATTTGACAAGGGCATGTTTGTTTTCTCCAGCTTCAAAATAAGAAAAGTTTACCTGCAAAATAATATCCAAAACAATTAAGACGCAAAAACTTATTAAGTGGCATATATATAGATAAAAGATGCCGGAAAAGTGATCCTTGGGACTCCTAATCCAGAGGCTTGAATGCAAAAGATAAATAAAAAACTTTCCTCATTTAAGATAGAAGTTCAAAGCAGGGGAGAAAAGGTTTTATCTTGAAACCACAAGGTAGTTTATCTTACTAAAACTATTTATTGGCTTAGACTCGAACCAACTCCCTTAGTATACTACTTGTCTAACCAAGTCATAAAATGTGTACCAGGAGACCGGTAACATGAATGCTACATTTATATACAAAATTTTGCCACAACACATTCCTTCTCCTACATTAACATTTAACATTAAAATTTTGCCTCTTTTTCTTTTGCTTTTTTGAGAGTCAAGAGCAGAGAGTAATAAAATAATAAGAGTTGGGTGCAACGAGGATGACTGGCAACAATATGGTGGCATTTCAACTACTATATGCAAGAGAAAATAACTTTAAAAAACTAAAAAATTACAGTTTTCAAAACAAAGCAAAAAGAATTACACTGAAAAATTATTAAGGAAACATCATCCTACATACATGTGACAATCAATAAGCACAAAGCGATCATAAGTATAACTATATTTTTTCTTAATTATTATTTTTCCATACAAAGAAATCCACTTATCATCTAAGAGAAGTTAGAAGATAGGGGTACCTTTGTAGTCAACGAAAAGAAAAACATTACCTTTACCAGATATCTACTCTGCAAGGGGAATCTTGTTTTCTAGTTTTTATGTTTTAGCACTTGAGATATCTAGTCACAACAACCGACTGTATACTATAAAGTAATTGAACTAAAATGTATTATCTAGCATTTAAACAAATATTTTGTATTCTAACCGTTTCTTTACAGAGAAAACGTCCGAACTTAACTTCAATGATATCTCAAGTGCTAAAACATAAAAACTAGAAAACAAGATTCCCCTTGCAGAGTAGATATTCATAACCTCCCTTCGTTGCGAAGGATACTCTTTAAACAGCTTGTCATCGTATCGCTTTACCAGCCTTTGCTCCCAAGATCGGTCCACACCATCTTCCTCGGATCTTATGAACCTATCACATACAAATGAGTCTGACGAACATAAACGTTAGAAATGTTGATGCAACATGCGATATTAAAGAACAAGGAACAAAAGTTCCGTAGCGGTACCCTTCTCTTAGGGTGTCTTGATCAGTTTTAACCGGCAGCTTGAACTGTGAAGATTCTTCTCCACCATAAAAGCTAACTGCAACATGAAGTATACATCAAGAGTTGCCAAGGCTGAATTATAAAAGAACTAACAGGATTAATGACAAAAGCAAAAGACTACACAATATTGAACAAGAAACAAAGTTGTAAATTTACTACAGTACCAAAAGATAAAACTTGGACCTATGGTGAACATAGGACGCGGCACTTCATTGATGATTTTGTTCATGTTGGAGATAAAGTTTTTTGCGTCAGTATGTCTAATAGATTTAACCTAGATGGGAAAATTATTGAACAACGTATAGTTCGCAAGAGATATCTCGTGGATCTCAACGGGAAAGAAGTTTTAATGGTGAAAAGGTGCTTCAAGATGGAAAAAAAAAAGGATCAGACGGCGATACCCCAGCTTTGTGACACAAAAATTTGAAATTTTTAGATGAAACTCTGAAGAAAGTAAGTGGACCGAGATGAAAAGTTTGGGTGATGTTGCTCTCTTTGTGGGGGCTAACGATTCGACGTCTGTTTTGACCTCAAAGTTACCAGGATGTCAGCCGGATTGCATATACTTCAACTCGGATTGGCAATATATAAAATGGAATCGCCAAGACTATGGTGTGTATAACTTAAAGACTCAAAGCATTTCAAAGGCTTACACCCCACATGCATTGACACTATTGAATATGACCAAGCAAAAATCAATCTGGTTTCTGCCAACTCTTCGGTCATGAATTAATGCTCCTTCCATCTCTTCTTCTTTTATTTTTCTTCTATCTGTAACTTGATGGTCTTACTCTTGTTCTTCTTCTACTATTATTGTAATTTCCAGATGCAAATTTTATTGTTGAAGGTTTTCCTTTAGGATTCTAGCTCTATTATTTAACATTTGTTTCGCATAATATCGAATATAAAATACTTATACCATAAAAGAACGTTCACAAATTAGCGCAAATAATCTGAAATAAAATCCCCATTGGCTTTTCTGACAAATTATGTTTACTTGAAAGAAAGAATGATTTTCCTCTAACATTAGCTTATAGAACAAATTATATTTTCTTGAAGGAAAGAAATACAATGGGCTTCCCCCCCCCCCCCCCCCCCCCTCTCTCTCGGAGGACCCTCGCAAAGCAGAAAATCTTGTTGGCTTGGGATTGCTCTTTTATTAGCTTAACAAATATATACAAGCCATAATACATTCGGTTCGGTTCGGTGAGGATTAGAACACAATTTGGTCGTTACTGCATTCAAATTACAAACAATATCAAGCATTGCTGTTGTATTGTCCCCGTGCATCTTCTACTTGTAGTTTTGCACCTTCAACTTCTTGTTGGATTCGAAAATGGGTTATCCTAGCTTATCTTGGGGCACACATTACTTCATTACGTCTCATACCACGAAGACGAGTGAAATCAGACATTTTCTTGACCAAGTGAGAGATTTGCTTGTTGGATCATCGTTAGACTCCTATTTCCCTAGTGACACATCTTGAGGAAATTGGAGTCAAATTTCAATGTCCATCCTATGTGAAAGCTAAGTTGGACGTAAACTTCAACCCCATTAATGGTGTGATGGAAATTCCACATATGATAATTCAAGTCAACACAGAATCCGTCTTCAGAAACCTCATAGCCTCTATGAACAGTGTTCAGTGAGGCACCATGAATGTTGCATTTTGTCTTATGTCATGCTGTTCAACCACCTTATCAAGTCTACCAAAGACACCGAGTTGACAAAGGAGGACACTGTTTCTTTGTTCAATAGGCTTTGCAATGACACTGACCGCATCTCCTTCTCTTGTACTGAACTCCAGATATGACGGCCTCAACCGGCAAGCATCAAGGAAACATTCCCTCGAGATACTCTTCAAAATTATCTGTATCATCGTCTTCGTCATCAACTCTATGTTCACTAGCGGAGATTAAAGCCTCTCCCTGCCAAAAAATAAAAAATAAAAAATTCGAACCGGTGTAAAATGAAAATTATGAGTGTGAAACGACATAAAAAGAAGAATGATGTCTCATCCTTATAGCCATGTTGAACGATCCCATTAAAAGAATGCGATTCTCCTTGACCAGAAACATGCAGAACCAAGGGACATGATAGGCACATATTCTCTCTAAAAACCCGTAATCTAAAGAAACATGTTCATACATTTGCAATCTTGATATAAACATTGTTATCTCCGCATTTAAAATTGTTAGTTTTTGAAAACCATGAAATGATATAAATGATCTTCAAGGTTATCATTTAAGAGAACCGTTTAATCCAAACATCAAAAAGAAGACAATGAGAGTCATTTTTAATATGTCAAATTGATCAAGATGCAAACAAAGTGACATCTAATGACTCCCAGAGACGGAATTAACAGCAGGCATAACAAAAATTAATTAGCAAATTATACTTGATGATGCCAGCAAAATACCTTTTAAACTTATGTAAAAAGAAATGACAAAAAATACAGAAAGAACCTAAAAAAGTAATGATAAACACGAACTAACCTCTGACAAGTTACCAATTTGACAAGGGCTTGTTTGTTTTCTCCAGCTTCATCACCTGCAAAATATATAATACCTAAAACAATTAAGACGCAAAAACTTAATATATGGCATAAATATAGATAAAAGACGCAGGGCAAGCGATCTTTGGGACTCCTAATCCAGAGGATTGAATACAAAAGATGAATAAAAATTTCCTCATTTAAGATAGAAGTTCAGAACAGGGGAAAAAGTTTTATTCTAGACACCACAACGTAGTTCATCTTATCAAAACCATTTATTGACTTAGACTTCAACCAACTTCTTAGTATAAGACTTCAACCAACTCCTTGGTATACTTCTTGTCTAACCAAGTCATAAAACGTGTAACAGAAGACCAGTAACATATGCAAGCAAAAATGCACGGTGCTGTTTGATACTGGATATTCTATCTATGCATCGGAAATTTGAACATCCCCAACCAAAGAAAATTTACAGGAGTCCACCATAAGAAGCAACCAATTCACCTGCTACACTTGAATCTAACCCTGAAACCAGACTACAACTATTTGAAATAAATGTGTAGCTGTTTCAATTCAAATAGACGCTACTCTACTCTTTTGTTGACACCCCTCTATATATATAAACCAACAAATGAGCACAATGCCTAAAATAGTTCAGATTCTAATGAAAATAATCATAAGCAAACTGTTAACTGGAAGAAGAAGCAGACTTGAAAATTATAATCACATGGAATGCTACATTTATATACAAACTTTTGCCACAACACACTCCTCCTACATTAACATTAAATGGACAATTAATTGAGGATAGTGCTATCACACACCCATTTTTACTTCCCACACATCCTTGTTAATTTTTGGCCATTGATCTTCTTCAATTCATTCGATCTGACGGCCGAAAATGGAGAGGGGTGTGTGGATAGCAGTACCCTTAAACGATTGCCTTTTAAAATGATTCAGTTAATTTCACACAGTTAGCCATGACTGACCAATGCAGAAACTTGCCTCATAGCTTGCTAAACCATCTTTTACATCACAATGTTCGTTACCACATATGGTCTGCCCAGTCAGAAAACATTATCAAGTCAATCTTCCACTTTGAATAAATTGATACATAATATAACGTTGCAAAATAAGAATTTAGTCTAACAGAGTCGAACTAGAAGTTTTAAGTTTGCATGTGGAATGTTTTCTCTTGGAAGTGGATGAGCCTCTTTTTCTTTTGCTTTCATGAGAGTCAAGAATAATAAACTAATAAGAGCATCTCGGCCATTATTGAGGCCAATTGGCAATCGTTATTCTATGAAGAAACAATATGGTGCCAGGTCAACTACTAAATGCAAGAGAAATAATTTTGAAAAACTCAAAAATCACCGTTTTCAAAACAAAGGAAAAAGAATTACGTAATTTAAATTGAAAATTTTTAAGGAAACAACCTCCTATATACATGTGACAATCTACTTATACTAGAAACTGGAAGATTCACACACTACTAAATCTTGTCTTCCGATAAACACCAAGTGATCTTAATTATATTCAAATTATATTTGTTCTTAATTATTAGTTTTCTATACAAAAGAAATCCACTTAACATCTAAGAGAAGTCAGATGATAGAGGTACCATTGTAGTCAATGAAGAGAATAACATTACCTTTACCAGATGTGACTTCCTTTTCTGTCCTCCACCTTAGACCAATCTAGAGGAAAAATTTTAGGAAATCAGAAAGCATTACTTTTAACATAACGTCACTTGTCATTTACATCAGAGGAAAAAAAAAATCATGGATAAACAATGACTCAAAGGCTATCTCTTTAAGGACCTCATTAGAGTCACAATAAACGACTGTATACTATCAAGTAATCGAAACTAAAATGTATTATCTAGCATTTAAACGGATCTGTTGTATTTTAACCATTTCTTTAGAGTTAAAACATCATAACCTAACTTCAATTTCCTTATTATTCAAGTAAAATTGATAACCTCTGACAATTTCATTTGGACATGCAAAATCTAGCAAGACTAGCATATTATATTTTGCATTTTCTAAAACTGAATTGGAAATATTGACCTCAGAAAAAACAAATAAACCGTGAGGTCAGAAAGGTGAAAAACCTCTGATAAGGGCTAAAACATAAAAACTAGAAAACAAGATTCTCTTTGCAGAGTAGATATTGATAAAAAGATAGGCAATAGAATTTAAGAAGTTCCTATACTCGAACTACAACAAAAACAAAAACATGATCTTCAGAATTTTGTGTATCGTTTAACTACTCACCTTACCACTCTTGTAATGTGACATGTCATGCAGTATCTTGAACAAGGTTAAGGAGATAATCAATGAAGCAATCTATTTCATTTTCAGCCCATCTACTTTCCAGATATAATGTGGAAGCAACAAACTATTTTTTATACCAACCTGCCCGTTCCCAAAAGTATACATGACAACAAGAAGGACGAAAAAGCACAAGAATTCAGTTCCCACCCATATTCCTCCTCTCAAATTGAAGATATACTTCACCAATATCTATCACGTATACCCGAAGAAACAAAGAATCTATAGGCTAAACAAGCTGATAATAATAAATTTCAATTTTCAACCCAATTGCAGAAAAATAGCAACAGTTTGCAAAGGATACTCTTTAAACAGCTTTTCATAGTATCGCTTTACCAGTCTTCGCTCCCAAGATTGGTCCATATCAGCTTCCTCGGATCTTATGAACCTATCACATACAAATTATTCAGACAAACATTAACGTTAAAAATGTCGATGCAATCTACCACATTAAAGAACAAGGAATACAACCTACATACCGGTAACCTTCTCTTAGGGTGTCATGATCAGTTTTAACCGGCAGCTTGACATGTGAAGATGCTTCTCTACCATAAAAGCTAACTGCAACATAAAGTATTCATCAAGAGTTGCCAAAGCTGAATCATATAGAAACAACTAACAGGAATGACAAAAGCAAAAGGACTACACAGTATTGAACAAGAAAACAAAGCTGTACATATACTACAGTACCAAAAGACAAGAAAGAGCTGACAATAAAATCATTTTTATGAAACAACACCAAGAGAGAAAAAAACAGTTCACATTGATAAATAGGAAAGCTTAAAAGGTAAAAACTTATACGTACACTACACATGGACAAAAAGATTACACAATAAAACCTTGACACTCAAATGGCGTTAATAGTGAAGCGTTCAACATGGCTATAAAGCATATAATAACTCCAAAGTCTACCACTGAGCATATGACTAGTACTATAGCTACCTTCCCCAACGATCCAGTAGCTTACTCAGCTCACATGTTTTCATAAAAAGTGGGAAAATGTGGGTCTCATGGCGAATCCCAAATAATAAAAGCAGTGACACTACTCTACGAGTCGATAGGATGCGACACCAACCATCAACGGAGGAGCTCCCCCGCCAACATTAACATAAATTCTTAGTATGTGCGTGTGTATTTGTATGGACAACTGTAGCCTCCCTTCCTTCTAATTGGAGGAGACTGTTCATCATCCATTTGCTTTAGGACATTAGGATTCAACAAATAAAGAGCTCACTATTTGCGATGCTTCCTTTCTGTCCCTTCTTAACACTAGTTAGCTCTAATTCACTTGCAAATAAAAAAGTTCTGAACTTTGCCATTTCTTCATAGTAGAAACCCAAATTATAATTTGATCATATATATAAATATATGAATTGTATAATCGCACCGTAATCTTTGACGAACTTTTTGTGGCGGTCGTAAGCGTTGAGGCCGAGAATATGAGCCTGGTACTGCCTGAAAATTTCCCAAAAAAACAAGAGATTAAATTAAAAATTGAAAGAAAAATTGGACAGACAAAGTCGGAAAAGAGGGAGAAGGCTACTGTTTTCTCTCTTCTCTGTCGAAGATTGCAGATTTTAAAGACCCAAACGACGCCATCGATTTCAAAATGGAAGTTTACGAGCATCTTTCTTGTTGGGGAGGGGAGGGAGGCGGAGACGTAGTGTGCCTTTTTTTTTTTTTCTTGTTTGAAAAGTGTGCTGCTTTTTCTCCTGTTTGAAAATAGAAAATGTTTTGGGACTTAACACTAGGTTTAGATAAGATAAATAAACTTGAAATTTGGATAAAAATTAGAATTTATAAACTGATAAACATTAATTCTCTTGTTTGGATTCATAAATATAGATATTTAGAATTTCCTCGTGGAAAAAAAAACTTGGAATTTGGGACCTCCAATTCCCAAGTTTAAATTCGATGTAAATAGGTGTTATTTCCCAATTTCCATAATTGAGAGTTTAAAAATAATAAATTTTGTATCCAATTCCATTGTTATTTTAGGTTAACCAAACAAAAAATTCACAAATTCTAGAAAATAAAATCCTTTCATTTCAATTTCCATCATTTTAAAACTCTTTAGTAATTTTATATTTCTTCATCCAAACATAAAATAAAGGTCATTTCCAATGCATCAGGTTATAGGGCTATAGGCTCTTTTATAGCCCGAAATGAAGAAAAAATCATCTCCAATAGAGGTCCAGATCAAAGGAAAAAAGAGACTCACTTGGCCAAATTCTAGCCCATGGTCATTGGGCTGGGCAATTTAAGCCAGCCATCCAGCCCGAAATGCTGGGCCTGCTGTCATCAACACATATGCTCGCTAACGTCAGTAAGACGTTGGATTTAAATATTTTTTTTTGTTTTATTAAGACGAAATTAAAAAAAAAAAAAAATTTCTAATTTTTTTTTCATATAAGTATATAAGTCATTTCTACACCATTTCTCACATCATTTTCACCATTCCATACTATTTTATCTCATGTTATTTCTATTCTTCACATTCTTTAAACTCCTTTCTGAAAAATTAATTATTTTTTTTCTAATTTTTTTAAGCAAAACAAACATATCATTCTGAAAAATTATTAAGAGTACATAAAGATAAGAAATATGGAGAGTTACTCATTTATAAATATGGTAGTTTAATTCAATTAACCAATAAAGTTAAAGGACAACCTTAAAAATAATAGATCCCTTCGGTTGGAGATGGTATATAAATATGGTCTGGCAGTGTTCATTCAAAAATAATTTCTTGCATGACTATAATCTAGACGGGAGCTAAACATAGCCCTTTAGGTTGCAGATGGCCTAAATTTAAAAATGTGGTGATGAAACACGATCCTGATTTCTATACCGACAATTTTGATCAAGGAATGAATACTTTCGGCCTAAGGTTTTGCTAACCTGAAGACAAGGTTATGCCTTTTATTGTAATGCTCAATAACCTGAAGACAAGGTTATGCCTTTTATTGTAATGCTCAATAATAGTTCGGCTTTCAATGTGCCAAACACTAATTACCCTGGTAACACATCACTTTGCCAAGAAAGCTAGTGAAATGACCTTATCCAGCTAGAGAATCAAGGACTCCTCGTCGGCAAAGACTTAGATAGATAACCAACTGGAATAGAAGTAGTGTTGTTTAACCAAATTGAATGTACTTTTAGACAGAACGATTCTACGACTCAAATGATGTTTAACCAAACTGAATATGACGTTGGTTTCTCAACCAAGTGACGTTTAACCGATTTGAATACGTGTTGAAGAGAGCTAGTGAAGCAGTTCGTATTTTTCTTAGGAATGTGAGAGAGTTTCGTGCATAGCATTTATTTGTGTTGAGTTGAAGATTCTTTATACATTGTAAAACCATTTGTTTATAAGGATAAATTTCATGATGACCAAGTGTCCCAAGTGGTAGAATCCTATTAGGACTGTGGCTTATCGACACGTACATGGATATCTCGGCACTTATCTCATCAGACTCCTCTCCTGCCGAGACTCTATCTTTATCTAGTATTTGCCTCTTAGACTTGTACTATGATTATGAACCTAGTCCCTTTAGGCGCTTAATTAATTCCTTATCTGATCAGCCACATGTTTTAATTTTTGGAATAATTCGAATCTTACCATAACCCATTTTGATCCTTCAACAGTCTTAATTCATCCGCGACTCGAGCGAGCCACACCTGATCTTTTAGAGCATCTCCAAAGGAGATGTCAAAATCTTAGGTGGAATGTCATTGTGCATATTTGACATCAAAAGTCTCTCCAACCGAAGTGTTATTTGTTGACTGGATTTGAAGGCTTTGTGATTTTGAGTCAAATTTGACATCAATGTCAAATTTGTTTTTACTTCATTTTAATAGTGAGTCCTTTATTCCACTAACATTTCAACCAATAAGAATTTTGTTTGAACAATTTTTTTTAATAATTACAACCATTTAAAGCTCTATTTAAATAATAAAATAACATTTGACAATTCGGTTGAAGACATACAAAATTTGACACAAGACTTCAAATTGCCACATCAGCCATCAATTGTAATTTGACTGTTATAATTTGACATTTCCTTTAAAAATGCTCTTAGCAATCCAATTTTAGACTAGATAAAAATCGCTGACATCCAATTTTGAGGCTGAGAATTTCACATGAACTAAATATTCATGATTGGGCTGAGGCTTTCAACCCTCATTTCTTGGTTTATTTCTTCTCGGCTCAAATCCTCAATTTCAGACCGAAACACAAACACTTTATACAATCGAAAACCACTAAGAGCCTGTCCAACCATGCCCTCAGTTTATATCAAAGTTTTAGCTAAAAATATTAACTTTTAGGAGTTATCTAAAAAAGTTGTACTTCAACCATCCTCCCTACTTTAAAGAGTCATGATGACTATGAATCAATAATTAGTCAATAAAAAGTATTTATTTAAAATAATGTTGATTAAAAATGTCTATATCGAAAAGCAGTGATCTTAGCCGTCCAATTTTCACTGGAGAGAACTACTGGAAGATTAAGAGTTTCTTGTACTTTCCGATGTTCAGTATATTTCACCATGACAAGGTTGGAAGCAAAGGTTGCAATGCCCTGTTGAATTTGAGCTTGTAAACACAGAAAATTGGACCGTTATCGCAACCGGAAATGCGACCAACGGATTTCTACATCTGGAACGCGAGCAACCGGGAGGTCGAACATCCCCTTTCCAATTTCGACATTCCTCTGGCAGTGACTTGAAGAGAGAATCTTGAAACTGAAAACATCCGCGTGCAGTCCCACGGTCACTGATGCATACTTTCAGAAGACTAGAAAGGTGAGAGTTGAAACACACCTTATCCAACAGTGATGTACTTCTGAAGTGCCATACGATGGAAATAGTTGCAAACAATTCAAGCATCTGGAAAGAAGTAAGGTTCAACTGTCTCAGTCCAAAACAACAATAATTTTTGAGTCACCTCAAGTAAATTTCCTTTCGGTGTCCATACAAATTTAATGATCGGAATGAAAATTAGCACTAGACTCGTCTGCGAATTGTATGGTAACAGAAGTAATTCTAAATACTGTTACAAGTTATGACTAAAAAATAAGAACATTGTAATCAAATGCCTCAAATTTTCAAGCAGTTTAATAGCGAAATTCAACTAACGAAAGGGAGGCGAAATCTTCTGTGAGTTCAAGAACAAATAATAGCAGATTGTCAATACATATCTAAAAGCAAGTAAGTGCGTGCGCGTGTGTGTGTGTATATATAAAGTGTGTGTGCGCGTGTGTGTGTATATATAAAGTGTGTGTGCGCGTGTATACATACATACATACATATATATATATATATATATTCTGGTTGTATTATGAGAAGGAGAAGAAAACTATCTATCAACATATTCAAATTCACGACTGCAATTAAACAATAATGAAAAATCGAACAAGAAGTAGCTGAGAAACAATTGGAAAATTACCATAAGACATCATATATCTTCCCATTCAATCTCTATGTTGGGGATGTGAGCAATCTTGGTCCAATCTTCCCCTGTCTGTCTCAGGCACCGTAGTATTAACAAAGGGCAACTCCTGATGCTTAGATGAGAAAGAGAGGCGGGTAGCCCTTCAACCGGCAAGCACTGGAGCTCAGGACATCGCCATATTGTCAATCTTTCAAGACAGATGAGTTGTCCTAATCCCTTTCCGTCCATGATCTTAAGATTCAACATATCTATGATGGAGAGAGTAGTCAAAGACGGGGGCAGCAGCCCCTCCTCTGGAAATGCACCTACTTCTTCACATTCTTCGAAGCTCATTGCCAAGTCTACAAGAGAGGTGAGTCTTCCTAGACCCCACTGCATACGATTTGCAATGAGTTTTTTGCACGAACGGATATAAAGTGAACTTAATTCTGAAGGCAATCCCCCTTCTCGAAATGATTCCAGTTCTGGACAATCTACTATCCACAAGTTACGAAGAGAAGGGAGAAGAGTGTGCATCTGTTCTGGCAGCGACCTCAGCTTTTTGCATCCCCAGATACTGATATTGGTCAAGTGTGGTGCATGCAGCCCTCCATTGGAAAAATATACAAAATTTGGACAAAAATATATATCCAGTTTACTGATGGATAAGAGTTTTGATTCTTGTGAAATAGTAAGGAATTCTATGTTGGCTGAGCGCATTTCGAGTGTTTCCAGCTTTGGAAAGTAGTCCAGTGGTAATATCCGGGTTAGCTTTGGACATTCCAACAGACGAAGCTGGCAAAGTTTAGGGAAAGCTTCTCTACCTTCTTCGTTATATGACCACTCTTGCCACTCCTGCATATTGCAGAATTCCAAACTTTGTAGAGAACTAAATGGCTTCGTTCCACTTGTATCATCACCATAAAACTCGGGGCCTACCGACACCACTCCATTTAACCCTTCAATAAAAAGTTCCTTGAGGGAGGGTAGTGGTGGCAACATGAAACAGTATCGACAATTCACTAGTCTAAGATAAACTAGATCTGCTAACCAACTTGGAAAACTTGTACCTCCATAAGAGTCGATAGTTAGCTTTTTAACATTTGTGTGAGGTTGGAGGTTGCCAAGCATTTCTCTATCCTTCTGTGAATTGTTACTATCAGCTCCCCAATTTAGAACTAGTTCATTCAGTTGCTTCTTGTCCTTGATATTGGCATTCATGACATCCCCAACATGCGCAACATTATGAAGCCCTGAAATACAAAGTTTTCCACGCAAATTCGGAAGCTCTTTTAACTCTACAATGTTATGTCCAGTATCTTTGTCTAAGAAAAAATCACTTAATGTTTGCAGATCTTTCAATTTATCCATCTGCGGTGGCATCTTTCTTAACTTTGTATCTCTGATATCAAGATGGCGCAATTTGATTAGTTTTCTCAAGTTGCTTGGCAACTGAACAAGAGCTTGACAATGTGACAGCAACAACGTCTGTAAGTTATACAAAGAACACAATGTATCAGGTAACATTTCGATTAAGGTATTTGACAAGTTCAAGTACCTGAGATGTTTTAAGTTGCCAACTGAATTAGGCAACCCTGTGACATCATATCCTGATAAACTGAGCGCTCTCAAACATTGTAGGGTTGGCAATAAATCATATAGTACCTTGCCCATCACTGAAAAAGAATCATACGATAATGATAATGGTAGGAAGGTACGCAAATGTTTGGCGTCAAATTTTTCAAAACCAGGATCATGTGTTTTCATATATGAAATGTGACGGGCCTTGCTCACAATGTTCACCGAGACATTCTTCTCCAGCCTAACACAAAAGTCTCCGGATACAAACTTTGCTAAATCATTGATTAGGTCATGCATGGTGAAAAACGACTCCCCATCTTCAGTTGATAGATGTTGAAAAAATGACCTTGAGATTAGATCATCGAAGTATTCCTCTCCAACTTTTTCCGCCCTTTCATTCACTTCAGGTTGTAAGAGATCTTCTGCCATCCACAAAAGTACCAATTCTGATTTCTTGAATTCATAATCTTTGGGAAATATCGAAGAATATGCAAAACAACGTTTGAGATGTGGAGAAAGATAATGGTAGCTCAACCATAGAGCTGGCAGAATGTTACTCTCTTTATTTGACTTATCCCATATGTCACTCTTCAATATCTTTTCCCAGTCCTCCACATTTAACTTAGATCGTAAAAGGCCTGCAAGTGATTTCGCAGCTAAAGGAAGACCTTTACACTTTCTGACGATTTGTCTTCCAATTACTTCAAGAATTGGGTGTCCACTCACTCCTCCATTTTTGAACACATGTTTTACGAATAACAACCAACAATCATCCTCGGATAATGGCATTAGACAGTAAGTTGGAAGAGTACCCATTACAGATGCAACACCTCCATTGCGTGTAGTCACAATGATTTTACTTCCATATTCACCAGACTCAAAAGGGCACCTTAACAGATCCCAGTGAATATAATTTTCGTTCCAAACATCGTCAAGGACAAGAAGGAACTTCTTTCCTTTCAAAGCTTCCTTGAGTTCAACTTGAAGCTGATTTAGGTCATTCATATCACAAGTTCTTGAAGTGACCGACCTATAAATTTTCTGTGTTATACTAACCACATCAAAGTCTTCCGAGACACACACCCATGCTTGAATATCAAAATGCTGTTTCGCTCTATCGTCGTTGTATATGAGCTGAGCAAGGGTGGTCTTGCCGATCCCACCCATGCCAACAACGGGAATAACATTTGTTTTATTGTCATTCACATCATCCGTCAATAATAATTTAACGATAGCTTCCTTGTCCTCATTCCGTCCATGCACACCAGACTCTTCTACCAAAGAAGTTGAAGGTAGTGTGTGTGATGTTTTGTTGCTGGAATGTGCTTTCAAATTAAGGACATCTTTTTGTTGTGAGATGATGCTTAGTCTATCAACAACTTCATGTATATTAGGGAGTACCAATTTGTCAAAAGCACGATGCGAGGAAGAGATGCGTTCTGGTACCTGACTTGTGCTACTGCCGGCAGCTTCAACTTCCAGCTTGCGGCTTAACGCTTCTGTTTTGATCTCGTCCAAGAGGTCATCTGCATCATAGACTGACTCTTTAAGCTTCTCAAGCCACTGCTTCACAGCTGAATTACTTATCTGCTTCTCCTCAGCATCATCAAGAACAACATTAACGGACAATAACATGATCTCTAACTTGTTCAGTAATCCCTGCGTCAGTTTCTTTCCTCTGATGAACTCCCTGACCTCCGGAGAAGCCATCTTTTCGAATACCGCCTGAAGGAAAGCGGACATAACAGCTCCACCTACCACCTCCAAAGCCATGATTTCTTCCTTGCAAATGGAATTGAGAGTTCAGAGATGGTATTGCTATAGTTCGATTAAGTGTTCGTAATATAGGAACTTGCAACATATATAAATACTCGAGAATTAGGGATTATACCTAGAGGAAAAACCTTGAGTCAAACAACCGTCTTGTTCTTACAACCGTCTCGAGGAGGAACTACGAACACACGCAAAATAGGGCTTTCGTGTACAATTTTGGGAAAAAATACAAGAAAATTTCTTGTTCTTAAACCTTGAGTTGAACATTCGTCTTGTTCTTAATACTAAGATTAAGATTTGGAGATAATTCTAGGAGACTTTTTTTTTCTGTGCGAGTGATTTAGTCAATGGCGTGGAACACTGTTTAAGGTGGCTGAGCTTCATATAGGACAAACAAAATCTGACAACCAAAAGAAGACAAACACCAACTACCCTACTGTTATAAATATGCATAAGGGAGAGAGATAATTTTTGCTAGAGTTAGTGCAATGTATTACAAAAGGATGTAAATAAAGAGAGAAATGTTGAAAATGCTGTGGGTTAATGAATGCCCACAGTGTTGTTGACAAATTTTGGTAAAAACTTTCAATGCCCATGTAAAGTAAACTAGACTTTGGGGATGCAGAAGATCACATTTTTCAACAAGGATGTATAACTTTCAATGTAAAGTTAATGCATGAGTATTGTAGTTGCTCTATAAATAGAGCACTCCATATGATTGTAATTCATTCGCAGATATAGAAAGAATACAAGAAGAAACAGATAGAAAAAGCAATACATTCGTATCTATTCCTCTATCTTAAATTGTCATTACCTTGTGTTCTAGTTTCAGTGTAATATTTTACACCTGCTCCGCACACCTCACTAGTAAAGGTTATCTCCCTAACTTTTACATATTTATAACACGTTATCAGCACGAGTCTCTAAAATATAACTATTTCTCTTTCCTCCTCACTAAAAGAAATAATTCTCTCATTCTTCTTCGCCGAACGAAAGAAAGAAAAAAAATGTTTCCTCTGAGGATTTTACTGTTCATCTTCTTCCCCTGCCTCAACTGCGCGATATACCCTCGCGACGAACTATTTGCTCCATGCCTGCTCATAGTTCTCAACCTGACGGTTACATACATCTTTAATTTCTTGTTTGGTTTAGATATTGATTACTAACCCATTATTTATTTTGCTGCAATCCAAGATGGTGCGGTACAATCGCCCATCTTGAACTGCATATTTCATCTTATTGCGATCCAAGATGGTGCGGTATCATCGCCTATCTTGAACTGCAGATTTAATTTTACTGCAAATTTTAGGTGGAGCGGTATAATCGCCCATCCTACCCTGCATATTTAAATTTGCTTGCTGTTTAATTTTACTGCAATTTTAGGTGGAGCGGTATAATAGCCCATCCTGCTCTGCGTATTTAAATTTTCTGCTACTTGAGTGGTGCAGAATAATCGCACATTCTATGTCATATTATTTCAATGAGAATGGTGCGGTACAATCGCCCTCCTCATTCATCTTGAAAATCTCGAGCCAGAAGTTTCGAGTGCTTATCATTTTGGCCTGAAGATCAAATTGAAAAATTTGTAAGAACCAGAAGTTCTAACACTATATTCCTCCAGGAATACATATTATTGCAAGTTCTTACACATCTCATTTTCTTTCAGAAAAGAAAATGGCGAACTTGGCAAAGCTTGAGTATGCTGCCCTGGACATTACCGGGAAGAATTACCTGACCTGGGTACTGGATACCAAGATCCATCTGGAAGCAGGGAATCTTGGAGATACCATCAGGGAAGAGAACAACTCATCCTCTCAAGATCGGGCAAAGGCGATGATCTTTATTCGCCGCCATCTTGATGAGGGACTAAAGAGCGAGTACTTAACAGTTGAAGATCTGTTAGCTCTCTGGAATGCCTTGAGAAACAGATACAATCACCAGACAACAGTGATTCTTCCTAGAGCTCGCTATGAATGGACTCACCTGAGGATCCAGGATTTCAAATCCGTGGATGAGTACAATTCTGCGTTGTTCAGAATTACCTCTCAGATGAAGCTCTGTGGGGATACTATCACTGAGGAAAATTTGCTGGAAAAGACTTTCAGCACATTTCATGCCTCTAACGTGCTCCTGCAGCAGCAGTATAGAGCGCGAGGCTTAACTGAGTATAATCAGCTGATATCTGTGCTCTTGGTAGCTGAACAGAACAATGAGCTCCTGATGAGAAACCATCATTCCCGACCCACTGGATCTGCACCATTCCCAGAAGTGAATGCTGCTTCCCTCGAAGTGAACGCCACATCCTCTAGTGGTGATAATCATAAACGAGGACGTGGTCACAAGCGAGGTCGGTGGAACAAAGGCAAGAACCATGGTGGTCAGTTTCACAACCAGGTTCCGAGGCATAATTTAGGCCCGAGCTTTAAAAATGTGAATCGCCACAGAGGCAAGGCTCACATGGGCAATGCTCCCAGAAACTCTGAAGGAGCATGCCATAGATGTGGTGGCAATGGGCATTGGGCGCGTACCTGTCGTACCCCAAAACATCTAGTGGATCTGTATCAAGCCTCCCTCAAGGAGAAGGGTGTCGAGACTGATTTTCTCGACCAGGCTCAACTAATGGACATACCTGATCCGGTGTCCGACTTATCATGGCAGTTGGACACCACCCACCTAGATGTATCGGACTTCATTATGGAAAGGGGGAATGAAGTTTACCGGTCTGATTGAATAGTTTATGTTTGATGTATTGAACTTGTAGTTCAAAAACTTGCATTTTCAATAAAAATGGCAGTTGAATTTCTTGTTATAACATGCTTTTAACTGTGATTCCCTTACTCAGAAAGCATGGATAAGAATTATGGTCATTCTCAAAACAAGAGCAATGGCGGAGATATTTGTATTGCAGACAGCGCAACCACGCATACAATACTTCGAGATCGAAAGTATTTCTCCAGCTTAATGCTCACAAGAATAGGGGTAACAACAATATCTGGCCCTTCAGATGTGATTGAAGGCTCAGGGAAAGCCCAGATTATGTTACCAAATGGAACAATATTGTCCATAGAGAATGCGTTGTACGCAACTCGATCTACTCGAAATCTGTTGAGTTTCAAAGACATACGTTTAAATGGATACCACATTGCAACGAAAAGTGCAGAAAATGTGGAGTATCTATGCATTACCTCAAATGATACCCAGAAGCGTATATTGGAGAAGTTGCGTGGTTTATCGAGTGGATTGTATTGTACATACATAAAAACAGTTGAATCACATACTGTCATGAACCAGAAATTCACTGATTCAAAGGTCTACATGCTCTGGCATGATCGTCTGGGTCACCCAGGATCTACCATGATGCGTAGAATCATTACCAACTCTAATGGACATCCATTATTGAGCAGACATATTGTTGTCTCAAATGATAACCCTTGCAAGGCTTGTTCTCAAGGGAAGTTGGTAATTAGACCATCACAACTAAATGTTGATGCAGAATCCCCATCATTTCTGCAAAGAATTCAAGGGGATATTTGTGGCCCTATTCAACCATCTTGTGGACCATTTCGATATTTTATGGTTTGGTTGATGCATCTACCCGATGGTCACATGTTTGTCTCTTGTCTACTCGGAATGTAGCTTTTGCGAGACTCCTTGCTCAGATAATTAAGTTACGAGCACAGTTCCCAGATTATCCCATTAAGTCAATCCGACTTGATAACGCTGGTGAATTTACGTCTCAAACCTTTGATGATTACTGCATGACATTGGGCATTGATGTTGAACACCCTGTTCCTCATGTCCATACTCAAAATGGTTTAGCAGAAGCATTGATTAAGCGGCTTCAGTTAATAGCTCGCACTCTGCTTATGAAAACAAAATTGCCAGTGTCTGTATGGGGACATGCAATTTTACATGCTGCATCATTGGTTCGATTGAGACCTATAGCCAACCACCAATACTCATCAATACAACTCGTGTTTGGACATCAGCCAAACATTTCACATTTACGAGTTTTTGGTTGTGCTGTTTATGTGCCTATTGCACCACCACAACGAACTAAAATGGGACCTCAGCGCAGACTGGGAATTTATATGGGTTTTGATTCACCATCTATCATTAGATATTTGGAACCCTTAACAAGTGATATGTTTACAGCTCGTTTTGCTGATTGTCACTTTGATGAGACAGTCTTCCCATCGTTAGGGGGAGAAAAAACCGTTCTGAAGAACGGAAAGAGTTGATATGGGTTGTTCCCACCTTGTCTCATTTTGATCAACGTAGCACTCAATGTGAAATTGAAGTGAAAAGGATCGTTCATCTTCAAGTCATTGCCAATCAAATGCCAGATGCATTTAATGATGTTATGAAAGTGACAAAATCACATATACCAGCTGCAAATGCACCTGCAAGAATTGATGTCCCTGTTGGACAAAATAAAGTAGCAGCGAATGATTCATCTGGTGCACGCCTGAAGCGTGGTAGACCCCCAGGTTCAAAAGATTCAGCCCCTCGAAAGAGAAAAACGAGGGCACATCTGAATCCAAATGAAATCATTCAAGAAAAGAGAATGCATGACAAATCCACAATTCATGATTCTTTACTTCCAGAAGAAGAAAATGTCCTTGATGAGACACATGTCCCTGAAGAGATAGAAGTACATGAAAGCAAAGAAATCTCCATAAATTATGCATGTACTAATGAATTGTGGGATCGCAATGAGATAATCATTGACGATATGTTCGCATTCGCTGTAGCCACTGAAATCATATTAAGTGATGATATTGAGCCCCGCTCTGTTGATGAATGCAAACAGAGACAGGATTGGCCTAAGTGGAAAGATGCAATCCAGGCAGAATTAAATTCCTTGGAAAGGCGAAGTGTTTTTGGACCAGTAGTCCAAACCCCGCCTGGTGTAAACCCTGTGGGTTACAAATGGGTATTCACAAGGAAACGCAATGAGAAAAACGAGATTGCAAGATATAAAGCACGACTCGTTGCACAAGGTTTTTCACAAAGACCTGGAATTTATTATGAGGAGACATACTCTTCCTGTAATGGACGCAATTACGTTCCGTTACTTGATAAGTTTAGTGCTTTCAGAGAAACTTGACATGCGACTTATGGATGTCATCACTGCGTATCTATATGGAGAATTAGATAATGACATATACATGAAAGTCCCAGAAGGACTTAAGTCGCCTGAAACAACTAACAAACCACGAGGTATGCTCTCAATCAAATTGAGGCGATCCTTGTATGAGCTGAAACAATCTGGACGAATGTGGTATAATCGTCTCAGTGAGTATTTGATCAAAGAAGGTTATATCAACAATGTCATTTGCCCTTGTGTGTTCATTAAGAAATCCAATTCTGGATTTGCTATAGTGGCAGTATATGTTGATGATATGAACCTAGTTGGAACCCTTGAAGAGCTCAATAAAACTGCTGAATATCTGAAAAGCGAGTTTGAAATGAAAGACCTTGGAAAAACAAAATTTTGTCTCGGCCTGCAGATCGAGCATTGTGCTAGTGGAATTTTGGTCCACCAATCAGCTTACATTGAAAAAATCCTGAAGCGATTTGGTATGGACAAGGCTTATCCACTCAGCACGCCAATGGTCGTTCGTTCTTTGGACATTAAGAAAGATCCATTCCGTCCAAAAGAAGATGATGAACTGGTCCTTGGTCCAGAAGTACCATATTTGAGTGCAGTAGGTGCTTTATTGTATTTAGCACAATGTACTAGACCAGATATAGCTTTTTCAGTCAATTTGTTAGCAAGGTATAGCTCTGCTCCAACAATTCGTCATTGGAAGGGAGTCAAAGATGTATTGCGATACCTTCGTGGAACAACAGACATGGATCTCTTCTACTCAAAGAACTCCACAGATGACCAGGTCCTTGTTGGATATGCAGATCCTGGTTTTCTCTCTGATCCGCATAAAGCCCGCTCACAAACTGGATATGTGTTTAAGAATGAAGATACAACAATCTCATGGCGCTCAACAAAGTAAACATTAATTGCTACATCTTCAAATCATTCAGAAATACTTGCTTTACATGAGGCAAGTCGTGAATGTTCTTGGTTAAGATCAATAATCCATCCTATCCGGAATTCATGTGGTCTAACTTCGAAGACAGACAATCCAACTGTCATCCATGAAGATAATGCAGCTTGTGTTGCCCAAATGAAGGAAGGATTCATCAAGGGCGATAAGACTAAACACATATCTCCAAAGTTTTTCAGTGCACATGAGCTTCAGAAGGCTAAAGTTATTGAAGTCAGACAAATCTGTTCCAATGAAAATCTGGCAGACTTGTTAACCAAGTCTCTACCAAAGTGCACGTTTCAGAAGCTAGTGCAAAGTATCAGATTACGTCGACTTACCAAACAGCTAAGTTTGGAGAATGCGGAATCAGGGGGAGCATCCATGATACATGCATGTTGTACTCTTTTTCCTTCGATTAGGATTTTTCCCACTGGGTTTTTCCTATCAAGGTTTTAACGAGGCAACATAAGCATACTTCACACTATATCAACAATCCAGGTAAAGTTGTACTCTTTTTCCTTCGCTTTGGTTTTTTCCCACTGGGTTTTTCCAAGCAAGGTTTTAACGAGGCAACTGATGTTGATACGTGGGCATCCAAGGGGGAGTGTTGAAAATGCTGTGGGTTAATGAATGCCCACAGTGTTGTTGACAAATTTTGGTAAAAACTTTCAATGCCCATGTAAAGTAAACTAGACTTTGGGGATGCAGAAGATCACATTTTTCAACAAGGATGTATAACTTTCAATGTAAAGTTAATGCATGAGTATTGGAGTTGCTCTATAAATAGAGCACTCCGTATGATTGTAATTCATTCGCAGATATAGAAAGAATACAAGAAGAAACAGATAGAAAAAACAATACATTCGTATCTATTCCTCTATCTTAAATTGTCATTACCTTGTGTTCTAGTTTCAGTGTAATATTTTACACCTGCTCCGCACACCTCACTAGTAAAGATTATCTCCCTAACTTTTACATATTTATAGCAAGAAAGGGAATATTAGTATTATTGCTTTTTACTTTTGATTGGACGTGTTGTAATGAAGTTACTGACATGCCTCTATTTATAGGAATTTAATCAGACAACTTCTTACATACAAGAAGTTTCACCTAACCTCTGGATGACATTTTCATACAATGCTCATCAAAGTCCACTTTGGTTACCTTTCTTCCTTACACAAAACACACCGAAGTCCACTTTTGTTAACTTCCTTATGAAATATATGTGTAACATTCATACCACATTTCCCAACACCTACGCTAGTTTCTTTCTGCACTTTGAAAAAAACTGAGCTTCATCTTCACATAGGCGAGAGAGAAATGTGATTAAGACAAATTATATGTTGGGACTTGGGACAATTTAATTTATAGATAACTTTTCATTTTTATTTTGTTTGAAATATGAATATATTGTAAGTAATAACTTCAATGATTTCAATCCCAATAGAAAACGAGTTATTTTGAAATTAACTTTTAGGGGTTTATGAATTTTAGTTCTTGAATAGATTGAAATCTATTTAATATCTTGTTAGATATTTGATTCTAGTCAATTCCACAACAACGTATAAATATTTTTATTTTATTTATTTACTTAATATTTAATGCGTGTTCATTTATTTATCATAGCATCAATTATGGAGAGTCGTTAGAACTAGAGGCTCTTTACTCCCTCTCATATTTAGGAGCATAATTAGAATTAATAATTTTTCTAAATTCTCTCTTTAAATTTGCTTTGTATCCCGCTCACTGTTTTTCTTAGACTATGGGTTTCTGCCCCACATGCATATGTTGTTTGTATTTTCTTGTGTGTGTGACGCGTGGGCCTTCCCTATTTTCTAGAACTCTCTCCTCTCTTTTCTGTCAGCCTCACCTCTCCCTCAGTTTACTTTTCTCTCTCAGTTTACTTCTCTCTCCCTGAGTCTCTCACATCTCAGGATGGGCAAAATACTCATGAATAGAGTAATTGTGGTTAATAGATCATTTAAAATTCATGGTTACGGTTATTGATAGACATTTAAACAAATAAACAGTTATGCCTATAACCGTTTACCCATGAAATTTAAATAAGCTATTATGGATATTACTTGTGGTTAATTATTTACTTATTTAATCGTTTATTTTAATATATGTAAAATATAAAAAAATAAAAACCCTGAATTAATAGGGATACCAATTCAATTTACATATTTTTGTAGGCCTCTTTTGGTGACAACAAAATAGATGGGACTTTGTGATTGAACAAGCTAAAGCATTAGAGTACTCGAAAGTTTAGTGTTGTAAACTTTGTGGCAATGGGAATTTGGAAATTTTCAACATCTTTGTTTTTTGACCAATTTTGCTAGTTATAACTTGTATGGATTAGAAAAGACTGATACTTTACAACATAAGCTCAGAGCCTATTGAACCAAAGCAATCATGATTGTAGGCAAGGTATTAAATATCGATATCGCCGATATTATCGTTTTTTGGCAACGGCGATATTTTCAGAGTATTCCAATTGATTATCGTAATAATATCGCGATATTAGCGATATTATCGATAATATCGCGATCTCTCTCCGTCGTCGCAACGGCAGCCGAGCTCCGTCGTCGCAGGCTGTCAAGATCCTCTCTCTGCCAAGATCTGCGCCTCTCTCTGCAATCCTCTATCCGGATCCCAAAACCCGCTCGGGTTTGATGGATCCCAAAACCCGCTCGGGTCTGATGGTGCTCGCCGCCGCCGGGAGGTGAGAAAGGGAGGAGGAACGGTCCACAGGTGGTGATGGTGCTCGCCGGAGTGTGCGCCACTGTGGTGGAGGTCACGGTGGGGTGGGTGTGGTGTGTCTGTGCTCTGGGAAAGAATCTTGCAGAGATGGGGGGAGAAGAAGAAACAAGGAGAATGAGGGAGAAAGATCGAGAGAGGGTCTGTGCGTGTGGGTGGTCTGCGTGTGTGGTATGTGCGTGTGTGCGTGTGTGGTATGCGTGTGTTGCAGAGAAGAGATGGGGGGAGAAGAAGAAACAAGGAGAATGAGGGAGAATGATCAAGAGAGGGTCTGTGCGTGTGTGTGGTCTGTGCGTGTGTGCATGTGTGCGTGTGTGGTCTGCATGTGTGTGTGTGTTGTGTGTGTGTTATTATCCGAGAGAAAAAACAAAACGTGTGCCACTTTTTGACAACTTTTGACAAGACAAAAAGTAATGGTGGAGTGGTTTCTTACTCAAAATCGTGTGCCACTTCCAACTCTTTCACATTCCCAGAGGTGGAGTATCAGATCATCATTTATTCAGCTCTTTCACTTCCAACTCTTTCACTTCCAACTCTCTCATTTATTCACAGACGGCAAGCTGCAGAGGATCGTCGAGGTTTTGCTACTACGTACGACATCGAAAGTTCCAGATTTGTTACATTTGTGTAATTATTATTTTATTGTTACACAAAGGGTTCCATATTTAAGGTAAGTTTACAAACTTACATTTATATTATTGTAATTTATACAACAACAAAAAAATTTGTGTGGACCCGTGCATGTGATCTAATTTCTAAGAACCAAATAATACTTGCATGTTAATTTTTTGAAGTAATTAAGTAATGTTGTATAATTATTCCCTAGGATAATTTTAATATGTTTAATGTTATTTATTATTTTATTATCAAATTGGATTATTATTCATTAATATTAGGTTTTATTATTGCATATTATTTTTATAATTACTTAAATTCTTACAATCATTTTCTTTACTTCCTATTTAATTCTTATATAACTGTCACTACCATATTTAAGGTAAGTTTACAAACTTACATTTATATTATTGTAATTTATACAACAACAAAAAAATTTGTGTGGACCCGTACATGTGATCTAAGAACCAAATAATACTTGCATGTTAATTTTTTGAAGTAATTAAGTAATGTTGTATAATTATTCCCTAGGATAATTTTAATATGTTTAATGTTATTTATTATTTTTATTATCAAATTGGATTATTATTCATTAATATTAGGTTTTATTATTTCATATTATTTTATTATCAAATTGGATTATTATTTTTATAGGTACGTTTAAGATGTCTAGTGGAGTTACTAAACATGATCCAGCTTGGGAACATGGAGACCCAATAGACGGAAACAAACATGGCACAATTTGCAAATATTGTGGTCGGGTAATGAAGAGTGGCGGAGTGACACAACTTAAGTACCATCTTAGTGGAATAGATCCAGGAAATAATGTCCAACGATGCGATAGTGTCCCCCCCAAAAGTGAAGGCATTCATCACCACATTATTAAAAAATAAAAAACACCAGAAGGAAAAGAAAACACATGGAATGGAAAATATTCGAGCTGGGCTACGAGGAGAAGTCATTGGCCAAGAGGTTGACAGTGATGATGATGATGATGAGGACGAATGTGATGATGACATGGGACTTGAAGAACGACGCAGTTTCAAACAAGCATTACGTGCCTCCAAACAGTCAGCATGGGAAAGAGAGCACCTTCATAAAAGTCCTAATAGAGGACAAGGTTCCGGGACAAGTGGTGGTGCACAAATGAGATGGGGAGCAAGTGTTAGAGAATCACAACCAACACCACCAATAGCCCCAAGTTTATATAAGTCATCCAAAGCACGTCAAAAGAGTGTTTGGAGTTATTTCACTGGAGGTAATGTGAAGGAGGGAATGGGGCGTATAATTAGCAAGTTCTTTATCTATGAAAATGTCCCTGCTGAGAAGGCATCATCACATCATTTCAAAAATATGGTATTGGGATGTCAACAGGCCGGTGTTGGAGTACAACCTCCCACTCCCTATGAGGTAAGAAACAAATATTTGGAAATGGAGCATAAAGACATTGGCGAATATGTTAACAAGTTGAGGTCAAAGTGAGAAATTAATGGTTGCACAATCATGTGTGACGGATGGACTGGCCCGACCATATTGTCTATCATAAACTAAGTCACTCATGTGGTACTAAGTCACTCATGTATCTTACCATGCAATGTATAAAGTGTAAAATATTGTACTAATTCATTATATATAAATGATTTTGGTGTGTTTAAACTTCTTTCATTAATTACTACATATTTTCTACACTCACAATGTTTGCCAGCTCGCTATATAATCAACTTAAATCAGTTAAATCCATCATGCAATGCATTTTCTTCCAATTTTTTGTGATAAACTAATAGATAATTGACTAAATAAACATCCTGCAAAGTTTCAATAAAAATTTCCAAGTTTTTCTTACAATTTCCGTGGTTTTTATTCAATTTTTATCGATATCGATAATATCCCGATATTTCCATTGATATTTCCGTGTTTTTGGACTACCGATATTTCCGATATCATCGATATTTTAGACCTTGATTGTAGGTAATAGCCCCATCGAACATGTCCTAATCCTTACGCATACCTCTATCTGTACTCGGGTTTTGGATAGGTGATGCCCAAAGGGTTTTCAAGTTGTTGAGCATTGATGAATTTGAACAGAAGCGTAATACTACCAGCAGCTTTGACAGAGGAAGATGAACAATTTTCAGGTCTTTTCCATACATTGCTTTTTCTACATAAGCTTGGTCCACAATGGCAGCTAATGAACATTTTATTTCTATTTACCTATAAATGGGTAAGAAACGTGTAGATGGGTAGAAAAAAAGGTAAATGGCAAAAAATTGTAAACGGGGTAATGAGTAAACGAATATACGATTATGGTCAAATGGGTATGTAGTTTTTGTCGATTGTGACGACGGCGAACTCTGAACAGCGGAGGAGGACGGCGCCAGCGACCGAAGTAAGAGAGGAGAAGAAGGATATGCCATTAACTCTCTAGAATATTCCCTGATGCCGCCACCAAGTAATGACGTCAGCTTTCCGTCAGTTTTTAACAGAATATTCCATCACCACAACATAATATTCCTTTCAATCTTAGGCCGCACATGGGGGCGCGTGACCGGCACGTGATTGGCGCACGGCAGCTCACGGTGGTCTGGTGCCGAGACCCAAGATGTCTTTTTAGGCTAATTTTAATGCCATGAGTTGACATTTTGAATCCGTTTATCGTAATTCTGTTGTTTTAACCTGGCGTAATTCGTTTTTTTTTTCACCGTTATTACTAAGGTGGATTTTTTAACTCATCCTTTGCACATGGCATAAGAGCAATTCCATCCCTAAGACTGGGTGCCAGCACCCAGTCTAAAAATGCGTTGGCCCAAACGATCTCCACCCCTACAAAATGCACTGGCACCCAGCCCATTTCAAATATTATTAATTTTTTATTTATTAAATAATAAAAAAATTGTTTTAATTTCGGATAGGATTTTTAACCAATATCGTCACGCCACGTGTCATTATCCGAACTTACTATTTTGTGCATAGATTTTCGCTAAGATTTTCAACCAATCACAACACGCCACGTGTCACGTCCTGTTTACAATAATTTAGACAAGATTTCGATATGATTTTCAACCAATCTCATCACGCCACGGTCATTATCCAAACGTACTATTTTGTGGATAGATTTCTGATAAGATTTTCAACCAATCTCGACGCACCACGTGTCACTTCCTGTTTCCAATAATTTGGCCAAGATTTCGATAAAATTTTCAACCAATCACGTAGTGCCACATGACATTATCCAGAACATCATCCTTTCTTTTTTTTGTCAATATAAACCATACATCTCTACGTCCATCCTCACCCCAAACTCAATCCTTCTTTTTAGCTTTAAAAGTAAATCTACTTAGGGTTGATTTTTAACCCACCCTGTAGAATCTTCACCTTTACCTCAGGGAGTTAGCGATGGCGCCGGAGCCGAGTATTGCAAAGGTGGTCAGAAACCCAGATCTGATTAGAGAGGGATCGGCAAATACTCGAGGTCCATGATGCACCACAAGCGAGGACTTTGGGCTATCAAGGTCATTAACGGCGGCGTTTCCCCCCGCCACGATAAGAAAGCAGCCACCCACGCCCCGGCAGTCAAGCCCCCTATGTTTTACCCCGCCGACGATGTCAAGAAGCCTCTCGTCAACAAGCGCAAGGCCAAGCCCACAAAGCTCGGGTCCCAATCTTTCACTGTTTCTCAATCATATTTATATCTATAGATTGTGTGTATGTGTGTATTTCTTTCTAGCCCTTGATTGACCAGAAAATGTGTTGAATTGTCGCCTTAATATGTTTGGATTCTGAGAAAATATTAGCTCGTGTGATTATTGTCTGAATTCGGTGACTCGTTTATCTATTCTATCTAATGGCTCAAAATGTATTATGAAAAACCACTTCTCAAACGCGTTCTATTTTGTATATTTTTTGAATGACTTGTTTTCTCAATCGTGTATGTGGTTTTAGGTAGTGAGGTTTTATTTTTATGCGAGAAAATACAAAAAAAAAAAAAAAAAAAAAAAAAAAAAACAGGTCGAAAGTAAGAAATAGGTGGGATTTTGCAAGCACAGATGGGGCATATGGGTGGGTACACATGGGTATTATTGCTCTGCATTAAGATTGGGGATCTGTTTATGATTTTCAACACTCCATTTCAAACACAGGATAAAGTGAAGGTATATAGAGTAGAAGTTACAACATGGAGATTAATAATTGGATCACTTTGTTTGTATGTGTTTCATCTTTTTCACTTTCGGTGTTTACTTTGAATTGAATTGATTTGTATAATCTCATATAAGTTTTTGAGTTGTGGTAACCTTTTATGTGTTTTCTTCTCTGGATCTCTAATAATGTTTACTTATTTTCTTTCTTTATTCCGTGTAGGGCTATGGCATTACACCTGGTACCGTGTTGATCATTCTTGCCGGGAGGTTCATGGGGCAGAGGGTTGTGTTTCTGAAGCAGCTTTCATCTGGCTTGCTTTTGGTCACTGGTAAGTTCTTGATCTCCTTACATGTTGTTTCATCTGTTTCAGTTCTTCATTACCGAATTGGATTGGTTGATTTCTTAGTTCTTATTCCTCGTGTCAATTGTTCTGCGGTTTAATCTGTATTATTAATATTAAATACAAATATATTACAAAGGAAAACGTTTTCATGAACTTGTGGTTGTTGTAGTTTGATGGAGCCGTGGCCATTTAGCACGTGGAAATAGGTCATTATTTACATTGTGTGATTGAAGTGATTAATTTTGTTAAGAGTGTTTGAGCGTAACTTTAAGATAGCCACTTGGGCTGTACTTGTTGGTGATTGGGAAGTGTAGTTTCCATCGAGTGTTTTTTTTTCTTTTCCGGAAGGGATCCTCTCTGGTTCATTTTTTCTGGAAGTTTAGTTTCTATTGGTTGTTGGAGTTTGACGCTGTTAACTTTGGTTTAGTGGATGGACACGTGTCGCATACTGAGAGGCCACAGAAGGGACGCGTGGGCTGAGAACACGCAGAGGCGTAGGATTAATTTAGTTGCTTTTACTTTCAACGCTGGGGATACAACGAGCGAGGGTTAGATTAGGTTTCACAGTCGTACTTGCCGTTTTGCTATAAAACCAAAGCCATCCGAGTATTTGGAGTCAAAGAGAATCCGCAGCGCGCCTCAGAGAGAACGACCATCACGCCCGCAGCCCGGCCGAGAATTTAAGTCTGCTAATTCGCAGATCTGGAGAATTTCATGTGCTTTATTTCTTTCTTAGGTCTGATTATTCTATAGTTCCTCAAGTTTGTAGATCTATCAACTCTGCAATCGTTATGGCCCATATGATTTTCAAGTGTGCAAATTGTTTCAATTCCGTTAACTTTCGAAATCTATCCACACATAATTTTTTTTTTTTAATTTTTAATTCTTATCAATCTACAATTTAATCTGTTCATTTTTTTTTTATGATTCTTATTTTTTTTGGGAATTAATTTATTTGATTTGTTATAGGTTGTCAATATGTTTTGCCAGAGAATATTTTCAAAAGTGCTAATTGTTTCAATTCCGGCAGATTTCGAAATTTTGTTATGATTTTTCTTTTTGTTTTCATTAATTCTTATAAATCCACAATTTATTCTGTTTTATTTTTTGGTTGATTGTTATCGTATTTTGGTTTGGGAATTAATTTTATTTGCTTATTTTTTTCTTTTAGATTGCCAATATGTTAAATGCAACAACCATTTGTTCTTTGCCTTTCATTTGGCTTGGCCCAATATTCGAACCATTTGTTCCTGGCCCGCCAACACGTACAATTCCCCAATGCCGAAATCAAAACCCTTGTTCAATCTGTGACTATTTGCTTTTGCCCAACTTTGCTTGATGAGAATTGTAGCTTAAATTTGTATCGTAATTCCAAACCCTAGGTTAGGAGAGGCAGAGTTTAAATTTACATTAGAGCCATATCTTTGCCGTCGTTATATTCATCCGCTCAATCTTTGGCATTAATTTTGCATCCTCTGGTTCGACATTTGGTTTTCTTTTTCTGCATTCATTCTTCCCCCTGTTTTCAATTTCTTTTCCTAATTTGAATAATTTATTAATTTTCGTTGTTTATTTTGGAAATGTAGATTGTTCTTATCATAGATGAAAAATTGGATGTTAAATTGGGAGAGAAGATTGCAGACGGGACCGGCACTGTACTTGTTGCAGTGCTTCTTCCTTCTGGTGTTGCCATGAAGATGCTAGGTTCACCTCTGTGACTGATTCTATGAGTAATTTTCTCTTATTTATTTGTTTTCTTGTTTCTTGAAATTTTGTTTATACATTGTATTTAATCATTTTTTCTCATTTTCTAGTTAAACATTCTGAATGCAAACTCTTTGAAATTAGGAAAAATCCGCCTATACTTGCGTCTTGGAGCTATACTTCTCCGGCAAGGAAGTACTTTATAATCTATTTAAAAAGGAATGCAAGAAATCAAACCATTCATCAACTTCTGGTGGATGGTACATTACATTTGAAGGAAATTGACCAGAAGTTTGATGTACAGTGTTTTGTGTCCTCAGTTGTGAATGAGGTATGACATGCTATTTTATTTTTTCTTCGGTTTCTATTGTTTGTGATTGTAATTTTTATTTTATGTTTCTTTATTTGTATCTGTTTTTTGTTTTGTATGAACCAATAAGGTATCTTATAGGTAAATTTTGTGATATTAAGCATGATAAAGGTTGTAAGGGTAAATTTAAGACTAGTGCTAAGTGTAAATGTGAAGGGTTTCATGTTAATTGTCATTATAAGCTACTGGAAATAGGGGTGCATTTCATAGGCAGCAGTAACAAATCTGCATATTCTAGTTTGAAGAAGGATTTCTAGGGGAGAAAAAATTACCGACAATTTACGTATGAGGAGGACATTGAAGGATTTCAAGGGTTTCAATTCTTCAATGTCCCACTCATACGGAAATCATCGATAATTCTTTCTTCCCTTAAAATCCTTCTTTAAACTAGTATACGCAGATTTGTTACTGTTGCCTATGCAATGCACCCCTATTCCCGGTGGCCCATAATGGCAATCAACATGAAACCCTTCACATTTGCACTTAACACTAGACCTAAATTTACCCTTACAATCTTTATCATGCTTAATATCACAAAATTTTCTTACAAGATAGACTATTGGCTCCTACAAAACAGATATAAACAAGGAAACCATAAAAATTACAATTACATACAATCGAAAAAGAAATAGATAGCATGTCATACCCCATTCACAACTGAGCACACAAAGCACTACACATCAAATTTCTGGTCAATTTCCTTCAAATGTAATGTACCATCCTCCACAAGTTGATGAATGCTTTGATTTCTTGTATTCGTTTTTGAATAGATCATGAAGTCCTTCCCTGCCGGAAAACAATGGCTCCAAGACGTAAGTATAGGAGAATTTTTTCTAATTTCAAACAGTTTGCATTCATAATGTTTAACTGGAAAAAAATGATTAAATACAAAGTATAAACAAAATTTCAAGAAAAAATTACAGACTCAAGTATAGGAGAATTTTTTCTAATTTCAAACAGTTTGCATTCATAATGTTTAACTGGAAAAAAATGATTAAATACAAAGTATAAACAAAATTTCAAGAAAAAATTACTTATATAAGCAGTCGCATAGGAGGTGACCCTAGCATCTCCACCCATGGTAAAACCAAAAGGAAGAAGCACTGCAACAAGGACAATGCCAGTCTCGTCTGCAACCTTCTCTCCCAATTTTTCATCCATGATGAGAACAATCTACATTTCCAAAATAAACAATGAAAATTAATAAATATTCAAATTAGGAAAAGAAACTGAAAACATGGTAGAATAAAGGAAAAGAATGAACGCAGAAAATGAAAACCAAATGTAGATTAATAACATACCAGAGGATGCAAAATCAATGCCAAAGATTGAACGGATGAATATAATGACTCTAATGTAAATTTAAGCTCTGCCTCTCCTGACCTAGGGTTTGGAATTGTGATACAAATTTAAGCTCCGACTCTCATCAAGCAAATAGTTGCAGATTAAACAAGGGTTTTGATTTTGGTTTTGTGGAATTGTACGTGTTGGCTGGTCATCAACAAATGGTTTGAAAATTGGGCCAAGGCGAATGAAAGGCAAAGCCCAAATGGCTGTTTCATTTAACATATTGGCAACCTAGAAAAAAAAAAGCAAATAAAATTAATTCCCAGACCAAAATACGATAACAATCAACCAAAAAATGAAACCGCTGGCGAAGGCTTGGAAATCGCACTCGTGTTCGCCAGCGGTTTCATTTGTTATCGTATTTTGGTCTGGGAATTAATTTTATTTGCTTATTTTTTTCTTCTAGATTGCCAATATGTTAAATGCAACAGCCATTTGGGCTTTTCCTTTCATTCGCCTTGGCCTAATTTTCGAACCATTTGTTGATGGCCAGCCAACACGTACAATTCCACAAAGTTGAAATCAAAACCCTTGTTCAATTTGCGACTATTTGCTTGATGAGAGTCGGAGCTTAAATTTGTATCACAATTCCAAACTCTAGGTCAGGAGAGGCAGAACTTAAATTTACATTAGAGCCATTTCTTTGCAGTCGTTATATTCATCCGCTCAATCTTTGGCATTGATTTTGCATCCTCTGGTATGTTATTAATTTACATTTGGTTTTCATTTTCTACGTTCATTCTTTTCCTTTATTCTACCCTGTTTTCAGTTTCTTTTCCTAATTTGAATATTTATTAATTTTCATTGTTTATTTTGGAAATGTAAATTGTTCTCATCATGGATGTTAAAGTGGGAAGAAAAGGTTGCACACGAGACTGGCATGTACTTGTTGCAGTGCTTCTTCCTTCTGGTGTTGCCATGGGTGGAGATGCTACCTCTGTGACTGATTCTATGAGTAATTTTCTCTTATCTATCTCTCTGTGATTACAATTTTTATTTGTCATATTTTGTGTTCGTATAGTTTTTAATATATGTTTTTTTGTGATTATAATGTTTATTTCGATGTCTTGTTTTCTCATAGTTTTTTAATTCATTTTCTTTGTGACTTCGGTTTTATTTAATTATCCTGTTTTTAATAGTTTCTAATTATTTTTATGTTTCTACCATCTCTAATGGAGGAGAAATCAATGCACGTTTAACCCGCAGCTTTTGGGGTTCTTATAAGAATTTTTTTGTTTCTTATGATAAATCACATAGAACAATGATTTTTCTTATATATCATCGTCCGCTTAAGGGATTTGATTATGGGAAAATTGTTGTTAAGAATTTGCGAGTAAAAATACTTTGTTTTTTATTTTATGGTTTTTCATGTTTTGGTATAATTTTTTACTTGTGTTTTGGTGTTGTGTTTTTTTGTGTGTTTATGATTCCTCCTCAAACCTTGAGTTTTTCTGTTGCCGAGTTGTCTAGAGATCGTATTTTGTACTCCCTTACTCTGAAAGGGAAGAAAGATGTGTATGAATTATGTTTTGCTTTTGACTCGATTTTATTGATGGAAAATCTTGATGTTGTTGATGAATTTTGTAGGATTAAGGGTAATTTGAGTTTTCAAAACTTAACCTCTCTAACCATAGGGTGTATACACATGTAGTCGATGTTGTGAATGAGCAGAACATAATTCATCCACATCTTTCTCCATTTCCCAGAAAGACAAATTTCATAGTCATTCACAACATAGACTATATGTTTATTCACCCTATGGTTAGAGAGGTTAAGTTTTGAAAACCTCAAATTACCCTGAACGCTACAAAATTCGTTAACAACATAAAGATTTTCCATCAATAAAATCGAGTCAAAAGCAGAACATAATTCATCCACATCTTTCTTCCCTTTCAGAGTAAAAAAGTGCAAAATATGATCTACAGGCAACTCGGCAATAGAAAAACTCAAGGTCTTTACATGTTGAGGAGGAATCCTACCAAAAAAAATACAATGCCAAAACACGTCAAAAAATTATACCAAAAAAAAAAACAGTATTTTTATTCAAAAATTCTTTACTTTTCCATAATCAGATCCCTCAAGCAGATGATAATATATAAGAAAAATCATTGTTTTATGTGATTTATCATAAGAAACAAAAAATTCCTTATAAGAACTCCAAAAGTTGCCGGCCAAACGTGCATTGATTATATAAAAATTGAAGTCACAGAGGAAATGAATCGCAGAAACATAATTAACAAACTATGAGAAAACAGGACATCGAAATAAATATTATAATCACAAAGAAACTGAATCACAATTAAACATATATTAAAAACTATAAGAACACTAAATAAAAAATTGTAATCACAGAAACATAAATTAAGAGAGAACAAAAATTGTAGCAGCAATATCATTCTTTATATTTAGGATTAAAACGACAGTAAATTTTGTTATTGCATGTTTCGTCAACTTAAAATTTCAAATAAATGCTTTTCATTCTGCTAATGTAAAGTTATTTGAATGTAAATAATTTGTGTCTTTCTGTCCATATTATTCGTGCATGCCCTGCATTACGGTGGTTCTACTGCATTTTGCTAGATCGCTCACAAAATTGGTATTTAGCAATAATGGTTGTCTAACACAAAAATATCCTCTTCTTGCACATGTTCAAAATCAATCTTATTGTGGAAGATAACACGAATTAACATAACTTCCTCATGATAGGAAGGCACGTCGAAAAGATGCTTCGTGTTTCTTACCACACGTTGGTGATAGAGGACGGATATGAGGATCCTTCGTGGTATCGCCAATTCTTAAAAATTTGGTCGGCGAGTCAAAAACATTTCAACTCTCTTTTGGAAATCAAAACGACGACTTCGGGGAGACAGATTTCATCGTTCATGTACTGCTTCAGGACCAAGCGTTATTCAGCCTAGCATATGCCTCAGTCAAACCACAAACACCCGTTGCCATAGCAGGAAGACAAATTATCAATCAAGCAACTCCCGCCCCATTGACACCTTCCCAACGACTAGATCAACAACCCCAATCAATTACACCTGCCAAGACTTCAAAGAGAACAATGTTCCCTGATCAAGTGGACAAATCTGATAGGTAAAGTTTTGGTGGGGAACAATGCTCTCTTTGAAGTCTTCACAGGTAAACTTGTCAGATTTATCTGCTTGATTAGGGAACAATCCTCTCTTTGAAGTCTTTGTGGGTGTAACTGATTGGGATTGTTGATCTAGTCGTTGGGAAGGCGTCAATGGGGTGTGGGTCGCTTGACTGATAAGTTGTTTTCCTGCGGTGGCAGCGGGTATTTGTGGTTTGACTGAGGCAATCGCTGGGTTGGAGGGCGTTTGGTCTTGAAGCAGTCCATGAAGGATGAAGTCTGTAGTCATCGTTTTGAATTCCAAAAGAGAGTTGAAATGTTTTTGACTTGCCGACCAAATTTTTAAGAATTGGCGGCACCCCGAAAATATCCTCGTATCCGTCCTCTATCACCAAAGTGTAGCAAGAAACACGAAGCATCTTTTGGACGTGTCTTCCTATCATGAGGAAGTTGTGTTGATTCGTGTTATCTTCCACAATAAGATTGATTTTGAACCTGTGCAAGAGGATGATTTTTTGTGTTAGACAATCATTACTGCTAATGCCAATCTTGTGAGCAATGCAGTAGAAACACCGTAATGCAGGGCATGCACGAATAATATGGACAGAAAGACGCAAATTATTTAGATTCAAATGACCTTACATCAACAAACTGTGTAGAATGAAAAGCGTTTATTTGAAAGTTTGAGTTAACGAAACCTGCAATAACAAAATATACAGTTGTTGTCCCCCAGTTTTATAAAACAAAAGCACAAATGGAAACGATGCTTCCCCAACTCTGCAAGGTAAACTAGCGATTTATATGAGGCTCCAAAGGTGTGCGCTGCAAATGTAATTCCAAACTAACAAAAATAAAATAATTGGCCACAAAACGAAGAGACGCAACAAAGGTAAACCTCACTTTTAATTGATCTATCAGGTTAACAAAGGTAAACTTCACTTTGTAATACAAATATATTACAAAGGAAAACGTGGTCATGAACTTGTAGTTGTTGTGATTTGATGGAGCGGTGGCTATTTACATTTTGTTAGTGTTTGAGCTTAACTTTAAGATAGCCACTTGGGCTGTGCTTGTTGGTGATTGGGAAGTGTAGTTTCTATTGAGTGTTCTCTCTCCCCCCCAAAAAAAAAAACAATATATCCTCTGTGCCTTGTGTCACTGTATTGGAGTGCTTCGGACTGTTGTTTTCATTACAGGACCATTCAAAATTAACGGTGTTCCTCTAAAGACGTGTGAACCAGTCTTACGTGTTTGGAACTTCAACTAAGATTGACATCTCTGGGGTTGATGTGGATAAGTTTGATGACAAGTATTTTGCAAAGGAAGTCCAGAAGAAGAAGGGAGAAGGCGAATTCCTTGAAGTGGAGACGGAGGTTGGGTCATTTTATCTTTTTTGTATTTTGAGGGAATACTGTAGATGGTCATTCATTTGGCAGTTTTTTTTGTTGCTGTCTTCTAACCTCTGATTTCGTTGTTCAAATTGTAGGACAAAAATGTAATTCCCCAGGTGAGAAAAGAAGACCAGAAGGCTGTTGATACACCCTTGATTGAATGCATTGATACAATTGCAGATATGAAGGAATATTTGGCTGCAAGGTTTTCTCTCAAGCAAGGCATGAAGCCTCACGAGCTTGTTTTCTAGATTTGAAGCCGAAAAGTATATCCTACAAGCATTCGGTTTGTGTTTGAACTCGATCTTAGTGGTTATACTCTTTTGAAGTTTTATTTGTAAAAAAAGATGTTACTTCAGATCATGTGTTGTGCGGAGTTCTTTTATCTTTCACTCTTTTGGGGAAGTGGTTTTCACACGCCCCATTACACTCTTTTATTCTCGCTTTTGGATTGAATAAAGTGAGAATCGATGGGTAGAAATAAACGTGAGTATGTAGTAGGGGAGAAGGGGTGTGAGGAAATCTATTTATAAATAAACTTTTGTATATTTGTTTAGTGATATAGTCAATTATATAGTAAGCTGTCGGTGTTAGCGGGTAGTCCCTCCCCCATACTCCAAAACCAAAACCAAAACCAAAACCAGCTGCTGCTGTTGTGTTATATCTAGGGCTGGTTCGGTATGGGATACCGAACCAAAAACGACACATCAAGTCCCAAACCGTTTATTTTCGGGATGAAAATCTGAGGACCGATCCCAAACCAAAATTTCGTTATTCCCGAAGTTCAGGATTCCCGAAATATTTTCGGTATTTCGGGATTTTCCGAAACCAAACCGAACCTGCTTCAAAATTTAAAACCCAATTTAAAATCAGAGATTCATGGACCTCCCACTCCCCTGCAAGCCCACACGGCCACACCTCGTTCCATATTCGTCGACCTTCCCACCCCCATCCTTCTCATTCCTGGGTTTGTCTTTGCTGCCTTCGGGAGTCGGAGAGCTTTGCAACGTGCATCTAACATAATCAGGTACCCATCCTCATCGATGTGTGAGCTTTTCCATGTTTTGCCGAACGAAATCGCCATCGGAGGGCTGCTCTTCTTTGCAGCGATGGCGCCGCTTCGTAGAATTCTGATGGATGTGTGGTTTCCAAATCCTAAATTCGTGAAGCTTTCTAGATCTAAAACAAGAAAAAAGAAGCTACAGAGTAACTCACTTTTTTTAAAAAAAGATTGAGAAAGAAGCTACAGAGTAACTCACTTTTCTAGATCTGATGGATGTATGGTTGCTTCCTTCTGTGCATTTGAGGGAGTTGGTGGAGGGAGAGAAGAGATAGAGGATGGCTGTCAGTGGGAGTGGGAAGATGGCAGATATTGATGCTATCAAGAAATAAAAAAAAGAGAAGGAAATGAATGGTGGGTGAAGAATGGCAGACAAAAGAAGAATAAAAAAAGAAAAAGGTGAAGAAGAAAGATAGCTATGCCTAGAGGAAAGGAACGCATGCCAAAAACCCTTAAAAAAAACAAAAGGTCTTGGGATTTCGGGAATACCGAAAACCGAGATTTGGAAAACCAATCCCATACCGAATATTTCGGTATTTTTCGGGACGGGATTACCGAATTTCGGGATGGTTTTGGTTTGGGATTTTTCGGTTTGGGTTCGGGACTTTTTCGGTTTGGTTTGGGAATTTTGGGAATTTTTTCCAGCCCTAGTTATATCTAGTCTTGTTGAGTTGAGTGTCCCACGAACACAGGACACAACAGTTTAACGGAAGTAAACTTACAGAGAGAGTGGGAGAGAGAGAGAGAGGGAAGGTAAAGTCTTAGGTACAACTGAATTACTGGTAGTAGAATTATTGCCATTGACGGTCAGCATTTATTAAACGGCTTGACAAATAGCATATAAAAGATCGGTATTTTCCCAAACTACTTTGTAATTATACATATTATGTTGATTTGATGAAAATATGGAATTAATTTCTTATGATCATCCTATTTATATATGTATATACAGGTTTGTATATGCTTCAACTAAGCCGAGCTATTTTTCAAACTATATATGTATATGCTGCAGGCCTATTTCACAAGGATATCTAAGATAATATAGAATTTACACAATCACATTCCTGAACCATTAGTATTAGAATCGTAAGGTACATCTATTATAAATTATTTTAGTTATCTCAAAGAAAGCAGGATGTTGGTATCGGATATCATATAATACCAATCAGACAAAGCTCTTATATAACTATAAAAGGATATATTCACTTATCTACTAACTATTTACATTCAAAAATGTTTCTTATGTAATGACCAGGTTGTTTTAGATGAGCCCAAATGTGTGGGTGGGTCGGGTGGATAGGGAAAAAAAAAAAAAAAAAACTAATGAAAATGATTTGAAAAGTTTTTGTTTTAATAAAAAACCATGTTATAAGTTTTGTTTAATGATTAGTACAAAGCTCATATTAAAGCAGTCTAACTAAAAATGACCCAATTGTAATAAATTATGAGTCTAGTGGCAAAACCCCGAATTTTCCAAAATCAGGGGAAAGAGCAATTGGAAATCCAACTTTAGACTATATCTCTACTAATTAACAAAACACTCATTGTCAACCAAAATCTTATGAAATTATCAGTTTAACCCTCTAATTAAAACAGAACATAAATAAGAAATACGGGGCAAAAATGTAATTTCACACAATCAAAGTTTTTTTTTTTTTTTTTTTTTTTTTTTTCTCAAAGCCTTGCCTACATGTAATCCTAACATATCTCTAATTAAAAAAAAATTAAAAAAAATTTCCACTCCCACATTCTGTATCACTCTTCCTCTCTCCTATTTCAAAAACAAAAATAAATTTTTTTCTCACGCATTGTGTGTGGCCCACATGCTAGTTAATTTTTAAGATAGTTGACATCTCTTTGACTATTTTTAACTTAGCTATTTTTTTAATTTGTACACAGTTTTTCTCCTCCAATCCTTATGCTTAAATTTTTAACCCGAGATTATTAAAAAAATAAATTTAGGATAATTTTTTAGGAAAACTAATGAAAAGGGCTTCAATGTTTTGAATTTTAACAAAAAACCAGGTAATAGTTTTATTTAATGGTTAGGACAAAACCTAATGTCAAACCAGCCCATTAAGATTGGCCCAAACAAAATAATTTATCGAACTACCAGTTTTACCCCCTAACATCAGTCTTGCTCCAACGTTAGGTTTGACGAATGTCGTTGCTAAGCTCTGCGCGACTGTGCCCATGGAGGTCGTCTCCATACTATGCCCATTCAAAAGAAGTATGTAATAGATATACATCTGATCCTCCATTTCAAATTTCTCCAAGTACTCCCGTACAAATTGATCCAATTGCTATCTATTTTCACACTTCGACAACCTAATTCCCGTCCACCCCTTCTCTCCCTCTCTCTCCACTCACCTCTTTCCCTCTCTAAAATCCCCAATTCCAAGTCCGATTCCGATCGAAGCCTTATCAATCAACAAAAAGGTACTCAAAATTCTCAAACCGTTGCTAAATTAGGATTGATATTATGTAATTCTTCTTCCTCTCTGTTTTTTTTTTCGATTTTTCAAGAATTATTCTGTAAAAACCTGTTCCATTTTTTGCTTTTGATTTTGATTCATTGGTTACCCAGCTGATTATTATTTTTTTCTTTAAGTATAATTTGATTGCTTTAGTTGCTTCCATGATAATTTGATGCTGTTTTACTCGTGATAGTATTGGAGAAGTTTGGCTCTTCACTAATTTTTAATTATCTTTTGAGCTCCATGAATTGGGTTTTGCAGTAATTAACATAATCAACCCAACACGTTCCTACACATTCCTAGTGATATTAGTACAAAACCCCTACGATGTTTGAACCGCTGGTTTAATATGGGGGTGTCAAAACTCGAAACTTAGTAATTGGACATGGGGTTTAAAATCGTAACGTTTTTTTTGGTGTTTGTGAATGAAAATCATGGATTTGTGCATGAAAATTTATGTGGTGTTATTGTTGTATCTGTAGGTGCCCTGTAATTGTGTTTTTGTTTCATGCATGTTCAGTTTAAGAAATAGTGATAGTACTCGTGCTCAGTTCTAGGTTCAGTTTAAGAAATAGTAATAATATAATGTTCAGTTTAAGAATAGTATATCCAAGAACCCTCTCAATGATGCATGCGCACATTTTATCTTTTAACTATCTTGGAAAATTGCAAGGGTGAAGTGCTTTCCTTGTACCTCAATTCATCTCAACTTTGGTTTTTGTTCCTTGTCAATTATTCTTAGTATTATGTTTTCGTTTTGTAAATTTTCTTTTCATATTGCCACTGTTTCGGTGGTCTCTTCTTTGCAGCCCTTTACAGCTTGAGTATGGAGTGCTTCCGTATCACAAATTGAATTGTTCATTGCTTCCTAATCTCTGTTTTCATTTTCAATTCCATTCGAATTCACCATTTTTTCGAATCACCATATTAGGAGTCTTTGAGGATGAAGGAATTTGGGGCTATTGGGTTCTGGATTTATATGGGGGGTGCAATTTAGCAACGAGAAACGGCTTCGGAACGAGAAATTATTGTTGTGTGAGTATGCATAATCAGGAACAGCTTCGGAACGAGAAACGGCTGTGCACAACATATCAGGAACGGCTTCGGAACAAGAAATTTTCTCTTCAGAGAGACCTGTTTCTCAAACGGTACCTAGTGATTATGGCTTCTTGAGATGCATGTGACCGTACCGACGCATCTTTCTTAACAAATGCATATAACATATATACAGAATCTATAGTGCATGATGGGTATTTGAAAATCTGCATTAGCTTTCTATTGTTTAAAAGGACAAAACGGAATTGGATAACCACTCATGTCACACTGATATTGGCCTCTAATTTAATAGATTATACAAGGTTTGTATTGGCCTCTAATTTCATAAACTGAACACAAGTATTGCCACTATTTCGTAAACTAAACACTGACTATTTATCAAACGAACACTAGTACTATCACTGTTTCGTAAACCAAACACTGACTATTTCTTAAACGGAACACTTGTACTATCAGTGTTTAGTCACTGTTTCGTAAACTAAACACTGACTATTTATCAAACGAACAATAGTACTATCACTGTTTCGTAAACTAAACACTGACTATTTCTTAAACGGAATCACTGTTTCGTAAACTAAACACTGACTATTTCTTAAACGGAACACTAATACTATCACTATTTCGTAAACTAAATATTGACTATTTATCAAACGAACAATAGTACTATCACTGTTTCGTAAACTAAACATTGACTATTTATCAAACGGAACACTAGTACTATTTCGTAAACTAAACAATGACTATTTCTTAAACGGAACACTAATACCATCACTGTTTCGTAAACTAAACACTGATTATTTCTCAAACGGAACACTAGTACTATCACTGTTTCGTAAACTAAACACTGACTATTTATTAAACGGAACACTAGTACTATCACTATTTCGTAAACTAAACATTGATTATTTCTCAAACGGAACACTACACACACACACATGAGTTCAATTTTATAATGAGATAGATCCAAGGCAATTGCATGAGACTTCCAAACATAATTCAGACCAAACATAATCATAAACTAGTTTCCAAAAAAAAAAAAAAACATAATCATAAACTTTGATGTGAGTCTCGCACTTTAAGTTTCACTGATCCAAGAAATCTTCCCTTAACCTTCATTATTTTGTAGTAATTTGTGTAGAAGTTTGGATTATACAAGTGAATGTGCAATGTGATACACTCGGTGAAATTATGTCATTTTCCAATCTAAAGTTCATTATTTTGTAGTGATTTGTGGAATTTAATTTTTTTTTTAATTTATTTGATGGGAGGCGAGGCGAGGAATTGGAGATAATTAATTATGTTGGGGGTTAATTGGTATCGACTGGCAAGTTTTTTTATTTTTTATTTTTGACGAATCCTCTAGAAAATGGCATATTTGTACATAAATGAGGCAATGGCATATTTGTAAATAAATGAAAGTTTAATTCTAACAAAAGTGGGCTGACGGAAGGCAGGGGCATGGATGGAAAATGAATTTCTTATTTTGCACGTGAGGCTTCCTTGTTTTGGTTGTTCTTTCTAGTTTTTGTCCTTTTTCATTAAAGTTTAAGTCATTTTTATTAAATAAAGTTAGTAGATGGTTTTTGGTTAATAAAAAGTTTGAAAAAGCCTTTTTCATTAAAGTTACCTAATTTTTTTTCTTAAAGTAACTTTAAGAAAAGAAAATTACCTAAACTATCATAATTTAATTTTATGAACATTTTAAGTTCAAAAAATTTAGATTCCGATAAACATAGAAAAACCATTAAACCGACATAATGAAAATTTATGAAAGAATATGAAACATTAAAAGAGTTTTTTTAATTATTTTAACGTTGGATTTAAATTTGGACAGATATATTTTTTTCATATAATCCGCCTACCTGGCGCTTTCCCGGCAGAATCCCCAGTTTCGACCGTCTCTTACAAAACAGAAGCATGATCAACCGATCCAAGGCCGAGGCTAAGGCCAGGTTCAAGGCTAAGGCCAAGGCCAAGGCCAAGTCGAAGTCCCTAGCCGGACGAGGATCCGGATCCTGGCAGGGGAAGATTCCAGGCCAACCGACGAAGCTCGGAGGTGAGATCCGGACTCCTCCCTCTTCTCATGGTATGCTTTTTTGCATGTTTGCTTTGGTTTTAGGGTTTGTGAGTGGGAAGAAGATTATCTGTAATTTCGAATTTGCAGCTTAATTAACACCATGCATGTATGTTTTCTATGTTTTAAGCGTTACCGTGCTTGAATTTAAATGGGGTACTTGATGATGCCTAATTTTTTTGTGAAGAAAATATGTATTTTTTTTTCTTGTTCATTTAATTATTAAAAGCTACAGATATTCATATGACAATCAATTAGGTATTTTGGTATGACCAATTTTGTTTGATTTTCCATGCCTGATTACTAGAGCATAAGTAGAATCTATCAAGTATCATCCCAAATTTGTTCGATTTGGCCCTCCTGCAGTTATTCGTGTAGAACTTATTCTCAACAAATTTCAAGGGAGTGGACTATCTATTATTATCAGTTAGCTATTTATGCACAAAATTCCATTGGGATACCAGCCTTCGAACCCCCAACATTGGAGATTTGTGCTTGCACACTTAACCGCAATGGTAGGAAGAAGGCCGGTAGCTATATACACACGCACACACACGAACCCACAACATTGAGGATTTGTGCTTGCACATTTAACCACAATGGTAGGAAGAAGCCCGGTAGCTTATACACACACACACGCACACACACGAACCCACAACATTGAGCATTTGTGTTTGCACACTTAAACCACAATGGTAGGAAGAAGGCCGGTAGCTATTTACACACTAACCCACAACTTTGAGGATTTGTGCTTGCACACTTAGCCACAATGGTAGGAAGAAGGCCAGTAGCTATACACACACACACACACACACGAACCCACAACATTGAGGATTTGTGCTTGCACACTGAACCACAATGGTAGGAAGAAGGCCGGTGGCTATACACATGCGCGCGCAGACACACACATATACATATATAGGTGGCAATGGCATGCATATGGCTGGCATTGTTATCCTTCTAACAAATTAACCCAGAGACAGAGTAGAACGTGAATGAGCATGAAGCACTAGTAGTAAGTATTTGATGATTCAACGAGATCGAGAATACAAACTAATTAAGGGCCCGACCCAAATCCAGATGGCTTAAGCACTTAGCTTATATGTGCACTGTGCAATTTATATTATTAATTAATGTATCTCCACATTTCCTCAAACACACAGATGGCCCTCCGACTCAACTCAAAAATGAAAAGGCTGTTGAAGAGAATCCTGCTAAAGCCCAGCTTGACAAGGAGAATGCTACTACTCCAAAACCAAAACCAGAAAAGAGAAAGAGCAGAACGGGTAGAACTTTCCAATTCACAGACCCTTGTCGAATTTGCAATGTGTTTGGGCACTGGACTGATTTATGCCCCTACCGGAAATTTGTCCCATACAACGTAACTAAGGTTGGCAAGGGCTATGAAATACATGAAGGCCGCCGTGGGAAGTATGCTGCTCCGATTTATTGTCTTAACTGTACGGTGCCCGTTGCACACAAGGCTGGAAAGTGCCCGCACGACAGCTGATGCATGGCAATAATCCAGGGTCGTCATGGTTCACCTCTTCCCACCCCATAATCTTGCTGATGGCGAGGAAGGTGTTGGATTATCTAGTCTTGGGCTGTTGCTTTCTTCTTTACTTGCTTTGAGTTTCAGCACTCTGTAGTCTGTATATATGTCTTTGTGTAAGCTCACCCGCCCCGTCCGTAGTCACTGATGGCTGGCGGATAGATACTGTATTTGGGATTGGTTTGCTTGTACTGGTCTTGGATACAAAAGAAAACTGTTAGATCCTGTGAGAGACCAATTGATCCAACTGTTTTTGTTCCATTGTTCACTGCTATGATGTTTGATCTCTCTATTGGCTTTATGCTTTCAAAAGAAGGTTGTAAGCTCCATTTCATGTGGAGGATGAACTGCAAGAGCAACAAAAATCCCAACTCTTCCACGCATTTCAGCTGAAATAATAGGGTTCCGCGCATTAAAAACCCTAAGACTTCCTTCTACAATAAAACCTAATTCCTAAACCCCTGGACCCCCAATTTTAAAACTCCCAGAACCCATAGCTATATATAATCCCCAAAGGTCTCAGTTTTACCGAACAACTTGGACTCTTCATCAGCAATGACAATGGAGGTGGAAGGAGCTGAGGGGAAGGGGAAGACAATGTCGTGCTTTCGGACGGACCCAGATGGAAACACTGAACCGTAACACCTTCAACAAATCGTCAATCAGCTTCGTCAAAATGTTACTCATTTCTACTTCTTCTCTTTGAAATAATTTCGATTGTAATTATAACAAATCGTCAATCAGCTTCGTCAAAATGTTAATCATTTCTACTTATTCTCTTTGAAATAATTTCGATTAGTAATATAAAATGTGTGAAAACAATATGAAGACGAATGTTTCTTGAATTGATGGGATTGTAGAAATTTGCTTTTAAAATTGGAAAGAAATTTTCTTTTGGCATATGTACAGACTTCTGAATTTCAAAACCACTTCCGTGTGCATTATATAGCGTGCTCTTGAATCTCAGTTTCAGGCTTGCTCTGTTTAGTCTTGGGTGGTAGTGGATCTCTATGTTCGGAGTAGGCAAATTAAAAAAAATTATATGATTCAATTATAATTTTACGGCTTCTGTTAGCGCATCATACTGTCTCACTTCACAACAATCCAAATCTTAAACGGTGCAAATCTTTTTCTCTCTCTTGAATGGTCTGAGTTTCTCAACCCTTGAGGCCCACAGAGATGCCGAATTGATGTCATTCCATTGACTGGAACCAAAGACGCAAATAAGCTACAATTGATGTGAATTAGGGGTAATATTACTAATAAGCTACAAATTCCTACCAAGCAACTTTCGATCGATTTTTACAAAGCAATTTCTATAAAACATTTATTTTAAGTAATAATTCAATTACAAACAAATACATTATTTAGTTTACAAAATTTAATTTAGAAATTTAGTCTATCTAGCACTACCTTTTATTTTTTCTTTGTTTTCAAAGCATTTTTCGTATTTTCTTACCACAAACATTTTTTTTCCAAAAACATATAGAAGTAACGTGGCAGGACCTCATTGGGTAATTAACCAGGGTCAAAAACCTTGGACTAGTGATGTACCGTGTGCAATGGATTCGCCTAACATATACGACTCTGTGGTCAATACAATGATTTATAAAGCCAAGGGCATCATCGAGCAACTCTACAAACATTTTTTCTGCTCAAGTGGCAGTTGAAAAGCATTTGGCAGACACGACTCGTTTACCAGGTCTACTATGTGGTCAATACAATGATTTATAAAGCCAAAGGCATCATCGAGCAACTCTACAAACATTTTTTCTGCTCAAGTGGCAGTTGAAAAGCATTTGGCAGAGAAATCTTGTCAAACTATTCACAGCATGTCCAAAATCGATTTTCAAAGGATACGATTTCAAAGCTCTGGTTTGTGAGTTCAAGATGAATGGCGAGGAAGGTGTTGGATTATCTAGTTCGGAGTGAGTTCAAGATGAAAAAGGATGTGAGACTGCAAGAGTAAATGTATCTTTTTCATTTCTTTTGTAAACGAAGAACAAATGTATCTTTTTCATTTCTTTTCTAAACGAAGAACAAATGTATCTTTTTCAAAGGATACGATTTCAAAGCTCTGGTTTGTGAGTTCAAGATGAAGGCGAATTCCTTGAAGTGGAGACGGAGGTTGGGTCATTTTATCTTTTTTGTATTTTGAGGGAATACTGTAGATGGTCATTCATTTGGCAGTTTTTTTGTTGCTGTCTTCTAACCTCTGATTTCGTTGCTCAAATTGTAGGACAAAAATGTAATTCCCCAGGTGAGAAAAGAAGACCAGAAGGCTGTTGATACACCCTTGATTGAATGCATTGATACAATTGCAGATATGAAGGAATATTTGGCTGCAAGGTTTTCTCGCAAGCAAGGCATGAAGCCTCACGAGCTTGTTTTCTAGATACGAAGCCGAAAAGTATATCCTACAAGCATTCGGTTTGTGTTTGAACTCGATCTTAGTGGTTATACTCTTTTTAAGTTTTATTTGTAAAAAAAGATGTTACTTCAGATCATGTGTTGTGCGGAGTTCTTTTATTTTTATTTTTATTTTTAATTAAAAGATAGGCTTACTTTGCAATTGGGAAAGTTTATGCGATGTTTTCTTTCACTCTTTCGGGGAAGTGGTTTTCACACGCCCCATTACACTCTTTTATTCTCGCTTTTGGATTGAATAAATTGAGAATCGATGGGTAGAAATAAACATGAGTATGTAGTAGGGGAGAAGGGGTGTGAGGAAATCTATTTATAAATAAATTTTTGTATATTTGTTTAGTGATATAGTCGATTATATAGTAAGCTGTCGGTGTTAGCGGGTAGTCCCTCCCCCATACTCCAAAACCAAAACCAAAACCTGTCGCTGCTGTTGTGTTATATCTAGTCTTGTTGAGTTGAGCGTCCCACGAACACAGGACACAACAGTTTAACGGAAGTAAACTTACAGAGAGCGAGAGGGAGAGAGACAGAGGGAAGGTAAAGTCTTTGACTATTTTTAACTTAGTTATTTTTTTAATCTGTAAATAGTTTTTCTCCTCCAACCTTTTGGTTAAATTTTTAACCTGAGATTATTAAAAAAATAAATTTAGGGTAATTTTTTTTCTTAAAGTAACTTTAAGAAAAGAAAATTCTGTAAATTATCCTAATTTAATTTTATGAACATTTTAAGTTCAAAAAATTTAGATTCCGATAAACATAAAAAACCACTAGACCGACATAATGAAACATTATGAAAGAATATGAAATGAAACATTAAAAGAGTTTTTTTAATTACTTTAGCGTTGGATTTAAATTTGGACCGTTTGATCTTTTTTTTATATAGTCCGCGCGCTTCCCCTGCAGAATCCCCAATTTCGCCCGTCTCCTACAAAACAGAAGCATGATCAACCGATCCAAGGCCGAGGCTAAGGCCAGGTTCAAGGCTAAGGCCAAGGCCAAGGCCAAGTCGAAGTCCCTAGCCGGACGAGGATCCGGATCCTGGCAGGGGAAGATTCCAGGCCAACCGACGAAGCTCGGAGGTGAGATCCGGACTCCTCCCTCTTCTCATGGTTTGCTTTTTTGCATGTTTGCTTTGGTTTTAGGGTTTGTGAGTGGGAACAAGATTATCTGTAATTTCGAATTTGCAGCTTAACTAACACCATGCAGGTATGTTTTTTATGTTTTAAGCGTTACCGTGCTTGAATTTAAACGGGGTACTTGATGATGCCTAATTTTTGTGTGCAGAAAATATGCATTTTTTTTTTCTTGTTCATTTAATTATTAAAAGCTATAGATATTCATATGACAATCAATTAGGTATTTTGGTATGACCAATTTTGTTTGATTTTCCATGCCTGATTACTAGAGCATAAGTAGAATCTATCAAGTATCATCCCAAATCTGTTCAATTTGGCCCTCCTGCAGTTATTCGTGTAGAACTCATTCTCAGCAAATTTCATAGGTAGTGAACTATCTATTATTCTCAGTTAGCTATTTATGCACGCAGTTCCATTGGGATACCAGCCTTCGAACCCACAGCATTGGGGATTTGTGCTTGCTATACACACGAACCCACAACATTGAGGATTTGTGCTTGCACACTTAACCACAATGGTAGGAATAAGGCCGGTAGCTATATATACACACACGCACACACAAACCCACAACATTGAGCATTTGTGTTTGCACACTAAACCACAATGGTAGGAAGAAGGCCGGTAGCTATTTACACACACACACACAAACCCACAACTTTGAGGATTTGTGCTTGCACACTTAGCCACAATGGTAGGAAGAAGGCCAGTAGCTATATACACACACGCATACACACACGAACCCACAACATTGAGAATTTGTGCTTGCACACTGAACCACAGTGGTAGGAAGAAGGCCGGTGGCTATACACATGCGCGCGCAAACACACACATATACATATATAGGTGGCAATGGCATGCATATGGCTGGCATTGTTATCCTCCTAACAAATTAACCCAGAGACAGAGTAGAACGTGAATGAGCATGAAGCACTAGTAGTAAGTATTTGATGATTCAACGAGATCGAGAATACAAACTAATTAAGGGCCCGACCCAAATCCAGATGGCTTACGCACTTAGCTTATATGTGCACTGTGCAATTTATATTATTAATTAATGTAACTCCACATTTCCTCAAACACACAGATGGCCCTCCGACTGAACTCAAAAATGGAAAGGCTGTTGAAGAGAATCCGGCTAAAGCCCAGCTTGACAAGGAGAATACTACTACTCCAAAACCAAAACCAGAAAAGAGAAAGACCAGAACGGGTAGAACTTTCCAATTCACAGACCCTTGTCGAATTTGCAATGTGTTTGGGCACTGGACTGATTTATGCCCCTACCTGAAATTTGTCCCATACAACGTAACTAAGGTTGGCAAGGGCTATGAAATACTTGAAGGCCGCCGTGATAGGTATGCTGCTCCGATTTATTGTCTTAACTGTAGGGAGCCGGTTGAACACGAGTTTGGAAAGTGCCCGCACGACAGCGACAGCTGATGCATGGCAATAATCCAGGGTCGTCATGGTTCACCTCTTCCCACCCCATAATCTTGTTGATGGCGAGGAAGGTGTTGGATTATCTAGTCTTGGGCTGTTGCTTTCTTCTTTACTTGCTTTGAGTTTCAGCACTCTGTAGTCTGTACGTATATCTTTGAGTAAGCTCACCCGCCCTGTCGCTGGCGGATAGATACTGTATTTGGGTTTGGTTTGCTTGTACTGGTCTTGGATACAAAAGAAAACTGTTGACTCCTGTGAGACCAATTGATCCAACTGTTTTTGTTCCATTGCTGACTAGAGAAAGCCCAGTCCTGATGGGCAGATTCTCTGCTATGACGTTCGATCTCTCTGTTGGCTTTATGCTTTCCAAAGAAGGTTGTAAGCTCCATTCCAGAGTGTCTGATCGCTTCGCTTGTGAAGTATATAAGCTAAAACATCTCCAAGGGCGTCGGCTCCAGCTTCAAAAGTAATTGTGATCGGTCGACTTTTGGGGTTGTAGGGAACCACTTAATTGTGACACCTCTTTATGTGGAGGATGAACTGCAACAGCAACAAAAATAATAGGGTGCCTCCCAACTCTTCCACGCATTTCAGTTGAAATAGTAGGGTTCCGCGAATTAAAAACCCTAATTCCTAAACCCCTCGGCCCCCAATTTTAAAACTCCCAGAACCCATAGCTATATATAATCCCCAAATGGAAACACTGAACCTTCAACAAATTGTCAATCAGCTTCGTCACAATGTATAATCATTTCTACTTCTTCTCTGTGAAATAATTTTGATTAGTAATATAATTAAAATGTGTGAGAAAATACGAAGAAGAATGTTTCTTGAACTGATGGAATTGTAGAAATTTGCTTTTTGATTGGAAATAAATTTTCTTTTGGCACATGATGGTGGGTGCGGACTTCTGAATTTCACAAACCATTTTCGTGTGCATTATGTAGCGTGCTTTTGAGTCTCAGTTTCAGACTTGCTTTGTTTAGTCTTGGGTGGTAGTGGATCTCTCTATTCGAAGCCCGCAGATAAAATTTCTTATGAGTTCTTGTTACTAAGAAGTGTGAAATTGTTGAATTTATCCCATCACGTTACTTGAAGATAGAGATTCAAAATAACTTGTTTATTCGTGTTTATTTATTCATGTTATGTTAATTATAATTAAAAAAAATATAAACAATGAGGTTAAATTGATTGAATTCGGATTTGGATCCTATCCGGATCTAAATTGTGAGGATCTTAGGGATCCTCACATCCTAACCGTTTATCGTATATTGTGTTGTCAGAAATCATTTTAAATTTTATTATTTAAAATTAGACATAAATAGTAGCTAATGAAAACTGACTGCACAATGTACGATGTGAGGATCCTTAGGATCCTACAAAAGGGATCCGGAGAGGATCCTTATCCATTGAATTCTTGTTGAGACTTCGTCATACATTATCCATTCTTCATATAGAAGAAAAAAGTATAGATTATTATGTACCGATCGAATCGATGATTATTCACGATTCCCAAATTGAATCAATTACATACTAGTTCCAATGTTATGGTAAAACTTTGTTTAATAAAAGATCTATACCACTCAATTTTAATGTTATGGCCTCTATAAGCTCATCATATTGTCTCATTTCATAACAACCCAAAACTTAAACGGTCCAAATCTCTTTCTCCTTCTCTTGAATGGTCTAGGTCTCTCAGTCTGCAAACCCCGCAGAGATTTGGAATTGATCTCATTCCATTGACTAGATCCAAAGACGCTAATAAGCTACAGTTGATGTGAATTAGGGGTAATATTACTAAGACCATCTCCAAATGAGATGTCAAATCCTAAGTGGAATGGTAATCAAATTTGAAGGTAGGAGCAAACTCTAACCAACATGTCAATCCTATGTGGATTGACATATAAGTTTTCATATGTCAAATTTGACATATAAGAAAATGTGATATTAAATAATTTTTAATTGTTTTATTGTGTGGATCTCATTAATACACCAATTATAGATTTTGAAAATTTATTTTAATTGATATCTTTTTAAAATGGGTCTCACAAATATCATTTATAACAAAAAAAAACATATCGGTGAGAAAAAAGGAAAATTTAACATTGCCACATTAGCCATCAAATTAACATTTGACATTTATCTTTTGATATATTCCTTTAAAAATGCTCTAATAAGCTACAAATTCCTGTGAAGGTTTCCTTCGATCGAATTTTACAAAAGCAATTTCTGTAAAAACAGTTATCTTTTCCTTGTTTTCAAAGCAGTTTTTGTATTTTCTTACCACACATGTTTTTTTAGACTGTCTCCAACCCTGGCCTAAAATCTAAAAATATTTAGCCCATAAAATTTAGGTTTTAGCTCAGAAACAACTTTTATGCTGCAAACCCTTCTGACCTAAAAATTTAGCTTGGGATTATTAAAGAATGATCTTAGGCCAATTTTTATTCTTAAATTAACTTTTTTTTTTTATAAAAAAAACAATTAAAAAACAATTATGTAGGCTATCGTAATTTAATTTTATGAACATTTTAATATAAAAATATTTAAATTCTGATAAATATTGAAAAATCACTAAATCGACACATGAAACTCATCAAACTTTCAACATCAAAGTGTGGAATAATAAGTACAATAATTATTGAAGACATCTAGATTAACAGAAACAATAATTAACACACACGACAATTAATAAAGTATATAAACTTAATACAAATGACAATTAATAAACCACAAACTTAATACAATCGAAAATTCATATAACTACATATACTTAATAATAACATCCACCATCTTGATTTGGTGAAGGACTTGGTGGACTTGGGGTATAGCCTTTGTAAGATCCCACATCGCCCAGGGGTGTAGATCTTGTAAGCCTTATATGTATATTCCCATCTTTACCTATCACGAGGCTTTTTGGGAGCTCACTGGCTTCGGGTTCCATCGGAACTCTGAAGTTAAGCGAGTTCGCGCGAGAGCAATCCCATGATGGGTGACCCATTGGGAAGTTCTCGTGTGAGTTCCTAGAAACAAAACCGTGAGAGCGTGGCCGGGGCCCAAAACGGACAATATCGTACTACGGCGGAGTCGAGCCAGGGATGTGGTGGAGACTCGGGCCGGGATGTGACAATTTGGTATTAGAGCCAATCCCTGGCCGGAAGTGTGCTGACGAGGACGTCGGGGCCTTAAGGGGGTGGATTGTAAGATCCCACATCGCCCAAGGGTGTGAATCCTGTAAGCCTTATATGTATATTCCCATCTCTACCTAGCACGAGGCCTTTTAGGAGCTCACTGGCTTCGGGTTCCATCGGAACTCCGAAGTTAAGCGAGTTCGCGTGAGAGCAATCCCATGATGGGTGACCCATTGGGAAGTTCTCGTGTGAGTTCCCAGAAACAAAACCGTGAGGGCATGGCCGGAGCCCAAAGGGGACAATATCGTGCTACGGCGGAGTCGAGCCCGGGATGTGGTGGGGGCCCGGGCAGGGATGTGAGAGCCTTGAGATGAATTATCTTCTTGAAATATACTCCTTCTAGCATCCCTTTGCAAAATTTCCCTTTGCTTACTACGTAAGTACTTCTTCCTCTTTGGAGTGTATTTGTTGAGTTCCTTAATCATCAAATTTATTTTGAACCTCTCTTGCTCCCTATCCCATTCTTCCTTCATTTGCAAACACATTCGGGCCGCTTCTTCTTGGCGAGCGTTATGATTTTCGCTTAATTTTGCAATTCCGGTAGCAAAGGGTCCACTCATCAGATCTTGGGCCCCTTTCTCTTTGCTTCCTTTTGCTTATCTCTTCCTAGGGGCCTTGCAAAAGAAGAAGTTAGGGTCATTTGTTCGACATCTTCATTGACACCTTCATTCGCACCTTCATTGACATCATTTAGGGGCGGAGCTTCACTATGAAATAATCTTCCCCATTGTTGGTCCGCATCAGTTCCCCACCTCGGACAATCATTGAGGACGTTCCAAGCATGATGCAACTTAAAAGCTTGATTTTTTGGTGTAGTTCTTGTGTTGTAAATTGCCCTTACTTTGTCACCCTACGCATCAAATACATAAAAACTGTTAGTTGCAAAATACTATTATATATATGACAACTAATATCAACAAAGAAACTCACAATTTCTGAGAAACTCCTTCCACTAGGCATGTCAATCGTGGCTCTCTCCAAGCTTCCCTTCCACAAAGTACACTTTTTGTTAATAATCTTCCACCGATCATAAATACCACCAGCTTCCCTTTGATCGGCGTTGGAGTTTTCATGAAACTTATCAACGATTTTACCCAACAAAACCTTTCTATTTTGATTCGTGCCGACGACACCATCTTTGCTAACAGAAATCCATGCCAAACATAAAGCAATATCTTCGTCAAAGGTCGAATTATGACCTCTAACATGCTCTTTTGCCATCTTGAAAAATTTGGAAATGAGAGGAAATGGTAGAAATTTTTTTTGGAAGAATTGTAGGAGAAAAGTGATTTTTGTGTGGATGTTTGAACAAATACATAGGAATTTATAGAGTTTTCGGGTGAATTTTGAGTTAAATAATTTTTTTTTAAAATTATTTTAGCCGTTGGATTTAAATTTGGACCGTTAGATCTTTTTTTCTTTTTACCGTTAGATTTAATTATATTTGATCTAAGCCGTTGAATTCAATAAATATATAAATATAAAACAAAAAAAAACATCTGAACATAAACCGTTGGATTAGCCAACGATCCAATTACCACTGCCGTTAGATGAAGAAAAGTAGCCGTTGGCTATAGACATCTTCTGACAAGCTGGGTGACACGCCCACGTCGGTGGGGTCCGCCTCGGCTGCATCTCTGGCGCGTCTGCGCGTGGAGAAAGTTGGGTTGGGCGTCTGGCCTTCACATCCCAGGTTTCAGTCACACGGGCTAGGGTCCACTCCAATTTGTGGCCTAAACTTGGGCCGGTATTTGAACCCCATATCAGTTTTAGATTTTAGATTAATTTTAGGCCATGAATTGGAGTGGATTTTGGAAGGAAAAAAGGGGAATTATAGGTTTTAGCCAAGAGTTGGAGTGGGTGTTAGCAAAAACATATAGAATTAACGTGGCAGGACCTCATTGGGAAATTAACCACGGTCAAAAACCTAGTACTGGTCCTTGTTGTACCGTGTACAACTGGAGGAGCAAATCCAAAGTCTTCAAGACAGACAACAAAACACTGTCAGTAATATTACCTCACAAATTTTGCTTTCACTTTACATAATTACGTTTTCTTTATTTTATTTGGCAACTTTTATTATTTAAACAATTTAGTAACAGAAAATTATAATTTTTATGAGGTAATGAGAAGATGAATTTATTGAGGTAGCTGATGTGTTTACTTCCTCCACAGCCAATTGCATCTCTGTCTAAGACTGTCGGTGGTAGTGAGAGAAGAGAGTCTAAAAAGCTTGTGGTTGTTCCTCTGTCTCTTTCGTCCCTCTTAAGATTTAAGCCATTTCCTTCTCCCACAAATTATATAAATATATACAGCTATACACAGACTGAGACACTTTCTAGAGAGAGAGGAGAGAGAGGAGAGAGAGCTGTGATTGGCATTGTGGTTTTGTATGTTCCAATGGATCAATAAGATCACTCTCTCTCTTGATCTTTGGTGTTCAAGCAGTGAACTTTTCATCTGGGGTTTTTCCAATTTGTCTAGTTTCTAAGATCTGCAGGAGAATTGGATCGATTTGGGTTTATATTCAATTGGGTTTTCTGGATTTGAAGAATTGGTGATAAAGATCGGTTATTTTTTATTTAAGGTATGTTTTGTGGTTGGATTTTAGTTTTGGTCCTTTTCTGTTTTACATTTATTCTTCGGCTTTATGTTGTTCTTACATTAAAAGATCAGATTTGGAAATGTTGACTGTGCTGTTCTCCACCGGATATCACTAATTACAATCTGTTCGGTTTCTGTGAAAACCGAGGAAGAATCATATTTTTATTGGCCACAGTTGAATAATATATTCAGTGATCTGTGGTGTAGAAAATGTTTGCTGAAAGGTTGTAAAATCTGACTTTTTTCACCTTCCCTTTTCCAGCCTCCAGGTGCTTAATTCAGACCTTGGGTTTTCGTGGTGGAAAAAAGTTACTGAGCTCTTAGACATGCATAGATCTTGTTGAGATTAAACTAGAATTTTGAACCATTGTTCACATCTGAGCAAAGAGGAAGCTGGCAATGGAATCTGAAGGAGAAACTGCGGTAAGCATCATAAGCATTCTATTGGTTTTGCAATATTCCCTCTTTTTGATAAGAAATTGGGAGAAAGTAACAGATGTTCCCTTGCTGAGTGAAATTCTTGAGCGGATATGTTGCGATATAAGTCCCGAGTGATGAAAGCTTTTGAAAGTTCCTGTCAATCTTCACTACAATTTCCTGGCAAACAACCGGGTCATTAGTTCATTAAGGGTATGTTTGGGTGAGGTACTTTCAAATTCTAAGGGATTTAGGTAAAGTAATGAAGAAATGGATCACAAAAAGTTAGACGAGGGATTAGAAAGATTTTGACTATTGCCTGCGCAGTGACCTTGTCTTTTAATTTAGGGAGGATGTGGGGTTTTGAGTTTTTCAGATTGATATTGTAATTAAGTTTGGTTGTTCACTATCACTATCACGATTAGCATGTGCTCCATGAGTCCTGTCATTGCAGCCATTGTCAATGCATTTTCTAAACTTTGTCTGTATGAATGATTAACTACTTAGGCAAAGCCCATGAAGAGCCTCGGGGGTCAGGTCTGCCAGATCTGTGGGGATAATGTTGGGAAGACTGCAGATGGGGAACCATTCATTGCCTGCGATGTCTGTGCCTTTCCTGTTTGCAGGCCATGCTATGAGTACGAGAGGAAGGATGGAAATCAGTCTTGCCCTCAATGCAAAACCAGATACAAGAGGCACAAAGGTTTGTAAGACCTGTCACAAATATGTCTAAAAAAGCCACAGTACTTGAATTTTGTAAAATGATGGTAATTCTCTTTGGCTAGTTGATGGGAAAGAAATTTCGTCACAACTTGATTTTATGCAATGTTGCAAGGCCTTGATTGTTCTTATCAAACATTTTGTGTACGTAATCACTTGTTATTTTTGTGTGGTTGTTTTCAGGGAGCCCTGCAATTCTTGGTGATAGAGAAGAGGATGCTGTTCCTGATGACGGTACCAGTGATTTCAACTATACTTCGGAAAATCAAAACGAGAAGCAAAAGATTGCGGAACGCATGCTGAGCTGGCATATGACATATGGCCGGGGAGAGGATGTTTCGGCTCCAAATTATGATAAAGAGGTTTCTCACAATCACATCCCTCTACTGATTAGTGGACAAGAGGTAGGCCAATATACATTTGGAAAGCTGCTTTCATTCTTTATAAGGAACTTATTCTGGAATTTACCCTTTGCAAATTGCCAATTTGTAGGTTTCCGGAGAACTGTCTGCCGCTTCACCAGAGCGCCTTTCGATGGCATCTCCTGGAGTTGGTGCTGGAAAGCGTGTGCATCATCATTCTTATGGATCAGATGTTAATCAATCCCGTATGTCTCTCCGCACATCTTACGTGACATGTTCTTAGTTTCTATATGTTTTCCTGACAACAAGGTCATTACATTATATTCTTTCTGCAGCTAATATAAGGGTTGTGGATCCTGTGAGGGAGTTTGGTTCTCCCGGGATAGGAAATGTAGCATGGAAAGAGAGAGTGGATGGCTGGAAGATGAAGCAAGAGAAGAACGTCATTCCCATGAGCACTGGCCAAGCTACTTCTGAAAGAGGCGGTGGAGATATTGATGCCAGATCTGATGTGATTGTGGACGACTCTTTATTGTAGGTTCTGCCTTCATTTTCTTTGTTTTGTTAATAGTTTGATTGCCAAAATAGAGAAATTTAAACTTTGCTTTTGCCTTAGTGATGGGAGTTTTACTGCCACGAGACAATTTAAAATCTAATAATAGATGGAGACTAGGAAACCTCCCACTATAACAGTATATTTATAGTCCTCAATTTCTAATACTCTATTGACTCCAGCAATGATCTGCTTGTTGACAACTCATTATTGTGGGTTTTGTCTTGATTGAACTGCAAAGTTTCATATTATTCTTTGTTGATAGTTTTTAGCAAGACTCAGAACCTTAAAATTTGCGACTTATCTTGGTTACATATGCTTTCCTGCTATTATAAAAGTCAAAATCTAAGAGTGTGGAGAGGCTAGGCTGTTATAAGGCAAACCATTGTTATAGCAGGAGTTGTGAACGTACTACGTAGTGCTCTGTAGCAGAGTTGTTTTCTGTCACTTAAATTTGATTGACATGTCTTTTGTTTGTTTTCAAATTATAGTGTAGCAATATTTGATTTTCATGTGGATCCTCTTTCTGTTTTGCAGGAATGATGAAGCAAGGCAGCCTCTCTCCAGAAAGGTCTCGATTCCATCATCTAGAATAAATCCTTACAGAATGGTCATTGTTCTGCGGCTTATTATTCTGTGCATTTTCTTGCATTATCGAATAACAAATCCTGTGCCCAATGCCTATGCTCTGTGGCTGATATCAGTCATTTGTGAGATTTGGTTTGCAATTTCCTGGATTCTCGATCAGTTCCCTAAGTGGCTTCCCGTTAATCGTGAAACATATCTTGACAGACTTTCTTTGAGGTGTGAAAATTTCTTTGCAAATACTCTCAGTTGTGTCTCAGTATATTCGTTTGCAAACACCAATTAGCAGTGTCATTTCAAATTTGTTTGCCCTTGTATTTTGAGTTTAATTCCGGTTTCATTTGAGTTGCAGATATGACCGAGAAGGAGAACCATCAAACTTAGCTGCTGTTGACATCTTTGTCAGTACTGTTGATCCGTTGAAGGAGCCTCCTATGGTGACAGCAAATACTGTGCTATCTATTCTTGCAGTTGACTACCCAGTTGACAAGGTTTCTTGCTATGTTTCTGATGATGGAGCTGCAATGTTGACGTTTGAAGCTCTGTCTGAAACTTCAGAATTTGCTAGGAAATGGGTCCCTTTCTGCAAGAAGTATGCTATTGAGCCTCGGGCTCCTGAATGGTACTTTTCACAGAAGATTGATTACTTAAAGGATAAAGTTCAACCATCATTTGTCAAAGAGCGTAGAGCGATGAAGGTAGGCCCTTAGCACACATATCTAAAACACTCTACCTCATAACATAAGTGCCCCTCCTTACTGGTACTCTTTTCTTTTTGGTTTCAGAGAGAATATGAAGAATTTAAAGTTCGTGTCAACGGGCTTGTTGCAAAGGCCACAAAAATACCTGAAGAAGGATGGATCATGCAAGATGGTACTCCATGGCCTGGAAATAATACTAGAGACCATCCAGGAATGATTCAGGTGGATATCTTACGTGACAGATCTCTATAAGCTATGGGAGATAGTTATTGAAGTTGATACTGACTAATTGACGCTCGTTTGGAATGCTGAAGCAGAGTTTAAAGTATAGGGCTTCATTTTGTACTAAGATCTGTATTTCTTTTTCCACTTTCAGGTTTTCTTAGGCCAAAGTGGTGGGCTTGATACTGATGGTAATGAACTGCCACGTCTAGTCTATGTTTCTCGTGAAAAGCGTCCAGGTTTCCAACATCACAAGAAAGCTGGTGCTATGAATGCACTTGTGAGTACTTTTTATTTTTATGTTCTAAAGTTAGTTTATCACTTTATCTCTTTAGAGTTAAGTTTTTTCCTTCCTCTGATGCCAATGAAACTCTCTTGTAGGTTCGAGTATCAGCAGTCCTCACTAATGGACCTTTCTTGTTGAATCTTGATTGTGATCATTACATTAACAACAGTAAGGCCTTGAGGGAAGCTATGTGCTTTCTAATGGATCCGAACCTTGGAAAAAATGTGTGTTATGTTCAATTCCCACAGAGGTTTGACGGCATTGATAGAAACGATCGATACGCCAATCGTAACACTGTTTTCTTTGATGTAAGTCTCTATATTCCATATAGTTATCACAGAAAAGAGCATTCTGAACTAATGTTGTTTTTGCTTCTGTATAGTATTATTAAACTTATTAAATGGTTACAAGTCTTTCACCGTGTGCTTATACGTTTACTTCTGGATTTCAGATTAACTTGAGAGGTTTAGATGGTATTCAAGGACCAGTTTATGTGGGTACTGGGTGCGTCTTCAATAGAACAGCTTTGTATGGTTACGAACCTCCTGTCAAGCCTAAGCAAAAGAAAACTGGAGTTCTATCTTCACTTTGTGGTGGATCACGGAAGAAGGGTTCAAAATCCAGTAAAAAGGGATCGGACAAAAAGAAATCTAAGAATGTCGATCCTACTGTGCCAATTTTCAGTCTAGAGGATATTGAAGAGGGGGTGGAAGGTAATTTTGAATTTCTGTTTTGTATCATAAGCTTGTACATATTTCATTTGTTTATAATTGAGGTAGGTGGAAGGTAATTTTGAATTTCTGTTTTGTATCATAAGCTCATATTTCATTTGTTTATAATTGAGGTAGAGTCCACTACATATCATGCCTACTTCCAGGTGGCATAAAGAATGAGTCAATGCAGGAATTTTTTTTCTCGTCCCATTATTAATTTTAATAGTTGGAACACTCAACATTTTACGTACGCACTTTCAAAATCAGGTGCTGGATTTGATGATGAGAAGTCATTATTGATGTCACAAATGAGCCTAGAAAAGAGGTTCGGTCAGTCTTCTGTTTTTGTTGCCTCTACACTGATGGAGAATGGCGGTGTTCCTCAATCTGCGACACCAGAAACTCTTCTTAAAGAAGCAATTCATGTTATCAGCTGTGGATATGAAGACAAATCTGATTGGGGAAATGAGGTATGTCATTATTTTCAATGCTTCTGTTACCTTATGTAGTACCCTTTTATTTCCAATGCAACGAGGAAAGAACAGAAAATGTTGCTTAGTATCACCTTTGAAATCCGTTTGTCTAGACAACTACAAAATTAAGCTACCTTAATTTTGTGTGGTTGAAATATGCCGCTGACTGTGGAGTCTCTTTGGACTTCAAATTCTCATTAACTTTCATATAAATTCTAATTCTTCTCCCTGCTTTTTATATATACTTTCTAAAGATTTTTCAGGAGTTGTCACTGGTTTAATTTGGACTTCGATGTCCTACCTTTATTTTCTGTTTCCTGTTATAATTTTTATTCACTCATAAGAGAATGATTATTTGTCTCCCACAGATTGGATGGATCTATGGTTCCGTCACAGAAGATATTCTTACAGGATTCAAGATGCATGCCCGTGGGTGGAGGTCTATATACTGCATGCCTAAGCTCGCAGCCTTTAAAGGGTCTGCTCCAATTAATCTTTCAGATCGTCTGAATCAAGTGCTTCGATGGGCTTTGGGATCCGTGGAAATTCTTCTTAGTCGGCATTGTCCTATCTGGTATGGTTACAGTGGGAGGCTAAAATGGCTGGAGAGATTTGCGTATGTGAACACTACCATTTACCCAATCACTTCCATACCTCTTCTCATGTACTGTACACTGCCGGCTGTCTGTCTTCTTACCAACAAATTCATCATTCCACAGGTTTGTTATTTCGCCATAATTGCCCTCTATGCATACTCCGTCTCTCTGTTTTTTTTTTTGGGTTCATTTGGCCCTTCTTTGTAGAGCACTGATTCTCTATGATTGTTTTACCCGCAAAACCTTCTGTTTTAACTGATTCACGATAATAAATATAACTTTCCCGAAAACCATGACAAGCATTCAGTAATTGGACATGCCCTTTGATCCATGAGAAATACGATATGGTCTGTATATTGATGCACCTTGAAATATATAGTTTTTCCCTAAGTTCATGCCAATTTGTGTATAATTTGAAATTTTGTCAGAAGATTTATGTAAGATTTCACTAAATTTGTTGGCTCATTCTGGTTGCAGATTAGCAATCTTGCGAGTATATGGTTTATCTCCCTCTTTCTTTCTATCTTTGCAACTGGTATTCTAGAGATGAGGTGGAGTGGGGTTGGAATCGACGAGTGGTGGAGAAATGAACAGTTTTGGGTTATTGGTGGTGTTTCTGCCCATCTGTTTGCCGTTGTCCAAGGTCTTCTCAAAGTACTTGCTGGTATTGACACCAACTTCACTGTCACCTCCAAGGCATCAGACGAAGACGGGGACTTTAATGAACTCTACATGTTTAAATGGACAACACTTCTGATCCCGCCAACAACTCTCCTCATCATAAACTTGGTAGGGGTTGTAGCAGGTATATCGTACGCCGTCAACAGCGGTTACCAATCATGGGGTCCCCTCTTTGGTAAGCTTTTCTTTGCCTTTTGGGTGATTGTCCATTTGTATCCCTTCCTCAAAGGTCTCATGGGACGTCAGAACCGTACGCCCACCATTGTCATCGTTTGGTCGATTCTCCTTGCTTCAATTTTCTCTTTGTTGTGGGTGAGGGTTGATCCCTTCACCACAAGAGTCACCGGACCAAATATCGACGAGTGTGGAATCAACTGCTAGACAGAAAGATGACAATGTTACTGTCCGACAATTCACATTCAAATTTATTTGGTTCGTTGGCCCAACAAAAGCTCGAGAGGTGGGAGTTTCTTATATTTTGATTTGATATTTGTTTCTGTCAACTGGTTTGTCCATTTGAAGCTTACACTGTTTGTAGATGATAGGAGGTGAAAGAAGAATATTTTTTGTTGTAATTTAAGAGGGGTGAATTTCATGTAATATTTGAACATAACTAGCCAACTTATTTATATGAGAGATCTCAAAATTCAAAAACTTCCATGGAAATCTGCTCTACTTTAGTTATGTGAATATTTTTGCTCACCACTCTCAAATCAAATGGTTACTATGATTGTCACTCTATGATTATCGTTAGATGATCGAGTTTAAACTTCGAGATTTGTATGGAAGATAAATTAATAATTACTCTAATCTAATGACAATGTACGGTAGAAAAGTAGTGAATATTATCACCACTTAAAACGTCAGCAGAAGTGTTGGAATAGAGTGCAAGTTGTTTCATGTTTTTATAAAGACTTAACGCTGAAGACATTACATTTTTAAATCATATTAGCGTATTATTTCATATGACTAGTGATTATACAATTAACATTTAATTGGATAGATTCAATTATTAACGTGACCTGCACACGTTACTTGTCACGATAAATAATACATCACTGTGATTTAAAAATGTGATCTGCTTAGTAATTTTCTTTTTATACAATGTGTCATAAACAACGTACTCGAACAAATTTGCATCTCCCTCCCTTCTTGCGGACACGCGCTATGCCACGTATCAACGTCTGATTGCTTATATTTCAGAAAACTATCGGTGTTAAAGTAACGAGAGTGAAATGCGGACGAAGGCCGCGGACAAGTAACTATGTCCTTATCTTACATGAAATGAATTTTGAAGTTTGAGTAATCTTTACTAATTAATAAAATATTTATTATCAACTAAAATTTTATGAAATTATTATTTTAACTTTCTAATTAAAACAGAACATGAATAAAAAATGTGAGGCAAAAATATAATTTCACACAATTAATTTTTTTTTTAAAACATCACCTACCTGTAATCTTAACATCTCTAATTAAAAATAAATAAAAACTTTCCACTCCTACATTCTCTATCACTCTCTTCCTTTCTCCTATTTCAAAAACAAAAATAAAAATAAATTCTCACACACTTTATGTGTACCTATATGCTAGTAGTGTTTTATGTAAAAAGTATCAACATGTATCGATGCATTATTGAGGAAAATGCAACTTATAGTCGGAGAAATTTTTAGTACAATGAGAACATGGTTAGATATACAACTGATAATGTACAATTGGTTAAATTTCATTTTTCAAACATATAAAATTTTTAACACTTTGACATATCGAATCGTATTTTTACCCCACTAAAATATGTTCCTTCTTCTCTAATCTGAGTTTCTGTATCTTCCAGTCTGCATCGTAATGGACCTGGATTGTCTGCCTTCCGCCATTTCATCCCTTTCCCATTTTCTCAAATTTCTGTGGTTACGGTTAAGTCACGTCAACATTTTATATTGATTTTTTTTTTAAATAGAAATAATAAGACAAAAAACAATAGGAATATAAAATGTTGACGTGTCTTAACCGTAACCACAGAAATAAAGGATGAAAATGATATAAGATGTGGAGGGCAGACAATCCATCTCCATGCTAATCCAATCTTCGACAGTAAGCCCGCGCATCATGACGTCATGAAACACGTGGCCAATCCTCGTCCCTTGCATGCACCACTGTTATTTGCAGCTCATAATGTTGACACGTGTTATCAACACATATCTAGCACCTGTATCGCAATTCTAACACCTGTCCAACGTATCGTTTCTGTATATAAGCAACCTGTCTTGATCATCTCAATTCAGCATCTTTGTCCAGTATTTAAAACAACAAAGAACGAAAAAGGAGCAAGAAAGAATTGCAGGAGTGTTTGTTTCCCGGGAGATAATGGTGGCAATGACGATGGCCAACACTACTGAGGAACCAATTCTGTCGAGAATGGACCGGCTCGACACCATTCTGAGGCAGTTGGAGGAAAGCCGAGGCTCGCATTCGCATTCGCATTCACATACTCATTCTCCCAAGAGTAGCTCGTGCACCTCTTCACCCACGCGGACGAGCGGAACCCTCACGAGCGACGGAGGGCACGTGTCATCGTCCGTGGAGTTGATCTCCCCAGAAAGCCTAGAGAAGCACTGCCGTCCAATCGAGCACGTGATGATGGAGACCGACGCGAAGGGGTCGCTGATCGAGCGGCTGGATCACGTGGAGGACCGTGTGCTGAAGCTGTGCGTGCAGCTGGAGGAGGAGTTTATGGAGACTAGTGCCGAAAGGAAGAGAGATGATGAGGCGGAGATGGTTAAGAGGAGAGAGAAGGAAGAGAGAGCGGAGATGACCAGGAGGAGTGAGAAAGAGGAGAAGATTGTTATCAGTGAGATTGAGAGGACTCAAATTGATGTGATTAAGAAGAAGAAGAAGGGACTGAAGCAACTTGTTAAACAGTGTGTCATGCGAAAAGGAAAATCCAATAAATCAACTAAACCTATGATTAATTAGGGTTTCTTTTCCTATGTGAACTTTTGTGTGTGTTGTTTTTTCCCTGTTATTTTAATCCTCCTAACTTATCTGCTTTAGTTTGGGGATTGATTGGTGAGAGTGTAAAAAATCAAGCGAGAACATGTATAACTGGTGTTTAATTAGACTACTTGTATTTTTATTTCGATAAACTGCTTCAATTTCCATATATTGAAGTTTCTGACCTGATATCAACTAAAGCATTGTACAAGCGATGCGATATATTACACGAATCTCTTCACTTAGTAAACTTCTACACTAATCTCTTCACTTAGTAGTTTACTACACTAATCTCTTCACTTAGGTTACTAAGTGAAGGGTTTGAATAGAAGCCGGACGCAGTCTTTTGAAAGAAAGTATAAATAGTAGCTATTTTCTCCTCCTCCTCTGTGCTGTGCATTTCTATATAGTTTAACATGGTATGGATCGCCATTGTTGCTTGCGCTTGATATACCGATCGTCTCTTTGCTTCCTCTCACCTTGAATCGGTCTTCGTCTTCTAAAAATTCTACTTTCTTGAGCCATATTCTGTTCGTCTTTTTGAAACCAAAAGTCCTTCGTCTTTAGAGTTTGGTTGATCTTGATCTGTGATCGATCTTCTTCTATATTTTCTCAATCGTGCACACCAGATGTTTCTGACTAGCCTTCAGTGAAATTTCCATCAAGATTCAAGGTCTGTTGGTTTGATTGCTGCAAAAATGGTGACTGCATCGCAACTTCAACTCCTTCAATCTCCAATCACGGCTCTAATCTCTATGATTTTCACCTCTGTATGAATGTGAAATAAGATGACTCCATTTACTTGAATTGACTCTTCGAAATGCAATTGTTGCTGGAAAGTAATGGCATCATGAGATTTGTGGATGGCTTTAATCCGTGTCCTACATAGCATACATCACAATCTGGTGATTCTGGTATAAATTCTACCGACTCTTTTACATCTGTGGAAAGTGACGCTTTTGTTGTCTGGAAAATGCATGAGATGACCGTGCCATTATGCAACTTATTACTGCAACTCTTTCCCCTATTGCCATGTCATGCGCAAGTGGTAGCTCAAGCTCTAAGGATCGTTGGACTCGGTTGAAAGAACAATTCTCAACTGTCTCTAGAACTAACCATTAAGAAAGAGTTTGATACTATATCTCAATCGAGTCCAAAAAACAATTCTCAACTGTCTCTAGAACTAACCATTAATAAAGAGTTTGATACTATATCTCAATATCTGCATAAGATCATTGAGGCTAGGGATTATCTGTCAGTTGTGGTGGTTTATTTTGCTGATGAGGACATTGTAATCCTTGCATTAAATGGCATGCCTCATGAGTCCAATGATAGAAGGTCCACTTTGGCATTTCTTATACCAGAGATTTATTGTTAAAGGCTTTTAGTTATGCTGATTGAGCAGGAGATCCCAATGATAGAAGGTCCACTGGTTTAGTGGTGTTCTTAGGCTCAAATCCCATTTCCTGGTCATCCAAGAAGCAACATACTATTTTTAGATCTTCTACCAAGGCAGAATACAGGCCTCTGTCATCTACTTCCACAAAAGAATTGAGTGCACCCTTGTTCCGTACTCATTGTAACAATCTCATGCTTGAATCTTCAAGGCATGAGTTTGAGAGGGGATGATAGAGTATAAGTATTGATGAATGAGATTGTGCTACTTGTAATAAGATTAGAGAATTAGTTTAGTTAGATAAGATTGTTGTGAGAAAGTATAAATAGTATCTTTCCTTGTATTACTTATTCATTAAGAAATATATTCAATAACATACATTTTCTTTATTCTTCTTCTTCTCTGTGCTGTGCATTTCGTTCTTCTCTACAGTATACAAGAACATCATTCTACATAGGTTAACAGCTAACAGCGTTGGAAGATATTGCATCAAGTTTTGCTGCGAAATTTGCATTGACTGAAGAGGAGGACCAGGTGGTGGTGGTGGGAGATAAGAACCCTGAGGATTTCAAAATTTTGAAATTCTTGTTGGTAGGAAAGCTTAAACAAGCATTTCTTTGAGAGAAAGTACGATATTTATTGATACGATAATGAAATAAGTGTACAAATAGATGATAAGGTGCACTAAAAGAGCCTCGATAAAAATCTTGCCACGGATTTCAATCCGGTCAAAGGATAAAAAGCGTCCGCACCAACAAAATTATAAAGCTATATTACCCTCAAACATAAGATTAGTGATTACATCAGGAGGTTCCTCGAACCACACCATTTGTTCATTTAGAGTAAACCCAATCTAGCCAACCTGTGTGGAACCTTGTTATCCTCTCTTTTAGTAAAAGTCAGCCTTATGTGGGGAATTCAACGGAAGCAGTGTCGAGCATCATTCACCAAATGCCCCAAAGGAGGCATATCATCCTCTGTATTCCGTTGTAGCACCGTAAGAACCAACTGTTCACCTCCTTCCAACTCCACCGATGCGGCATGCATATCTCGTGCAAACATTACTGCTGAACGAGCTGCCATCACCTCCGCCATTGGAGGCGAAGAAATTCCAGCTCGCTTGAGTGCCATCGCTGCCACAAGCATTTTAATAAGGCAGCTTTCATACAAAGTATGCAGCACTTGTGGCGGTCAATAGCGCAAGTCAATATTGTCAATTTGGCAGATAACTTGTTTGTGTTCGCATTTAATTCCATGGCGCAACGAAGGGCTATCTTGAAAGGTGGACCATGGACGTTCAAGATATTGTTGTGGTCTTGGCAGAGTCGACAACCTGGAAACTCCGTACAAAATTCCTTTGACCACGCAGGAATTCTGGATACAAGTAAAGGGGCTACTGATATGAATTTTAGCACTTGCACAAATAGGTTAAATCACATAAAATACTTGCAAGAGTTTAAGAAAGGACATTGTAATGTAGATGCTCATGCAAGGTGGGTCTCACAAGGACTATTTTAATAATTTATGGAAAAACAAAATCTTAGTTAATTATTTGAAAACAAAGATTGGAAAAGGTTGATTTTGAATTTAAAAATAATAAAAACGAATTTAATTAAAATGATTAAAGAAATTAAGAAAGTAAAGAAAACAAAGGAAAACATTTTGAAAACCAAATTGTAAAAGCTTAGGGTTCCGCCATCCTCTTAACAATGCTATGTAGATTTACCAATTACTTATGAATTACACATGCAACTTTAGGTTTTCCCAATGCATATTCTACTCGTGGTATTCAAGCTAGAACATATATCAAACATGTAATCTGTCTGTGTTATTCAATTCAAATATAAACATGCATGACTCATTATGCTTTGTCAAAACCCTTTGAAAAACCACGCAACCCCTGAGACGTATTCGCCCTAGGTGAAATTACAACTATCAATCACAAGAAGCAATAATCAATGCCCCGGTGGTATTCCGACCGAATTGCATCCGATTACTTATCTAAACATTCTAATGGTGTCTAAGCATTAAGATATAGAAACAGTGTAAACATAGTGATTAATAATTCAAAGCATGCATACATAATATCATAAGCAATTAAATAAAGACTATATATTCATGCTAAGACTCAAGGCATCGCCCTAGTAAACGGAAATTAGTTACGAACAACCATAAAAGAAAAGAATTTTAAACCTAACTAAGTTCTCCAAATTGATGTCTCCTCTTCTAATGTATAAAAAGCCTTATTTATACTACTAGAAAATAAAATCCTTCCTACAAAAGGTCTTCTAAAAACTAGGAAACATAATAGAATAAGATAACTAGAAAATAAAAGGTTTCCTATTTAAACTGAAATTTGGACTTCTCAGAGAATCATACTTTTGACCGACTATATCAACTCCAATTTGGTCCCAAAAGCTCTCTTTTGAAAGCTTAAGTTGTCCCTAACAAATACTCAGAAGGAATCTTCCTCAAATTATGTCATCTTGACCTCCAAAATGCCCAAAACGTCCAAAAACGTCAATCTGGGAAAGCTGTGCGCTGGGCCTTAATTTCATCACCACGGTCAAACAACGTGGTAGACAAATCTAAAACTTTGATACAATCATCTTGAAAGACTCACAAATATCCTTTAATTGGAATCACTCCAAAATTCATCCGTTTGATTATTTTTTACCCAAAGGAAATCGAATGTCCTACATTGAAAATATGTAACAAAGTATCAAAATTCTACCAAAATAACCAATAAACTATAACTAAGAATAGGGTAAAATATATGGTATAATATGGACTCATCAGCTACCACTGGTCTTGATGACACAAGCGATGGGGGAGGAGATTAAGAGAGCTTTGGGTACATATATCACTACTGATTGCAACAGGGGAGGAGATTGCTTGGAGAGTGCTGAGGATTTGGGTGGGATTGGATGTATCCAAACCGTTACAGCGAGGGATGAGGATGAAGTTCTCCGGTGGCAATGGGGGTTGGGAATGGGTGGATTTAAGGTACGAAATGTTGCCAAACACATGTTCTCTGTGTGGGAAATTCGACATCGTGATGTAGAGTGTGAGAGGTACACTGGAGTTCCAATGGAAGATATTGACAAACCCTTTGGAAAATGGTTTTGAGATGACGTTGAAGGGCCAAATTCTCGCATAAGGTGTTTTGGTTTGAAGAAATCTGGATCCGGAACCATGAGAGCACCGCTATTCCAGGAGGAGGATGCAGAAGGTGACCGAGACAGTTTGGGTGGCAATTTTGAGAAAGCAATTCAACAGAAGATTTTTCTGCACCTGATTTTGCTGTGTCACTGGACCTGAATGTGGAGATATGCGTGAAGATGTTTCATGCCTAATGACTACCCTGGGGATCTTGCGTTTCTTTCTCTAGAGGCTGTAAAGCGATTCGAGCAGCTAGAATTTTAAAACGAACTAGCTCGAATTAGGCTTCAGCTTGGCTCGATCGTTTGAGCTTGACTTATAATTTTAAGAACTACTTTCCTTATCATCTATAATTTCCTTTTCTACTCCACTCCATCTTTCTAGTAACTTTTTTTTAGACATGAGTATATGAAATATCAAATGAACATTGTGGCCGAATCAACAAGAAGAGAGAGATCCGATCAAAAGATGCATGCTTTATCTAAGTTAATTGGCAAATGGCAATTAAATTGTTATCAATGTTTCTTGCTGCACAAGAACTCTTAAAATTGTTTACAACTGATACATGAGTCAAAGAAAATGAACTAATCCTAAACTTCATTCCATCTAATCAGTAACTAATTACACATCAGAAGTAATCATCAAGCACACAGACGGATCGAGTGGCGAGTTTCTGCAAATCGGGCAAGTCGGGTGGAGCTGCAACCATTTGTCCACACAAATTTGATGAAAATAATGGCCGCAGTTAGGCACACCTCTCAGTATATCTTTGTCTTCATAATCTGCCAAGCATATACAACAGCAAGAAGGTGCTGAAACTGAACCTTCCATTTGCAGTTTGGCCTCAGAGTAGAGCAGTTTCGGGTAGCTACATATTGTTGCATCATCAAGGCCTTGTTCAATGGTTGCGGAGCTCTCGTAGTGCTCCGACGGGTCGACCGAAGATTGTCTCCGGTTGCGGAAAGAGATCCAAAATATGAGTACGATTATGGCGAAGACGCCAAAGCAAACTCCAACGGCATCATATACTTCGTCACTGTCGATATCCATGTTGTTTTTGGCTTAATTAGAAAAACCATGGTACAATTTTTTTCATATTTGTTTTCACAGATTGTAGAAAGGATTAATGCAAAATATTATGCGATTGGAGGGCGGCGATTTAGAAATGAGTGTTTGTTTTGGATTTGGATGGATTAAATAGTTGGTATCTGGGGTGTCCCCAAGTGGTGAAGTTTGTATCTGAATTTGTTAATAATAAATAGTTTCTAAGATTTTCTTAACAAGGCAATTTGTCCCCACTTTATATGGTAAACTTTTTAAGCTTTTTTCTTTATATTTGATAAAATGACTAAAATATCGACCAAAATGCAATTAACTCGTTGACATTTGGATTGAGCCAATCAATATTTTGTGTTTTCAAGGAGCAGGCTAGCAAGTGGTATTAATCTTAGTTTTAGAGAAAAATTGTTTTTGCTAACTTTAGTTGAAGATGAGAGTTGTTTAAGTTAACCTATGCTAGATAGCTATTTCTTACTTACACGAACATGTCTGTTCCTGTTCTATGTAAGAGTTGTGCTTATCTTTTCCTTTTCTAAGGAGTCTTTCTGTTTCTTGCTTCATGTTGCTTTTTAATGGAATTCCAATTGACCGGAAAAAAAAAAAGGTTAACCTATGCTAGAAAATAATCTTATACCAGATTTTGATGAAATTTCAAAAACCCCAGTTTTACAACTAGGTAGTGATATTTGCACAAGTGCATCTTCAATTGAGAGATGCAAATTTGAGTTGAAAAACCATATTTACATCTTATTTTACATTTCAGGAGATGTAGATGGGAGTTCCACACCAATGAAAGAGTTGTAATTTGAGGTCCCATTTAATTTTCTCTTATTGATTAACGGGACCTACTATCAAAAGATCGATGTAAATCTAGGTTTTCCCACGGATATTTTACATTTCTTAATTAAAACTTGTTTTGGGCTAAGCAAAAACGTAGAATACACATTTCAAGGCATTTTACATCTTTCATTGAAAATGCTCTTATACACACCCATATTTTCTTTTGTAATTTGTTTAATTCAAAGCAAAAAGTAGACAAGAGTGCCCAAAAATAAGAAATAAGTGTCTCAAAATTACTCACTAAAAAACCCTTTTTTCAAAGGAGATAATTTAGTCGGACAAAATAAGGTTTCGTCGCCCAAGAGTTTGCCTGACAAAATTTCATCGGACAAAGTTTATCGCGCAAAGCTCGTTGCGTGAAGTTTTGCGCGACGAAAATAAGAAAATGTCGCGCAAATATTGTTTGCCCGACCAACATTCCAACGAAATTTTCTTCGAGTAAAAGTGCATTGACAAACTTTGCTCGACAAACCTGACCAAATAGTTTTATTAGGCAAAGTTGTCTTTTACAAAACAAAAATAGTAAAATATATTTAGGCCGACGAAATTTTCACCAGCTAAGCTTTATAAAGAAAAAAATAAAATATAAAAAATACTTGCTTGATGACTTCTTTCGTTGAGCAAGCTGTTTAATTTAAAAAAAAAATAACTATATTTAATTATATTAATTTTTATTATAATAATCCTCATAATATAAAAAAAAATATTTTTATTAAAACTAAAATGTTCGTAGAATTATATGTGAAAACTGAAAACAAATTTGTTCTCGGTGGGGCATTGTCCATTTTTTTTTAATAATGAGGATGAAGAAGGATTAGGTGAGTCAAACTACTTATAAGGCTTGTGTCATCGAACTACAAAAATAATTTTACTTTCTGACATGCACAAAGCTGTCAGAAAGAACCAAGACTCGAAATTTAGCCATCAACTACAAAAGTAGGTTACTTCCTTCCCGCTCAGAGCGATTAGAGCTAACTTCCCGATAGAACGATCCCCCTGTCCCCATCTCCAAAATTTTATTTAAATAAAGGGCTAATTGCTCTAAGTAAATGTCCAACTGCTTCACTCTAGAAGATGTCCATCTCTAGAAATTATAAGTTTTGAAAATAACCACAGGGCCAGTGCCACTCATCCATCCTATGCACAAAATCCTGGGATGGATGGGTAAGAGCTTCGTGACGAGCTTCAAAAGTCATGTAGTGTTTGCCCAACACGTGCATCCACTCCGTGAACCGCTAAGTCCACAACCGGGTTATGTAGTCCGACATACCCAATTGTTTCAGGTCGATCTCAAAGTTGTTTTGAAATAGATAAAATATTGTGCAACGAAACATACTTTGCCCTGCAAAATATTTTCGTTGCGCAAAGCTAGCCTCTAGCAACAACCCAAACGTTGACCAGATTTGCTCGACCAAAATTTTTTCCGTTGAATAAAATGTCTTGACCCAAGGAAATATAATTCGTCGGATAAACTTTCGTCGAGCAAATGATAATTTATAATAGTGACTTCAGTTATAACTTTCCTAGCTATTTCTCTCCGTAAACGAACGACGAGTTATTTACCAACTTTTTTTACGGGTACATTTCCCAATTTCCAATGCGGTGCTATGTTGTGGAGATCGCAGCAACATGTAATAATTGTGAATAAAATATTACGTCCGAGTCCGGTTAACACGTCTCAACTAACAATATAAACATTATTGAGGTTGTTTCATTAACTTGCTAAATACACGGTTGAGCCTGACCCAGTCTTTCCTCTGTCCATCCCGACAGGCTGTCTCACTAGAACTGCATGAAAGAACAATATGAAGAAGAAGATACTATATAAGTTGACTTCCTCGAAGGAAATCATGAATGAAAATCCCCACATGCATTAAAAAACTACCAAATTAAGGAAACCCTAAGCTAATTAAGATTTTCCACTAATTAAAAAAGAGTTAATTAGACTTACACTGGACTCATATTTTACGAGAAGGTAATCAAACCGCAGATGATTTGGCAAATCATGTGCTATGAGCTCGAGTTTTACTTGGTGGTGGGATTCACGTCCGTTCTTATTTTTGTCATAGAGATTTGCGCATGCCTAACTACCGTTTCATCTAAGTTTTTATAATTGTTTTTAATTTTTCTTCGAGGTTTTGGCTAATTGTCCCTCTCGTAGTTCTTTTTTTTTATCTAATAAATTTTGGTAGGCTTGGATGTTTGAGGATCGTCCTCTAGTAAAATTTTTTGGTAGGCTTGGGTGTTTGAGGATCGTCCTCTAGCCCAGGCCCACGCCATAGTAACGAAAAAAGACTTACACTCGAACTGATGAATAATATGAGGGTGATTATAACGTCTCTAATGTTCCAAGTATGGTGTAGGTGAGCCTTTGCAATCTGAAATTCATTTAAAACTAACACAATTGAATCTGCTTGTGCTTGGAACACCCAAAAGTCCCAATAGGTTCTCACTCCAATCATATAATGGATCATCCTCCAAAAACCTTTGAAATTTCAATGAGTTAGTATTGATATAAATAATTAACATAGATGAGTGAGCAGATATGGACGTGTTGGTGTCAAAATCAAACAAAATCTTACTTATGTCAACATGTGATTTGTCTCGGATGTTGTTTTTGTTCTCAGTGCCAAGAGATGGCTTGAGAGAAAGTATGAGAGTAAGCATAACACTGTTGGAGGCTGCCACCATGATTAGATCTAACTCGTTTACAAAACGATTGTGCACTAAATGAGACGCTGATTTGGTTTGGTTCCATTTTATGTCTTTGGGACCAATGACTTAATTCCAGTGCGTTATTTATTCTTTTCCTAGAAGTGTAAGTGGAAGAAAAGTTGAAACAAATAACTGAATGTAATCATTTCATGGTTGAAGCATGATTACAATCATTTAAAAGAAAGATGGCGAGCTGATGAGGTACTATACATAACTTGAAATATTCAAAGGTAGACACGCTGAGAAATGTAAAAAGGCAAAAAAAGTAAACTATCAAGATTCAAGCTATAGATGACATGATAGTGCTAGGAGAGTCCAACGATAACATTGGTATAAAATTGGACTAAGAAAGAAACATTCCCTCATATAGGTGATCAATGTTGTTTGAAATGATCGTCAACCGAATCATATTAAGGGGTAGCAATGCTATAAGTGTATTTTTGTTTTGGTTTATTTTATTTTATTTTTTATGTTAGGGATCATAGGCAGTGAAGCTTTGAAAAGCTTTGGATTGAGCTGAAGAGCTTTGGGTTTTGTTGAAAAGTAGTCAAAGCCGATCCTGAGGTTTTTGATGCCCATGATAAAAACTCAAAATGTGTTCCTTTTTTTTAATACACAAATAGTACCTAAACCCTAACGATAAATAAATACGTACAACCACTCTAAGCAAAACTCTTTGAAAATTTAACCCTTAAAACATCGTTTTCTTGCATTTTTTGAAGCAAATAACTGAAACTAATTATTTCAATGTTAATTAACTATAAATTATTAAACCAGCATATTCTTTGGCCTTATAAGCATACCCTCAAGGGAAGATTTTCTTAATCGTGATCCCATAGTTCACAAAAATGAAAGTCCACCTTTTTCACAGAATTAAGCTAATGAGATTAAATAAAATGTTAAGCTTTTTCCAGTCCAAAGGCAAAAAGGAATTGAAAATTTTAAATTACCAACTTAACCCATATGATAATTGCACTCAAAGTTTTGATTTTTCAATCCAAAAGAGATTAAAACTAATTAATTAACAAAAAAAGTAAGAAAAATTAGTTACATCAAGAAAACGAATCTCCCTCTCAAGCATCTGAACTCCAACAGTTTCTCTGCGCTTCCCATACAAATTAGGATACTGCAGCGGCGATTTTGGGCTGGGGGTGGCAGTGACGGCACAATAATCAAAACCCAGTTGCTAAATCACCTAAAACTCAAACCCCCAAATGAAGAAAACGACAGGGAGATTACAAAAAGAAAAGCAGTAAAGATTTAAAAAAAGAAAAAAGAAAAGCAGTAAAGATTTCATGGGGGAAGAGTAAGATTTAATTGTTGATATGATCGATTCCCAGGAGCTAGTTCAATCTTAACCTGAGCTAGCCAAGTGCAGCAATGGCGATAGAAAGAAGGAAGAAGGAAACGGATATATATTTTTTGTAAAATAGTATTTAATTCATTTTTATACCGTTCAGAATGGGAGTGGAGTAGACCCGGCAGTTTCTGACACGACACGATGACACGACACGAAAATAACGGGTTTCGGGTCAACACGATAACTTATCGGGTGACCCGGTATACACGTGAGTAACACGTGGGTGACCCGCTTCGAGCCGTTAAGAAAAAAATTATTTTGATAATTTTAAAGTTTAATTACTAAAAAAATTATCATAAAATACAATAGCCATATTAATATATACAATATATTCTATATTAAATATATAGTTTTGTATTATTATTCTATATAAGTTAAAAAAAAAATTAGTCATTATTTATTTTTATTGTGAGAGTTATTTATTATCATTATTAGGATAATAAATTTTACTTAACATGTTCTTGTCCAAAATTAAAATAAACTAGTATAATATTTGTATAGGCAAGAACTAAGAAGACATACATACAAGTATGAAAAATGTGAAAGAATATATAAACACTTATGATTCATCATTATTCCTCTACGAGTAGATAATGATTACACTTACATTATCGTTTAGATTTTTAAAATCCTCAAAACCCTCATAAATAATGTTTTTTATTTGAGGGCAAAATTAATAATAATTATTATAGAAGTGTAAAAAATGTAAAAAAAAAATTCAATCACTCATAATGACAAGCTTTACAACTTTCATGAAGGGGCCAGCTTCGAAATCCAACACTATAATCCATAAACCTTAAATTTATATTTAACCGTCGATTGTCATTTACGCTTTATTCTTGTTACTGAATTTCATTTTTTAAATTGTCTTTTTTGAAAACATGATCATCTGGCAGATGTAAGAAGATGAACGGTTCAGATCTTTGATATCACGTTTCGATATTTACAGTTAACTGAAATATGAGTCGATGTCATATAGTTTGTAGAAACTTTATAAACATCAAGCAATATTTTCACTAATCGTAAAACTCTGAACATAATATCAACGATCCAAACCGTTCATTTTCTTGCATCCTCTAATATATCATGTTTTCAAAAAAGAAAATCTGAAAAAAAAAAAAATTTGATGAGAAAAATGAAGCGTAAATATAAACAATAATCAACGGTTAAATTTTGATCTATGATTTATATGATTATAGTGACGAATTTCGAAGTTAAGCTCTTCATGAAAGTTGTAAAGCTTGTTATTACGAGCGTTTATATATTTTTTCTATATTTTTTATACTTCTACATTGAAGGGTTTGATTGGAAGAAAATGTGCAAGATGTTCTAATGTTCCAATGTCCTTAATTTTGCAAATCTTTTGAAATTTGATATTTTGTAATGTTCTAATGTTTTTTTATTATGCTCTTATTTTGGATATGTAAATATACACTTAAAAGAAAAATGCATTTTTATGTTTTGGATGTGACAATACTTAAAAGAAAATTGCGTTTTCACTCAAAAAAAATATTATGTTTTTTATTTAATTATTTATTGGTTTAAAATATATTTTCCTTAACGGGTAACAGGTCGGGTCATATTACTCGTTAATATTATCGGGTCGGGTCATTTTACCCGTTTATTTTAACGGGTGTTACACGACACGACCCGTTAAGATATCGGGTATGACACGAAAACGACACGAACACGGGAAACACGACACGAATGCCAGGTCTAGAGTGGAGCTTCATATATAGCTAATTATAATATTGTGACTTGCCACGTAAGCATAAACAGCTAAAACATTTAAACAAAAAGCCCTAAGGATTTATAAATTGCATAACTATCCCAAGACAATTACCGAGTGACCCCAACTAAAAACTTGTGATCAAGGTAACCACTTAATTCATAACAATATTCCCTCATTCAAATCAATCTTGTCCTCAAGATTACACTGAAAATCGGGCTCCAAAAGCATCATAATCCTCCCATGTAGCATCTGTGGCATCTGTCCCATCAACTGCACTAAAAGTTGTACTCCGGCATCTATCCTTTTTTTTGTACATTCTCCTACTTAGAATTGCAGCTGGTTCTAGGAGAGAAATTCCATTATCCGTGACTTGGGGGGTAATGTATGAAGTGTCATCACATTGTTTCCCAACTGTTTCTTCAAGCAACTTACATGAAAAACTGGATGAACGTTGCTACATGCAGGTAAGTTGAGTTTATAGGCCACTTTTCCCACCCTCTCCAGAACTTGATAAGGTCGAAAATACCTAGGTTCCAGTTTGTGATAGCTGTAGGGTGCCAATGATTGCAGTTGATATGGAACCAACCTTAAGTAAACCATGTCTCCCACTTCGAATTGCCTCTCAGTCCTCTTTTTATTTGCTTGTACTTTCATTCGATCTTGGGCCAATTCCAAGTTGCTCTTAAGAATTGCTAAGATACCATCTCTCTCAACCTCTGTTCCAAAGAGTCAAGTTTAGCAGTACTAATCTCATAAGGCTGCACATGAGGAGGTGGATACCCATATACCAGTTCTAAGGGTGTGGACTTAGCTGAAGTGTGAAATGAGGTGTTAAAACACCACTCAGCCCAAGGGAGCCATTGTACCAATTTCTTAGGTTGATCACCTACAAAACACCTCAAATATGTCTCCAAACACCTGTTCATAACCTCAGATTGCCCATCACTTTGAAGATGACAGGCCGAGCTCATGCATAGTTTTGATCCTTGCAGTTTAAACAACTCCTTCCAAAAAAAAAACACTTACAAAAACAGGACCATATCTCTCACAATGGTACTAGGCAGCCCATGTAACTTGAAAACATTGTCAATGAATAATTGAGCGACAGTGATGGCAATGTAGGGATGTGACAAGGCAATGAAATGTGCATATTTAGTTAGCCGGTGAATTACTACCATAATTACAGTTGTCCCATGGCAGCTTAGCAGTCCAACTATAAAATTAATGCTCACATCAGTCCAGACTTGTTGTGGAATTGGTAGAGGTTTTTTTTTTGCAAGAGCCCAAGAGGTGCAATGTTCTCAAACTTGTTCTGTTGACACTGATTGCACTCACTTATGAATGTTTTGACATCCTTTTTTAACCCCTACCAATAGAAATCTTTCTTAATCTTGTGGTAAGTTTTCACCACCCCTTGGTGACCAGTTGCTGGTGTAGAATGATGCTCCTGCAGAATCTTGGTTCTCCACTGAGATGTAGGACTCAAAACCAACCTTCTCTTGTAGCATAAGAAACCGTTGTCAAGAGAATAACTAGCAAGATTAGGAGGAAAGTTGTTCTTGGTGATGCAATAAGAAACCTCATTGGATTTAGCTCTAACCCAATCATCGTGTTCATTATATCTCCTCAGTTATCTAACCACCCAAAATAGGGGTAAGACAGTGCAGACAATTCCATAGCAACAAAATCAACATGATCTGGAGGAACATTATCTAATGGAATCCTAGACAAAGCATCTGCAACAATGTTTTTAGCACCACTTTTATACTTAATCTTATAATCAAAGCCAAGCAGCTTGGACACCCACTTCTGTTAGAAGATGTGTTTGCTCTCTGTCCCAAAAAGTACTTGAGACTGTTGTGATCAGTCTTAATTATGAAATGTCTTCCTTGTAAATAATTCTGCCATTTCTTCACTGCATAGACAATGGCAATGAATTCTCTTTCGTAGGTAGACAAAGATTGATTTTTTGGTCCCAAGGCCTTGCTAGAGAAAGCAATAGGCTTCTTGTTTTGTTGCAAAACTGATCCGATTCCACCATTGGAAGCATCACATTCCAATTCAAAAGGCTAACAAAAATCAAGTAAAGCAACACCTGTAGGGATGCCATGATGTACTTGAGATGGGTAAATGCAGCTTTAGCTTCTTCATTCCAATGGAAAACCTCTTTTTGGTAAGATTATAAAGTGGTTGACAAATCTTCCCATAGGCAGGGACAAATTTCCTATAATACCTTGTGAGGCCAAGGAACCCCATCAACTCTTTAACGACTTTGGCAAGGGCCAATCTTTGATCACTTGAAGTTTTGATCGATCTGCACAAACTCCTGCTTCAGAGATGACATGTCCCATGTATTCCACACTATTTTGACCAAAATAACGCTTAGACTTTTTGAGGAAAAGCTGATGATGTTGTAATATAGAGAAAACAGTTTGTAAGTGCAACAAGAATGACTATAAACCAATATATCATCAAAGAAAACAAGTACAAATTTTCTAAGATGAGGTTTAAAAATGTTATTCATCAGATTTTGGAAGGTTGCAGGGGCATTAGTGAGCCCAAAAGCATCACTAAAAACTCATAGTGACCTTCATGGGTTCTGAAAGCAGTCATCTCAATGTCTTTTGGATGCATGAGGATTTGATGATAGCCTGACCTTAAGTCTAGCTTAGAAAAATAAATAACCTCATACAACTCATCTAAGAGATCATCTATCAAAGGAATAGGGTACTTATCCTTGATAATGAGTGTGTTTAATTCTCTGTAATCAATGCACATTCTCCAGGTGCCCTCATTCTTCTTCACAAGCAACACAGGAAAGGAAAATGGGTTATGCCTAGGTCTTATAAAGCCTGCATCTAAGAGCTCCTGCACTGCCTTTTCTATCTCAGATTTTTGCAGAGGGCCATAGTGATAAGGTCTGAGATTAAGAGGTTTAGCTCCATGACAAAGAGGAATGTGGTGATCCTGAGTTCTAGAGGGTGGTAGTTGAGAGGGTAAGTTGAAAATCTCCTCAAATTTCCCAAGCAGTGTATGTAATTCTTGGAGCTGCTGAGCTTGGAGGTGAGAAGGTTCCATTCCTTGACCCTCTATGGAATATAAGAAGAGCCTCAAATTTGAATTGGCTAGCTCTTTATCGATAAGCTGCAAAGACACCTCTTGTACCAAGGAAGTGACAAGGTTATGGTGATGCAATTTATACTGCTTGTTATTTTTGGAGAATTGCATTGTAAGTAACTGAAAGTCACAAAATACAGGGTTGACAGTGGATAACCACTACACTCCAAGAACAATGTCACAGCCACCAAGAGGGAAGGCAAACAGATCAACCATACAATTATAACCCCTACATCCAATTCCATGAACTTGCAGTAACTTGAACTCTTAACTTTTCCCCCATCAGCTATCATAACTGATGAGTTGATATTATACCATATATTTTACCCTAATCTTAGTACTAATTTATTGGTTATTTTGGTAGAATTTTGATACTTTGTTATATATTTTCAATGTAGGACATTCGACGTCCTTTGGAGAAAAAAGTGATCAAACGGATGAATTTTGGAGTGATTCAAATTGGAGAACGTTAATGTGTCTCTCAACTTGTTCGTATCAAAATTTCATAATTTTCTACCCATCGGTTTATTTATGGCGATGAAATAAAGGAGCAGCGCAGTGCTGTCAAAGTGACGTTTTGGGTTTATTTGGGCTTTTTGGCATCCAAGATGATGTCTTTTGGGTTCGAGCTTTCCACAATTATGTTCGGGACATCTCAATCTTTAAATCAAGTCATTTTGGGCCTATTTTGGAGCCCTAGAAGTAAAAAAAATGTGGCTGATTTGTGGCTGGACAGATTTCCCAAAGTTAGAATAGGAATGTATTTCCTATTTATCTTATTCTATTATGTTTGCTAGAAGACCTTTTCTAGTAATGTAATGACCCGTCCCTAAAATAACGGTTTTATAATTTTTTTAACATATGGTTTTATTATTTATTATATTATTATATTATTATATTTTATTTAATATTATTTTATGTGAGATTTTTGTGGTTCGTGGGGCTCATACCCCATTTCTTTCTCTTTTACTTCTTCCCCGTGTCTTCCCTGATATTTAGAGATATTGGGGTTGTGGTGTGTCAAGTAAGGATTTTAATTATGTAGTAGTATAAATAAAGCTTTTTAGCCATTAGGGTTGGAGGGGGGACATAAAGAGAGGAGAAGAACACATAATATTTTGGAGAACTTTGCTAGGCTTTGACAATTTGTATTTCAAGGTGTTTTCTATCCCTATGTTTAATAATATTTTTTTGTGTGATTGTTAGTAACAAATTTCCGTTTGCTAGGGCGAGCCCACGAGCCTTAGCAAGAATATGTAGTTTATTTTCAAATTATGCATACAAGTTTGAATTATTAATCACCGGTTTAAACTATCTAATTGTCTTAATGCTTAGCTACCATTAGGATCTTTAGAAAAGTAATTTGATATATTCAATTTTGGTTGGAGGTCGGTCCCTAAAATTGATGAAGGCTTTTTGTGGTTAATATGTGCAAGTTCACTTAGGATGAATACCACATCTTAAGAGTTGTATGGTTTTTCAAAAGGTTTTACAAAGCTTAATGAGTCATGCATGTTTAAATTTGATCTGAATACCACAGACGGATTGCATTAGGATCTTTAGAAAAGTAATTTGATTCAATTTTGGTTGGAGGTCGGTTCCTGAAATTGATGAAGGCCTTCTTGTGGTTAATATGTGCAAGTTCACTTAGGATGAATACCACATCTTAAGAGTTGTATGGTTTTTCAAAAGGTTTTACAAAGCTTAATGAGTCATGCATGTTTAAATTTGATCTAAATACCACATACGGATTGCATGTTTGATATACGCTCTATGTTCGGGGTCCAAGTAGGCATATATTAGGAAAACCTAACCTTCCAATTATGCATGTGTAATTCATAAGTAATTGGAAGAACTACGTAGGATTGTTAAGGTGAAGGCGGAACCCTAGGCTTTTTACATTTTAATTTTCAAAAATTGTTTTCTTCTAGTTTATTTTATTTTGTCACTTTATTTAATTATTTTCTATTAAATTCGTTTTTGTTATTTAAAATCACAAAATCAACATTTTCTCAAACTTTGTTTTAAGTAATTAATTAAGATTTGGTTTGACACAAATTATTCATTCAATCCCTGAAGAGAACAACCTTGATAGAGCCGACTATACTACAATTACCTTGTACTCTTGCAAGTATTTTAGTGTTTTTATCCCTACTTTTGCAGGTGATAAAAATTCCTATCAATAACCTCAAAAGGTTTAGTAGCTTGAGCATGATGGCCCCAATGCTTTAATAGTTTAGAATCGATAAAATTATGGGAGCTTCTTGAATCTAAGAGTATAGTCACATATTGTCCATGAATAGTGCCTTGTACTTTCATAGTTTGGACTTGTTGCTTAACTGAAGTGCCATAAAAAAACACAAGAACTGAGCTACATATGTTGCAAGTCAGGCTGCAACTTAGGTGGAATATCAGCATTATCATCACATTGATCAACAATATCAATACCCTCAAGCATTAGTAGCTGCTTTAGACCACACTTATGACCTCTAGTCCACTTATTTGGGCAAAATCAACATTCACCCTGTTCTGTCTTTTTCTGGACTTCTTCAGGAGAGAGTTTCTTGATGGGTAAGTTACCAGGGCAAGGGACAATGTGTATAGGAGGAATATGAATAATAGGTGGTGATTTAGTGGTTGGAAAGAGTTTGGTATTAGAGGGTTTCAACTTAGTCAATTTAGCATCAAGTTGTACTACAATAGATATGGCTTCATGAACAGTTACAGGTTTCAGCAATTTAACATCGAATTTCAATTCCTTTCTTAAACCCCCTAGGAAACAACTCTTGAGTAAAATGGACCTAGATCACTAGTACAATTAGTCAATCGGCGAAATTCAGTGATATAGTCTTTAAGAGTACCTATTTGTCTCAGTTTAATGAGAGATTCAGCACTATCCTCAAAATCCAGTGGACCAAATTCACGGCACAGAGCCTTGGTAAAATCCTCCCAGTGTGGTGTGGATCGAGTACAATCCATCCAACGAAATCACTGGAGAACCTCCCCTCCAAATGGAAAGATGGAGTCAACATACGATGTGAGTCAGGTGTGTGATAGAATGCAAACAACTGCTCGTCCTTGTACATCCAAGCCAAAGGATCATCGCCTTCAACAAACCGAGGGAAATCGATTCGCGGAGACCATGGTTAACGAGGAGTGTGACCACCAAAAGTAGAGATCAGGCTCTGTGGCTGCGGAATGTGCTCAAGAACATGAGGATCGGGGACGCTAGGGACAACGGAAGCAGAATGACCTTCCCCCGGACCACGAAATTGTAACTCAAGGAGTAATTGCTCAAAGTAGAGATGAAAGTTATGGTCGAAGGCTAGAAACGGCGAAATCGATTTTGGAATCCAGATTCTCCATGGAGGTCTTCAGAGAAGCAACGCGCGCATCCATGAGAGAAAGCTTAGAATTCGTGGTGTGGCGGGGCTTACAAAGGAAGGGAAACCATGATCGAGGAACAGATGATACCAATGATATGATCAATTCCTAGGTGCTAGTTCAACCTTAACCTTAGCTACAAAAGTGCAGCAATGGTGATAGAAAAAAGGAAGAAGGAAACATATATATTTTTTGTAAAATAGTATTTAATGTTGTGAAACATTCCTAATCGAAGTATGATTGTGTAAATCCTAGGTTAGATTAGATTAGGGTTTATCCTTTCCTATTGTAACTGATATTCCTTGGGGACCAAGGAATATCCTATCATCTTATTATTATAAATAAAGGTTCAATGTAGGAGGGATAAACACACAATTCCTCTACAATTCTATAAACACATATCTCTCTTTTCTCTCTTTCTCTGCCGCCGGCCCTCTCTCCCTTTGTCAGATAAAATAGTCCACAACACGTTATCAGCACGCTCCTACCGCTGCGCTTAGGAATCTAACGTTGGAGAATTTTTCTGCATCAAACCAGTTCATCCATATCATCACGCAATCAGGTTCTTTCAAAACAACGGCTTTTAACTCGATATTTTGGAAGCCCTGATAGCATGAACATTCACCATGATGCATGACCCAACTTTACGTTTTACGTATTTTAGATTCTACATAAATTGTGTATGCCTCATAACCATAATTGCTGAAATTATGTGAATTTGACATTGGTTATGAATTGAATCTTACATATGTACATGCATTGAAAATATTATTTTGCATATGCACCACTGTAAATCTGTGATTCATTGAAATATATATTGAATTGAATTTTATATGCCTATAATTGAATTATATATGAAAAATTGGAATCGGGAAACATCTGGGTTCTTCGAACCCATGCCTTTGCATCCTGCAAGGCCGCAAGCCGAGAGCCTGCAGCTCTCCTTTTTTTCTCCAGAAAACCCACGGAGCCAGAAGCTCCGAGGCTCCAAAACCAACCAAAGCCGACACCTTTCACGGTGTCCTCGACCTAGACATGGCCTGCAGCCATTGCCTCAAACTTTTGGTTCATGTCGCCGACGACCAGAAGTCGTCCCACATCTCAAATTTAACTGAGATTCACCGGAATCTCATCGAAATGTTCTCGAAAATTCGATTTCAATTTTTTAGGGTTTGGTTATTAAAATATTGCGATTTTAATATCTCCATGTTGTAATAATCGTCGAAACACCCTAGAAGAGAACCCTTGAGTCTTCCCGTCCAATTTTTAGCCACTTGCAGTGGCGCCGAGGCTCAAAATCCGGCCTTCTTCCCCGGCCAAGCACACCCAGCGCCGCTGGGTCGTCCTGCTTCTATCAAACCCGAGCCCTATGGGCTCCAGCTCCTCGGCCCAACGAAAAAAAAACAAAAGAATTTTTTTTTGTTTTTCTGGGCTCGCCTGCAGCGGCCCAGCCCGAAATTTTTTTTCAAGCCACCCGTGGCTTATTTTTTATTTTGGGCCCCGAATTTATTCGCCTAATTATTTTTAGGCCCAAATGGGTTTTTATATTTTTACCCACACCTTAATTTGGCCCGAAGTCCAAATAAATTAATTCAATTATAATACTAAACCTAAAGTTATATTTTTGCATATACTTGTTGCATATTTGTTTGCATATATATTTGTGTTTGCCTGCAGGAATATATGAACCTGAAGTTCATAATTATTTTTGAAACCTGAAGTTTCTTCTTATAAACATGCCTTGTTTGAAAACCTGAAGTTTTCACTTAAACAAACTCACCCATGAAAACCCGCAGTTTTTCATGCAAAATTAAACCAATACATGTCTATTAGAACCTGTATGTTCTACTCCTACGTGAATGGATCGATTTTCTTCTCCATTACAGTAACCACATCTTGTCCATCTATTTGTGATAGGAACATGTCAAATTTGAACAAACTTGACTTCACCGCTTTGGAGGTTTCTGGAAGGAACTACCTCAAGTGGGTTCAAGATGTGAAGCTCCACCTCACTGCAAAGAACTTGCGTCCGGCTATTGAAGAAGCAACAGATAAACCTGTTGGCGAAGCTGAAAAAGCCACTGCTATGATCTTCATCCGAAGACATATCCATGACGCTCTACAAACTGAGTATCTTGCTGAAGAGGATCCACGTGCATTATGGGTCGCTTTGGCTGATCGCTTTGATCACCAAAAGGACATATTCTTGCCTGAAGCAAGACACGACTGGCAGCACTTGCGCTTCCAAGACTTTAAGTCTGTGAATGAATATAATTCTGAAGTTTGTCGAATCCGATCACTTCTCAAGTTTTGCAATGAAACTTTGACTGAAGAGGATCTCCTGGAGAAGACCTATTCGACCTTCTCTGCTTTTAATATTGTCCTGCAGCAACAATATAGAGCTCAGAAGTTCACTAAGTTCTCGGATTTGATCTCTGTTTTACTTCTTGCTGAAAAGCAGAACCAGCTGTTGATGAAGAATCATCAAGCTCGACCTACTGGGGCTACTGCTGTGCCTGAAGCACATTATAGCACTAACCAGCACCCACAACGCCAAAAGAGGCGAGGTAGGGGCGGCCAGAAGCCATCCCACCAAGGTCAACAGAGCCAAGGCCCACCCAAGGGAGGAAACAAAGCCCCGAAGCGCTCAAACCTCGCTCCCCAGGCCCCGAACTTCAAGAATAAAGGCAAAGCACCTAAAACCATGGATGACGATATGTGCTATCGCTGTGGTTCAAAGGACCATTGGTCTCGTGTTTGTCGTGCTCCCAAGAAGGTTGTAGATGAATATCATTCTCGTCGTAAGAAGTTTGAATCAAACTTCATGCAAGTGGACGAACCGGAGACTACAAAGATGGAGGTTTCTGATTTTCAGGAGGATACCACCCCTATGGAAGATTAGACTCTTAGACATAGACTTATTTTTTAGTTAAAATAAGACAAATGGGGCCGAATTCCACCTAGTGGCCGAACCCCCCCTTGTTTTTGGTTGATTTTTGAACAATTTTCCTTTATGTTTTGGATTATTAGTTGGTGATTTATTTTGGATATTCAATTTTAATCCTTGAATAAATTAAATTATTGTGAATTGATAATTGTTTTATAAACTTTTATGCATGTGACCGATTCAAATTAATTTTTCATTCTAGGTATGACTAGTGGGAAAGTTAGTTGTCTGGCAGATAGTGTAACCACGCACACAGTTTTGCGTGAACGCATCTATTTCACTAACTTCATACCTAAGAATGCACCTCTGACAACCCTCTCAGGCCCATCCAACCTGATCGAAGGATACGGTAAGGCACGTATAATGTTGTCCAATGGTACAATCTTGACCATTGCTGAGGCACTCTATTCTCCACGTTCCGGAAGAACGTTGCTAAGTTTCAAGGATATTAGAGATAACAATTACCACGCTAAAACCTACGTAGAAAATGGAGTTGAATTTCTGTGCATAACTTCCTACGAATATGGCCAGAAGCGTATTCTAGAGAAGATGGAGCGTACCCCGAGTGGTCTGTATACTACGACCATACGCCCCATAGAATGCCACTATGTGGCCAGCCCTACTACTGGGACCGCGCACGAAATTACACTTTGGCATGATCGTTTGGGATATCCTAGACGAATAGCAATGCGCCGTATCCTCAAAACTTCACACGGGCATCCACTAACCCGCAGTTTAGGTTCGATCCAAGGAATCGCATGTCAAACATGTTCAATGGGAAAGCTTATCACTAAGCCTTCTTATGACAAGATTCGTTCGAATCCTCCCATTTTTCTACAACGGATTCAGGGGGACATTTATGGACCGATTCACCCTCCATGCGGACCATTTAGATACTTTATGGTTTTGGTTGACGCTTCCACACGTTGGTCACACGTGTGCTTGTTGTCCACAAGGAACGCTGCATTCTCCAAACTGTTGGCTCAGGTTATCAAGCTCAGGGATCACCACCCTGATTATCCGATCAAATCTATTCGATTGGATAATGCTGGAGAATTCACATCTAAAACTTTTGATGACTATTGCATGTCGGTTGGGGTTGAAGTTGAACATCCTGTACCCCATGTTCACACCCAGAACAGCCTGGCAGAGGCTTTCATTAAGCGCTTACAAATGATTGCTCGATCGTTGGTCATACGTACCAAGCTCCCGGTAGCTGCTTGGGGCCACGCAATATTGCATGCAGCAAAGTTGGTCCGCCTGAGGCCTGTTGCGAAACGACCATTTAGTGCCCTTCAGTTGGTTACCGGATACGAACCCGACATATCGCATCTACGCGTTTTTGGTTGTGCGGTATATGTGCCGATCTCGCCGCCTTTACGTACAAAAATGGGGCCTCAGCGAAGGATGGGAATCTATGTCGGATATGATTCTCCTTCGATTATTCGTTACTTAGAACCTTTGACAGGCGATCTGTTTACTGCTCGTTTGGCGGATTGTCACTTCTATGAGACTGTCTTCCCGTCGTTAGGGGGAGATAAGAACGTCAACGTTCCCGAAGAACGACGCGAATTATCGTGGACGACTCCCACTTTGTCTGATTTAGATCCCCGCACCGCTCAGTCTGAAACTGAAGTGCAGCGCATATTAGATCTTCAGAGCATAGCTCAGAGCATGCCAGATGCTTTCACCGATCTAGCGCGCGTGACAAGATCACACATTCCAGCTGCGAATACGCCTGCAAAGATAGATGTACCAAATGTACGACGGACTACCCTCCTGGAAGCCCGGGACACCAATTCTGGTGATCCACGTACATTAGCGGCTAGCCAATCATCTGCCCCTACACAAAAGTGTGGCAGACCCCTTGGTTCAAAGGATTCACACCCCCGGAAGAGGAAAACCACGGCACAAGGTCCTGAAGAACCTACCGTGAATCCGACTATCGCTTACTCATTCTACCCAACTCATGAGGAAATTCTAGATTATGGAAGCGTCCTTGAAGAGACGAATCCTCCTCCCGAGAATCGTGAGATTTCGGTCTATTATGCTAGCTTAGATGATGTGTGGCGTAGAAATGAGATGATTGTCGACGATGCATTAGCATTTGCAGTAGCTACTGAGATCATGTTGAGCGATGACATTGAACCGCGTTCCGTCGATGAATGTCGACGTAGAGCTGATTGGTCAAACTGGAAACAAGCAATCCAAGTTGAACTCGATTCTCTTGCGAAACGTAAGGTGTTTGGACCTGTAGTTCCTACTCCTCCACATGTGAAGCCCGTTGGCTACAAGTGGGTTTTCGTTCGGAAGCGTAATGAGAAGAACGAAATTGTGCGTTACAAAGCTCGTCTTGTTGCACAAGGTTTCTCACAACGCCCCGGGATTGACTATGACGAAACTTATTCACCCGTTATGGATGTGATTACTTTTCGCTACCTTATCAGTTTGGTAGTTTCCAAAAAACTGGATATGCAGCTGATGGACGTAGTAACCGCGTATCTCTATGGGGATCTTGATACGGAAATTTACATGAAAGTTCCTGAAGGACTTACATTGACTGGTTCAAATATTTCCAAACCTCGGAACACGCTCTCAATTCGGCTGAGGCGTTCACTCTACGGCTTGAAACAATCCGGAAGAATGTGGTATAACCGTCTGAGTGAGTATTTGACTAGTCAGGGATATGTGAACAACGAATTATGCCCTTGTGTGTTCATTAAGAAGTCACATTCCGGATTTGCGATTGTTGAAGTATATGTCGATGACATGAATCTCATCGGAACTCCTGAAGAGCTCGCGAGAACTGCTGCGCACCTGAAGTCGGAATTTGAGATGAAAGATCTAGGTAAAACTCGATACTGTCTCGGTCTCGAGGTAGAGCATTGTTCGGATGGAATCCTAGTACATCAATCGAACTACACCCAGAAGGTGTTGCGCCGCTTTAATGAGGATAAAGCGAAGTCTTCGAGTATTCCTATGGTCGTTCGTACACTAGATGCAAAACGAGATCCCTTCTGTCTGAAGGAGGATGATGAAGAGATTTTGGAGCCTGAAGTTCCTTATCTAAGTGCAATAGGCGCTTTATTGTACTTAGCTCAATGCACTAGACCCGACATCTCATTCGCTGTTAATCTTTTGGCAAGATACAGTAATGCACCTACACGCAGACACTGGACTGGCGTAAAAGACATCTTCCGTTACCTTAAGGGTACTACGGATTTGGGCTTGTTCTATCCCTACGAATCCTCGAATGGTGTCGCACAATGTACTCCTCGAGTTGATTCTCGCCTTGTTGGTTATCCCGATGCAGGATACTTATCTGATCCGCACAAGGCGCGCTCTCAAACGGGTTATGTCTTTACCGTTGGAGGCACCGCAATATCTTGGAGGTCGACTAAACAGACCTTAGTTGCCACTTCATCTAACCATGCTGAAATCCTCGCCTTACATGAAGCAACTCGGGAATGCTTTTGGTTGAGAGCAGTAGTGGGCCATATTCGAAGCTCCTGCGATCTTCACCCCGCCGTTGATGTCCTGACGACGATTTTTGAAGACAACGCAGCTTGCATCGAACAACTCAAGAAGGGTTACATCAAAGGAGACAACACCAAGCATATTGCGCCAAAGTTTTTCTTTTCACATCAACAATAAGAGTAGCAGAAGATTGAAGTCACACAAATCCGTTCGCAAGACAATCTGGCTGACCTCTGCACCAAATCACTACCGAAGACGACATTTCAAAAGCTTGTTCATGGAATCGGTATGCGTAAACTTTCTGAGTTGTAACTTTGCTATTTCTCTTTGGAATTATGTCAAACTCAGGGGGAGTATCCTGTAGATACTTGCTTGATCTTAATGTACTCTTTTTCCCTACGATTAGGAGCATTTTTCCCACTGGGTTTTTGCTACCTAACTAGGTTTTAACGAGGCACCCACCTTGGGCTGGTCATATCCCTGATGACGTCATTTAGACGTTTCTTTTGACTTTGCATTTTCTCACGCATTTTTCCTTAGACTATGGATTTTGTCCCTACTCGGGTTTTTGCCATAGCCTTAGGGTTTTTAAGTGAGACTTACTACTTATGCAAGTTCCTACCTTATTGAGAATAAGCATTGTTCCTTGGAATCAGCACTGACGAGTAGACTTCCTCAACTTCTGCATGATGCTAAATCTACCTTGAGTATTTACACACTCAGGGGGGAGTGTTGTGAAACATTCCTAATCGAAGTATGATTGTGTAAATCCTAGGTTAGATTAGATTAGGGTTTATCCTTTCCTATTGTAACTGATATTCCTTGGGGACCAAGGAATATCCTATCATCTTATTATTATAAGTAAAGGTTCAATGTAGGAGGGATAAACACACAATTCCCCTACAATTCTATAAACACATATCTCTCTTTTCTCTCTTTCTCTGCCGCCGGCCCTCTCTCCCTTTGTCAGATAAAATAGTCCACAACATTTAATTCATTTTTATACCGTTGAGAATGGGAGTGGAGCTTCATATATAGCTCATTACAATATTGTGACTTGCTTTGAAAAAAAAAAAAAAATATTGTGACTTGCCACGTAAGCATAAACAACCAAAACACTTAAACAAAAGGCCCCAAGGATTTATAAATTGCATAACTATCCCAAAACAATCACCAAGTAACCCCAACTAATAACTTGTGATCAAGGTGACCACTTAATTCATAACAATGGATTAATGGAATTAGGATAATACTAGGGAGACCAAAATTTTAAACCAAACTTGCAAACCAAATGATCTGTTACCAATATGAAATAAGCACGTTAATCAACTTTTAAGAAATAATCCAATCATCAACATCTACATCATTTTCCATTCCAAATAGTGCATAAATGCTTTGCAAATAGAAAGGGGATTAATGGGGGAAGAGTACAGGTTTAATGGGGGAAGGTCAGTGGTTGAGAAGAATTTACGAAGCATGAAGAGTCGCAGACACAGGTCACTACAGCAAATTTTTTATAAATATTTATATACCTATATATGTTCAAAAAATTTGTTGCCCCTATCAGTTTTGGCCCTGGATAGTGGCCTTAGAGGCATCTGCCTCCATTTATTGGGATCTTGGAAATCATCTTTAATCTTATCGCTAAGTTGGAGTGAAGGTACATTGATCATTTACTTATGACAATGACTGCATTTCTTGTGAGGTAGCTCGACCCTGAGTTTTTCAATGCTCGTACAATGATGGGCTATGCCATGCCTGGTGACGCATCCCTTGAGCATTTCAGGAATCGCGAAATCTTCGGGGCTTGGTTGGCCTTGTGGAATATGCAATTCGAGATGGACGATCGAGAGTTCGAGCTCGTGTTTTGGGAAGGTAGTCCGTATTAGCAAAAGTATTTTTCCATTGATAAAATGAATAACATTACACTTTGGGTATGTATACAAAAGCCATCACAGCTAACATAAAAGGAAACCTCCAAAACTAACTAAGATTCCTTAACCTCTAAGCATTATCTCTTGTAGGTTTATTTACATTTTTATCCTTAATATCTCCCCTTAAATGAAACTGTGGAACTCTCAGTTGAAGTTTGTCTCTCAGAAGCAAGAACCTAGGCTTGGAGAGAGACTTGGTACAAATATCAGCTATTTGATCCTCTGTACAAACAAAATGCACAGATACTTGATTTGCCAGAACCTTTTCACGAATGTAATGATAATCGATTTCATCATGCTTGGTTTGAGCATGGAAAATAGGATTCTTTGCTAAGGATATTGCAAAGACATTATCACACAATAACTGTTGAGAATGAGGCACATGATAATCAATATCAGCAAGCAATTTGCAAATCCAAGTGATTTCAGCAGCTGTATTTGCAAGAGACCGATATTCAGCTTCTGTTGAAGATCGAGCAAAAGTTGGTTACTTCTTGGTGCTCCAACTAATTAGGGAGTTGCCAAAAAAGATGCAATAACTACCGATAGATCTTCTGTCCAAAAAACACCTTGCCCAATCGGCGTCTGAAAATGCTTAAATAGATGGAGTTGTGGAACACTTGGAGAACCATAACAATATCAGGTATAGTCATTTATGAAAATGACATAGTACCTAAAACTATGGTGAGAAACTGTAGATGACGGTCCCCACACATCCGTATGGATGAGTTCTAAAGGCTTGTGTGTAGTACAAGTAGTACTAGAAAATGGAAGTTTAGAACATTTGCCTAGTGCATAATCTGAGCAAAAAGTCTTATTTGAACCATCAAAAACAGAAATACATGACTGAGATGCCAATTTATTGATGATCTTAACAGAATGGTGGCCCAATCTTTGATGCCAAAGATGTCTTGGAGCTTTGACAGATGCAGTGAATACTTGATGAGAAGTAGCAGGAGACGATGATGAGTGAAAAGGATAGAAGCCATGTTGAACTAGACCTTTAAAAAGCATCATCCTCGAAGAAAGATCATTCATAGTGAAGTGAAAAGGATAAAGATGCATGAAACACCAATTGTCAAGGAGAAATTGATTGGCAGAAAGAAGATTATGCTTCAGACCAGGGACATGTAAAACATGTTTGAGTGCAAATGAATGATTTGAAGTATGCAAAGATGAAGAACTAGACAAGAGAATAGGCAAACTTTTGCCATCTCCAATGTACACTTGCTCGGAGCCATTGTATGCTTCTGGATTCTGAAGATTTGGATAAGAATTCGTCATATGCGAGCTTGCACCGGAGTCTACAATCTAGGTAGGTGCAGAATTAGAAATGTTGGCAACCATAGCAGAATGAGAAGATTTTCCACTATAATTTTGATCCATGCGATGAGGACAGTCATAGGCTTCATGATCTGGTTGATGACAAATCTGACACGAAATCTTTCTGTTGGAAGAGTAATTGTTGCGAGCTTCACGATTGAATATTTGAGTGGTGTTGCAAGAATAGTTGTTCCTGCCATTATTGAATCTGTAGTTGCCACGACTTTGAGAATTGCCACGATTTGTATTATGATAATTTCGTTCCACATTGCAACCTTGATTGTTGAAATGAGAAACATGCTGAGCAACAAAAGCTTGAGGATTAGGGTTTGCAGGTAAAGGAAGAATACCAGCAGAAGAGTTATATGCCTGAAATGGTGTAGCTGAAACTGTCTTCTTCCGATTATTGAGTTGAATCTCTTTGCTGAGAAGCAAGCCGTGCAATTCATTAATAGTCATAGAACCAATATGAAACTGAATAGCATCCATAAATAAGTCAAATTCAGGAGGTAATCTATGAAGAGTGACTGAGATTAGTTCTGAATGTTCAATCGAAGCACCAACACTAGCAAGTGCATCTGCAATTTCTTCAATTTGCTGGAGATATTAAGCAGCAGTTGATTCACCTTTAACAATACTCCGAAGACGAGATCGAAGCTCGTGAATGTGAGATTGAGATGCAGAGGCGGGATAAAGATTCAGAAAGAGTTAAATTAATCCAGATAAGAATGTTTTGATCATTCTTAAACCAAGTGACTTAGGCTGGATTGAGAGCTGCAGTCCGATTCCCTGATAAATCAAGAAGAAATTTGGGCGGCGCCGCCATAGTTCAGTCAATAAGACCAGTGAGATTGTAACGACGGAAGATTGGAGCAAATAAAGCACTCCATGTCAAGTAATTTGTAGTAGTGAGCTTGATCGGAACCATGGATAAAATATTTTGGATCATAATGGAAGAAGAAATTGTAGAGTTAAGGTTTGGAATTGCATCAGGAAACGGATGAACAGGAGAATCCGATTCTAAAGAAGGAGATGCAGAGGTCACCATAGTTGTAGATTGAAGAAGAAATCATGATCAAGATCAAGAAATCGATCGATTGATCGGAGAAGATGAAGAAGATTAGGCGGTGCAGAGAGAAGCGGGAAAATAGGATCGAAGAGGTGTTGTGAGACTATAGGCGGTTGATACCATATTAGGAAAAGTATTTTTCCATTGATAAAATGAATAACATTACACTTTGGGTATTTATACAAAAGCCATTGCTAATATAAAAGGAAACCTCCAAAACCAACTAAGATTCCTTAACCTCTAGGCATTATCTCTTGTAGGTGTAATTACATTTTTATCCTTAATAGTCCGAGCATAAATGAGCTAGCCTGAACTAGGTTGCGCTGTAACAGGCCGATGCCGCACATCTTCGGTAAAATGAAAATTAGATGGCCTAGTACTAGGCTTAATTTTTATTTGTGGCCCAAACATGAATAGTCAAGTTGGTTAGAGCAGTGTGTTTATTCTCTGCACCCAAATTAGAATTATATTTTTCGTAATTTAGATTAGATTAATTAGCTAACATTATTGAGAGAGAGAGAGGGAGAGGGGGTTGCGGATGAATGATCCTCTATTTGCTTCTTTTGTCATTGGTAGATCATATATAGAGTGCAAAATGAAGTAGGCCGTTTTATTCCAATGAATCCATCTCCTCCAAAGCGAGGCAACAAGTGTAATCACTCTGAAAACTATATATAGTGCAATATTACATAAACACAAACATCCTTTGACAGGTCACCAAGATACAGAATGACGCAACATTGTATAGAAACTAAGTCGAGTGTTTATGCCTGTACTCGTAACGGGAATGAAAAAACGACAAGGGTTATGAGTGAACGACCCTAAACTGAAGTATTCCTGTATTACTAGGCTGATAAAACCTATTGTGGTGAACGACGCTTGAGAAAACGCCAAGGTCCTGTTCCAGTCCCCATCCTGCGAATGTAGTATATAGCAACCATGCTTAGTTCAAGTAATTCAAATCGTAATGTGGAAAGCATCGTTGGAAGATGTCTCAATTTCAAATTCCTTTCCTAGATCCATCGATAAAATAAAGAAATTATTGTTTTAGTGGTATTCCTCTTCCTGATATTGTTACAGATAACAATTACGAATCTCCACTCCCATTGTTAGTTCTAAAAAAATAGATGGAAGGATAATTACCTCCATACACCAGCAAATGCACGTAATGCCATATAAATGGTTAACGCAATCCAGATCCCAACAAAACCATGGGATTTTGAGAGGAGGAACAAGGATACAATGCTTGCTATAGCAACCAGAACCTGAGAAGCAACAAAGAAATAATTTGGATTATTAGCTAGTAACTCAACTTGTGAAAAGGGAATTTGGAAAGGTTCATTGCAAAGAAACTTACCAATGAGTATGCAGAATATGCAAAATCAGATGCTCCAAAGTTCACACCATCAAACACAAATGACAGCGAATTGATCGGTTGCGTAGCTGCAACAAACTGGTGAGTAGAAAACAAATTAGTTGATGATTATTTTCATCCTAAAAAAAAATAACAGTAAAAATTATAGTAAATGAAGATTTGAAGTTTTAGAAGAGCTGAATTTAAATACCGGGAGGCCAATCTTTATAAGGTGCAAAACGTTAACATCTCTAGAAAATACTCCAGCTCCAAAATACAGACCAATTCCGACAAGAAGAGCAAGCCCCACACCAAGAATAAAGCTCATCTGCAAAACATTTTCACAAATTAGTGCAAAAAAGTAAATAAATTGGTTGTTCAAATGATGAAGGGTTTATGGTTGAAAGATTTTTCCGCTGCGTGTAGAGAATGAGGAACCTGTAAAACCCGGGTTGCAGTAGCTGTGGCCTTTTTGTAGTCTTTCTCAGCAAATGCACATGCTAGAATAGCCTAATGAGAAAATACACACAAAGATTGTTTGAGTAAGTAGTAAACATTTCTGCCTTTTAAGTCACGCTTATATTTATGCTCTTGTTTTAAATGAGAAAGAAAAAAAGGAAAGATATACCTGTCCTGCAACTGCCAAACCATCAGCAAGAAGAGATGATGTCAACCAGACCTGCAAGCAAGTCTGAAATGCAGCCATTGGAGTTGGTCCTAGCCGCGCTGCTAGGGATGCGGCCAAGGTCACACAGAATGTCACGGCAACCACCCTAGCCAACAATAGAGTTCCTGTGCCCAAATTCAAGGAAAAATTGGTACTCAAAAAACCATAAATATTGTCTAAATATGCCTTCCAATTATCATTTTTGGAATATTGAGGGATGGAGGTCAGATGAATTATGCTAACTATAATACTGGTTTGAGATACTAAGAATTGAGCTCATTACCGTTCTTCAGAAACCGACCAAACTGCAAATCTTTAAGACTTGGAGGTAAGAGATCAATTTTTTTGGTTAAGATTATGAAGAGTACCAGTGCCATCAAGTACCTAAAACCATTTCAAACATTTTAATCTTAGAAATGATGCACCAAATCCAGTTAAAAATGTATGAACAGCGAGATTTCTACAGCATTTGAAAATATGCAACAAGGGTGACACTACTCACTGAGAAAGAACATGTGCAATAGCTGCACCTCTGATGCCCAAACCGCAGACAAAGATGAGTAATGGATCCAAGGCAATGTTAATTGCGTATCCGACAACTACAATACGAAACAAATAAACTCGAGTAATTAGACTTTTCAATCACTATAGGGTGGGTTTATTTCATATAGGATATGTTTCTATTTCTTGTGTTTAATCATATCTGAGGATAATGAGAGAGGAAAGAGAGAAAGGAGGGGGGGGGGGAATCGGAACAGAGATGGCCAACCAATGACATATAAAGGAGTTTTTGTATCCTTAAAGCCGCGGAAGATCCCTTGCATGGCCAATGTGAGAAGAACTGCAGGTGCACCGATCGACCTTATTGTCAAGTACTTCTTTGCCGGGGCTAGCATAGGGGAACCCTGCTCCATAACAAGAGCTGTAATTCTTTCCCTCATTCAATATAGACAACAACAAAGCCTTTTCCCACTAAGTAGGGACGGCTAATAAAAATGAATCACTTACCGGTTTCACGCCCATCACACCAAGGAGAACTTTGGCTGTAAGCATGAGAAAAATAGCTTGTAAAAGGCCTAATATTGCCCCAAAGATGAGTGCTGTTGACGCTGAAGCAATATGTCGCTTCTTTTTCCTGATTTTTGTCTTCAAACTGTTGTTCATCAGATCTGACGGACGCTTTTCCATAGTGGTTTTGGAACCTAATCAAGAAACAACAATGCATATTATTATTTAAGATATTCTTAATTTGACCTTTGGGTTCTAAGGCGGTGAGCTAGAGCCTAGAGCTTAAGAGAGAGAAAGAGTACCACTTTCTAGTTGAACACTGTTCTTAGCAGCACCGTTCTCTGCAATCTCAGGCTTAACATTTTCCGATATAACTTTCTTTGAATCAGTGTTTTTCGCTAATCCCTTGTCCGAGCCACTTTTCGCTTCAGCGGAACCTTTTCTCGCTTCCCCACGCTCAATATCATCAGTTGAAGCCTCTTCCATCCCACTGTTTTGAGGTGAAAACTTTCCTAGATGCTTACCATTTTGAGGTGTATCATCACCTTTTGGTTTGGAAGCCCCTTTTTCCACGTCATCAAGCATGTCTGAATTCTTTTCCCGCTTCTCACCTTTCGCAGATTCCACGTTCATTTTTGCAACAGTATCTTCCTCGGCAACAAAGGAAGTCGTAATACTGACTAATGGGAATATAGTAATCCTTGAAGCCTGGTTGAATAAGGCAATAGACACTCCTGCTGCTGCAAGCTCCACTGGACCTATAGAACACAAAATATATCTTTCAAGTCACTCCACATGAAACAAAGGTCACTCGAACAGAACTGATAACAGTGGCTTTGGATAATACAATAACTAGTGAATTTTTGGTACAACACTGATCAATGTTGCCAAACTCCATACGATACAAGGTTTTTATTTATTTATTTTTTATTTTATTTTATTGTGAACATGCAGACAATTACTTATAACCAAATTTGTTTCCTAAAAATTGATGCATGCTGAGTCCCAAATCGGCTATACAAAAAGAGAAATTATAGTTTAAATATCCTGACCCAACTCCAACTAACACCGAGACCGTTTATGATAAAACTTCACACCTGATAGATTGTGCAGGTGGTAATTACCAAGTTGGGGACAGTATAGCCCGTCTCTCTGATAATTCTACAATGCATGCCAATGTAAGCACCTTTAATAATCAAGACATGAAGCAAATGCATGTTTACCTATATGACCAATGAATGCTGTGTCAATCAAAGAAGCAACAGGATCAGCAGCTATAGCGAGAGCGGCAGGGAATGCAATCTGTAATATCTCCTTCCCGAGCGTATCCCATTTGAAAACACGCCTGCAATCACGTTCGTAAAACCAAACATCAATTAGCACTTTACCCTTATAACCTTAAATAAAGATAGCAAAGGGTGTCCCCAAAGAAGAAATAAAATTAGAGAGAGCAAAGCACTAATTAAAATATGGTAAATGTTAAACTGTATACCTTGCATCTTTGAAGAAAACACCAACAGGAATCTTCCACTTGCTCACTGGCTCATGCAAATCTTGCTCCTCAGCCATGCTTAAGTTGATACTGCAATTTCAAAAATAAAATAGAACTTTCTAATGAGGCCAATTCATTTGAGCTTTTGATATCACTATACAAATGCAGTACTGTCTCACAGTCCAACCTCATTTTCTTTTTCGACAAACAATGGGACAATCAACACTAAACTATCTAAGCTATGGAAAAAGGGACTCAAACTTGGGTGCAGATTAGAGAGCCACACTGCTGTCGCAAACTTAGCTAAGCCTAGGTCTGCACAACCCAAGCTCAGTTTAATTCTCCAAGACCAAGAATCACATACCAAATGCAAACCTCAAATTAATTAAGAGAGAAAATAAATAAACCTTCTATGTAAATGTAATGCCTGAGAAATGACTCCAGGAGCACACACAAAACAGTATAAGCTCAATATGGATTTTATAGCACCATATCAGTGATAGAACCTTCCTCAGTTATGATGTTTCGGGTAGACTGAACATTTGTCAACAGAAGCAGCTTTTCTAAGTTCCAACATGATTTCTTTTTGCTTGAAGTGCGTGAGCAAAGACGCGTTGTGTGAATTGTATATGCACTCAGTAACAAACTTTCAATGCTAGAGTTAAAGAGTAAAAATCAGCTTTTCCACCACAAAATAATTAATAAAGTGGACGAAATGTTTCAAAGAAAAAATTCTTGAATATATATACATATATACAGGCGAAAGAAGAGGAGGAAAAGTAGGACTCTTAACTAATGAACTACAACCATTTGTAAATAAAAAATAGTATGTTATGTCACCATATTATTAAATTTGATAATTTGACAACATTGCGTCCAAAATTTATTGAAAAGAAAAAAGAATGTTACCAATGGTTAATGATAATGCCTAACATGTGTAGATTATACGTATCGCATAATTTGAGTCCCAAAAGACCAAAAAAAAAAAGACAAAAACGAGGTTTTTGTGGGGCACACTTAAAATGTATTTCAACAATCCGAACCGTTTATCTTTTAGGTCTTCCTTCAAAGCCTATGTCTACCAAAATCACCTAAATCTGAAACCATATGACCGTTGAATTAAGAGTTTAGGGTTTCATTGTGGAACCGTGTTCGTCCATTTTCTTGACTATAAATGAACGTCTTAATGGTTTTGGATTTGTCTAAATTTGTAAGGATGATCTATGAATGATGTTGCATGTGGTTCAATATCCTATTGGATTGGGTTTTGAGTTTCTACCCATGCGTTCCCAGTTCGAAACTCTCCCCTTTTTTAAATCCTTATAATAATTTCGAATTCTTCCTCTTCCCAGTAATAGTAATAACTTAAAAAAAAAAATCTATGAATGATGTATTAAGAGATAGATGGTTCGAATCATCAAAATACATTACGAAGTGGGCACACAAAAAATTGTATAAAAAGGTAATGTCACCGATCCGTCTCATATATATGGGTAAAGATTACATGCCATGCCAATTAGATACTAAAACTGTTTTTCACAAAATAAATAAATAAATAAAATTAAAACTATCAATTTTGCATATAATTGGCAAGTAATCCAAATATACATAGGGAGTATCAAACAAATACGTGGAGTAACTCAATTTATTATAAGCACATCTAAGGTTTGGTAAACTTCTAATTTGGGTCACTCTTCGCATCCTCAAGCCCGACTCACTGACATGTTCAAGCCTAATATGCGGACAACACAGATTGGATGACATGAAGCATGTGATTCGCATGTATGTTGACCTATATTTATACTATAAATCATATAGAGTAATTCAACTCTTTATAAACACCTGCAAGATTACCTTCCATGTATACAGTCTAATAAATATGTAATTGGCAGGTAATCCATATATTAACTGGTGATAATTCAAAGTTTGTGGGGAAAAATCTATTAGTATTCTCAAATCGCGTACTTTATTTTTTATTTTTTATTTTTATTTTTAATTAGGGAGAAGTGATAACTATTTAGAGTGTCAATAATAGTTTTTTTTTTTTTTTTTTTTTTTTTGAAGAAACGATATCATGTGCACTAAGGAGAAGGGGTGGGCTTAGCCTCACAATGAGCTAGCATTAATTGTGGTTCAAATTCCCTTTTGGCAAGAATAGAACTTAAGACATCTCACTTAAAAGTGAAGAGGAATACCATTAGACCGTGATATTAAATAACAGAGTGTCGATGATAGTTTTTAAAATTTTAAAATATTAATTTTGTACATTTAAGACTTACATTTGAATCTTGTGCATTAAGTGTTACAAATTTTCATTTGGCAAAATGGGATCAGGCAAGGACAAATATCGTATAATAATCCTTTTTGTGTTTTTTTTTCTTTAGAAACAATATTATCTACACTAAAGGGAAGATGTGAGTTTAGCCTCATAATGAATTAGATCACTTTTAGGATCATGCAATGTCGAAGAGGGAAGGACAAGATATATAGGTTTGACCAAACTTGGATATTGTGCACATAGAATTCAGACCTTTTTCGAATATCATAGTTAGGAACTAACGAATCAAAAAATCCGGGCCGTTCAAGAAAGAAAGATCTGAACCCTTTGTGTGAAATAGATAGAATATAAAATAACTGATCCGGATAGATCCAAAAGGATCTCGATTCCTGCACACACACACACATATATATATATACCTCCCTTGGGTTTACGATCCCTGGTTAGTACCACAAAGCATTACGGCAGGTGTTTTCTATATTGAATAAAAGAGTTGCTACGTTCTCAGTTTACTTTTCTGCTTTTCAAACTAATTAATTTAGGGAAGGAGCATTTGAATTTCGAAGGTGATTGTTTGAGCCCTAGAGGAATATTTTATTCATTTATCAATATTTAGAACTCAAGCTATGTAATTTATTATTCCACATGTAACAAAAAGTTATTTCAAACTTCCACAATGTACATTGCATAGAGTTATGTACTATATAGTAGTGGATTTGGCCAAGAATGTAAGTAGTGCATGGAAGCTACGTAATCGAGGAAAAATTTTAGTTATGACGGGAACACGGATGGTACACCACGTGTTTTTATGTAAATGGTAGAAAACTGACAATCTCTAGACAGACGGTCGTACAGAATATTTTCAACTATCATTGACTACAGTGAGTCTATTTAGTTATGTTAACCAGGTATTTCCGTACTTGACCGTCCAGTACGGGATTCGTACGTAAGGGTTCCAATAGTCAATTAAATCGAAGAGGATCTCGATTCCTGCACATATATACCTCCCTTGGGTTTACAATCCCTGGTTAGTACCAGAAAGCAATACGGCAGGTGTTTTCTGTATCGAGTACCAACAAAACTTATGACACTTACAGGTGAGAGAGAGAGAGAGAGAGAGAGAGAGAGAGAGAGAGAGAGAGAGAGAGAACGATACTTATGTCCATATGTCTTCTGAACCTTCCATGAAAAAGTAGCTTCAACCTGTCTCTTATGTGAAACTAGGTTTAATTAAAAGAGGACCATGTACAATTAATTTTTTTGGGCCAGACCATAGCATTGCTACATGTGGTGTAAAATCACGTTAGACAGACGATGTTTCAGTATCAAACAATAATGTTATCGGCAGTCGAATATGATGGTGAATATTATTGATAGATATATCCAAAATTTTAAACTTTTCAGGAGTAATGAAGATTTTATAACTCAAATGATTATAGTATTCTACTCACCCTAGCCCAATATTCAACTCTCTGTACTTGACCGTCCAGTTCAGGATTCGTGCGTATGGGTTCCAATAGTCCGAGGAGCACTTGTGTTTTGTAGGCCCCCAAAGCTATAGATTTTTGGAAGACTATTGTGGACGGCCCACCAATGCTTTGGGATTAAAGTGTCAGTTACGCCACATACAAACAGTATACCCGAGATTATCTGGACCACAGATTTTACACAAACTTACAATTCTAGTAGTACACCCCTAGGAATTGGAGCTTCTTCTCGTTGCAAGACTTACAACGCATATACAAATCAACACAAACTTAAAATTCTAACTCTACCACAGTAGTAGCTAGCCCCCCGAATTGGAGCTTCTTCGCGTTGCAAGGCTTGCAACGCATATACAAACCAACGCATATTATGCATGTGTATATGCAAGGAAAGATGAATTATGCATGCATAGAAGAGAAAGAACATGCAAGAAACACACACACACACACATATAGTTTGAGGGTTCATCAAATAAGCTTATCAAGGAACACTTCATTCTGTAATTTTTCAACGGTCTAAACTATCAATATTTTTATACATCATTCATAGATCATCATTGCAAAAAATTAGACAAATTCAAAATCATTAAAATATCCAATTGGCACTCCAAAAATAAAAAACTATTATTGACACTCTAAAAATCTAATTGTGCACTATGAGTACTTTTCTTTCTAAGTATAGAAGTTTGGAGTGCACATTTAGATTTTAGATGGGGATACATACGGCAAATGCTTGCACCAAAATGTGGAACCAATCAAATTTTAATTACAATTATTAATCAAATTCTAACTTAAATTAAAATATAGGGTGAACTGCCAATTTAGTCAATGAATTATCACCTGAGTGAAAATTAGGTTTCTAAATTATTTTTTTCAGAAAAATTAGTCATTGAATTATAAAAATATGCCAATTACATCCCTAATATTAGATTCAAAGCTACTATATTCAATTTTCTTTCAATTTAAGTCACTTTACTTGCATGTGATACACATTAGAGGGCAGATTGGTAATTTTTCATAAGAAATAGTGTATGGAGTTAACTTTGGAGGGTAATTTAGATGTTAGATTTGTAACTTACATGAAATGTTAAGGGCTTATAGGCGAGAAAATGAAGGCATTACACTCTAACGCGTGTCAAGTGCCACCTCAAGTTGACGAAAAATTGGAGAAAATAGCTTTGAATATAATAGTATGGAGGAAATTATCAATTTTTAATGAATTTAGGAGCATATTTTACCAAAAAAATAATAATTCAGAGACCTAATTTTCACTGATGTGATAGTTTAGGGACTAAATCGACATTTCATCCTAAAATATAAATTGATTGGTGTCACATCATTTGATGCACAAGGTGCAGCTAAGATTATTCTTAGATTTTTGGTGTGCCAATAGTAATTCTTATACATATATACCTATCCAAATTTGGAATGTAAATAGATTGAAAGAAAGGGAAAGGAGCTTATCTTTTGTAAGTAACGGGCCATACCTTTGCGCTTACTGTTCTTTGTGCTGAGAGAGCTAGCAATTGCGAAGCTTTCTTTTTCACCAACTTCCTTTTGATAGATAGCTCACTTGCACACAAAGCCCTACTACCTTTGCTTTATATAAGTACTCTTCCTCTACCTTTCTAATCCCTCCCAAATTAAAAACATGAAAGGAAAATAAAAAATGAATATTGCTCAACCCACACGAACACACAGACAAAACTCATCCATTTAAGAGAAGAAAAAGTGGCACACAAGAAAAAAACTTCAGAAACATCACTAGTGAATTGAGTAAGTGTCAATGATTGAAAGACAGCATCGCAATATCTGGCCAAAGAGTGCATGTTGATTTATCAAGAGATACGTGCCATATGCCCACTTCAACAACACTTGTATTGTTATTAACTTGTTAATTATCACATGCATCGTTCGACAAGTGTGAGAGTTTTATCACAAAAAACCTCGGTATTAGTTGAAGTGGGGTTGAGATATTTAAACTCTTTTGTTCTCATAAATGCGTACGGTCAATGTGTGATATTTCAACCATGCATACATTTGATAAAACTCACGAATATTTTTTGTTAGATTCTGAAAAGGTGGATAGTCCACCATCAACATAAGCTAGCTATAAAGTATGTTTTTATTTATATTTGTATAGTTTGTGCAAATTGAAGCGCTTCTAGCTGGTAGCGATCGGAACTCTTTCCAAATGTGGGCTACGTAGGATTTCCAATACTCCATGCCTGGAATTCATTGCCATTCTCCCATGGTGACCTAATTTTACCGGCTAGGCATTGTGAGCCATGTATTACATAATTGGCTAGTCCATAAACTAGATGCGTTAAATTCATTGTTTATGTCAATACCCAATGACGTGTGTACCTGGCTTCACAGCAACGACAATTTCCATAACATATATAGTGGTCCTAGGAGTACAATGTGCGCATGCCAATTTCTTATACCTACGATAGCACATAATTTTAAAAACCCACCATAACTATGACCAAAAGTGGGTGTTTGAATTAAATTAATACTCAAATCAGACTATGTTGCGAGAGAAGATGAAATTTTATCGAAAAAATATGCATAATGATAATGTTAATTAACGTGTTTATTTTATATTAGTGACAAATCATTTGATTTACTAATTTAGTTTGAAAATTTGATCTCTCTAACATTATTTAGAATTAAAAGGGAAAATAAGAAAAGCATTCCACCACTTTCGTGTGGAAGCCACGATATCAGCACACTACATGATTAAACTAAGAAGACTGCATACAACTATCGCGTGGAAGACACAATGTTGCCATTTCCACTACATTGAAAAGATGAAAACCACTCATATTCATATATATCAATTTTTCCTCCGTGCAATTCGGCTCTTGTGCCGAATTCGCTGTCCCAAAAATGAAAATAACAAAATAGAAGTGGAATGCATTTAGCAGATTTTATTATTATTTTTTTTTAAAAGGACATCGTTGTAGCCAAGTTATTAAAAAACAACCCCAAAAACCTCTTCCTCTGAAAAATTTAAAGCCGCAACGCTGTTGAATGCACCTGCTATGCACCACTACCATCTCCCACCAGACCACCAGCCTTCGTCGTCCTGACCAACCTAACCATTCTACTTGCCAAACCTGTCGCCGGCCAAACCATTACCAATTCGCCACTCCGACCTGCTTGGCGGAGCCATAAATTATTTTATGGGTGGGCTAGCTAAAAAAAAATCTTAAAATCAAATGATTTTTTTTTTGGCTACATATGTATTTTATGGAAAAGTAAGTTAAACTTTTGTATTTGTACTTTAAAACTCAATAAGCTTCGTAATTGCAAACTGCTAAATTTACAATAAATCGTCCAATTTCACCTATATTTAGATGCAAATACAAGAAGATAGAAAAGCTGATACATGCAATCTGAGTTACAACCACACAACTAACACAAACCAAAACAATGAAAGTAGAAGTATTTAAAAAAAATTGATTGAAAATAATATAAAGTGCACTAAATTAAAGTAGAATAATTGTGAACAAAATGACATCACTATTTTCGTGGTTATTTTTATATTTTCAATTGTGTTAAGTACTCACCGGACTAGTTTCATTAGAAAATAATTCTTCTTGCACTTTTTTTTTTTGTCCATTATATTAGGCTATACACTAAAATACATACATATTGCTTCAAACCCTCTCTAGGTTACAGCCCACTGTAGCCTTTGGTGTGGCTGGCCACTGTTGCTGTTGTTGTTTGACTTCATTGTCCAGAAGTGTTTGATGTTCTGTTAGGAAGAAAGAAAAAAAGGGAAGTGAGAAAAGAAAAAGAAAGAAAAAGGGAGTTTGTCTCATAATAGCCGCGCCGTCGTTGCACATCCATTGACCTCTCCGGAAATTGGATCAGAGTTCCTGAGAATGAGACAGCCTCGCTGATGGTGGTGGCACACGCTAATTTTTTTCCGTTTAAACGAAAATCGCCTCGCCAAAAAATAAAACTCACACTATCATCCGCATCAAATGAACCAAACATGCTCTTGATAAATTCTTTCATTAAAGAGGGCACATATGTTGAACTTGCATATTAGACACGTGCACGTGATGTAAGTCACGAGCCATTTAACTTAGCAATGTTATTGGGGCTCGAAGGCTTAGGAGTTAGGCCATTTCCAACTGAACGCTGGCCAGATGGCTCGTTTTAGCTTTTTGACCATCCAAGAAATTAATATTTTAATGAACAGTGCATGATCATATTTCTTACCATCTTCAACCGAGGGCCAAAGGGTCATAGGGCTTGTTTTAGCCCTGTCACTAAAACCCATCTGTGAGATCCCACATCGCCCAGGGGAGTGATCCTTATATGTATATTCCCATCCCTACCTAGCACGAGGTCTTTTGGGAGCTCACTGGCTTCGGGTTCCGTCGGAACTCCGAAGTTAAGCGAGTAGCGCGCGAGAGCACTCCCATGATGGGTGACCCACTGGGAAGTTCTCGTGTGAGTTCCCAGAAACAAAACCGTGAGGGCGTAGTCGGGGCCCAAAGCGGACAATATCGTGCTACGGTAGTGGAGCGGGCCCGGGAAGTGGTCCACCCCGGGTCGGGATGTGACAATTTGGTATCAGAGCCTAACCCTGGTCGTGGTGTGCCGACGAGGACGTCGGGTCCCTAAGGGGGGTGGATTGTGAGATCCCACATCGCCCAGGGGAGTGATCCTTATATGTATATTCCCATCCCTACCTAGCACGAGGTCTTTTGGGAGCTCACTGGCTTCGGGTTCCGTCGGAACTCCGAAGTTAAGCGAGTAGCGCGCGAGAGCACTCCCATGATGGGTGACCCACTGGGAAGTTTTCGTGTGAGTTCCCAGAAACAAAACCGTGAGGGCGTAGTCGGGGCCCAAAGCGGACAATATCGTGCTACGGTAGTGGAGCGGGCCCGGGAAGTGGTCCACCCCGGGTCGGGATGTGACACCATCTCCAACCGAGGGCTATAGGGCCAAACATAATTTATTATTTAAATTTAAAAACTACAACAATTTAAATTTAAAAACTACAACAACTTAAATTTAAAAAATTACAACTTAAATTTAAAAACTACAACTAAAATTTTAAAAATACAACTTATATATTTCAAGTCATATGTGAGAGGTTTTATTTAGAGTATTAAAAAGAAAAAAGAAAAAAAGAAAAAGGAAAGTGGGTGGGAGAGTCCCACATCAGTTGTGGGAGAGGAAGTAGAAAAAAATGGAAGTGGGTGGGAGAGGATGTATATAAAAAAGGGAGGTTTAATGAAAAGGTCCGGTACTGTTCACTTTTAACGAAAAACCACTTTTTTACCTTTAACTGACACTATTCACTATACCTTTAAAAAGGACTTTTCGTTAAAAGGGAAGTTTTTTTGGACTTTTCATTAGTTTTCCTTAAAAAAAAAGGAAGTGGGTGGGAGTCCCACATCGGATGTGGGAGGGATTTGAGCAAGCTATAAAGCCTATAAAAAGAACATCCAAACATTCAATCAAACATACTTTCTGGGTCTATAATTAAACAAATTTTGTAAAAAATAAAAATAAAAATAAAAAAAATAAAAAAATGGCTAGCTGACGGATGCTTTTTGAATTCTAGCCTGGTCTGGGGTCAGCTGGCTGGCTCATTTTGGTCGGTTGGTTGGTTTTTTGGCCTTTTTTTGTTTAGTGGGGCCACGAGCCCTTCGACCTGGTCCTCGGTTGGAGATAGTTTTAGGCCTATTTTCGGCTCTCTGGCCTTCTGGACCATTCGGTTGGAGATGATCTTAGGAGGCCCCAAACTTTCTTCAAGACCTAGCACGGCCTGTTGTAGCGTAAGCTATGATCTCCGATACAGTTAAATAGCCTTTCTTATTTGAGACTCTTAATGACGTCATTTATAATGTCTCCTCAAGTCAATTTCAAAAAAACATTGTCGTTATCATTCTAAAACTATCATTCTTATGCCATTTAGTATTACGGTCTAGTGATATTACTTTTTACCTGTAAGTGAGAGGTCTTAGGTTTGATTCTTACCAAAGAAGAATTTGAACCACATTATTGCTAGTTCATTGTGAGGTTTAACCAACTTTCTAATCCCCATAGTGTAGATAATAGACAAATTTGAACCACATTATTGCTAACTCATTGTGAAGCTTAACTCGCTCTTCCATACTCTTAATGTAGATAATCGTTTGTCCAAAAAAGGCAATATAATAATTTACTATGAGTATGAGCCACTTACTAATTAAATCGTGCATAGTGGATAGAATAGAAATGCCGACATTTGTACCTCAAACTTAAGGGAAAAAAAAAGTAATTAGGATCCAATATGATAATTTGTTTATGAGATTGGGTTTGAATCCTTTTATAAAATTAACGACATCAGGCTTAAATACATAACAAATACAACATATGAATTTACTTAACCGGACGGCACTGGCTTGTGTCCTGACAACATATATATGAATCTCTCATCTTCTTTCAAGTCATCATGCAGGTGCTATTGTATGCCTGAGTACGATGCTTTTTGTCATATGCCCTATCAAGGACCAACAAACATTCTGCTTGGTGATGAAATTTAGGTTTTATGAGATTCCCAACGACCCAAAAACTTGAGCTCAGTTTCACACGAAGCACCAACGGCAAACCCTTCCCCGACTTGAGCATATCGTCCATGCTTCTTCCAGCACCATACACAGGCTTATTCCTTGTTCCAACATATAACTTGAATTTTGATGACCCACTCTCAGCATATAGCTTTGGTCCCTGAAAACTTTGAATAATGACTGGTCGACCAGAACAAATTGACATATCATGAACACGTGTGTGTCTGTGGAAAGTTCTCTTGTCAAACTGTTAATCTAGACTACACATTCAGACACAAATCTTTCTATTTACAAACAGGCAATTTAAGCAAACACCAATGTAATTAAATATAAATGTATGTGACAAGTTAAATGAGGCACAAATTACTTACATGTGATAGTGCAAAAGGTAGCCGGCCGAAGCACATTTCCATTGCTGGAGGACGAATGTGGAGGCTAAAGAGCTTAGACTTGTTCTCTATTATGAGATTTATGGAACAATTGCAGGTAAGGAACTTAGTTGTGACACCCGAGCCATCCACTCCTTCCCCAAGCCCAAATTGGCCAATTCCTGCCATCTGCAGTTTCAAGACTTCACAAACTTTTACTAGAGCAAAATTAGTTTTACACAACAAAATAGTTCAATAAAGATGTCATATGAAGGTAAAAGTGTTATTACAGGTTTACATCTTTGCCTTGAAGATGCTCTTAGGATTTGTAAGCTTGTGAATGTTACTAATTTTATTGATTTAGTTCATTTTGTGGCTTTTAATCCTTGTAGCTGCTGGAAAATTAGTTATTATTTTATGATTGTTTATGGTTTTCTTGTGGGCCAAGGATATTAGAGTTTCTTGCCCGTTAAGGACTAGGGTTTTGCTTTAGTTTTCACTATATATAGTAGTGCTTGTATTAGTTAATTTCAATCAATCAATGACAACAATTTTTCCCTATACTTTTCATCTTGGCATCAGAGCAGGTTCGTGAGGACCTGTCTCTAGATTATTTGTTCGTCTGATAGCTTGTTTGTTCAGTTTGATTTGTTTGTCTCGCACCGTTCGCCACTGCTGCTGCTTGAACCACCAACTTTCACCCTACCACCATCTTCCGCTACTCTACCGTGAACCCAACCCATAACCTGTTGCCCAGAGCCAGATTTGCTTGCACCAGTCTGCAACCTACACCAGACTATTGTCGGTATTGTGCAATTTGTCTTTGTTTTTGGTTCATTGAATATGACAACTAAGGATGACTCACTGCAGGCGATTGGTGTGAGATTGAATGGTAATAATTATGTGTATTGGGCATATGTCATGAAGAATTTCTTGATTGGAAAAGGTTTGTAGGGCTATGTATCTAGAATGGTTTCCGTTCCGAATAACTCCAAAGATGAAAAACATGTTGACTTGCTTGCTATTTGGGAGATGAACAATTCAAAGATTATTACTTGGATTAATAACTCTGTTGATTTGAAGATTGGAATGCAACTTGCTAAGTTCTTAACATCTAAAAAGGTTTGGGATCACTTAGCAAAGTTGTATACCAAGTCGAATTTTGCTAAGCGTTATCAGTTAGAGACGGAGATTTGTGCCAGCCAACAAAGTGATAAAAGTATCCAAGATTTTTATAATGACATGACCTGTCTTTGGGACCAGCTTGCACTGACAGAACTTGACGGACTTGGCAATGTTGAGCTCTATTGTAAATATAGAGAAGAACAACGCTTTGTTCAGTTTCTGATGCCTCTTCGAAGTGAGTTTGAGACTCTCCGTAGCTCTATCCTACATCGGACTCCACTTCCTTCAATTGATTCTGTGCTTCATGAGTTGCAAGCCGAAGAAATTCGGGTACAATCGCATAGTCTTTCTTTGGTGAACCCATCGGCTTTGGCAACGTCATTTAGACCTCAAAACCAGCAGCATGGTAAAAATATTGCTCATAATCAATGTAGCTACTGCAAAGAACAAGGGCATTGGAAAAACCAATGTCCTTGGATAGCTCGGAAGGGGTTAAAAGAACCACCACCTAAGGCCGTATTTGTTGAATTGCATCCACCCACTTCTTCGACGTTTGATGAAGATGCCTGCGAGGATTGGAGTTGGTAGTATGGAAATTGGTTACTTGGTTGTTCGTTGCTCGCATGCTTGTTTGTTCGTTCACTTATTTGCTCGCTTGCCTTGTCGTGTCCGCCTAACGGAGCTTGCATCCTCATCTGCTTGTTGGCAAACTCATGACGTGTATCGCCATGAGTTTGACGGGGGTGTTGGAAAATTAGTTATTATTTTATTATTGTTTATGGTTTTCTTGTGGGCCAAGGATATTAGAGTTTCTTGCCCGTTCAGGATTAGGATTTTGCTTTAGTTTTCACTATATATAGTAGTGCTTGTATTAGTTAATTTCAATCAATCAATGACAATAATTTTTCCCTATACTTTTCATCTCCTGGGAATTAGAACATTGTTTTCCCATGATAGAACAGTACGATTTTTTCTTTTGTGAGACTCATGCACATTAATTATGAAGTTAGAACGGAGGCAGATCATTGGGAGTCTTTAACAAATTCGTGAGAGAAGTTCGGGTCAATTAGAAGCACAATTTATGAGGTTACGTTCTCTTAGTCATAGTCATTGCATATAAATTTGATATCAAAGTCTGAGGATATATGGATGTTCTTTATGTTTCAATCTTAATGTGTTTTATGTTGTCTACATGTGGAATATTTTGAGAACGTTTTTGTTACATGCACTTTTATCATGTCAGTTAGGCAACATATTTGTAATGCTTTTGGCTTGGATAATGGATACACTTCATGGCTCCTTATTAGAAAGTTTTCACTGCGGATTGGCCTTGAATAAGAGTTCTCAATTACGAGGTTTGTGGTTGGCAACTTTTGTTTCTACTTTCTGGTGTATTTGGTGCTAGAGAAACCAAGCCCTCATGAAGAAGTTAGAATGAATATTGATTATGCTTTTAAGCTTCTTGTTGGTCAGATCCATTATTCAAATAGAATCTTGTTGTATGAATAATGATTTCATGATTTATATGTGTTGAAGAGATTTGGTGTTACATTTAAGCCTCGTCGAGCCCCCATTAGTTTAGAGGTGTGTTGGCTTCTTCCCAATCATATGGTGGGTTAATTTAAATACAAAGGATGAAAGAGTGGTTTTGGTCGTGTTGGTTCTAGTGGTGTGCTTCGGGATTTTAAGGGCCAGTTCATGGAGCTTTTTGTTCTAACTGAAGATTCCTAGCTCTGTTGCGGCAGAGGGAATAGTAAAGCTATTGAATTAGCTTCAGTTCGGAATTTGGATTTTATTTGGTAGGAAGTTGATTCTGCTTTGGTTGCTGACTGCACTCTTCGGAAGCATTGCTTGCATAGAATTTTCCAAAAGCAATTTTGGTCTTCTCACATATATAGGGAAGGTAATCCAGTCGTTGATGCCCTTGCCAATCATGGTTCCTTTTTTACTGGTCTTGTGTGGTGGAAAACTCTCCTGAATTCTTTTGTAGTATTATCATCATGATTATGTATGAATTCTGTTTTATTTAGGTTTCGGTAAAAGTTTAAAAATCAAAACAAGATGTTAACTAAAACACCTGCAAACATAGGCTAATAAATTAAATGTACATCACATTATCTTTTATCAAAGGAGAAAAATGATATATATTTGTCTTTCTAAAAGGTAACTTGAACTCAAACTAATAAAAAAGAAAGGGAATCACTATCGATCAGACTTAAAAATGAAAAAATGGTCATTGCATTTCGGAATTTCAATTTTATTTTTCTGACATGCATAAACTAAATTTCCTATTCTACAAGACAAGTTAAAATGACTTCTGACAACAAATTGGGCAGAAAGGTCACTAATCATATAGTCAATTGGCATAATTCCTAGTTCTCTTTTTTCAATAAAAGTGAAAGTATGTTCCTCAATTACCACCATAATAATATGTCGCGTGCTTGCTACTAGCTAGCCACTTGCAAAATCCAGCTGAAGCAAATCATGCAATATATATACCTAGTATGGTGAATCTTTTGTGATATATGAGTGCTAGATTTAATACTCATAGTTTTGAAACTAAATAGAGTACTTTTTTGAGAGATTGATGAACGTACCTGAATAGACACTTTGGGTGGTGGGGGCTTTGTAACAACGTAAAACACAAGCAGTGCGATACACAAACTCAACATAGCCCTCCAACTTATTTGCAAAAGTATCCATACAAACGAATCCGAATATCGATATGAACAATACCTCTTCCACCACCCCGATCTTTTCCCAACTACATAATAATACTCCTCGTCATCATCTTCGTCGCCACCGTGATCATAACTACCTTTGACGGTAACCAGACGGTTTTCGCAATTATCGGTCCCTGTGCCGTTACTACGTGCATCAAAGGAGATCTTTTTTTGGTGCAGGAATGAGTGACTGGGTCCACGGGAGGACGAGTAGTGCGAGAGAGTGAAGCAAGTGGCCTCTTCATGAAGGGTTGGGTTTGCTGGATTGGGTCGTGTTGGGGAGTGGAATTCAGATTCCGGGATGGGGTTTCGGATATCAGCACTGTTGGAATGGGAGATGGTGGATGGGCTTTGCACGTAGTATGCACAAGGGTATGAACGAAATAGAGCTTCTTGGTCCTGATCATGCTCCATAAATAATATTGAGAGAGAGAGAGAGAGAGAGAGAGAGAGAGATATGTGATTTGGAGCTCTAACCCTCTTACATGGGAATGGGGTTTTTGGAGTTTTTAAACTGTAGAGAGAGAGAGGTTGCTTTGTTTTGTTTTGTGGGGTTTGCTTGCAAGTAGGCTAGGCTATGAGAGTATATGAGCCAAAGAATGCTTCGCTTAGTAGGAAAGATTGAAACCATTGAGCACAATCAATAATCAAACAAATTTTCATTATTACAAACAGCAAAACAATAATATAATAATCACGTTTTATTTTCTTTTCCCTTTTAAGTTTTGAGAACGTTACTTTATTTGTATCAAACAAAAACGTTACTTCATTGTACCTCTACAAATTATGCATGGTCATAAAAATTGACTCAATCATCTTGAAAATTAATTTTCTCAGACCATCTTCAATAAAAAAAATAAATAAATAAAAAACTTATATATCTTTGAAAAGTGGGAGTTCTCACTTTTTAACTCGCAAGTTAGACCAAATTCAAACAAGAATTTGCATACAGAACGAAGGTTATATGGGTCCCAACTTTTTCCATACGTTGAGTCAAATTGAGAATCAAATACAACTCTTTGCTACCAAATTTTTGGTGCATTAGAGATAGCCTCATGCATATTATATCAAAGAAATAATACTAAATTGTTTCACAAATCTCTACGTGTGCTCAACTAAAATCTGAGTATGTATTAAACAAAGATTCCAATTTTATTTCACCGGCCATCCCTCACCACCTAGACTATGGCTCATCATTCAACTATGAAATTTTTAAATTTAAGATCTGCCTTATAATTATTTCCTTTTGAGATATTATTTTCACTTTATTGAAAATTAAAACTTATCTAATAACTGTTCAGTTATCAAAAGAAAAAATAAAATAAAATCAAGCCAAATTTTCTCTCTCTAAAATAAATTTCAAGCTTTTGTTTTCGTTTTCATCTTTGTATGGTCTATTTTCTCATTCATCAGTTCAGTAAACATGGATCGCTCTGTGGTCTCAAAACCCAAGTATTTAGAACCATGTGACATGCCCTTTCATTCTATGTCCTCGCATTTACAATTTTAACTTAAAAAACTTCATTTCCAACTTTCTTACAAAACGAAAACTAAAACCGGTTACCAAGAAACTTCAAATAATTTTTCTTTTTTTATTTATTTTAAGATATCATACAAATATCAAACAAGTTTCCGTTTTTTATATATGATCACTAATAGTAATAAAAGCGTACCACAAAATAATACACCAACCACCTATTGATTTTCCTTATTAACACTAGCATATGGGCACACACAAAGTGTGTGAGAATTTTTTATTTTATTTTTGTTTTTGAAATAGAAGGAGAGAGGAAGAGAGTGATAGAGAACGTGGGAGTGGGAAGGTTTTGTTTTGTTTTTTTTTTAATTTTTTTTAATTAGAGATATGTTAGGATTACATGTAGGTTATGTTTTGAAAAAAAAAACAGCAAAATTTGGTTGTGTGAAATTACATTTCTGCCCCATATTTCTTATTCATGTTCTGTTTTAATTAAGATTTGTCAATTGTAGCATAGGAAAAACTTTCCCTCAGAGGATTGTCTTATCTAATTACTTAAAATGTCACAAAAAACTGTGTTGTTATTCCTACTGACCAGTCATCGAAAATTCATTATTAAACTGACTTTCACTTGTATAAATTCAACGAAGATTTATATGCATATACTAGACTCACACAAATTTTTGGAATTTTATGAGTTGATTTGGTAATTTTAATTAAATCGAACAAAAACAGGACAGAAACTAAAGTGAAATAATGAAAACAGGTTTAGTTCATAAATTAAGAAAAACAAGCTAGGGGGATTGCTATCCACCACCATATAATCATGCAAACATGTTATATTTCATTAAATTCCTCTATTTCTAGATAAAGATGCTCAAGTTAGTTCAATGCTAGGACACAACATATTACTCTTTCTTATATAGACTTAACTTAGTTCCAAGCATGCAATCTAGAATGGTGTTCATCGGCATATAAGATCATAGAAAGCAACCTACAGCCCTCTACATACCAAAAGAACAAGACATAGAAGTGACTTATAATACTAATATAAGAGAAAGCTGGCAAGTCAAGGAACCCTAATATCCACTCCTTAGCTATAACGTTCTAAAGTCATGCAGAACAGACACTAATTAATCATCCTCCAATATTATTGATTAATTGGACCTTCAAGAAACGAGTAGAGTATAAAACTAAAGATTCGAGTATCCCTCGGAGCCAAGGATCTAAATCACTGTTCTAAAAATCCCCGCCTAGGCGCTAAACGGTTGGCCACCGCCCTGATTAATGTCTAGGCGTTTGAAAATTAAGAAATGGCGCATAGACCTGCTGAGGCACCCGCCTAGACCGCCTAGGCACCCGCCTAGCCCGCCCAGATCCGCCTAGGTTGCGACCCACTTAAATAAAAAATAGATAACTTTCATTTTGCATTTTATTTTTTCTAATAAATTGTAAGAGACTTGTTGAATACTTAAATGACTACACATTATATGCATGTTCTCCATGTTTTCATTATGTTCCAATATCTCCTAATATATATGTCATTCTATTTTGTAGTTTATAATGACATTATATATATTTTAAGTATAAGTAGACACTTATTTACATGAAATATAATAGATTTACATAAATCCGCCTAGTCCCCACCTAGCCGCCTAGGCGCTAGGCCCCAGCTCGCCGCCCGACTAGCGCCTAGCGTATTTTAGAACCCTGATCTAAATCCCTTATCCCTTTTGGGGGCCAAATAACTCTAATCTCTACCATAGGTGCCATAGAAGTAAGTTGCAATGACCGACTGGCCTAATGGCTTATGCTCCCCCAAAATATCTTAGAAAAAGTTGTATTTATGTTGTTTTTCAAAACAACGTTCGGCAACATCTCCATCCCCATTATAGATTAATAAGTAGAAATCATTAAGCAGTAAAAGAGTTTGAATCATCAATGGGCATCATAATTAATAGAAATTGGTTCACTTGTTAATCGCAATTAACAAGCATTACTCTTGAACATATGTATCTTATTTGGTAAGGGCATGCACTAATAGCATTAGAATTCTATATATGCTTACTAAGTATGCATCCAAAGAAGTCATATACTTAAGAATTCATCACTAACTAACATAGATAGTGAGTCAATGTTCATCCATTAATCAAAGAAATTCAAACAAAATGTCTTAACAAATTTGTAATCATATTTAGGGCTTTAAAACAACTCTTAATTTGCTGAGAATTTAGGGGGGTATAATCAAATTAGGATTTGATAGGATTTTAATAGACTTTGAAATCCGGGTGTAGTCGATTAGAGTTTAAAGAGGATTTTAAAAGATTTTGAAATCATGGTGTAGTCAAATTAGGATGTAAGAGGATTTTGAAGAAAACACCGAAATCAAGGGGTAGTAGATTAAGAGTTTAAAGAATACATTCAAATCTAGGCATAGTGTGAATGTCTAAGATTTATTAGGATTTTAATGGCCGAGAGATTTTGAGGGATTTAAGAGTGGGTGATATAAATACAAAGTGCCATCAAGAATCCAACCCGTGACTTCTTTTCACGTTCACCACAGAAATGGAATAGTCTTCCTCTATCCCCTCAAGGTATTGCTTTCTCTTCTCAACTTGTATAATTCTTGTATGGTTGATTTGTTTCACAGATTACTGCTACATTTGTACTTATCAATGACTCTCTTATTTCCTTCTCATACATATATATCTATACATATAATACCACATATCCCTAGCTTCAACAAATTCATGTTTTTTGTGTTGATTATTTTTCAGTTGTATTGTTTTTCTGTTTGATAGCTGAAAAACCCATACATTTGATGCAATGAAAAGAGAAAACCTAATATACATGCAATGGATTAGCTAATATACATGCTTTTTTGACCAGCTTAGAGGAACTTTGGATATTTTACTCCAAATAATTGAAAGGGGATTGGATAAATTTGATAGGTTTTTATTATTTCTTAAATATATGTGGTCTGTGAGAATTCAAGTTCTTAATCTGTGTTCAGTTCTCCATTGTCATTGTTTGGTTAATTAAGGTACTTTGTTGCTTTATTAACGCATTGCATATTATATGATTCGAATGATTTTTGTTAAGTACTGTCCTGAATTGATTTTGTTATTGCTACTGCTTCCATCATACTAGTAATTAGAAATGGGAGACGAATAACAAGAAATTGGAAAAGTGAAGGCCAAGAGTGATTATAGCGCTTGGACTTTGGAAGAGAGCAAATTGTTGTTACAACTGCTCGTTGAAGCTACATTGTGTGGATGGTGTGATGCTAATGGCTTGCTAACCAAAGATATTGTGACGACAAGAATACTCCCGACACTTAATGAAATACTAAAGTGTAATAAAACTTATAAGCATTACACAAGTCGAACGAGAGATTTTAAGAAAGAATATGGAAAGTATAGTCAACCTATAGGAAGCAACTCTGGCTTTGGGTGGGATGCAAACACAAAGAGATTTGTTGTTGATGACGAAGTTTGGGAAGAATACTTTAGGGTTAGCCTCTTGGATTTTATTTAAAATATTATATGTAACTTGAGTGTATACTTATAGTTTATTGAACAATTGTGATTTTCGTGTTTATTTTGTAGGCTCACCCAGACCAAAGAAGCATTCGTAAAAAATCTTGTGATGAATTTGAAGATTTGCAAATTGTACTTGGGGATGCAACTGCTACTGGAAAACACTCATTGGGATTGGGTGAGGAAACTGATGCAAGAACTTTTGTAGTGGAAGATAGACAAGGTGGAATAGAGGAAGATGAACAAGTTGGAATAGAGAACTTGTTTTACAATGAGGAAAATGGGGGCTTTGTACTAAATCAAAACCAAGCATCACACCAAACTTCATCATTCGATCAATCATCCCCATTCTTACCCACTCAGGCCACTAGCTCAGAGATTCCCCCACCAATCACCCACCGTAGGAAACGAAATAGAACCGAATACCAAGGGAATAGTGAGACCACTAATCAAGCTAGAATTATGGAAAATATTTCACTTACTCTCGGTTCAATTGCCACAGACTTCCGAGGAGTCCATAGTCCGTTGGAGAAAAGGGATCTGTATGGGATGCCATCAAGGAAACCCCAGATTTGGATGAACCTGCTCACTATCAAGCGGTCGCTTTGCTCGATACTAAAACCAAAAAGAATGCATTTCTGAAGATGTCACCGGAAGAGATGTCACCGGAAGAGCGGTCAAATTGGATACGCTATAATTTGAAATGATATGTGATTTGACTCATGATACATTAGTTTTTATTTGTTCGTTTTACTTTGGATTATGTTTAATTGGCTTATTCATACTTTTTGTTAACTGGATTATGTTGGATTATGTTTAATGAATGATGTGTTTAATTTAATTAGTGATTGAATTGTGATTGAATTGTGGGTCTTTCTGGTTTGCTTATACGTGACTAAATTGAAATTATACCCGAATGAATCTGCTCTGCTTTAAAGTATTGGGTTTGCTAAAGTTATTGTAGATTGTTAGTGGTGTATATTGGTTTCAAGAGTAAGGTGACATTGTGAAGCTTTTGATTGGTGATTAAAGGTTGGAGCTTTACTCCAATCAGGTATCTTCTTTGAAATGCAATTTCTAGCATATTGATATTTGGTGAGAAACCCTCAACAAAAATTCTCTTACGTTAGAAATTACAATTTCTACACCAAGTTTCTCTATGCTAAGTTTTTATGTTTCTTTCGTACTAGGAAAGAAAATCATTTTATATATTGTAAGAGTAAAATCCTAAGAAATCTATGAAAGAAGTCCACACAAATCCATAGAAATCTATAATGGAAATCCATATAAATCTATCAAAATCCATATAGAATTATAAAATCTATTAAAATCCTTTAAAATCTGTCACTTAAAAAAAGTCTATTAAAATCCTCTGAAATCCAAATTGACTACACCCCCGCTTAGTTACACATGCGTGCGAAAGCAAAAGAAATTCAAAAAGTTTCAGGAGTTAAGAAAAAACTGAAAGAAAAGAATACAATGAGGTCTGCTTATTCGTCCCCCTTTTTCGGTTGCTGCCTTTTCGATTGTGTTATAGGGTTTTTTCACCATCATAAGGTTTCAATCCTAATTAAAGCCAATTAGGAATGAAGCCTTTGGTTTATTGTATTTATTGTTTTTTTCAGCTACAAACTGCTCTGCCTCTTGGTAACCTTTAAATATTAAAATCCACATAATTTCTTCCAGAAAACAGTAAAATGCTCTAGAAAATAGACAATGGTGACTTTTCAAGCATAAAGACTCATTCTCTAGTTCATTATGAGTTGTTATTAATTCACTATAAAATTTAGCTGATTTACAAAGGCGGTTTTGACGAATTTGTTATTTAAAATCTCACTAGTGCTTCTTTTCTCTTATTTGCTTGAAAAATCTTACAAAACACAAGAACAAAGTAAATAGCTCAAAATATAAGGAACTAACTAACAAAAGACTAGTGAATTTGATGTAAAATATGTATAAATTATGAACTTATCCAAAAAGGAAAATTACTAATACTACAACTTTTTTTTTTTAACATTGGAAGCCTCCCACCACACATTTATAGCAACTTGATTTCCATTTTCATGCCTCCCTAGTACCACAAGAAGCAACTATGTATTTTTGGCCTTCAGATCAAACAGTATGCCAAGGTAGCATTGGTGGCCGGCTCAAGGAATGCATCTATTGGAGTTCAAGCTCGGATTGAGATTCTAAACTTTTGCTTGCTTTCCATTAGTCTTACATGCAGGAGTTACCAATTTTTTCAACATAGCCTTAGTGTGTATACGTTACCCACAACTATGCTTACAAACAGTGGTGGATCTATAGAGGGACCTGGGAGGTCCCAGGACCCCTCGGCGACCCCAAATTTCTGCTAGAAATTTTCCGGAGGACCCCTCGAACACGAGGTCTGTGCTGCTGTGCAGGTTTCAGATTGCAGATTGCAGGTTGCAATGGAGAAGAAGATAGTGGGGAAGAAGAAAGAAAATAGGGGTTTTTAACAATTGGTCCAAAACGGCAGCGTTTTGGCGAATTGTTTTAAGTTTTTTTTTTTTTTTTTTTTTTTTAATTTTAGAAAAGGAGACAAAAAACATTGTCGTTTGTCCATGAGTTATGGACCCTGATTGATTACTCCATACTGTTTTAATTTTATAGCCCAACCCCTAAGCCGCACATCTTTCCCAGCTGCTTTTCCCCCAATTCCCCATTATTTGGTTCCTCTTTCCCCCCGTTTCAAAACCCTAAATTTCTAATCCCACCCGTGACCCAATCCCATACTATAATTACATAAGTCCAATATCATACCTCCCCTTGTTTCAATTCTCCACTCCATCACTATTTGGTTCAAAATTCAAGTAAGTTTTTTGGAATTCTAATCTAATCTCAATTAAATTATATTAGATATTGATGAAGATTTTTAGTTTATTATTGATATGATTGTTGATATGTTTTATGTTTGTATACTCATAAAACATTTGCATATGTATATTTGATTGCTTTTGGTTTTAACGGTTGTAACCGTTTCAATGAAGAGAAGATTTTCCACTATGATGAATATCATTGAGAGTCAACTTCGCAACAAAATGGGACATTAATGGTTGAGTGACAATTTAGTTGTTTATATTGAGAAAGATGTTTTTTCATGTATTGGTAATGAAGCTATCATGAAACATTTTCAGACAATGAAACCTTGCCGTGGACGCTTGAATTAGGATTTTATAGCTTGTAATGTTGTTTTGCGTATGATTTTTGAATGAAATGTATTATATTTAACTTTTCAATGTTATTTTTGTCCATAAATTTTTTGACCTTTATTATTGGGACCTCCCGAGTTAAAAATCCTGGATCCGCCACTGCTTACAAAGTAATTTTTTTTTTATGTCGAAAGATCACTTTTGATATTTTAAAAATCAATTTATTTTTTAATGAAAAAAAATCAGTTTCTTTCTTTTTAATTACTTTTGATACTTTCGATTAATCCGTCATCGAAAGCTATTCAACCTCGACTAACTCTAATCACTGTCTTATCAAAAAGAAAGAGGAAAACTTTCATTTAATTAATCTAATTAGCCAATTCTCGATACATTTCAAAATGTAATGCGAGAATTACGGAAGAACCTTTTGATCAAGTTAGTTCCTAGTCTTTGCTTTACACCGAATTCTTCTTTAATTCAACAACAATAAAAGGCTGAGAATAATATAACATCTTTAGTTTACACATTCATTAATTCATACTCCATTTGTGTTCGACTTTCCCCTGAACTTGTATTGGAAAAAAGATAGTATCAGTGTGCTGCGAATTTTATCATGATTGGACATCTAAAGGTAAAGCACTATCCACGAGACCAGTATCAAATTGAGGCAAACTTTGAACACTAGATATACCTTAATTGAGTTTATGATCATATACAGGGCCGTCTCTGAGATTTCGGGGGCCCTGTTCGAAATTCATAAAAGGGGCCCTTCTTATAAGACATCTTAAAAAAATTGAACAATGTATTGATGCTAAAAAACAATATCGAAATAAACTTTAAAACTCACTAACCATCTATTTCTAAATATTATTAAATGTATCAATAGCTCATTTTTGAGACTGAGTCAATTGTTCAACTTTTCTTTTTCTTTGACGCTTCAAGTAGCCAGATGAATATTTTCTAGTAGGTGTCATCTTTTATATTTCAAATAAGATCACAATAAAATTATAGTTAGTATGAACAATGAAACCTGATAGTCCACAATACGTGTGCGTCTAGTGATTTTTTGTGACTGCTTTCCTCTTGATTTTGCCCTAAAAAGTACAGAAGAAAAAAAATTATAAATGAGAAATACCCAAATCTTCAAATTCCAATTCAATATACCTAAATTAGTAAATATCTTACTTTAATCTTCAAATACCCAAATCTGCGCTGGAACTGTGGTGCGTATTGTGAAAGAAGAAAAGTGGGATGGGATTTTGCCTGAGAGAAGAAAAGTAGGAAGCAGCAGCAGTAATGGGATGGGACACAGCGGCACTGATGGGAAATTCGGAATCGGCCATCAGATTTTCATATATATAGTTCTTGATTTGATTAGTATTATTATATATTATTTTATATATTATTATATTCAGTAAAAAGTTATTTTTGGGGGCACGAATCTGATGGTTTTGGCCCCATCAGATTTTTTTATATATATTTTTTGATTTGATGGATATTTTTATATATTATTTTATATATTATTATATTCAATAAAAAATTATTTTTGGGGGCCCCCAAAATTTTGGAGCCCTGTGCAATGGAACCGGTCACACCCCTTAAAAGCCGGCTCTGATCATATAATGTGAACGTCCCTTTAGTTATACGTGTTAACATAAACTCAAAAACAAGATCAAGCTATACGAGTTACTGTAATCAAAACACATAACCATGATGCACTAGAACAATGCACAGTAGAAAAACCTTACCTGCAGATGAACTTGAACCGGTTGCCATGTCTGGTTTTGCAGTGCACCTTCTCCTCTCTTCAGTGTTCAACGTTCTCAACTAATAATAGGTCTTAGTTATCCAATGGAGTACACACACTATGAGAGCAGAGGCCACCATATATATATATATATATATATATACATATATATATATATATATACATATATATATATATATATATATATATATACATACATACATACTACATGATCCTAGCCAAATTCCATAAGGATTTCCCTATTAAAATCCATATAGAAAAACAATTCCTATGAAATAGCAATTCAGTACCAATACGGATTCACAAATCCAATCCCAACAAGACTTCCTATTCAGTCTCTAATCATGTAACCAAGTTCACAGATTCATACTCTTGCTCATATTCTTACATTCTCCCACTTGAGCAAGTATGAACCAAGAAAACCAGGTTGATTAAGACTATAATAGGGTGATCACTAAGTCTTTTGAGCAACATCATAAACAGTCTACCTGTGCATTTCAAAACACAGAATCTAAAAACTCACAATTACAACCATTATGCAACCGGTGCTTCTAGAATACCTACATCCAATCTGCACATATAACATTATGATCAAACTGAAACTTAGTGGACCTAAATATCCACTCCCACTATTTCTCAACTCAATTAAAAATAATCAAGTTCATAACAGACAGTAAAATGTATTCCTGCAATTCTCATGAATTCAAAACAACTACTTGAGTCAAATCACAAAGTTTCCTCATAGTATCAACTGAATTCAAAAAATCACATATATATATATATATATATATATATATATATATATATATATATATATATATCAGATTAAACAATTACACAAACTGAATATCTGATTACAACTAGCTCACAATTATACCAGTTGTCAATAAAACAAACTAAAACAGAAAACTAGCTTTAAGAGAAGAACATCATTGCTACACCAACTCTTTGAACTTCAGAATAGCAGCACTTCTCAACTTTATTGTCACAACTATTTTTAATAAAACATTACTCCCACTAATCGAAAGACTCAAGCACACCCATTCTGGAGATTTGTACCTTGAATATACCAACAAACAAGGCTTTAGTCAAAGGGTCAGCAAACATTAAACTCGTATTGATATGCTGCACATCAATGGTTCCTTGTTTGACTTTCTCCCTTACCTTTAAAACTTAACATCCATCAATCTTGAAGCAGAAGTTCTCTTGTTGTTTTTGGCAAAGAAAACAGCAGAATTATTGTCACAATACATTGTCAAAGGTTTCTGTATTGATCTCACAATCCTTAATTCTGCCACAAAATTCTTTAACCACACTCCCTGCTTCATTCCCTCAAAACATGCCACGAATTCTGCCTCCATGGTAGAAGTCGCAATAACCGTTTGCTAAACATAATCCCAGAATAAGAGTAGGTGATTCGCGACTAGCTAATAGCATTCTCACACCTTGATAGGGTCAGGTATAAGAGCCAAATTAAGCAATGTGAAGACTCTAAGTCGTAAGTCGCCGGTTTCATTGTCTCATCTTTGTATTAGCAGGTCATGGGAGAACTTGTGATATTTGTTGGATTAAAGTGAACAATCTGTGATAAACTTATATATGCTAATAAATAATAAATGCAAATAGTGTATAAACAAAGAATAATATTAAACAGAAATATTGAAGATCGAGGCTTGCGTACCGCAATGTCCTTGAAACAGAAATTTCGCCCCTACTCAGTGCTTGTAGTTCTACGGACGTCTGCTTCACCAGGATTCAACGATCAAGTCAAAATTACAGCACCAGAAAACTTGACTTCTGGCGAATTTCTATTTGGTTCTCTCAGTAAGAATGTTTGAATTGTAGAAGAAGACTTTGTAATTTATGTGTTCTAAATGCCATGCAGATGAATGTATATATAGGGAGATTATACCTGTTCGCGCAACAGGTATGAAAATGGGGTATGACTGTTGGGAGACATCTCTTCAAAGGGGTGCTCTGTTTTTCTGCGTTTTTTCACAAACTTCAGATTTCATTTGAAAAGATGAGTCTGTTCACAAAAATTAAATAATTAAATAATTAATTCGAATTTAATTAAAAATAATTAATTAAATCCGAAAAATAATTAATTAAAGTATTTAATTATTAAAGCCCGAGCCCAAGGCCCATCTTTTGATAATTAAATATATTTTAATTATATATTAATTACCAATTAATTAGCACACCTCAAAGCCCAACCCCAAAGGTGAGCCCAATTTTATTCTCCAAGTCCATCACTCCAATCACTTTCTATAAGGGACAAAACCTTATAAAGTGTTGAAGCCTTTTGGGAATGGCTAATGTGGGACAATGAATGAAATTTTTCACTCAAACACTTCAAAATTTCCAACAATACCCCACATTTGAGTTAAAATTTCATTCAAACTCCAACAATCACCCCACATTTGAATGCAAATGTATAACTAGGCTACCTAAAACTGAGAGAGAATAGACATGATATGCATCGGGTGAAGTGTCTTTTGGACTTGAACTTACGCTAGTGAAAACATATCGGGTTTACTTGGTGACGCAGTGGATGTGGAAGATCTTGAACTGTTCACTGCAGTAGTAAACCGAGACAATATGCTACACACATATCATGTCTGCCACACGTCAATTCATACGGTTGTGTTCATTTTGGCCTTGAACAGATCCCGGATTTCGTAGGAGCTTTAGAGAATTTAGCCATGTCAATTCTCATAAATGTGGCCCCATTTACTCCTATGTAGGTGACATTAATTAAGAATAGTCTGCCATATTCCTCTTGATAACAAGATATTAATGTCATTAAATGTATAAAACATAACCCCTCAAACTCAACAGACAACACACATTTTATCATAAGAATGGGTAAGTTGTGTGTTCAACTTTTGAATCAAACTCAACCAGTTTGCATATTGAACCTAGACCATGGGATCTCCAATCAGCTAGGTTAGGTTTCCGCCCAGTTCGATTCATTGAATTGGCTTGAGACCCATTCATCTCGATGTAAATAATATTTGCTCTCTTGGTAGGCCTTTTGTCAAAGGATCGGCTATATTTTCCTTTGACTTCACATAATCAATGGATATTACTCCGAGCAACTTCTTAAGAGTATTATGTCGACGCCTGATGTGTCGCGACTTACCATTGTATAATGACTTTTGGCCCTTGATTGCGCGGCCATATTGTCACAATGTATACATATAGCAGTTACAGGTTTTGGCCACACTGGAATATCCTCCAGAAAATGTTTGAGCCACTCAGCTTTTTCTCCAGCCAAGTCTAAAGCTATAAACTCCGACTCCATGGTGGAACGAGCTATACATTTCTGTTTAGAGGATTTCCAAGATATATTTTAATTATATATTAATTACCAATTAATTAGCACACCTCAAAGCCCAACCCCAAAGGTGAGCCCAATTTTATTCTCCAAGTCCATCACTCCAATCACTTTCTATAAGGGACAAAACCTTATAAAGTGTTGAAGCCTTTTGGGAATGGCCAATGTGGGACAATGAATGAAATTTTTCACTCAAACACTTCAAAATTTCCAACAATATTTAACAATATGCCTGCAGCATTACCCTCTGGCAATCGCACTCGACTCGCATAGGTAGTGGTTTTATGTACTAGGTATTGTAAGAATATGAGCATGAGTATGAAAGGGGTATCATCGGTATCATTAAATTTGAACGTTGATAATGTAATGCAATCACGTCCATGTATAAAATGTATCTTACTTTACAGTGTATTATGATGCTTACAATGTAAAAGCCAACCTTGTTATAGTAATACCGACTTCATTATATGTAATTAAATATAACGTTATGTTTATTATGTAATTTTGGAGTGTAAGTTTGAACAATTACATAGCGTAACATTACCTTTCTTGTAATTCATACGTTAAATGTTAACGTCATGTTGTAACCCCATTATACATTAAGGCAGGAAGACCATAAGTGAATTAAGATGTTATGTAATTTAATGACGTCCCCTAGTAATAACTTGCCTATATTGTAATAAGATGTCCATGGTGCAATCATCAACATTGATATTGTAATTTTATCCCATATAACCAATAACCTACCTTGACATTGTAATATGACATTTACAATATAACCACCAACCTTGTTGTATTAATTACGTCATTGTGTGTTATTATCTATAAGCTTATCATGATCATATTACATAGTGAAACTAAGATATTATGTTTGCACGTGATTGCATGACCCTGATACTGTTCAAATTAAATGGCAAACAAACACCCCCCCGCCCCGCCACGCCAACAACCCCACCCCTTTTTCCCCCTTTTTCTTATATTATTTGATGCAATAATGATCCTCTTTTTTTTTTTTCTTTAACAAAACAAAAGAAATAGAATATGAAAATTCCTATGGACAGTACTTATGAGAGGGTAAGAGAAAGGGGATGAAAATGGTAGTTAAAGATTTAATAGACATATTGCTTTCGTTTAAAGGGAAACGATTGATTGAGGCAGAAGGTTGGCCATGCATGTTAATGATGATTGTACAATTAAAAGTGAGATAACATTGAGTTTGAGATAGATATATTAATCCGACCCAATATGTGGGTAGCTTTTGCTTTTGCACCAAGATAGTATGAATTGAAACTCCCCCCATCACTACGATCATCACCACTTGCTCAAAACCAGAGCTCACATATATAGACATTTGATTGCACCCTCATCGTCAACCCTAATTATGCAGTAAAGATGAAAAGCTTAACTTGATAGCTATAGATAGAATGGGGCCAACAGATTAGCTAATGTTGGGTTTGAATTATTTTAAGAGCTATCACTACAAAAATAACACCTTCCTAGATGGAAGTTTTCTCGGGTCAAAATGGTTTTCATCGCCATAAACTTTAGCCAACGGATTCGTCGAAAAAGATTGGTCGCTCAAAACTCGTCACTCGAAGTCTTAACCAACAAAAATAGCAATGGGACTCGGTGAGAGACTTTCATTTCCTTTCTTTCTGAGCTGCAGTGGGACTCAGTGAGACCATGTTGTCGGGAGAGAGAAACCGAGCTAGCAGAGAGAGAAGAGAGACACGAAGGGAGAGAGATAGGGATTTGGTGAGAGGAAGGCATGCGGCTTGCAGGCAGACAGAGTCACAGGGGGTGTACGATTCGAGGGAGAGGGAGACAGCGCGAAAGAAAGAGTGGGAGAGGGAGGAGTAAGGATCGCTCGCTGAGGGTTTCGCAGTTGAGAAGGCCATGCTGATGGAGAAAGAGATAGAGATAGGAGAGGGAGACAGAGACACAGCGACAGAGAGAAAAGGAAAGGGAAAAGTGGGGATCTCAGCGCCATTGCTGCATATCCTTGATCTTCTTCTATCCCATCTCCGTGTTCTTCTCAGCCTCTCACAGTCCCAGCATCACTCACTCACTCACTCACTACAGGTACACCTCTTAAACCCCCTTTTGTAATTTTATCTTTCCTGATTGATGATTTAATTTGGGTTTTATTAATAGTTTAATTTGGAGTTTAATTGAAGGTTTAATTTAGGTTTGTAGTTGGGGTTTTATTAAGGGTTTTACTTAGGTTTTGAATTAGGTGGGTTTTTGGTATTTCAACTCCCCAAGTTTTTCACTTTCATTGTCGATTGTTGTTTCTTGATTTAATTAGCTTTGGGTTTTTCATTTTTCTCAAATTCCCAGCTAATTTGGCTTCCAAATAAAAACCAACCAATCACCTAAAAAAAGAGCTCCCATTTGTAATTTGAGGAGATTTGTTGGGTTTTGTTTGGTTCCCCTAGACAACGGATAATAAGGGTTTTGTTTGAATGTCTGCTTGCTCTGCCCCTATTGCCCCTATTTCTTAAATGATTTGTGGGTTGCTGCTTCCATTATGTTTCCATTCAATTCTTTACAATCTTAGACTCTTTGATTGCATTGGTATGTGATATGTTGTTTTTCCCCTTCTATGCATTGTTCAGCTGAACGATGAGTACTCTAATAATTTATCCCATAGGTAGCAAATTTTACAAATTAACTACTTACACTAATAATATAAGGAAAACTAATTAAAAGGACTTGAAAACTTTGAGTTTTAACAATAAGGACAAAATAAAGGGTAAAGTGAATAGTACCAGATTTGACTTTTTAGTGTAAAAATGTGGTTTTTCGTTAAAGTGAACAGTACCGCGGGCTTTTTGTTAAAACTCCCAATAATATAAGGAATCTTTAATAGACGCATCACAATTTTGTATAAGATTTGTACTTTTGTTAAACAGAAAAGCAGTGCTACTAATACCACTCACCAAAGTGCAAAATGATCAGCAAACAATTTTGTGCTTCTTTTAAAGCCCCTCGGTAAGATTTCAAACTTTACTTCCAATTGTATCTTCTCTCTGTTTCTATGCTTTCAAAAAGTTTCAATTTTTTGTATGACTCCCGCCCACCAAACACAGTTTTCATTTGGAAAAAGAGTTTACCTTTTGAGTAGGAGTTGTAGTCTGGGTTACTATTGTTTTAGTTCATGCTTCTAATCATGCATTCGGTGGATTTATATATACAACAGCGTTTAAATGCTAATCAATTACTAACATAATGCGGTCTTTACAGGAAAAGCAGTGGATTCTCAAGAAGCGCTTCAATGTACAGAAGAATTACAAGGTCTTATTAGCTATTCATAATTTTATATAATAATTTAGATAAAATATCGATGAGAAATAATATATATACCAAATAAAAATCTCTAAAATCTCTTTGTTTTGTTTCTTCTCTGTGTAGCAGACGTCATCAACATGGAAGATGGCTAGCCAGGATTGGAAAGGAAATAAGGATCTATATCTTAGGCATTCAGTAAGTGATTTTTCAAACTTTATTTATGTTTTTTCGTATCTAAAAATGTTTCCTAATATTTTTAATATAATCAGTGAAACCACGATTTCATGTACTACCTAGCTACTAGGATGCTTGGTTTTTGTATGATTCCGATTATTTGAGGTATCTGGGTAAAGTTTTGTTCAAAGTAGGAAAATGAATTCAAACTCAAGCTTCTTTACAAGCTTGAGGAGAGATTTTAGTCTTATAATGATTAATAATTAAGATACAATTAGGGTAATACATGTACTACACATATTGCTAACTATGCTAGACCAAAAGTAGCATCATCACTGCTTAAACATACCAATCAGTTTACATTCTGTGAACACATATGACGACTGAGGGGTTTAACCTTCAATTGCAATCTCATTTGTAAAGCTTTTGATATCCCAACTGATACACACGTGTAATTTTGTGTTTATACTAAACAATATTTTTTTCATATGTTTAATCAAACTCTTATCTAATGTACATTTCACAAAGACAAATGCGCAAAAATTTGATGACATCCCATAAAATTGCCAGAAAAAGGTCCTTTCCAACTAATGCAAAACCAGACTTCTTTCCCCGCAGAATAACACTAGGTAAACACAATCTATCCTTATTTTGTTCATAATATAATTCTATTGTGATACAATTTTATTTCATGTATGCATGTTATTTGTTTTCCCCATAATTTTCATATAATTTATGAAGAATGTATAGGAACGACAATGATCGAGTGGATTATGCGAGTCTCACCATATAAATTGTAAATTCCACATGATTGTTCCCCTTCACCCTCTCAAAACATAGTTTGGGTGGATTAACTAAGATCTACAAGTCATGGTTTTGAACTTTTGATGCTTGGTGACTGACAATGTAACATATAATTAATAGGGCAGGCAGTGACACATATTTGGGCAGGGCTTAGATGCAGACCCCAGATGGTGTATGCCTACACCAGCATGACCAAGATGGTTAACCCTACCGGCTGGAGCGACGATAACCACCCCGAATGTAACAAGTAAGCAGATTATGTCAATTAAAACATGATTAAGCATTTTCATATAATTAGTTTTGAGAATTAATAATATAATTTGAAATTGCAGCAATGTTGGCCTGCGAAGAGTACACAAACAAGTCAAGTCTTTCATTAGCCTTGGATATATTCAGGGTATGGTTGCTTCCTCCTCCAAATCCAAAAGTGTATATATATATATATATATATATATATATATTACATATATACACTACTAATTTTGTTAGTACTAGGGAAATAAATGATTTTTCTACGTGCATATATATATATGGGTTCGATTACAAAAATTATGTCGATTGAAAATGATACTTTATGTTATCATTTACTTGGTACATGAATATGTTTCATTTTTTTTTTTTGAAAATGAAAGATAGACTATACTTGGAACAAAATTCTTGAGACTATTGAGGTGTGCCTTTATAAAACATATTCTCAGCTTTTAAAGCATTTTCAATCTGGTTTTTAATTTGTTTCAATTAGGCTCATGAAGTTAGATTACTCTTCATTTTCAATTGTACCAATTAGGGTCATAAAGTGGTTCAAAGAGCTCCAAGAGCTTGATTCACCCATTTTATACTTTTCATGGAAAACTTCTTTCAAAAAGCCAAAACATCTTTCATTGTAAATAAATTTAACCAAAGGTAACAATCTTTTATCCCTTCTTTTGGTTTTTTGTTGCATTGTTTAGGTGGTGAATTGTGCGGAAAATGGGGGAGGGGTACAATGTATTTAATTTGAGCAAAATAGTAGCATTTAAGCTTAGTTGGTTAGTGAGGATTAGAGTCAATAAGGCATCCTCTGTCTAGCTATATTTGAAATCTGAATTCATTGAATGATGAATGAGTTTGTAGTGAGATAAATTGAGAAAGTCAAGAAAAAACGGTCCATACAGTATGTTGTATGTTTTGGGAGATCTCAACATCTTAATTTGTGCTCTCAGGTTGCTGAAAGTTTGTAATTTTACTTGATACTTGATTATAAAAATGTAAAACAAAATCTGTACATGATTTACAAATTTGTATTTGACTTTAGACGTTTTTCCAGTGTAAAGCATATGTTGCACATGCATGTAAATGGTACAAATTGTTTTGGTTTTGGACAATAAGCTTTTGAGTTGTATAACCCTTGCAAGGGGATTGTGAGTTCAACAAATTTAGTGTTGGGGAATACAATTTGGTTCTCCTTAATAGATAATATAACAAAGGCCTAGAAATTTTCCTACAAGGAATATGCAAATGTTTTTTTGCGCATCTTGGCCTGCAGTTTGTATGAAGAGGCATTAGTGCGTGTTATCTGCATTAGTGCATTTGAGGGTGTGATTTCGTTCTTACCGCTTTTTTAGGTTTGAACATCTATGCTTGACAACTTAGTTGCTCAAACAAGAACGGAACACTTTTTTTGTTTTTTGGTAACTGCTAAAAAGGTGCCTAGCCTGTAGGACATACATTTTGCTGTCTTAACTGCAGGGGCAAAATATGTGTGAATTGCCTTTGAACATTTGTGCTTGGAAAATTAGCTACTTGAACAAATACTGAACACTTTCTATGTTTTTTTTATTAAGTGCTGAAATAGGTGTCTGCCCTGCATGACACATATTTTGCCATCTAAACTACACAAAATGTGTGTGAACTGCATGTTGTTTTTGTTTCTTCCGTTTCTTATGGAAACAGAACTTTTTGGGCAACCATGTCTTTGTGATCAAGAACGTTCAGTTTCTTCCTACTAATTGTGCAATGTCTTTACATGTTAGTTCAGTTGAATGCATATAAAAGCCAAGCTGCTTAACTTATCGACCTCATTTACTCATGTGTCCCTCTGTTCATTCATGATTGTGTTGAATTTATTCAGGTTAAATGTGTCTTATTCATGCAGTTATACCTGAAACAGTGATTCATGCCGCAACGCGCGGACTTATTTTCTAGTAAGATATAAATTTTAGAATAATGCAAAATGCTAATTTTTTTCTCCGTACAACATTTTTAAAATAAGAGGGTTTAAATTCGATCCACATTAATAACAAATTTAATATTTAATTAGATTTTTATTTGTTTTTAATCTTTAAGTTAGATTTTTATTTGTTTTTAATCTTTAAGTAACAGGATTTTTATCTATTTTATCTGTCTTTTTTTTCTTCTCAAAATAACGTGTTAGCTCTTATTGTCAAAATAATAAAATTTTAAGGTTAATTAGTCTCTCGCAACTCCGCTTCTTGACTTTCTTCTCTTGTTTAACCTATATTTAGGAGAGTGCATTCAATTGAGAATTTAAAAGATTTTAATGGATTTATAAATCCATGGAGTTTAAGGGAGTTCAATTAATTTGTAGGGATTCCATGAAATTTTTTTATTCAATTCCCTCGAAATCTTAGGGGCAGTGGAGAGATTTGTGAATGCTTAAATTGCACTACAAAATCTCTTCAATTACCTCAAATTGCTGAACTTCTTAATTTTTTTTTTAAATTAATCATAATTGAACACACTTGGAATGTTATAAATTTGAAGTCTTAACTGAATACACCTGGATTTCTAAGGATTTTAATAAACCATCTTAAAATCTTAATTGAATATACGTTGAATTTCAGATAATTACTTAAAATCCTGATTGAATACCCCTAGATTCATTAAAAGAATTAAAATCTCTCAAATTTTGAATTGAATACACCCTCCTTAGATGTAAACATAAGAAGATATAAAACTTGATACATGGACTATCTGAGTTACTTCCGCACAACTAGCACAAAACAAAACAATGAAAGTAGAAGTATTTAAAAAAAAAATTGATTGAAAATAATATAAAGTGCACTAAATCAAAGCAGAATAATTTTGATCAAAACGATATCACAATTTTCATGGTTATTTTTATATTTTCAGTTGTGTTAAATACTCACCGGGCTAGTTTCATTAAAAAATAATTCTTCTTGCACTTTTTTTTTGTCTATTATAGTAGGCTATATACTAAAATACGCACATATTGTCACAAACTCTCCATGGGCTACAGCCCACCATAAACCTTTGGTGTGGTTCCGCAACTGTTGCTATTGTTGTTTGACTTCATTGTCCGGAAGTGTTTGATGTTCTGTTAGGAAGAGAGAAAAAAAGGAAAGTGAGAAAAGAAAAAGATAAAAAGGGAGTTTGTCTCATAATAGCCGCGTCGTCGTTGCACATCCATTGACCTCGCCGGAAATTGGATCAGAGTTCCTGAGAATGAGACAGTCTCGCTGATGGTGGTGGGACACGCTAATTTTTTACAGTTTAAACGAAAATCGCCTCCAAAAAGGATTTGGATCCTCGCCGGATCCCCTCCATAGGGATCCTAGGGATCAATGCACGTGGGCCGTTGATCAAAAATTGTGCGGTCCCAATTAAATGCTTTTTATATTTTTAAAAGTAAAATAACCTCGTTTTGCGTGAAAAATATAAAAAAAGAAAAAACTGTGGCCGCACGATTTTCGATCAAGGGTCCAGATTCGTTGATCCCTAGGATCCCCATGGAGAGGATCCGGCGAGGATCTTCGTCCCTCCAAAAAGTAACACTCACACTGACACCCGCATCAAATGAACCAAACATGCTCTTGATAGATTATTTCATTAAAGAGGGCACATATGTTGAACTTGCATATTAGACACGTGCACGTGATGTAACTCACGAGCCATGTAACTTAGCAATGTTATTGGGGCTCGAAGGCTTTAGGAGTTAGGAGGCCCCAAACCTACTTCAAGACCTAGCACGGCCTGTTGTAACATAAGCTATGATCTCCGACAGTTAAATAGCTTCTTATTTGAGACTCTTAATGACGTCATTTATAATGTCTCCCCAAGTCATTTTCAAAAAAGTATTGTCGTTATCATTCTAAAACTATCCTCCTTACGCTACTTAGTACTACGGTCTAGTAATATTATTTTTTACTTATAAGTGAGAGATCTTAGGTTCGATTCTCACCAAAGATGAATTTGAACCACATTATTACGAGTTCATTGTGAGGCTTAACCAAGTCTCTCATCCCCTTAGTGTAGATAATAGGAGAATTTGAACACATTATTACTAACTCATTTCTAAATAGTACTCCATATACAAATTTTTCGTTATATTTTCATGACATTTCTTGGAGCACCAAACAACAAACTCATTCTCAATATACCCAGCTACCTATAACAGCCAACTAATCTATAGTGCCAACGAAAAAGGCAATCTAATAATTTACTATGAGTATGAGCCCCTTACTAATTAAATCGTGCATAGTGGATAGAAATGTCGACATTTGTACCTAAAACTTTGGGGGGGAAATGTAACGAGGATCCAATATGATAATTTGTTTATGACATTGGGTTTGAATCGTTTTATAAAATTAACGACATCAGGCTTTAATACATAACAAATACAACATATGAATTTACTTAACCGGACGGCAATGGCTTGTGTCCGGACAACGTGTATACGAATCTCTCATCTTCTTTCAAGTCATCATGCAGGTGCTATTGTATGCCTGAGTACGATGCTTTTTGTCATATGCCCTATCAAGGACCAACAAACATTCTGCTTGGTGATGAAATTTAGGTTTTATGAGATTCCCAACGACCCGAAAACTTGAGCTCAGTCTCACACGAAGCACCAACGGCAAACCCTTCCCTGACTTGAGCATATCGTCCATGCTTCTTCCAGCACCATACACAGGCTTATTCCTTGTTCAAACGTATAACTTGAATTTTGATGACCCACTCTCAGCAGATAGCTGTGGTCCCTGAAAATTTTGAATAATGACTGGTCGACCAGAACAAATTGACATATCATGAACACAATATATGTGTGTGTGTGGAAAATTCTCTTGTCAAACTGTTAATCTAGATTACACATTCAGACATGAATCTTTCTATTTACAAATCGGCAATTTAAGCAAACATCCATGTAATTAAATTTAAATGTATGTGACAAGTTAAATGAGGCACAAAATTGAGAAGTGAATTTTACACAAAATTGAGAGCGTGCGCTCGCGCGCACACACACATACTTACATGTGATAGTGCAAAAGGTAGCCGGCCGAAGCACATTTCCATTTCTGGAGGACGAATGTGGAGGCTAAAGAGCTTAGACTTGTTTTTTATTATTAGATTTATGGAACAATTGCAGGTAAGGAACTTAGATGTGACATCAGAGCCATCCACTCCTTCCCCAAGCCCAAATTGGCCAATTCCTGCCATCTGCAGTTTCGATATACTTTACAAACTTTTACTACAGCAAAATAGTTTTACACAATAAAATAGTTCAATAAAGATGTCATATGAAGGTAAAAGTGTTATTACAGTTTTACATCTTTGCCTTGAAGATGCTCTTAGGATTTGTAAGCTTGTGAATGTTATTAATTTTGTTGATTTAGTTCATTATATGAGTTTAATTGGCTCTTTTTTGTGGCTTTTAATTCTTGTTGCTTGGGAATTAGAACATTGTTTTCCCATGATAGAACAGTACGGTTTTTTCTTTTGCGAGACTCATGCACATTTAGTCTCCAAATTTGGAGAAATTTTTAATTGTGACGGGAACACAAGTGGTACACCACGTATTTTAATAGAAGTGATGAAAAATTTTACTTTTTAAGTTATTAACTTTTAGCACACATATCCCACCATTTGTATAGTGACACGAGGTGTACCACTCCGTGTACCGGTCACGTTGAAAAATCTCTCCCAAATTTGATCTCCCTAGTATTACTCTTTTAGGAACGTCACTTTATTTGTATTAAACAAAAATGTTACTTCATTGTACCTCTACAAATTATGCATGGTCATAAAAATTGACTTAATCAACTTGAAAATTAATTTTCTCGGACTATCTCCAATATTAAAAAAACAGAACTTATATATCTTTGAAAAGTGGGAGTTCTCACTTTTTAACTCGCAAGTTACATCCAAATTCAAACAAGATTACATCCAAATTCAAACAAGACTTTGCATACAGAACGAAGGTTATATGGGTCCCAACATTTTCCATACGTTGTAGACATATTAAGTCAAATTGAGAATCAAATACAACTCTTGCTACCAAATTTTTGGTGCATTAGAAATAGCCTCATGCATATTATATCACACAATTAATAGCAAATTGTTTCACAAATCTCTATGTGTGCTCAACTAAAATCTAAGTATGTATCAAACAAAGATTCTAATTTTATTTCACCGGCCATCCCTCACCATCTAGACTATGGCTCATCATTCAACTATGAAATTTTTAAATTTAAGATCTGCCTTATAATTATTTCCTTTTGAGATATTATTTTCACTTTATTGAAAATTAAAACTTATCTAATAACTGTTCAGTTATCAAAAGAAAAAAAAAATTAAATCAAGCCAAATTTTCTCTCTCAAAAATAAATTTCAAGCTTTTGTTTTCGTTTTCATCTTTATATGGCCTATTTTCTCATTCACCAATTCGGTAAACATGGATCGCTCTGGATGACCCTTCTCTCCTTGTGAGAGACTTTCTCTCTGCTTGAGAGACCTTTCTCACCACTCCTTGTGTGAGGGTTCCACTTCCGATCAAATCCGATGCGCTGACCCTAGCTGTTGCTGGGGTTGGTGGTTGTTCTTTCTTTGTTTTGTTGTCTTCCTTTTTGTTGTTTTTCCCCTGCTCTCCTTTCTGATCTGCCCATTTCTTCATACCCCCATCGGCGTTACTCCTTGCTCATCTTTGCTCTGATATGCAACCACTTCAAAATCGCGATTTGTTGTGGTACTTCGAGATAGTGTGTAGAGTTCCGGTGTTCCCACCGACTCGTGTGTTCGACACCACCAACTTCTCACTGTTTGCCTTTGTTGGCAGTGTTGCTCGTGGAATCCCACGGGCTTCCTTTACATGGTTCTTGGTTCTCGTCTGAGTGGCTGTGTTCGGACAGGTGCTCCTGGTTAGATGTTGCAACGGTGAGGCGTCGATTGGTTGGTGGCGAGGGTTTGTGCTGGTAGGGATGCTCAGTGGCGGGTGCTGCAAGGGGAGCTTTGGTTTTCTTTTGTTGTACTTTAGGGTTTAGGCCTTTACTGTTTGTTGGGTCTTTTGGGCCAGTTTGGCAGGTCTTGTTTTGTTTGTTTATGCTTCTGTATCTTTGGACCTTGTACTGTTCCTTTGTGTTTGGTAATGAAATTGACCCACTTTTCCAAACAAAAAAAAAGGGGCGCTCTGTAATCTCAAAACCCAAGTATTTAGAACCACATGACTTACACTATGTTTGGATAAGGGAAATAAACTTGGATTTTGTGTAAAAGTCAGAATTTATAAATTGATATGCACCAATTCCCTTGTTTGGATTTATAACCATAGAAATTTAGAATTTTCGCGTGGACAAAAACTTGGAATTTGGGACCTCCAATTCCCAAGTTTAAATTCTATGTAAATAGGTGTCATTTCCCAATTTCTATGATTGAGAGTTTAAAAATAACAAATTCCGTATTCAATTCCATTGTTCCTTTAGGTTAACCAAACAAAAAAATTCACAAATTCTAGAAAATAAAATCCTTTCATTTTAATTTCCATCATTTTGAAATTCCTTAGTAATCTTAAATTTCTTCATCCAAATATAGTGTTAGTGACTCAGCGGCTTGACTATTGCACTTAATTATGATCCAAAAAGAGCTCAAGATCTAGACCTGACAAACATGTCATATTTGTCGTGTTGGTATTATTTTTGTGTAACACCCGTTATCTTAACAGATTATGTCATGTCAAATCCATTGTCTTAACAGGTTCTTAACCTATGGCCGGATAACGGACCGACTCGTTGACGGGTGTCATTTCGTATCAATTTAGCGGGTCATGCAAGAAACTATCGTACATATTGTCTTGACCTGACAAACAGGTCGTGTTTATGTTGTTTATGTTTTATACCCGTTATCTTAGTTTAATGGGTTCTTAATTAACTTGTGACCCATAACGACCCGAAATGATAATGGATGACCGGATAACAACCTGAATTGTTAATGGAAGACCCAATAACGACTCGACTTATTAATGAGTCAACTCGAAACTTATTGTTTTCGGTTATTTAACATCCGATTAATTGATCATGCAACAAATTGACAAGCCTACCTAGACTTTCAGACAGGCCTCGAGGGTCGAGACCTAAGGCCATCTCCAACCGATGGCTGGTCAGAGGGCTCGTTTGAGCCCTCTAGCCCTCCAAGATTCTCCAAGATATTAATATTTTAATGAACAGTACAGGGCCATATTTGCCTCCGTCTCCAACCGAGGGCCAAAGGGCCAGAGGGCTCGTTTTAGCCCTGTCACAAAAAACCGTCTCCAATCAAAGGCCAAAGGGCCATAGGGCCAAACATTATTTAATGTTGTTTCATATTGTTTAATGTTGTTTCATGTTACTTAATTTAATTTAATGTTGTATAATGGCCTAGGAAGTTATAGGAAAAAATAGAATTGAAAAAAATATGAAACAAATTTTGTGAAATAGAAGTTATAGGAAAAAAATGGAATTTAAAAAAAATATGAAACAAATTTTGTAAAATAGAAGTTATATGAAAAAAAAATATGAATCAAATTTTGTAAAATAGAAGTTATAAGAAGAAAAAAAAAATAGAATTTAAAAAAAATTTGAAACAAATTTTGTAAAATAGAATTGAAACAAAATATGAAACAAAATTTGATTCATATGAAAAGGAAAAAAAAGTTTAAATTCATATAAAAAAAATTGAATACAACGGCTAGCTGACTGGCTAGCCGTTGCATTCAAATTTTTCAAATTATTAGTGTCGGTTAACCGACACTAATAGTAATTAATAAAAATATTTTTGTCTTTGAATAACTATTAGTGTCGGTTATAACCGACACTATTAAACAAATATACTTTAATCCTGTCGGTATAATCGACAGGAATACGAACAAAGCAAAAAAAAAAAAGCCAGCCAGCCCTTTGGCCCTTTGGGATTCCGTGGGGCCCTCCCAGATTCCAGAGCTCTCTGGCCTAGCCCTCGGTTGGAGATGGTTTTTGGGCTATTTTCGGCCCTTTGGACCCTTCGGTTGGAGATGGCCTAACGACTCAAAATTCATTGAGAAATACTCCAAACTCATTATGACATGCCCTTTCATTCTATCTCCTCACATTTACAATTTTAACTTAAATAAAAATCTTCATTTCCAACTTTCTTACAAAACGAAAACTAAAACCGGTTTTTTCATTTTTTTTTATTTTAAAATATCATACAAATATCAAACAAGTTTCTGTTTTTTATATATGAGAAAAGAAAATTAGAAAGTAAAAAAAAATAAAAAATCGTTATCAAACAACTTCTTAGTTTTTTGTTTTTTTTTTTTTTGATGATGAAAGTAGATGACCCCCAAACTTTATGAAGAGAAAAACATGTTTGGAGGAGGAGGAGAGGGAGGGGGGATTTGAACCGCTCTTCATGGGCCTTAATTAGCTTCATTCGTACTCACCGCCTCCACGAATATCGTCACTAATAGTAATAAAAGCATACCACAAAATAATACACCAACACCTATTGATTTTCCTTATTAACACTAAGATTTGTCAACTGTAGCATAGGAAAAACTTTGTCCAAAGGATTATCTTATCTAACTACTTAAAATGTCACAAAAAACTGGGTTGTTAGTCCTACTAACCAGTCACCGAAAATTCATTATTAAACTGACTTTCACTTATATAAACTCAACGAAGATTTGTATGCATATACTAGATACACAGAGGGGTACACTCACACAATTTTTTGGTATTTTATGAGTTGATTTGGTAATTTTAATTAAAATCCTACAAAAACAGGACAGAAACAAAAATGAAATAATGAAAGCAGGTTTAGTTCATAAATTAAGAAAAACAAGCTAGTGGGATTGCTATCCTCCACCACATAATCATGCAAACATGTTATATTTCATTCAAATTCCTCTGTTTCTAGATAAAGATGCTCATGTTAGTTCAATGCTAGAACACAACTTATTACTCTTTCTTATGTAGACTTAACTTAGTTCCAAGCATGCAATCTAGAATGGTGTTCATAGGCATATAAGATCATAGAAAGCAACCTACAGCCCTCTGCATACCAAAAGAACAAGACATAGAAGTGACTTATAATACTAATATAAGAGAAAGCTGGCAAGTCAAGGAACCCTGATATCCACTCCTTAGCTATGACGTTCCAGAGTCGTGTAGAACAGATACTAATCGTCCTCCAATATTATTGATTAATTGGACCTTCAAGAAAAGAGTAGACTATAAAACTAAAGATTCGAGTATCTCGGAGCCAAGGATCTAAATCTCCAATCCCTTTTGGGGGCCAAATAACTCTAATCTCTACCATGGGTGCATAAGAAGTAGCAATGACCGGCCGACTGGCCTAATGGCTTATGCTCGCCCAAAATATCGTAGTAGAAGTCGTATTTATGTTGTTTTTCAAAACAACTTTTGGTAACACTCTATCGCCGTTACAGATTAACAAGTAGAAATCATTAAGCAGTAAAAGAGTTTAAATCATCACTGGGCATCATAATTAATAGAAATTGGTTCTCTTGTTAATCACAATTAACAAGCATTACTCTTGAAAATATGTAGGATCTCATTTGTTAAGGGCAGGCACTTGTAGCATTAGAATTCTATAAATGCTTACTAAGTATGCATCCAAAGAAGTCATATACTTAAGAATTCATCACTAACTAAAACAAATTTGTAAGCATATTTAGGGCTTTAAAACAACTCTTAATCTGCTGAGAATTTAGTTACGCATGCTTACGAAAGCAAAAGAAATTCAAAAGTTTCAGGAGTTTAGAAAAAACTGAAAGAAAAGAATACAGTGAGGTCTGCCCATTCGCCCTCCTCTTTCGGTTGCTGCCTTTTCGATTGTGTTATAGGGTTTTTTTCACCATCATAAGGATTCAATTCTAATTAAAGCCAATTAGGAATGAAGCCTTTGGTTTCTAGGCTATAAGGGTGTGTTTGTTTGACCGGATTAGGAGGGACTAGACTAGACTAGACTGTAGTCCCTTGTTTGGTCTGGACAAGGATTAGGTTTAATGGGATTAGCTGGGACTCGCCCAGACTAACTGCATCGCTAGCAGTTCTTAGCGAGAGTCCCCGAAAACCACGGGACTAGCGAAGACTTGCTTCGTCCTGCTCCCGTTGCTCTGCCGGCGTCCTCTCTGCAACCACAACTTCATCGCGACCACAACTTCATCTTCTCTGCGACCACAACTTCATATTCTCTGCAACCGTAACATTCTTCATTTTCTCTGCAACCATAGCGTCCTCTCTCTGCACACATCTGCACATCTTTACAAATCCGCTCGAATCACAAAACCCAGATTCGCCAAGATTGCAAAACTCAGAAACCCAGAAAACCCAGGAAATCCAAAAAAAAAAAAAAATTGCAGTGGGATGATCATGGTTGTTTCAATCACACATGCACCCAAAAAACCCAAACCAGATCCAACCCTTATCCTCCACCTTTGAGCCAATCACACATGTAGCCCACCTTCTTCGATCTCTTTCTTGCTCTATGTTTTGATTTTAAGATTTGCAAGTGATGTTGTGAGAGGAAGTGAAGAGGCAGGAGGGAGAGGTGAAGTGCAGACGCAGGAGGCGAAAAAGATGAAGTGGCAGAGGATTTGCAATAAAAAAAGGAGGGATAAAAATGGGAGAAAAGGGGAACGGGGAAGGAGAGGCGGAGAGAACAAGGGAAGGCAAGGAGAGGCGGAGAGAACAAAGAATGAAGAGAAAGGGGATCCGGTTCTAGAAAAATAGAAAAAAAATTAAGTAATAAAAAAATATTAATTGATATATTAAATTAAAAATAAAATATTAATAAATATAGATTAAATAATATAATATTATAATCCTGCTTCTTAGTCCGACACTGCATCAAACGCTTCACTAAGTTAGTCCAGCTTAGTCTAGTCTAAGCCAGTCCAGCTTAGTCCCTGCAGCTAGTCCAGTCCGAGACAGTCCGGCGCAACAAACGCACCCTAACAGTTTTGGCTGCTAGGATTTATTGTATTTATTGTTTTTTCAATTACAAACTGCTCTACCTTGGTAACCTTTAAATATTAAAATCGACATAATTTCTTCTCGAAAACCGTAAATGCTCTAGAAAATAGACAATGGTGACTTTTCAAGCATAAAGGCTCATTATTTAGTTCATTATGAGTTGTTATTAATTCACTGTAAAATTTTAACTGATTTACAAAGGCGATTTTGACGAATTTGTTATTTAAAATCTCACTAGTGCTTCTTTTCTCTTATTTGCTCGAAAAATCTTACAAAACACAAGAACAAAGTAAATAACTCAAAAAGATAAGGAACTAACTAACAAAAGACTATTGAATTTGATGTAAAATATGCATAAATTATGAACTTATCCAAAAAGGAAAATTACTAATACTACAACTTTTTTTTTTTAACATTGGCAGCCTCCCACCACACATTCATAGCAACTTAATTTCCATTTTAATGCCTCCCTAGTACCACAAGAAGCAACTATGTATTTCTGGCCTTCAGATCAAACGATATGCCAAAGTAGCATTGGTGGCCGGCTCAAGAAATGCATCTATTGGAGTTAAGCTCGGATTGAGATTTCAAACTTTTGCTCGCTTTCCACTAGGCTTACATGTAGGAGTTACCAATTTTTTCAACATAGCCTTAGTGTGTATCTGTTACCCACAACTATGCTTACAAAGTAATCTTTTTTATGTCGAAATATCACTTTTGATACTTTTAAACATCAATTTATTTTTTAATGAAAAAAAAAGATCAGTTTCTTTCTTTCTAATTACTTTTGATATTTTCGATTAATCCGTCATATAAAGCTATTCCACCTCGATAAACTCTAATCACTGTCGTATCAAAAAGAAAGAGGAAAACTTTCAGTTAATTATTCTAATTCGATGTCCCTACCTAGGCAAAGAAAATCTGCTGAATGATAATGACCCTGCCCATGCTCACTGGCTCCAACTGGAGCCAATTCTCGATACATTTCGAAATGTAATGCGAGAATTACGGGAGAACCTTTTCATCAAGTTAGTTCCTAGTCTTTGCTTTACATCGAATTCTTCTTTAATTCAACAACAGTAAAAGGCTGAGAATAATATGTTGGAGTTTGAATGAAATTTCAACTCAAATGTCGGGTATTGTTGGAAATGTTGAAATTTGAGTGAAAATTTCATTTGTCCCACATTGGTCATTTCCAAAAGGCTCCAACACTTTATAAGGTTTTGTCCCTTATAGAAAGTGATTGGAGTGATGGACTTGGAGAATAAAATTGGGCTCACCTTTGGGGTTGGGCTTTGAGGTTTGGTAATTAATATATAATTAATACTTTATTTAATTATTTTTTGGATTTAATTAATTTTTTTTAATTATATATTAATTATTTATTACCAACAGACTCATCTTTTCAGATGAAGTCTGAAGAGTGAAAGAACGCAGAACCAAAAAACACCCCTCTGAAGAGGTGTCTCCCAACAGATGCACCCGTTCCTCATACATGTTGCGAACAGGCATCCATCTACTATAAATACATGCATCTGCATATCATTTATATCATTGAAAATCATCAATCCTTATATACCAAGCTTACTGAGAGTACCACAAACAAATTCGCCAGAAGTTTAGTTTTCCGGTGCTGGAATTCTAACTTAGATCGTCGAATCCTGGTGAAGCAGACCTCCGTAGAACTACAAGCATTGAGTAGGGACAAAATTTCTGTTTCAAGGACATTGCGGTACGCAAGCCTCGATCTTCAAGTTGTCTGTTTTATATTGTTTATTCTTGTTCATACTTTGTTAAGTTTCTATTCGCATTTATTATTTATTGAGCATATATAATCTTATCACAGATTGTTGACATATATCCAATATAATATAACATCTTTAGTTTACACATTCATTAATTCATACTCCATTTTTGTTCGACTTTCCCCTGAACCTGTATTGGAAAAAAGATAGTACCAGTGTGCTGCGAATTTTATCATGATTGGACATCTAGGGATAAAGCACTGTCCACGAGACCAGTATCAAATTGAGGCAAACTTTGAATACTAGATATACCTTAATTGAGTTTATGATCATATAATGTGCACGTCCCTTTAGTTATACCTAGTATATAAAACCAGTACCTATGCAAGTCGAGTGCGACTGCCAGAGGGTAATGCTGCAGGCATTTTGTTAAATATCACAAGTTCTCCCATGACCTGCTTAAACAAAGATGAGACATGAAACCGACGACTTACCACTTAGAGTCTTCTCATTGCTTAATTTGGCTCTTATACCTGACCCTATCGAGGTGTGAGAATGCTATTAGCTAGTCGTGAATCACCTACTCTTATTCTGGTATTAAGTTCAGCCACACCCAACGAGTATTTCCTCTTCCTCATTCATCAATTAAATAAAAGTTGGTTAAACAAGTTAACACAAAAGATGGTTATTACATGGTGCATTATTAAGTTCAAAAGTTAAAAATTTAAGACATATATACTAAAAGTAATTAAGAATTTTTTTTTTAAATTAGGGTTAGTCTATGGTTTTCTAATAAGAAAGGGGTATCATCGGTATCATTTAACTTGAACGTTGATAGTGTAATGCAATCACATCTATGTATAATATATATCTTACTTTACAGTGTATTATGATGTTTACAATGTAAAGGCCAACCTTGTTATAGTAATACCGACTTCATTATGTGTAATTAAATATAACGATCTATTTATTATGTAATTTTGGAGTGTAAGTTTGAACAATTACATAGCATAACATTACCTTTCTTGTAATTCGTACGTTAAATGTTAACATTATGTTGTAACCCCATTATACATTAAGGTAGGGAGACCATAAGCGAATTAAGATGTTGTGTAATTTCATGATGTCCCCTTGTAATAACTTGCCTATATTGTAATAAGATGTTCATGGTGCAATCATCAACACTGCTAGTGTAATATAATCCCGTATAACCAATAACCTGCCTTGACATTGTAATATGACATTTACAATATAACCACCAACCTTGTTGTAGTAATTACGCGATTATGTGTTATTGTCTATAATCTTATCATGATTCATATTACATAGTGAAAATAAGATATTATGTTTGCACGTGATTGCATGACCCGAAAGGGGATGAAAATGGTAGTTAAAGATTTAATAGACATATTGTTTCGTTTAAAGGGAAACGATGGATTGAGGCGGAAGGTTGGCCATGTATGGTAATGATGATTGTACAATTAAAAGTGAGATAACATTGAGTTTGAGATAGATATATATTAATCCAACCCAATATGGGTAGCTTTTGCTTTTGCACCAAGATAGTATGAATTGAAACTCCCCTCATCACTACGATCATCACCACTTGCTCAAAACCAGAACTCACATATATAGAAATTTGATTGCACCCTCATCGTCAACCCTAATTAAGCAGTACAGATGAAAAACTTAACTTGATAGCTATAGATAGAATGGGACCAACAGATTTGCTAATGTTGGGTTTGAATTATTTATTTCAAAAGCTATCACTACAAAAATAACACCTTCCTAGATGGAAAAGTTTTGTCGGGTCAAAATGGTTTTCATCACCATAAACTTTAGCCGACGGATTCGTTGGAAAAGATTGGTCGCACAAAACTTGTCACTTAAAGTCTTAACCAACAAAAATAGCAATTCGTCAGGCAAAACAGAATTTGCCCGACAAATAATGTTGTCAGGTAAACGTGCATTGACCATTTTGACCCAACTAAATTATCTTGCCCGACTACGAGTTTTCGTCGCCTCGCACCAAATTAAATAATAATAAAAACTTGACTCGATGAAATTGTCGTTGGACAACTGTTTAAAACCAAAATTTAAAATATATATATATATATATATATATATATATATATATATATATATATATATATAAAGTTTGCTCGACAAAAATATTCGTTGGGCTAAAAAAAATTTAATTAAAAAAATAAATATAAAGTCTCCACCTTTCATGACGGCTGCTGAAATTACATAAAGGAGTAGCATTGATGATAAAAATCAAAGGATTAAGTACGAGAAGAGGAACCTTATAGTTTAACCGTCGATGTAAAAATTATATGTGTTTTTTTTTTATAGGTTATTGTTACACTTCGTCCGAAAATATTCGTCGGGCAAGATAATAGCCCACGAACTCAAATTTCGCCGAGCAAGATGTGGAGTAATACGCACCAATTTTGTTCCTTAGCACCAATCCTTGCCCGACGAATTGGTTTCGTCACCTAAAACCTCTCTATCAAAAAATCAAAACGTTGACCACTTTTGCCCGACCAACTGCAAAATTTGTCAGGTCCAATATCGTTGTCCAACGAAATGTTGTTCGTCGAGCAAGGCCAAATTTCTGGTAGTGTGGCTTAATTTGACCGTTGATCAATGGTGTTTATATGTTTTGTAAGTATAATTTTGTCAAGACCGAAGATGGCGAAAATTTACCACCACAATAATTTTTGTAAAGGGTTGTCGGGTTTTTTTTTTTTTTTTTTTCTTGTACGTTTCATATTGAGCATTTCCTGCAAAATAACATGAGATGCATTGAATTTAGAATAAAATAAGCTACAAAACTGCTTCTGTTTGCACTAACACACCCTTGAATTTTGAATAAGTACCTGTCCATCTAACTGACTCCTCCCGCAAAACTGCTTGCAGAATCAGGCTAGCGTTTCATGTCCTCAATCCAACCTTGTACATCCGCATTTTTACATATTGTTCACTCATGTTTGTGTTCAATTGCAACCTCATACAACATCTTTAAACATTTCAACATCATACATTTACTTATTATTTAAATTAAATGACATACATCTGTTAGTTCATTTCAATCCTCATAAAACATTTACTTTCAATCCCATACATCCAGCTGAAAAACCTGTTCACCGTCCCGATTAACATATTGATGGACGAAGAGGCAGTGAAGAAGCGGGAAGCGAAGAGGGTCTGGCTCTGCAACGACAATGAGCGAGTTTCCAAGTTGCTTCGTGGGCACCACTATCGATGGAGTTTTAGTGAGTTGAATGAGATGAAGAGAAACAGGGAGCGGCTCTGCTAGTTTTTTTTTTTTTTTTTTTTTTTTTTTTTGGGGAGGGGGGGGTGTTTTGAAGGTTAATAAATTAAATTACTAGACCCTTGGTAGGCTTTGGGTATGGACCGCAACAAAATTGACATAGAGATTTAAGTGGTCCATCCCTTAAAACTGGGCTACATCCACTATGTTGCTCGGATTCTATTGATTTCAAAACTAAAATAGCTCTTGGTTAATACATGTTCTCTCTCACTTTTTAGTCGTCTGTCCCCAATACAGGAGGCTTCCACCACTTTTATAAGCCCTTGATGAACCTCCCAACCTTGGGTCTCTTCAACTTGGCATTTAATGCGCCACATATGTAGACTAGCATGCTGACACACCTCCACCTATCAACTTAACATTCGACGACTAACTGACAGGTTTACAACCAAAAAGGTGTGTTCTGTCAGAATGATGTAGGCCGAGCAGTGCTCGGCCTTGGCTATCCAACCCTGCCTCCCGAGCGCTACTCCGACTACTTTTACGTCCCATTCTAGGTCTCTGCCACTAATTAAGGGCTACCACGTGACGCGGTAGACATCGGGATAAGCATGTCCTTGGAGACTTGTACTATAAAGCTGCCAAAATAAAAAGTTGTTATCGTTATTTCGAAAAAAAAAGGTGTATGTGAATTTCTCATCATTATCTTGATTGTAGGCTTATAAATTAAGAAATGAAATTGATAATTTGATTGACTTAATTTCCATCAGAATAAATACCTCTTCATAAAATGTTTAATTTCATCATGCTCCTCTTTCTATCTTTTCCGAATTCGAATTGGGATATGAAAATAATAAAATAGAAAATTAGATTTTAATCCCTAAATAAGATGACGTTTAGAAAAATGTCTTATACAAGATTAAAAATTGATTTTAGTCCCTAGACTCTATTTAATGCCAATATATGTGTTCAATGTCTATTTTTTATTTATAATTTTTTGAATTTAAATTTTATGAAAATATTATAAATTTTAATTCTCATTATGGTAAGCATCTTATATAAGAAAATATTTTCGTAGAGATTTTTCGGTACTTATGTTTTTGCATATTTTCTTATCTGCCACTAATTCATTACAATATATTTAGGTACGAATACGGTACACTGAATTAGTATAATATGTTTATGTACGGACATTTTGGTACACTAGTTTGGTATAATATATTTAGGTACCGACATTTCGGCACACTAGTTTAGTATCATATAGTTAGGTACGGAATTTTCGATACACTTATGTTTTTATATATTTTCTTATGTGTCTGTCACATCCCGGCCCGGGCCCCCACCACATCCCGGCTCGACTCCGCCGTAGCACGATATTGTCCGCTTTGGGCCCCGACCACGCCCTCACAGTTTTGTTTCTGGGAACTCACATGAGAATTTCCCAGTGGGTCATCCATCATGGGATTGCTCTCGCGCGAACTCGCTTAACTTCGGAGTTCCGATGGAATCTGAAGCTAGTGAGCTCCCCAAAGGCCTCGTGCTATGTAGAGATGGGAATATACATATAAGGCTTACATGATCCATACCCCTGGGCAATGTGGGATCTTACAATCCACCCCCTTTAGGGCCCGATGTCCTCGTCGGCACAGTTCCGGCCAGGGATTGGCTCTGATACCAAATTGTCACATCCCGGCATGGGCCCCCACCACATCCCGGGCTCGACTCTGTCGTACTGTCGTAGCACGATATTGTCCGCTTTGGGCCCCGACCACGCCCTCAAGGTTTTGTTTCTGGGAACTCACACGAGAACTTCCCAGTGGGTCACCCATCATGGGATTGCTCTCGCGCGAACTCGCTTAACTTTGGAGTTCTGATGGAATCTGAAGCCAGTGAGCTCCCAAAAGGCCTCGTGCTAGGTAGAGATGAGAATATACATATAAGACTTACAGGATCCATACCCTTGGCCGATGTGGGATCTTACAATGTCACTAATTCATTACAATATATTTAGGTACAAGCATTTCGATACACTAATTTAGTAAAATATATTATGATACGGACATTTAGGTACACTAATTAGAGAAAGTTAAATAAAATTAATGAATTAAAATGTGTATAATAATAAATTTAAAATTTAATGTAATAACATTAAATAAGTTATCTATTAAATATTAAAACAAAAATATAATATGAATTTAAATTAAGTACACATTAAGGAACTAAAATCAATATTCAATCTAACACAAAAAAATTTATTAAATTTTAATCTTCTTGAATGATTTTAAACCCCATAATAAAACCATTAAAATGAAAAAGACCAAAGAAGAAGGAACATAAAGAAAATCTCTTTGGCGTTTGGTTTTTTATTTTGAGGGTATTTTGGCAAATTGATATGAGATTTTGGCCATAAAAATAGTTTTTATAAAAAGTGACATTTTGTAATTTAAGTATTAAATTTCGGATATAAACGATAAATTCTCCTTCTTTTATTTTTCTCCATATATACTAATATATTTTTAAATTTTACATCACTCTTCTTTGTCTTATTTTTCTCTAAGTACTTTTCTCCATTATTCATTTGAAAGCGATCTTATCACTTATTATCAATTACTGAGTCTTATAAGTAATTTAATCTGACTCCATAGTTGAAAAGTAGAAGAAAAAAAATACAAAAAACAATATAAATCATAAGGCCACTTAAGAGTTGCCCAAAAAGTATGTGGCTAGAACATTTCTAAGATGTCGTTCATAAGTTTAAGAAACTGATGGTACCACTACGATGACAGAAAAATAGGATATAATGGTCTTTTAAGAAAGGTAAATGCTAGGAAGATGACATCTAAATTACCTCTTTAATAGCAAGTGACTTATAGTTCAGTTGAATAAGAACATTTGCTCTTACATTAACCTATCGCTTGAATTCTCTCCCCGTGGTTTAAATTAACCTATCGCTTGTCAAAGAAAAAAAAAACTACCTCTCTAATAGATCTAAGACTTGCTTGATTGTGGATCACATACATCTATTTGAGAGATAATTCAAATATGTTATATAAAATATGATTTTCCAAACATTTTTTTTTGTAAAATCAAAATTAATGTAGTCTTTTTAACTCACCCCTGTACAAATTCTTTAGGCTAATTAAAAACTGCGACCATCACTTATTGTGGGTCGATTTTGTTAACCCTTATCACCAATCAGAACAACAATGTGTTTTTATTAGTTTCCAATAGTAGTGTGGTTATTTGTTAAAAAAAAAAAAAAACTAGTGTGGATATAATAGCAAAGATCCCTAATATCCAATTTCAATGCCCGTTTGGCAGTTTTTTTCTCTTCCCAACTCCTAAACAAACAGAGAGAGAGAGAGAGAGAGAGAGATGGCTGCAGTAGAGGATACTAACAAGTTGTCTGAAGCCTATCCGATGAAGGCAGGAGATGGCCCTAACAGCTATGCCAACAACTCCACTTTTCAGGTTTCTTCTTAATCTGTAACCTTCAATCTTAGCATGCAAAGCAACAAAGGTTCTTGCTCTTTTTTAAAGTACTTTTGTTCGTTTTTTTTTTTTTTTTGTCAACGGTGCTTTTGTTAGTATAAGGATTCAAGAATGTTTCAGAACTTGGATGGTGATGTTCATAGATGGATTATGCTTTTTCCGAATGGCTTTTTAATGTTTTTGTTGAAGATGTAAGAATATTTTATTAATTAATTTCATGATGTGGCATCCCCAGCGTATTTGGTACAAAAATTTGGTACCTCTAAGATTACTCTAAATTTTACAATGTATCATCCGATCTAACCTTTTTTTTCAGAAAATAGCGGTGAATTCTTCCCAAGAAGTTGTAAGAGAGGAAATTGCAGAAAAGCTTGACATACAGACATTCTTGTTATCATCCTGCAACACCTTTCGCATTGCAGATTTAGGTTGCTCTACTGGGCCAAATACATTTTTCGCGGTTGACAACATACTCGAAACTGTGCAACTCAAGTACCAAAGCCAAGGGCTGAGTTCTCATCAAACCCCCGAATTTCAAGTTTTCTTCAACGATCAAACCACAAATGATTTTAACATGCTCTTCAAATCCCTCCCTCAGAACAGGCAATACTACGCTGCAGGTGTGCCTGGTTCGTTCTACGGCAGGATATTTCCTAATGCTTCCATTCACTTTTTTCACTGTTCTTTTTCCAATCACTGGCTTTCTAGAGTACCTAAAGAGATAGGGAACAAAGAGAGTCCAGCTTGGAATAAAGGAAAAATCTATTACTCAAGTTCCACAACTGAAGTGACAAGGGCTTATGAAACTCAACATGCTTTGGACATGGAGCGTTTTCTTAATGCAAGGGCACAAGAGATTGTGTATGGAGGATTGATGGTGCTTATCATTCCATGTCGCCCCAATGGTACCCCTCATTCTCATACTCTGGCAAATATAACCTATGAAACTTTGGGATCTTGCCTCATAGACATGGCAAGAAAGGTAAGCCATCATCAATAGTCAGTTACGTTATGTCCTTACTTTAACTTTAATAAATTAAGGACATACCTTTTTTTTTTTTTTAACAAACGATATTATCAATACTAAGGGGATGGGGGCCATATGGGAAAGTAGGCTAAGCCTCACAATAGGCTAGCAATAATGTGGTTCAAATTCGTCTTTGACGAAAATAGAACCTAAGACCTCTCACTTACAAATGAAGAGAAATATCACTAAACCGTAATATTAAATGGCAAAGGGCATCTTATTTTTTGGATGTGATTTGACGGTCTAAAACGTTCAGTTTTTGGAAGCTCTTTCAAGGGTTACCCATGCCAAAAGTAAGCTAAATCCATAATCATTAACTATCCGCATTTTCATTTTACTTTTTATCTAAGAATCATATTGTTTTTTTTTTCATTTTAGATGACCAAACAATTTTAGAATTGGATGATTTTTTGCTAAGATGATCTTTGAATGAGTATCTAAATAATATATATATATATATTTTTTGATAGATAGGAACATACTGACACCAAAATGTTCTATTATACTAGACAAATGCTAGATCCAAAATCAACTTAATAAATAATTCAAACTCATTCCCTATATTTTTACCATAACAATAATCGCTAATCTTTATAAAAAAAAAAACCAAATAATGCTATAAGATAGAGAACCATGCATGTAAAAATTACCAATAAGAGAATTTTATGTCATACAAGAGCATATATTTTTTCTGTGGCTTCAATGTGTTTTTTGTACATGCAGGGAGTGGTTGAAGAAGAGAAATTAGATTCATTTAACATACCTGTGTATATCATGTCTCCCCAAGAGCTAGAAGTTGCTGTAGAAAGAACTAGATACTTTAGCATTGAGAGAATGGAAGTTTTACCAAATATGTTTCCAAATAGCAGTCTCTCTAATGCCTTATTATCTACATCTCACGTTAGAGCAGTTCATGAAGAACACATCAAGCAGCACTTTGGAGAAGAAAACATAGATGAACTCTTCAACTTATACCATAAGAAAGTTGAAGAGCGACCTTCCAAGTTTGAGTCGGGGAAGACTATTGTTTCTCTTGCCGTGCTTAAACGCAATACGAATTAATAACTGACTTAATCAGAGTGTTGTTTCTGGTATTTGTGGACCTATATATAGTTAAATTTTCTTGAGTTTTATTAATTATGCAAGTGATAAAAAATATCTGCAATAAAAATTCGTACCCTAGTGTGCCGCACCCCCTCCCCTCTCTGATCTAATTATTTTTTGCCGTCTCCTTCTACTATGGTAGCAGCTTCTTCGTCTTCCGCTCCCTCTCTTCCTTCCGGATCTAACGTGGCTCACTTTTTCAAGCTAACGAAGAGCAATTTTCTCAATTGGACATGTCAGATGAGTCCCTTCTTGATTGTTCATGATCTTTCCCTCAAGTTGATGGCTCCTCCTCTGCACCTGACCTCGAGCTTCTTGTTGTTGCTCATGCCAAGCATTAATTAAAAACTATTAAAAAACCTTACTGCAACAGTAGCCATATAATTTAATCTCACATTAATTTTTTACCATTAGATGCTTTGGTCTCACTTATGTTTTTATATGATTATTTGTTGTTTTAAAAATATATTTTTCTTTAACGAGTGTCAAGTCGGGTCATATTACTCGTTAATATTAACAGGTTGAGTTTGGGTCGGGTGATATTACCCATTCATTTTAACGGATGTTACACGACAGGTGTATTAAGATATTGAATATGTCACGAAAATAACACAAACATAACAAACGAGATACGAATACTGGGTCTAGCTTTTACGAACAATCCTATAGGATTCCAAGTGGTGCATTGAAAATTAGCATCAGTTTGCCAAGGACAAACTGCGAGCATGCACAATTTCCCTTTCCAATATAAAATAAACATTGGGTTGTCTATGGCAAACCACCAGCACATAAGCCAACCAGTTTGAATATATGTATTGAAAGGTTATGACATATTTCCAATTTTTATTTGCAAGTTGCCATAAAAAACAAATCAAAATATAAATATAATTAGCAGATGAGCACATACTCTGTGTGTGTGAATAATTTAATTTTACTTTTTGTTATTGATTAAGGAGTGTGATTAGTTTTTAAAATTTAAAAAAAAAATATGGAATAATGATGATGAGACAATTTCTCTTAATAAGTGCATTTTTTTCTTGATAATTACTGTTTCGTCCTCCTTATGTAAATATTGTGTATCAAAAGTGAGGGTAAAATAGGAAAAATAGGTATATGATTGTCATTTTCTCAAAAAATGAGGGTAAAATAGGAAAAACAGGGATATGATTGTCATTTTGTCAAAATGTACAAAATTAAAGCCTCTTCAACCGCCCACCTCTCACGTTCTCCTCAAGCGCAACCGCTTCAATTCATTCAAACTATCCAAAAAACATCATGATTTCACTTACCTGTATGAAAAAATGATGGTGGGATAATTTATCTTAATAAGTGCATATTTTTTATCTAATGTAAATATTAAGATACAAAATTACTATTTTGCCCTCCTTATGTAAATATCGTGTTTTAAAAGTGAGGGTAAAATAGGAAAAAATGGGCAAAAAGTTCAAAAGATACAAAATTACTATTTTATCCTTCTTATGTAAACTTTGTGTATCAAAAATGAAGGTAAAATAGGAAAAAAAAGTAAAAAGTTGACAATGAGGATTCTCTTAATAATAGTATAGATAATATATTTTGAAATTGTACATCACTCTTGTCGGTCCTACTTTTCTCCATGTACTTCTTTTAATCATAAAAAGTAACAGCTAAAAATTAAAAACGAAAAAATTAAAAATTAAAAACAATAAACGAAATAAATGGATATTTAACGTGAAAAATTGCAATTTTTTGGCAGACTTATGGTACCAGCACAATGAAACAAAATAGGATATAAGGGTCTTTGTTGAAAAGAACATGATAGGGATATCATATTCAAATTACCTTTTTAATATATGTGAGACTAGTTCGTATTATAAATCATATATTTATTGGAGAGATGATTTGAATGTAATTTAAAAAATATAATTTTTCTAGCATTTCCTGTATAAAATTAAAATGGAGTCTCTTTAGCCTTACTAATTTAAAAATCCATTTGCCATCTAAATATTACGTTCTGATGGTATTTTTATTCACTTGTAAGTAAGAAGTTTTAGGTTTGAACCTCGTAGATGGCGAATTCGATACTAAATTAGGTTGTTCATTGTGTGGTTTAACCAAACTCTCCTCTCATTCACGTAAAATATATTGTTGTACTAAAAAAAAAAAAATCCATTCGGCCAATTAAAAACTGCGATCATCACTTATGTGGGTCCAGTTTATTAACCCATTCGGCTGCGGGTCTTTGTCCCTTAGTTTGTGTCTCCTTTTACGGTAAATATAAGTTTACTACCCTCAAGTTTCATTTTTCAACATTTGGTACATGAAGTTTTTTTCATCCCAGAGTCATACCTAAAGTGTTAATTTTGGGACAGTCTGATACATCTGTTAGTCAAACTGTCAACTCTGTCGTTAACTGATGATGTGGCGTCTATGTGGACAATGACTGGACGCCACGTGTCATTAAGGGGTCCATGTGAAAATTAAAAATTCAAAAAAATAATTATTTAAAGAAAAGTTTTTTTTTTTTTTTTTTTTTTAAAAGCAAAACCCATATCGTCTTCCCCAAACCCCCTCGTGCCCACCCTCCCACCCATACCCAGATCTTCCCCATCGATCTTTCCTCCCCCTAGTTGGGATTAAGAACTTGAAGAAGAAGAAGAAGAAGATTCGGGGAGAGAGAGAGACTGTGGGAAAGAGAGAGGGAGTCCCGACCCTCTGCGTCACCTGCGACCGCGACATCCACTTCGCCAACCCTCTTAGCCGACTCAACCAGCGAGTCCCGGTCACGCCCTTCTACGACTCGGTGAACTCGGTCACCGATTCCGTCCCACTATCAAATCTGCTGTCAACTTCCTCGATGACCATTACTTCTCCGACGTTGACGGAGAGATCGAGGCTAGGAGGGAGACGTTGAGCGGTCACGCTCCCCGATTCGAAAGGGAAGAGATCGAGAAATGACTGCGAGAGTGGGGTGGTGAAGGAAGGTTTGGGTTGGGGGGAGCACGGGTCGACAGGAAGATCTGGGTGTGGGTGGGAGAGTGGGCACGAAGGGATTTGGGGAAGATGATCTGGGTGTGGGTGGAAGGGTGGGCACGAGGGATTTAGGGAAGACGATCTGGGTTTTGCTTCTTTTTTTTTTTAACTTTTCTTTAAATAATTATTGTTTTTGAATTTTTTATTTCTACGTGGACCCCTTAATGACACGTGACGTAGAATTATTGTCCACATAGGCGCCACATTATCAGTTAAAGACAGAGTTAACAATTTGACTAACGGATGCATGAGACTGTCCCAAAGTTAACACTTTAGGTATGACTCTGGGACACAAAAGACTTTATGTACCAAATGTTGAAAACCATGAAACTTGAGGGTAGTAAACTGATATTTACTCCTCCTTTTATGTCTCCTTTTTATCTACTTGACACGTGTCCTCCAAACGCCCCACCCCCACGGTACTCCCCTCCTGCTCGCCGAAAGATTTTTTAATGTGATTGGAATACAGGACGATATACCCACATATCATTATACAAATGATAAGATATGTGTTAAAAAATAAATAACTTAAAAAATAAAAATTCTCACCACTAATATAAAAATAGTGTACTATCTATGTTCCGATCACAATCAAAATTTTATACCCCTCGACTGCATGAAAACCTCTGCCTCTTCATTAGTGGCGACTGCCCAATCATCAACGATTCATATCGAAAATTTTGAGTGGCAAATTTGAGAATTTTGGGTTCCAATTTTGATCGGAAAATTTGAACATTTTGGGATTTTTTTGGTGGTTATGGGGTTCAGGGAGCCTCAGCCGGGCCTATCTCTAGGGTTTAGTTCGCATCATAGTACAAGCTCGTCGAATTCAATCCAATCCATTTTGCTGCAATTGCTCAGCCAGAAAGAAGATAAAGTTAGGGTTGAGAATAGGGATTGATCTCGTAGAGGACGATAAATTTAACCTCTTCAGGGCACTCAATTTGCCTGAAAAGGAAGGAAGGAAGGCGAACATAGGATGCTTGGCAGCAGGCGGCAAGGAGCGATAGTGGCCGCCGACGAGGTGAAGTGGTTGTTGGGGCCATGGTCTAAAATATTCATAATATTCTGATATTTCCATCAAAATTTCCTTGTTTTTGGACTACCAATATTTTTTTGCACTACCGATATTTTCGATATCATCGATATTTTAGACCTTGCTAAGTCACTCATGTATCTTACCATGCAATGTATAAAGTGTAAAATATTGTACTAATTCATTATATATAAATGATTATGGTGTGTTTAAACTTCTTTCATTAATTACTACATATTTTCTACACTCACAATGTTTGCCAGCTCGCTATATAATCAACTTAAATCAGTTAAATCCATCATGCAATGCATTTTCTTCCAATTTTTTGTGATAAACTAATAGATAATTGACTAAATAAACATCCTGCAAAGTTTCAATAAAAATTTCCAAGTTTTTCTTACAACTTCCGTGGTTTTTATTCTATTTTTATCTATATCGATAATATACCGAAATTTCCATCGAAATTTCCGTGTTTTTGGACTAACGATATTTCCGATATCAACGATATTTTAGACCTTGGTTGGGGATGGGTTCGTGTTGGTATGGAGATGTTGTATCGTGTTCTCCTTCTCTCATGCTGTTAACTCTTTGATAAATTAGAGGACACGTAGTCTAAGTAGATAGAAGTAGATAGAAGTGGGACTTAAAAGTAAACAGGGCAGCTGACCTGCAGTCAACCCATTGGGCCAATTTGTTTTTATTAGCGTCAGTGTGTGGATAAAATAACAAATATTCGGAACACGCAATTTCAATATGCCTTTACCAATAATTTCTCTTCTGAACTCCTAAACAGAGAGAGAGAGAGAGAGAGAAAGAGAGAGAGATGGCCGCAGTAGAGGATACTAACAAGTTGTCTGAAGCCTATCCGATGAAGGCAGGAGATGGCCCTAACAGCTATGTCAACAACTCCACTTTTCAGGTATCTTCTTAATCTGTAACCTTCAATCTTAGCATGCAAAAGCAACAAAATTTCTTGCTCTTTTTTTAAGTACTTTCGTTAGTTTTTTTTTTTTGGGGTCAACGGTACTTTTGTTAGTATAAGGATTCAAGGATGTTTCCGAACTTGGATGGTGATGTTCATAGATGGAGTATGCCTTTTCCGAATGGCTTTTTAATGTTTAATTAATTTTATTATGTGGCATCCCCTGTGTATTTGATACACAAATTTGGTACCTCTACGATTACTCTAAATTTTACAATGTATCATCCGATCTAACTTTTTTTTTTTTTTTTCAGAAAATAGCGGTGAATTCTTCCCAAGAAGTTGTAAGAGAGGAAATTGCAGAAAAGCTTGACATACAGACATTCTTGTTATCATCCTGCAACACCTTTCGCATTGCAGATTTAGGTTGCTCTACTGGGCCAAATACATTTTTCGCGGTTGACAACATACTCGAAACTGTGCAACTCAAGTACCAAAGCCAAGGGCTGAGTTCTCATCAAACCCCCGAATTTCAAGTTTTCTTCAACGATCAAACCACAAATGATTTTAACATGCTCTTCAAATCCCTCCCTCAGAACAGGCAATACTACGCTGCAGGTGTGCCTGGTTCGTTCTACGGCAGGATATTTCCTAATGCTTCCATTCACTTTTTTCACTGTTCTTTTTCCAATCACTGGCTTTCTAGAGTACCTAAAGAGATGGGGAACAAAGAGAGTCCAGCTTGGAATAAAGGAAAAATCTATTACTCAAGTTCCACAACTGAAGTGACAAGGGCTTATGAAACTCAACATGCTTTGGACATGGAGCGTTTTCTTAATGCAAGGGCACAAGAGATCGTGTATGGAGGATTGATGGTGCTTATCATTCCATGTCGCCCCAATGGTACCCCTCATTCTCATACTCTGCAAAATATAACCTATGAAACTTTGGGATCTTGCCTCATAGACATGGCCAGAAAGGTAAGCCATCATCAATAGTCAGCTACGTTATGTCCTTACTTTAACTTTAATAAATTAATTTTTTTTCTTTCTTTTGAACAAACTGTATTATTTACTTTAAGGAGATGGGGTAAGAATGGGAAAGTGGCTAAGCCTCATATTGGGCTAGTAATAATGTGGTTCAAATTCGTCTTTGACGGAAATAGAACCTAAGACCTCTCACTTACAAGTGAAAAGAAGTACCATTAGACCATAGTACTAAATGGCAAAGAGGATCTTATTATTTTTGGATGTGATTTGACGGTCTAAAATGTTCAGTTTATGGAAACTCTTTCAAGGGTTATCCATGCCAAAAGTAAGCTAAATCCGTAACCATTAATTATCCGCATTTTCATTTTACTTTTTTATCTAAGAACTTATTGCTTCTTTTTTTTCATTTTTAGATGACCAAACAATTTTAGAATTGGATGATTTTTTGCTAGGATGATGATCTTTAATGAGTACCTAAATGATAGACGGTTCTTATCATTGACAAATATTATGGGGTAGACTTAGAAAGATGTCCTTAGTGTAAAATGCTTATATTTATAGGAACATATTGACAACAAAATGTTCTATTACTAGACAAATGCCAGATCCAAAATCAGCTTAATAAATAATTCAAACTCATCGCGACAAAAATATTCCCTATATTTTTACCATAACAATAACCGCTAATCTGTATAAAAACCAAATAATGCTATAAGATAGAGAACCATGCATGTGAAAATTACCAATAAGAGAATTTTATGTCACGTATTTTATGTTGCATACAAGAGCATATATTTTCTCTGTGGCTTCAATGTGTTTTTTGTACATGCAGGGAGTGGTTGATGAAGATAAATTAGATTCATTTAACATACCTATGTATATCATGTCTCCCCAAGAGCTAGAAGTTGCTGTTGAAAGAACTGGATACTTTAGCATTGAGAGAATGGAAGTTTTACCAAATATGTTTCCATATAGCAGTCTCTCTAATGCCCTATTATCTACATCTCACGTTAGAGCAGTTCATGAAGAACACATCAAGCAGCACTTTGGACAAGAAATCATAGATGATCTCTTCAACTTATACCATAAGAAAGTTGAAGAGCGACTCTCCAAGTTTGAGTCGGGGAAGACTATTACTTCTCTTGCCGTCCTTAAACGCAACACGAATTAATAACTGACTTAATCAGAATGTTGTTTCTGGTATTTGTGGACCTATATATAGTTAAATTTTCTTGAGTTTTATTAATTATGCAAGTGAAAAAAAATATCTGCAATAAAAATTCGTAAGCTTCCCATGAGCCTGCGAAGTACTTATATCACGCTGTCTTACGTGCAGTCTCAGTATCCTAGCTAGCTACAAACAAGAGGCACTGGCATTGAAATTTTTATGTTTCAATAGCCACATTAATTATTTATTTCACTGCAGTTGAGAAATTTATATATACTAAAACTTATTTTTTGGGTTACTGTTGATCTTAATGTGTGGACGAATTTGCCCCTCATTTGCTTCAACATTTTCTTATTTTGGTGGGATTTTATAGTGAATTGGCCATTTTGGCCTTCATCATACGTGCTGCGTGATTGCAGCAGAAAAAATGCAGAATAGATGCAAGAAAATAGTTTTCAAAAAAAAAGAGATGCAAGAAAATGGCAAAAGGAAGAAAAAAAATGCACAAAAGGAAGAAGACATGTGAAATCCCGTCCCCAGATTTCACTATTTAAAATTTCGTATTTTCGTATTATTAATTTTTACACTTTATATTTACGACGTATGTTTTTTTTAAAGCACCTAGATCGTGTAATGTGAAAAAGAAAACCATGTGAGTGGTTGAAAAAAAAAAAAAAAAAAAAATAGAAAGGAAATTTGAGCTGCCAAATGGCAGTGAAAGGAAAAAAAAAAGGGGGGGGAGGTGCTGCGAAAGAGCAGCAAGAAGGAGGGGGAGAGAACAGTGTTGCGGGAGGGAAAGGAGGAAGATGGAGGGCGAATCAGGAAGGAGAATAGGGAGGGAAAGGAGGAGTGGAGAGGCACACAACCAGCTCCCTTTTCCCTTAACCCATCCCCAAATCGCGACCCGTTTCAAACCCGGTCGGCCCGAGCCAATTTCGACACCTTTCCACCATTTTTTCCAGCGAATTAGAACCCCGCCCCCCCCCCCCCCCCCCCCCCATCATCTGCAAACATCATGACAACCCTCCTCCTTCGTTAATCACCCAAAATTGGACAAGAATTGGTTCGATTTCACGAGGGTGTACATAGTGGGTGCCGTGAGGAACCATGATGAAATCCATCAAATGTGAAACGATATCCTCCAATTATCACCACTATTAGACTCCCCTTGAGGTGTAGAACAAACCCCAAACATCTATAGGGGCGGTGGAGCACCGGAGGTGAAGGATCGAAACACACCCTATTTAGGGTTCCGACGGGTTCAAGGCAAATTGAGGCTTTTCCCGGCCAAATTGGTCTTGGCCACAGGTATAAAACTTGCTCTACTAATTGAGATCTTCATTTTTGTAGTTTTTGGTAATTTTTAAAAATAGTTGAATTTTCCGGCAAGTCGAGGCGGTCGACCGTCACTCGCGGCGGCTCGTGCGGCGGCGGCCTGTCCAGTGGGCCGACAATGTCATTTTAAGTTCAAATAGATGTTTTGATTTCATAATTGCTATCCGTATGACGTAATTTGAATGTTTGGACTTAGCTGCTTTACAATACCTTACTTGGTTAAAATATGAATCGACGATCCGACCGTTGGATCGTCACCAAACCTTATTGTATGGTAGAAAATAATATTTGTGGATCATAGAAACTTACGGATCGGGAATCCGACATACGGATCTTCCCTATTTGGATTTGTAAGATGGTAAAATTAAATGTCGACCGCCACTTGAATTTGAAATTGGTGGAGATCCGACCGTTGGATCGTAATGGAATTTTAGCATGTTGTTCTAGAAACACAATGTGGAATTTTGGGAGTTACGGATCCGAAGTCTAAGGTGTGGATCTTCCGAATCGATTTATGTAAAGTTGTGGATCCTACGTTGACCGAGAGTTGACTTTTGATCAACATGTCTCGAAACGTTCTAGATACTAGAATTGGTACTACTAGAGACTAAGTGAAGTCTAGTGGACCCACATTGGTTAGAGAGTGGCTTGAATATATGTGATACGATTATTACATTAATTTCTCATATTAATATCATATGTGAATATGAATTGGGTTTATAAATATGATTTCTATTGAAATGTGATTATTATATATTAGCCATAGACTTATGTTTATTAAACATGTTTTGGCATACGTACTGATGTTGATTGTGATATATATATGTTTAGTTATCTTTTTAGTAATGTGATTAATAAGTAAGATAAATGTTATGATTGTGCGACCCTAGAATCATATTAGAAGTATGTTACGGAACTTATACACTTGTGTGGCATATTAGTGAGGGCCATGAGAAGATGAGGGTGTAGGTGACTATGTTGTAACTCATAAAGGTCGAGGTGTTGATAAGTTGTGTGTTGAATTTATTGCACCATGTAGCAGTTGTACATTGATGGTCCTGCTTGGTATATCCGCATTGGGGGACCATACGCATTCTAGGAGTGATCATGCTTGGTATATCCGCATTGGGTGATCACTACCTACCTAATTATCTTGACCCTGCTTGGTTAATCCGCATTGGGGGGTCATACGTGGTCTTGTTTGGTTAATCCGCGTTGGGCGATCCTTAAGGCCATGTATGCTTAGGAGTGATCATGCTTGGTATATCCGCGTTGGGTGATCACTGCCTATGATATTAAACTTTGCATATGGATCTGCTTGGTATATCCGTGTTGGGGGACCATATGCATTCTAGAACTGAGAAAGATTAGTTGTACTTGGTACATTTGATGGGCGATCATATTTTAGTTGGTTCCGTTGAGTAGTCCGGAATCCCTTTTTGTGTTTTGGTTCCGTTGAGAGGTCCGGAACCTGATGTTGATGGATTTCGTTGAGTGGTCCGAAATTGCATCATTTGATTCATTTGAGACAGTTTCAGAAATGTGGGTTTTGGCCGAACTGTATTCCTCTAGCCTAGTCTTTAATGTACATATGAACGATGGTGTTTGAGAATCTCGGTGGTTTGAATGGGAAAAGTCGTTGGATGTCTGGGTGACTCCTTCAGAGATGTTAGAGTTCCTTGATTAAATTCGTGAAACGATATGTTACCGCATTCATTGATTAACATAATTAAATGTTAAGATCATGTATCTTTGATTCACGAATTGATTGATTGACGGGATTGCGGAATGACCTTGGTTATGGTTGTTATTATTCTGATTATTTTAGTTGATCAATGTGGCTTGAGATTAATATGTGCTTCATTGGTTATTTGGTATGTTACATACAGTGGATGGAAGTATCGTGCTGAAAACATGGGAATTATATGATGGATGGAATGAGAATCTTGAACGGCATATTGGGTTATTTTGTAGCCCTGAAATTGGTAATGTCATGCAGGTCAAGTTCTAATAATTGATTACAGAATGTTAGGTATTCCTGTTAGAACGCACTGGAATAAATGTCTAAATTAGTGAATGTTGAACTACGAATGGCTTGATCCCTTTTGAGGGTACGTAGGCAGTCTAATGAGGAGGTTAGATGCAGCCATAAAGTTTACGAAAATTTCTATTTGATTTAATTCTCAAGTTGTGAATTACCATATCCCAGAGACGGGGTATGTTGGGATACGGGAATTTGGTGATGTCACGTGTCGATCTTGGATGTATGTCGGGATCGGGGCGTGACAAGACAGGTTGGGAGGCTTACCTCATTTTGTCTCGGATTCTGGAGATCTGTGACTCATTCCCCCTTTGGAGTTGGTCGTGGGTGCCCAGATCGGGGAATCAAGCGGCGGACTTTGTTGCGTCGTTTCAGTCTACGGAGATGAGCGATTCTGTTTGGGTTGAAAGACCCCCATCTTCGTTTGTTCGAATCTTGAACAAAGATGGGTTACCTTGTCCTCCGTAGGTTGTTTTTTGGGTCCATGAGGAAGGGTAGATGTTGGTGCCATGCTTGGCGGCGTCCTTGTATACTCTCTTCTCTTTTTTTTTAGCGTTGTTCTTGCCGTCTCTTTCGGCTTTTTCTTCCTGGCTTTGTTCCCAGATTTCCCAAAAAAAAAAGGAAGAAGACTGGTCAAAAGGTGGAAAAAAAAGAGAGAAATGGAAAAATGGACGGGAAAGGTTTCTGGTGTGGGAAAAAAAATTTAGTGTGATCGGTATACGGATAGTACACAATGACCTCGTTTGGCACCTCGGACTGTATTGATTATTTCTGTCGGATATGATAAATAACCACCTGATAGTGGCTGACTAAATTATTCGGGTGTTTAGTGCAGTATCGAACTAATAACTGTATTATTTATATTGTGTTTGGTACTGTATCGGATAAGAAGACTTTGAATTATTATTATTTTTAAGAAAAAATTAATAATAATGAAAATAAACAAAAAGGAAAAATAACAATTTTTTTCAGGTATTTAAAAATTCACAACCACCAAATACATCAAATAAAAAAACAAGATCTTGTTTGTCATTTTGAACTTTGAAATTGCATTTCCAAATTATCCTTTATTTAAACCAAATTACTTAACAATAAAATAATAAAAAAAGAAAAAGAAAAAAACTAAATCCTCTCTTCCCCAGATCTTCTCCACCGCACTGCCCCCTCACTTTCCAAATCCAAATCTCTGAGACCCAATTCTATCTCTATGAAGTTTCTATGACATTCAGACAAAAAGAGATCCACTGAATCAGAAAAACATAACCTCCGAAACGAAAAGAGATCCACATAAATTAGAACTTGCAGATCATAATTCAAATCATACAAATTGTCAAACAGGTACAGTGCCATATCTCCCTACATCTATCCAGTGCTAGCTACATCAAATCTTTAATCACAAGAATGAACACCTTCTTAGAGCAGCATGGAAGCAAGAAAAATCAAACGAACTTGCAATTTCCCATGGAATCTTAGGCAACTCTGAACTCCATCAGATACAGGAAACCCAGACTTAGGCATTTCTTGAAGTTCTTCAACATGGGTTGCAATCTCCACGAAGCACTGGCGCATATCGTCAAGACGAAAGCAACGAAGACAGCAGGGGCAGATGCGCCAAGATGGAGGAAGACAGCGGGGGCGAGTCGGACTAATAATATGAAGCTTTTGGGCGGTATAATTAGGCGGGCGTGAGGAGTATTAAAGTGGTGGGGCCGGATAATTTAGTCCGGGTACTATTTAATACATTAGTGCACCAAACGCCTAGCATCGTACTATTAATACTATCTAGTGCTATATACGACCTACCAAACAAGGCTCATGTGTCATATACAAATGGTGGGATATGTGTGTTAAATAGTTAATAACTTAAAAAATAAAATTTATCATCATTTCTATAAAAACACGTGGTGTACCACTCGTGTTCCAACTATAATGAAAGATTTCTTTTGATGTGAAAACAAGAAAAGAAAAAAATAATAAAAAAAGGAAAAGTTTTTGAATGTGGAAAAAGAAAAGAAAAAGATAATAAAAACAGAAAAGAAAAAGAGGAAGTGGTTGGAGAAGTGTTTGTTTTTCCACGGGTTGGTTTTTAAAAAGGGTATTTTGATATGGGTCCAAAGTAACTAAAAATTGGACCTATTTCAAAAGTCAAAAGTCACTAAGAATTGGATCTACTTCAAAAGATAGGCTAGAAAATTGGACCTATTTCAAAAGTCAAAAGTCACTAAGAATTTGATTTATTTCAAAAGATAGGCTAGAAAATTGGACCTATTTCAAATTTCCCTTTTTAAAAAGGACACAGAGACAAGAAAGAGGAGACGAAAGGGAGAGAAGATAGAAAAGGAAAGGGCGAGAAGACAGAGAGCATAAGGGTAAAAGCAGAGAGACGAAAAAAGAGAAGCAAAGGGAAAAAAAACTGTGCGTTTACTGCTTTGACTTTTCTTCTCCACTTTTTCCTTTTGTTTCCGTTTTTCTTTCTCACAATTCTTTGCTTCTGTCTTTCTCGCTTTCTCTACCCCCCCCCCCCTGGGACCTTGCTATCTCAGTCATGAAATTTGCTTCTATCGCTCTTTTTTGCTTTCAAATCTCGGTTGAAGCGATTCTACTGGTCTCAAATTACACCATATTTGAGGGCGAAAATCTAATTCTGCAGTAGGGGAGAGCTCCTCTGTGATTCTTTAAAATCAGAGAGCTCCCATATTACCACTGCTGCAGGTTCTTCAAATTCTCCCCATTTCTGGTACGCCCAGTAGATTCAGGTGGCTAAAAAGGATAACTTTAATAGGAAACTGTAAGAAATTAAAAGAGGAAAGGGAAGAAGAATTGAGGAAAAAGAGGTAACTTTCATTCAATCATTTTCATGAGTCTCTCAGCTCTCTTTATTACATATATATATATATATATATATATATATATATATATATTCCCCACAACAAGTAACCCTAGCTATATGGATATGGGCCTAGAGATAGGGCTGGTACGACTCATCTACAAGAGAAAGAGCATTAGGCTTCGCGCACAAGTAGCTGGGCTCAACAACACCCCCTTGAAAACAGGCATGTCCTCAGGTCGTGAAATCTGGATAACGGGCCAAGATCTCATCCGTTTCCTCCCAAGTGGCGTCTTTAGTGGGTAGGCCAGCCCACTTGATCAACCATTTTGTCACAGCTCTGTTTTTCTTCTTGAACATGTTGTGGTCCAGTATTGCTTCTGGTTGCCATTGCAGAACCCCTGGTGAGTCAATAGGGGGCAAGTCAGAAAGTGGGTGAGAAGCACTACCGAGTTTTTGTTTGAGGAGTGATACGTGAAACACGGGGTGGATTTTGGAGTCTGGAGGTAAGCGGAGTTGGTATGCGACTGAGCCGATGCTCTTTGTTATCTGGAATGGCCCATATAACTTGGGTTCTAGCTTGTTTGTCGGCCGAGTAGCCACTGAGTGCTAGCGGTATGGCTGCAGTTTCAAATAAACCCAATCGCCGACGTTAAGCTCCCTCTCAGTATGCTTGGTATCATAGACTTGTTTCATTTTATTTTGGGCAAGTTGGAGGTTGGTTCGCAGAAGACCTATTAGCTTGTCCCGGTCGTATAGCGCCTCATCCACTGAGTGGACCGCCGAGGAACCAGGCATATACATGCGAATGGTTGGCGGTTCAATTCCAAGGTGCGGTATGGAGATATTTTAATGGCATATTGGAAGCTTGTGTTATACCACCATTCTGCCCAAGGAAGAATAGATGACCATTTGGTGGGTTTATCAATTGAGAAGTATCGAAGGTAATGTTCCAAGGTGCGGTTAAGGACTTTCGTTTGGCCGTCCGTCTGGGGTTGGTAAGCTGAACTAGTGCAAAGTTTGCTGCCTTGGAGTTTAAAAAACTCTTGCCAAAAGTTGCTGATGAAAATGGGGTCACGGTTGGAAACGATCGACTTGGGCATCCCATGGAGTTTGAAAACCTCCTTGATGAAAGTGTTGGCGACCGAGGCAGCTGTGTAAGGATGTTTAAAGGGGATGAAATGGCCACACTTCTATAGTCTATCAACCAAAACGAGGATCACGGTGTAGCCGTTGGAAGGAGGTAGTCCTTCAACAAAATCCATGGTTATGTCCTGTCATATACCGGTGGGAATGGCCAAGGGTTGCAGCAAGCCCGAGGGGTGTATGTTCTTAATATTTTGGCGTTGGCATTCTATCACGAATTGCTTTGTGTCTTTCTGTAAGCCTGGCCATAAAAAAATTCTGGAAAGTCATTTGTACGTATGGAGGAATCCGGAGTGACCCCCTTGGAGAAAAGTATGGAATTCAGACAAGAGCTTGGGTCGCCAGTAGGATGTGAGTGGAACAAAAACCCTTTGTTTATAGTGCAGCACTCCATTAATAAGGAAAAATCCTTTGATTAGGGTATTGGTTGCTGGAAGCAAGAGAGGCCAGACTTTTTGCATTTCCGGGTCCTACACATATGCTTGTTGCAACTGAGGAATGCAATCCAATATGGGTGTGGAGAGTCCCATTAAGAGAAGGAAGTCGTGTTGGCGGGAGAGGGCATGTGGAGCCTTGTTCTGTGAACCAGGCCGATACTCGATGGAGTAATTGTAGCCGAGCAGTTTCACCAACCAGTGTTGTTGTTGTGGAGTTGTAATCCTCTGTTCCAGGAAATGTTTGAGAGGTTGATGGTCTGTGAGGATGCGGAAGTGTTGGCCCAATAAGTAGAGCCGCCAATGTTGCACTTCAAAGACTATTGCCAGCATTTCTTTGTCGTAAGTCGACAACCCAAAGGTACGCCCGAACAGCGCTTTGCTGAGGTATGCAATTGGGTGGCCCTCTTGACTTAAAACAACCCTAATACCCATGCCTGATGTTGTTTGGAGAAATCTAGCAGTGTAAGCACCGGGTGTTTGCTAACATACTTTTCAATGCTTCAAAAGCCTTAATTGAATCTGGAGACCATGAGAAGTTTTCTTGTTTTAACATGTTTGTGAGGGGCTTGGCAATGAGGCTGTAGTGCTTGATGAATTTCCGGTAGTAACCCGTTAATCCGAGGAACCCACAGAGTCCTTTGAGTGAAGTTGGTTGCGGCCAGTCTGTAATGGCCTTGATCTTCGAATGATCGACAGCCACTCCTTTTCCCGAGATGATATGGCCCAAATAGTCAACTTGCTCCTTTCCGAATAAACACTTACTTAGCTTAACCTTCAAGCTATGATTAGAAAGAATCTCGAAAATTGTCTCCAAATGGAAAAGATGAGATGTTATTGAAGGACTATAGACAAGTATGTCATAAAAAAAAAAATGAAAAAAAAAAAAGTAAAACAAATTTCTGTATGTGAGGGCGGAAAATAGAATTCATTAAAGATTGAAATATGGCAGGTGCGTTTGATAAGCCAAAGGGCATTACCGTGAATTCGTAGTGGCCTTCATGGGTGCAGAAAGCTATCTTTGCAATGTCGTCGGCGTTCATACATATTTGATGGTATCCGAATCTAAGGTCCAATTTTGAGAAGATTGTGGCGCCATGTAGTTCATCAATGAGTTCATCCACAACGGGTATCGGGAAATGGTCTTTGATAGTTGATGCATTCAAAGCCCGATAGTCGATACAGAGGTGCCATGTATCATCTTTCTTCTTGACAAGAAGAACTGGATACAGAGGTACCCAGCTAACAATTTGTTGCTTGGAGTTCATCCTTTTGATTGTACACTAGCTCTTGATGTCAGCTTAATTGAATGTAAATGAAATCTAGACTGCTTATCTTATAATCGCACTTCACCCATCTCTTGGTTATTTGAATTCTCTAGAGATACCTGTTTTGATTTGTGATTTTGTTGGATTTAGTCTAGCGAAATGTGTTTATCTGTATTGGTTCATTTTAGGGTGTGACTCTGTTCATGTCGCATGTGTACTGCATCTTTATGTGCAAATTATTCACGCCAATTGTGGATAATTAGTTTCAAAACATGTAGCGAAGCGCGGACAATTTTTTTAGTAGGAATGAAATATGAATTAGAGTTTGGAAATGGACATGTATGTATGTGTATATATATATATATATATATATATATATATATATATATATATATATATATATATATATATATATAGATTGCTTAAGGAGAGGGATCCCCATTTTTTTCAAAAAATGGGGATTATGTGTGGGCCCACTCCACATCGAATTTCAACTATCCGAACCGTCTATTTTTCAAGTTACACCTCATAGATCATTCTTCCAAAATATTAGCCAAATCTGAAATATTTAAGATATCTAATTGGGTTCAAAAATATTAACGAATACTTTGTTATATAAGAAACAATGAAATTTTATCTGGATAATTAAATAGGCAAATGGTTTCGGATTGAATTGAATTTTTGCAAGAATGATCTATGAGGTGTAACTTGAAAAATAGAAGGTTCGGATCGTTGAAATTCGATGTGGAGTGGGCCCCACACCTAATCCCCATTTTTTGAAAAAAATGGAGATCCCTCTCCTTAAGCAATCTGTATATATATATATATATATAATCATCTCCTGAGGAGTTTGGAGGTTCCAAAGATGCTTATTGGAGTTTAATTTATTCGAAGTGTTGAATCAATTAGGGCCATTATAAGCTTAAACAAATAAGTTTGTATTAGACGTTGAGTTAGTGTTGGGCTTCATGACCCAATGGATTTTAAACCGGTAAGCCTATTAATTTAAGTTGTATGTCTACTGTAATGAAAGATATTCTTCAGTTTCTATTTTCGTGCTTCTTTTTTGGTTCTCTCTCTGCATTCGTCATTTTCTTCGACTGCACATTTATGATGGTATCAAGAGCTCAGGTTCTTCATCGGTCATGAGTCTCAGTGATAATCCGGTCTAATTTGTGAAGAATCTTGCTGGAATTGACATGTTTCGTGGCGGGAATCCGAGATCTTTAACAATGGCGGTGCGCAATTCAGCAGTGATCTTTAACAATGGCGATGCGCGATTCGAGATCTTTTACAATACGATAAGGACAGTCATTGCAGCCGGGGAATTTCCTATCACTTTCAAATAATTTCAAACACAACTTCTTAGTACTGAAAAGACCATTGAAGATTTACAAAGCTCAGTCTAATTTCTCATGTCTGACAGTCCAATTTCTCATGTTTGGGATGTATTCACATGGAGAATCATCTGCTGCAAGAGCAGACTTCAATTCTATTAAGGAGAATCATCGGTTGATGGAGCTCAAAGGCAGTTTTACCAAGAGAGTCTTCTATTCAAAATGGTCAGAATTTTCAGGGAGGTACTGGTTTTGTGGGTTAATATCAGAGATCCAATGACAGTGGAAATAACCTTCATCAAAGGAATGGAGGACAACAGTTTACCTCTAATAGAAGTATGGGTGGTTTTAATGGCTCCAGATACATTATCTAAACCAAGATTTAATGGAGGTGGCAATGGTGGTTTCAATAACAGAAATAATGAAGTTTCTCTGGTTCCTCTGCCGATTACACAAAGGGGATTCAACCTGGACAAATTGGAATGGCAACAATGGACATAAGTCAAATATCATACCTGCGTGTCAAATTTATAGCAAAACAGAGCACACTGCTCCTAATTGCTGGTGGAATTCCAGAATGTCAAATCTGTGGAAGAAGAGATCACCTTGCTCTCGGCTGGTTTAACAGGAGCAACTATGCATTTCAAAGTGCTCAATTACCTCCATTACTCACTGTCATGGCTGCTGATTCTTCAGCTGATTTCAATTCTAATAAAGCCTGGATAATGGATACCGGTGCAATTCACCATATGATTGGAGATATAGCTATTTGAACATGTTCACACCTTTTGAGGGAGAAAAAAAAAACTTATGGTATTGAAGAACCATGCAAATTAGAAGATCATGAGTTGAACACTCAAATGAGCAACCAACACTTCGACACTAAAAAAGATCACTACTTAGACACTAAAAAAGATCACTCATCCTTGTGACAGAATTGATACTTGGTCCAATAGTATTATTGTTTTTATTTTTCATTTTTCATTTAGCTGTTGTATTATTATTTTCATTTTTCATTTTTCGGATTTCCTACATAATTTAATTAGATAAATTCGAATTATGAAAGAGAAGGCCCCAATTATTTTGGTCTAGTAGTAATTTTTACTTGTGAGTTTTTAAAAAAAAAAATGAGGACAACCGGTGGAAAGTCACGGTTATCTACCCCTTCTGGTGGCCAAGAAGACTCACATAGACATTTTAGCCTCCCTCTGGCCACAAGTCTAGCTTCCACACCAGCAGCGGGTTTCAAACCCAAAACCTCCAGTTTTTAATACAAGCAATTTGTTTCTCCTAAGGCTTAGGAATTAATATTATAATATAATTCTGATTGTATTCTTGACTTTTAGAGATCCTTACTCTAAAAATGAATTTGAACCACCTTATTGCTAGCCCATTGTGAGGCTAAGCCCACTCCCTCCCTTTAGTGTAAATAATATCGTTTGTTCAAAAAAAAAAAAAAAATTAAGTCTACATGTTTGTAAAAATAGGTCTTTGTACTCTTCTCTCTAGTTTTTTCTGTCTCACCCAAGAAAACCCCCAATCCCCTTTTTGCCGTCGACTCCTTCCTTCGGTTGAGGTCAGCAGGCAACCCCTGCATCTCCTCACCTTTTCCTTTTCCAACCAGCCAGATACCCCCACCCACTCCTTCTTCAATCTTTCCTATTTTCCTTTCCTTTCTCTTATTTGTTTTCAGCTTTCCTCCTAAATTTCTAATTTCCTTGAGCTTGTCTCAATCTCCTTGAGTTTATCCCAAATATGGGCTTTTATGCTTTTTTGTCTTCCTCCGTTGCTTCTCTCTATCGTCGGTTTTCCACCGCCGACCTTTACCACTCGACCTATCGCGTGTCTCCCATAGGCAGCATATTTTGGGTGGTCATTAAAGAGCTGTTTTTAGCACTATTTGGTATGATTATGGGAGCGCTTTTGCACGGGTGGCTTGCTCACCCCCATTTTCCGTTCATCCAGCTTGTTCGTGGGTTCTTCCTCTTGGTGGTGGTGGCGGATCGGCGATGGTGTCTCAGCTGCTATGGTGGAGTCAGAAGTCTTCCTGATCTAGGGTTTTTGTTGTTGTGGGCTTGCTCTTTTTGAGCTTTTTTGTTGTATTTTCGTTTCGACTATGCTTGTATTGCGACTACCTTTGAGCTTTCTAGTTCATGTAATAGTTTTTTTTTATTTAATGAAAGCTTCTAGTTTGACCCCAAAAAAAAATATCTTTGTACTATGAACATAATTATCAGATTATAATTTTTATAGGGTAAATTACACAAAACTACATCAACTATAAGTAGCACTACAATTTTATACCTCATGTTTTTAATTTTACAGTGTCATACCTCAATTTACGAATTAATTGCAATGTCAGACCTCCATTAAAAATTTCGTCAATTTATTTGTTAACTGCTGATATGGCAAAAGCATGGCCACATGTTTAACGACATATCATCAAATTTTTGCCATGTGACAAAAAAATAAATTAAAAATAATAATAATTTCATAATGACAAAAACAAGAAAATCTATTTAAAATATAAATACATTAGTTAATTAAAATTTTAACAAAATTAAAAAAAATGAAAAACTTAATAACCCTAATTTCCCTCACCCCTCGGCTCCAAATTGAGATCCACCGATCCACCGATCCACCATCACGATTCGCAACTCCAGTAACCTTATTCCCCATTTCACATCTTAGTCGCACGGCCACCATCCCAACTCCACCAACTCGAACTCCAGCGAGACCAGTGACTCCCCACGCGACTGAACTGCAATTTACCCAGACAAGTTCGTGGTTGAATTTCAGATCTAGATCGTAGGTTTGCCGGCCTAACCCACAACCTCTTTCTTCTCACGGGGGCGCGGTGGTGGACCTTTACAGCCTGTGCATGACGTAGCATGACAATGAAGACCTCGATTTTGATCCGTACATAATGTCCGACTTCGACGAAGAAAACCCACCACTCGAATCCGAAGAGCTGGAACTTGAATTCATCAGGAACTCAGTTCTGGTGACTGTTTGTGAAAATGGTAATACATTTCATTGATACTAGAATGGTACAGGAAGATCCTATTTAATAAGGACTCTAAAACAATCTGTATCCTAGTTTTTAGTTGTTAACCTAAAATACATCATTGACTAAATTAAACATAATTACAGAATCAATTACAACAATCAAGGAAAACATATCTTGACACAATCAAAGGCAAATCATATCTCAACACGCCTCCTCAAGTTGGAGGGTGGATATTGTACACTCTCAACTTGCCAAGTAGAGTTCCGAATGTAGCCTTTCCCAATGGCTTTGTAAACAAGTCAGCCAAGTTCAAGTTTGTCGGTGTGTACGCAGCGGAAACTAAACCTGATGTGAGATGTTGTCGTATTAAATGGCAATCGAGCTCGATGTGCTTTGTTCGCTCATGAAAAACAGGATTCCTGGCAATATGTAAAGCAGATTGGTTGTCACAATGCAAGGTTGCTGCCTTCGGATGTTCAACTTGCAGCTCCTTGAGTATGTATCGAAGCCATATGAGTTCACAACACACATCTGCCATGGCTCGGTACTCCGCTTCAGCTGAGGAACGTGCAACGGTACTCTGTTTCTTTGTTTTCCAGGAAATCAGCGCATTCCCAAGAAATGTACAATAGCCTGTAACTGATTGTCTGGTGATAGGGCAAGTTGCCCAATCTGAGTCACAAAATGCCTTCAAGTTGATATTATTTTGAGATGGAAAGAACAAACCTTGACCTGGTGATCCTTTTATATAACGCAGAACCCTCATCGCGGCCTCTAGATGTGGCTGATGCGGTTCGTGTATAAAGCGGCTCAGAATGTGAACGGCAAAAGTAATGTCTGGCCTGGTCACTGTCAGATATATAAGTCGTCCCACCAAACGACGGTATCTAGTGGGGTCATGGAGAGGCTTCCCTTCATCAGGTTTGAGTCGAAGTGTTTGCTCCATGGGGAACGCTGAAGGTCGAGCACCTAGTAAACCCACATCGTCGATGACCTCGAGGGCATATTTGCGTTGTGAGACAAATATCCCCTTTTGTGATCTTGCTACCTCTATACCCAGGAAGATGGTAATACATGTGAAAATGGTAATACATTTCATTGATACTAGAATGGTACAGGAAGATCCTATTTAATAAGGACTCTAAAACAATCTGTATCCTAGTTTTTAGTTGTTAACCTAAAATACATCATTGACTAAATTAAACATAATTACAGAATCAATTACAACAATCAAGGAAAACATATCTTGACACAATCAAAGGCAAATCATATCTCAACACTGTTTCTCGAATTTTTTTATCTCAAAATCTACGATGGAGTTTCGTCGAACAGGTGCCGATTTCTCGATTGTGGGTTCGTCAATGGACCGGTAAATGGAGTCGATGAGGGTGGAAAAGAGATGGGTTGTCTCTGCTGTGTCCATAGGAGCGGCCATCTCCATTTTTTAGGAGTGATTTGATATCCCACCTCTCCATTTTTGTCTGGTTTTATAGTGGTTCAAAACCAGTATTGGGAAATAGCTGTTCTGGGTTTGAGAATGCATCTGGGTGTGAAAGGAACTGGCTGTGTGTGATTGCTCGAGGGGGAGGATGAAGATGATTGTTTAATCCTTATTATTGTTATAAAAAAAAAATAATAATAAATAATTAACTTATATAATTATATTTTAAAATAGATTTTCTTGTTTTTGGCATTCTTAAATTATTAAACTTCAAAAAAAAAAATTGATAATATGTCATTAAACATGTGGCCTTATTTTTGCCACGTCAGCAGTTAATAATAAATAACGGAATTTTTAACGAAAATATGACATTACAACGAATTCGTAAATTGAGGTATAACATTATAATGTTTAAAACCTAAGATATGAAATTGTAATGCAACTCATAGTTATGATACATTTTTGTGTAATTTACGTATTTTTATATGGTATGAACCAATTTAGATTTCAAATCCTAGTGTGCCGCACCCCCCTCCCCTCTCTGACCTAATTATTTTTTACCGTCTCCTTCTACTATGATAGCAGCTTCTTCGTCTTCCGCTCCCTCTCTTCCTTCCGTATCTAACGTGGCTCATTCTTTCAAGCTTATGAAGAACAATTTTTTCAATTGGACATGTTAGATGCGTCCCTTCTTGATTGTTCATAATTTTTTCCCTCATGTTGATGACTCCTCCTCTGCACCTGACCTCGAGCTTTCTGTTGTTGCTCCTGCCAAGCATTAATTAAAAACTATTAAAAAAAACCTTACTACAACGATAGCCATATAATTTAATCTCACATTTAAATTTTTACAGTTGGATTCTTTGATCTCACTTATGTGGAGACAAAAATAATCACAAGGCGACACGTGGATTTTTTGGCAAAAGATGACCAAACTACCCTTGAGGCACACCGGGATTCCTACACGCGAGCAACAGACAATCAACCTTCAACTAAGTCAAAAATGCTCCAAAAAAGGTAACAATTCAAGATTCATCTCATCAAATCCCTTTTTGCAAGGTAAACTCCAAAATATTCATTCCAAAATTATGTTAATTGGTTAATTAATGGATTAATTACCCAATTAATCCATTGAATACCAATTAAGTCACCCAATTGACCACAAAATATCTCCAAATATGTGCTAAAGGGCCGGCCACCTATTGCTAAAAGAGGAACCAGTTTGTCTCCTCATATTTACCCATTTCATCACACTAATTAGCTAATTAATTTGGCAATAATTCTATTTTGCTAAATTAATTAGCCAATTAATCACATAACTCCCAAAATTAACCCCAAAAACTAGTCAAAACCGGCCATCCCCTTAGCTTTCTACATTTCCTATATTTTGCCACTTTACTACCCCAATTAAGCTAGCTAATTGATTCTATAACCACTCATTTATTCCCTTTATGTTTAATTAACCAATTAATCATAATAAATTGGCTAATTAAACCTAAAATTCAACCACAAAACCCACTTAATGGCCGGTCACTTTCTCTTAAAAGTGGACCGGCCAAACCCTAAAATAGGCTCTCATTTTCACAAAACTTTCATTCGAACACTTTTGCAAAAATCCCAAAATTCTTTAAACACTCTTTCTCTCTAAATTCTAACTTTGGCATCGGAGGTTCTTCGGCCAAAGCCCCCCCCTCCCAATTCATCGTGGGCGCGTGAGGCTCTTGGCCTTAACCTAAGGTGTTAATTGTTTTGTAGGTACAAAATTGTCTGAGACCAAGGAGGGAGAAATTTACATCCACAATTTACGTTTTTCATATGATTATTTGTTGTTTTAAAATATATTTTCTTTAACGAGTATCAGGTCGGGTTATATTACCCGTTAGTATTAACGGATTGAGTTTGGGTATGATGATATTATCTATTCATTTTAACAAGTGTTACACGACAAACTCATTAAGATATTAAATATGTCACGAAAATAACACGAATATAACAAACAGGATACGAATTCTAGGTCTAGCTTTTACGAACAATCCTATAGGATTCCAAGTGGTGCATTGAAAATTAGCATCAGTTTGCCAAAGACAAACTGCGAGCATGCACAATTTTCCTTTTCAATATAAAATAAACAGTGGGTTGTCTATGACAAATCACCAGCACATAAGCCAACCCGTTTGAATATATGTATTGAAAGGTATGGGGAAGTTTTGAAATTGCACATCTCTCTTGTCCGTCCTACTTTTACTCCATGTACTTCTTTTAATCATAAAAAGTACAAGCTAAAAACCAAAAATTAAAAAATTAAAAAATTAAAAATTAAAAACAATAAACGAAATGAATGGATTTTTAAAGTGAAAAGTTGCAATTTTTGTCAAACTTACGGTAGAAAAATCTCCAACATTGCCTCTATAATATAGGGCAACCTCTACTCCCTTCAAAAGGTTTAACCACTATTACCCCTTAAACACTATGCTACAATTAAACTCGCCCACGTGGCACCTTAAACATACTTTGCTAACTTAAGCATTGGAGGATTTTAGGCTGGTACCACACCGATGCCCTTGATACTTATTATATCTGTCTACTCTTGACCTGAGCATCCTTGCAAAAGTCTCTACACCACACTCTACATTGACTTAAGGTTCACCTAATTTCGTGCATCAACATGTTGTTAATATTCCATATTATTTGATTACCAAAAAAAAAAAATATTCCATCTTATTTGACGAATAATCATTGGCACAACAAGAAGTTCTTTCTGAAGAATTAGATGAAACATATGATTTAACTGAACTTTTTGGCGAAGTTGACCTCATTCATCCTTTCTATTCTACCTTTTCATAAGCCTCTATTGTGATAAATTAATAAAAGGCATATAAATTCGCACTCGCATCTGGTGTGCCCAGTTTGTTTAGTATAGATTATCGTTGTATATGAAAAATAAAAATATAAAAGAGAAAGGCAGAGAACATTGAAAATATATTGAATCTACTTTGCTCGTTATTAACGTTTGTTTACATTATGAAATTTCCTCCTTCTCATCTTTCACTAACAACTTCCACCTCCAACTTTTTTATTCTCTTGTGTACAACAAAATTAACAAACTACAAGTCCTCTTATATTCTATTCTCTACTTACATCACTTTTGATATTTCTGATCTCCGAAGGAACAATATTATTTCATGTATGCACCAAAGGTTTTGTTTGGCTAAGTAAGCAAATGCCAAAAAAATTGTTTTGTAAATGCCTTAGCTATTACGAATTTACGTAGCTCCGCTCTCCTCTTTAAGAGAGAAAGGAGGAAATATCCTGCATGAAACCCTCGAAATCCCATTCTCCCACTCTTACGTTTTCTGCTTGTCCAACATTATTTCCATATCCAAACATGTCCTCCTCCTCGTCTACTTTAAAGCCGATTTCCGTGTTATTAAAGCAACTATGATGGAAGTGGTAGTTGCTAATACTGTTCTTGCTTATATTATCAGCTACCAACTGACCATTCAGATTATTCTCAATGCTTCTGCTTTCGAGTGGAGGAAGAAAAAGGTCACCTTCTAACCCCATTTTATGACCACCAAAATCCCCATAATGCTCCTGATTAACTTCAAGGTTTGGTAAGTGTGGGAAGCATGTGGGATTTAGGACGATATCGTCTGCGTGGGCCAAGTCGTAACGATTGTCAAGCATATAGAAAGGATTGAACAATGTGTTGCTGTTAACGGCCATGGCTTGCATGGATGTGGATGATGAGGATGATGAATCCATGTTGCACATGGTCATCATGTCATGGTCTTGCATGCTCATAAACGTCCCTCCAACGACATCATCTCTAGGATCTGAAGAATCACTATCGTTTGGTGACGATGTGGACGTCGACATATTGTTATTTTTCAACCTTTTCTTCAAGGCTGAATTCCAAAAATTCTTTATTTCATTGTCCGTTCGTCCTGGAAGACGTGCAGCAATCTGTGACCACCTATATTAATCATAAGAAAAACAAATTCAACTAATTAATTAAGACATATAATAAAAACTAACCAAGAAAGATGCGCAGTAGATCACTATTTGTTTTTGGTGTTCATCAATTAAAAAGAGAAAGCACCACTATATGAATAGCTAACTAATTTGTATATACACATCAAACAATTTATATGTGCATGACTTTTATACGACTAAAACAAAATGCATGGCTAGAAATGTCATGGATGTTTAGTTGCTTAAGCACTTATGCAAATAGTATGTGTGCGTGTGTAAATATACCCTACATGCCCAATTCAAGAAGCTACGGAAGACACCAACAAAATGCGTTAATTTTAAGATTACTTTCAATGTTTAAACACGCACGATGCACCTTAAGTTTTTTTATTTCTTTTAAAAGGGAACTAGCTGGTGGCTTTCCCTCGGCAATCTACCTTTTCGGGGACAGGGAAGACTTATAGAAGCATTTCAGCCTCTTCCAGGCCATCATCGTGCAATTCATCAGCACCAGGAATCGAACTCAAAATGTGTCATGTAGAATATGGGCCTAGAATTCGTCCCCAAGCTGAAGTATGTATCAATTCCTAATGGTTGTGCGCATCCGTAGAACTGGCACAGAAAAACACTCTGAAACCTCTCTTTTAATTTCTTTTTCTTTTTCTCTGTGTGCAACTGTGCATGCACTTTGGACGTTAGAACTTAATTTAACCCTTCTATAATACTCAATGTGCTTGTAGACAAGTATAATGTTGTATCATGTAATCTAATATCCAAAATTATGTGCTTATATATTTGCTAATTAATGTTGATTTCACCATGAACTTTAATTTTGAACTTCAATAACCCGTCAAAATGAGGTATATGCATGTGGAAAATATCGTCATAGATGATGGTCAGATATATTGCACATGTAACAATTTAGATTTGAATATTAAGGTGCAATATATATAAGAAAATGTTTTCTTGATCGTTCTATTCAGCAACGTAAATACTTAATTATTATGTAAATTTTGACCATATTTATTATTAGGTTATAAACCTGATAGTTATATATAATTACTGCTGCCACTTAGTAGGTTGGGGCCTAGCATCTAGGCGCCTAGGTGGACTAGGTGGATTAAAGTAAATCTATTATATTTCGTGTAAATAAGTGTTTGTTTATACTTAAAATATATATAATTTTCATCATAAACTACAAAATAGAATGACATATATATTATGAAGTATTGGAATATAATGAAAATATGGACAACAAGTATATAATGTGTGTTCATTTAAGTATTCAACAAGTCTCTTATAATTTATTGAAAAAAATAAAATGCAAAATGAAAATTATCTATTTTCTGTCTAAGTTAGTCACAACCTAGACGGGTGCCTAGACGGATCTAGGTAGGCTAGGCAAGTGCCTAGGTGGTCTAGGCGGACATCTCAGCAGGTCTAGGCGTCCTTCTTAATTTTCAAACTTGTAAGCATTAATTGGGACGATGACCAGTCACCTAGTGTCTAGCGGAACTTCGGCAGCGCTAGACAGGAATTTTTAGAACAATTACAGGTGATCATCGTACATGTATATTTGTGCATTATAAACACTACGGCTTAGAGAAGGAGAGAGTGTACCTATTGCCAAGAATTGAATGGAAATGGATGATAAGCTCTTCCTCTTGGGGTGAAAATGCACCACGCTTGAGGTCAGGCCTCAAGTAATTGATCCAACGCAGACGACAACTCTTTCCACATCTTTGGAGACCCGCATTTCTTGCAATGTCACTCCAACAGCCTTGTCCATTGGTTAACATGTACCTCATCAGCTTATCATCTTCCTCCGGTGACCACAACCCCTTCCTAAGCTTGTTCATCATCATCTTCTTCTTGCTAATAGTTTTCGCTCCGCCGACGTCGTCTTTTCCCATAGACTCTGGCTTTCTCATTGTAATTGCAAGCTAGCTAGACTTGTTCTCTTATGGTTTTCCTTTTTGTTGTTTAAAGTGGTTAATTTGATGGATGGAGATCTAAAAGAATGCTATATATGATGATAAGATGGCTTCATGGGGTGGTAATGGTGATGATGATAGTGATGGTTGTGGGGTTTGCTTAAAATATGCATATCAAAAATTTTACACAGAGAGAGAAAGATTACATGTTTGTTGGTCGATGGGTGGAGTGGGAAACGGATTGGAGGGGACCTCCGTGGCTCCATTCCCATATGTGTGTGTGTGTGTGTGTGAGAGAGAAAGAGAGATTATTATGTGAAGTGGAAGCAAAATATGTAGATGTCTAATGTACAAAAGATGATACATGATTAGCTTGTGAGTGAAGAAAAATGAATCATCAAAAAAGACAAGAAAGAGTCAAAGACAAGAACACAAACCCTCCCATCCTACACGTGAATTTGAAGTTTATATGCCGACCGCGAGAGAGAGAGAGAGAGAGAGAGAGAGAGAGAGAGTACAACAGTACTCTTTGTACACCAGGCAAAGTGTTGCACTTTTGATACTTGTAGTTTGTACTTTAATTAATTAATAATTTGTGATGGTTATGGATTGTTTAAGTGGTTGCATGAAACTTATTGAGGATAACTCAATCATATCAATTAAACATGCTTTTGAAGCAAACTCTCACTTTCGGATATCAATTACAGTTGTTCTCTCATTGGTCAAAATTATGCATTCTCAATCTCATATTAGAAGTTAAGGTTCCGCGGCTACCAAATCAAATTAAATTAATTGAACATGATACATCTACTACCCCAAGTACTACTGGCATTCAATAAACAACAAATTGTTCAAGTACCTTCCTTGGCCACACTCAAAAGTAAATGAAAATTATTAATAGTTCCTTAATTAGCATCTAAAGCCCTTAGAAACCTACGACCAAAACAGAAAGGATTTTGAATGAACATGCCATCAGTGTTTTGCAACGTTCGCATAGCCTTTGTGTAACGATTGACTAAAAAAATTGTCTTTAACTATATACATAAGTATGAACTAAGCAATCAAATTGATTCTTTACTTGATTTGTGTGGTTTAGATTCACAGTCTGACATTCTTTATTCTGACACTTAAATTCTCCTTTGCTCAGTTCAATGACTGAAAAACGAGAGTGTGCATCGGATGAAAAAGTGCCAGCACAAATCATTTCCCTTAACTGATTTCTGATCATATATAGACCGAAAATAAGAGTTAAACTTGACTGCGGGAATATATCATTCATGATTTGTAGCCATCAAAAGTACAATATACCAACAGATTTCTCTATCCCATGTTGTGTCCTTACCTAATCCTCCTGTCCCTGCATGCTAAGAGCTGCGACTTCCCAGTCATTTATTTATAAGCATTCATATTCAACTCCAGAGATAATCTCAAGAAAATTCAATTACCTATGTTTGTTTATACCTATGTTTACCCAAAAAACATTCATATTTGTCACTTCTTTTCAGAGAAAAAGTGAGAGTGCAAAACTCTCAAGGCACTCAAGTGTTTGCAAAAAGCCCTCTATCATTTCTACAGCTGTCCCAGGAAGGATAGAAGAATCCATTTATAATTATAATTATATGTGCGTGTGTGTGTGTGTGTGTATCATGCTTTTGAGCCTGTCCCAAGCAAACATGCCCTACTCTACTACCTCACTTGGTTACAAAGACAAGAAAGACCACCTCACCTCATCATCAATTCATAATATTCACTCTTACACCTTGTACTTGTCCTACAAATTAAACTTTACAAAAAGTGCGTGTATCACTGAGAATATATCTATCTTGTCTTCGAAATCTGGCTAGGTTTGTAAAAGACCAAATTCCTTGCAGACATATCATAAGTGAAAAAGAGGATACTCACGAAACTCATGAGCAAAAGAAAAAGGTGGAGAGATTTATCAGGTTTGATCCCCACAACTGGTTTTGACCCTTTATTTGTTTGTAGATAGATAGACGGTTGAGTTTCTATCATCACACTTTTTAGGGGAAAAAGGTTGAGGGCAAAAGGTTCATACAAGATCTGATATAGGAAATGTATTTGGCCGCATATTATGTACAAATTGAAGCAATGAAGCTATTTACACGAGCAAAAAGAAAAAACATCTAACCAATCTATGACTAATCGCGTAAGATACGCTAATACCAGCATCGAAGCCTAATTATATATAGATTTATACAGTAATTACGCAATTGAAGGCAGAGTTAGCAAAATCCTCCAACTCTCCTGCATGCTGGAGAATACGTATGATCTCAGATTTCAATCTTGTGAAGCGCCAAAACGAAACTCTTTTGAGACTGACAGACACTATCGAAATTGTGATCTGTTCCTCAGTTGCACACAGAAACAATACTCGTGATGCCAAACTATCCGTAACGAACAGTCTATCTCGGCTTCAACATGTTTTGTGCGATTACTAAATAGAGGTGCAACTCGAATGGGTTGGCAGATACGAAGTTGAATAAAAATTACAAGATAATATCAAAATTTCAACCAGAAGAAACGTAAAATCAACATTATCATTCATTGTTCAAATAAAACAACATACTTCAATTAAAGTCATCCAAAAATTGTACCTAGCTTATATATAAAGCGGAATGGGTGAAGTTAACACTAATGGTGCGGCTTGTGATGCCTCTAGTTTGGCAGGGATTGGGGGTATTCTTCGAGATCATTGTTTAGGCTGTTTTGCATCTTCAATCGGAATTGTTTATTATTTAGAAGTGGAATTGCATGCGGTTATTCGTCATGCTATGGATTTAGTTTGGGAAAACAGTTGGAATTTTTTGTGGACTGAATGTGATTCTTCTTTAGTAGTCCTTTGCGTCTGCATGTTCGTTGGATTAATTGTCTTTGCTCCTCTCCCGCATGCACGTTCATGTCTCTCATATTTTCAGAGAGGGTAGTGCAGTCTGATAATTTGGCCAATTTTAGTGTGGATCATTTTGCGACTTCTGCTTACATTCATAACCTTTCTTCACAACCTAATTTTAGGTTATGCTAGTTTGGTCCTTAATGGTTTGTTTTGTTTGTGGAGCGAAAAAGGTTTAGTTTTCCTTTTTCTTCTCTTTCACTGACTTTAGCTTGTGCTTCTCAGTTTTTCTCTACATGTATTTGTATTGTTATGCTCTCTTAGACTGTACTAGCTGAATAAACCCTATTTTTATAGGAGGGGGTAAGGTTCTTGCCCTCCCGCTCTTCGTAATTTTTTTCTCTATTTAATAAATTCATTCACAACATTGTCGTTCCACGATAGTAATTCTTGATTAAATTTGACATTATTTTTTATTTATAAATAATAAAAAAAAAATTATTATATGGGCAAATAAGGTATCCACCCAATTCAACCCAATAAATGACCGAGTTGAGGTTAGGTTGCGGTTTGGGCAGGGACGGAGCCAGAAATTTCTTCTAGTGGGGGCAACTAAAAACAACTAAGAAAATCTTATTATAGTATGGTTATATACAATATGATATTAAGGATGGTTTCAAAAGATGATGTATCACAATTCCAATGTTACAAAAATTTCAATATAGTAGTGGAAAGTGGCAAAGTAATGAGAAAAATATAAGTACATGATAGGCAAGAGGGGGTTATTTTCGGTTTGAATGACAGAACAAGAGCACTATTGCTCATATAATATTTAATATAGAGTATAGGTAGAATGAATGTATGTTGAATATTAGATACAAATATTTTCTTCAAAGATAACTCGTGTATATTATATAATTGTAGTCTGCAACTAAACAAACGAATTACTTGAGTGTGGCCATCTGCCCCCAATGAGCCTTCATTGGCTCCAACCATGGGTTTGGGCAAATTTTTACTTCATTCTAATAGTTTGAAATCAAGTCAAGCATAGACAAATTAAGGTTGACCTAACCTAAGTTGCACCCCTAGTACTAACTAAAACCCAACTCCTTAGGCAAAGCCTTTAGCCATAATGTCTACCAGCTTTGAATTCTATGCGCACTTGATTTATTGCTCTACAACAGATTGACCCCCATCACGCAATCGAAACGAGGGCAACAGAGGATTAGACAAGCAGAACCATATATACATTAGGCCAGTTCATCGAACTAACCAAGCAGCCTACCCTCCTCTTGTTCAAAACGTTGAAGATAGAACATTTGATTCGAGCCTTAGCGATGGCAGCTATAGAAGCCACCCTAACGTGACAGAAATGAGTGTCACGAATCAAAAATATCGATATAAAACTTGTGGAGCAATTGAACAGAACTTGAACAAGCAGTAACCTCAAACGTGGAAAGGAATCAAGTCAGAGAGAATGGGAAGTCCCTCAGTTCTCCCACAACACATCCGAAAAATGAAGCTTTTATTTGCAAATAGACGGCATCCTGATCAAGTTGCTTTCCATCTTAAACAAGGTCCGAGCAACAAAATAAAACAAATCTTTCTTTTCCTTCAAAGAATTTCGACGATAACAAACACTGGAAAAAGGGTGGAGACCGCAGACTCGGTCTTCAAACACCTTCTAGAGGTTGTCAAAGTTTACGGGTTCCCGCAAATACCTCTCCATCTGGCGTGCCCTTGTCTTAATGGACATGTCAAACACCTTCTTATCAAACTCTATCACAAGCCCACCCAAAATACTGGGATCAATCTGCATGTTAAACAGAGAATCAGATTTCCATCCAATGTATAAAGATTTGTGAATTGAAGAGCAGACGGAAAAACCAGTACATACCTTTTGTTCAAGAATGACCTTCTTCCCCTGTCCAATTAATTCCTGCAGTGTGTCCTTCAATTCTTTCTCCTCTTCGGCGGGAAGGGGCTGATCACAGAATAACAATTAGACAGGAAAATATGAAATAAAATATACAATTCATCGTTCTGCATTTTTTAGTCAATTAAATTTCCTTTCCATGAAAATAATACCAAAAGGAGCACCTTAATTTTAGTTACGTATCCAAGTAAGAGTTGTAACTGGGATTAATCATGCCATGACAAATGACACTTCAAAATACAGTACAAAAACAGAACACAAATCAAACACATACACATCTCACAGTAATCATTCTATTAGGTTCCCTTGTTTCCCAAACAAGCACAAATCATCAAAAGGGTAACTACTCAGGCAAAAACAGCGTAAGTGGTACCTCCGTCGCCCAAAGAGATAACAAGGGAAATACATAGCCCCTCAAAGTCAAAGAAAAGTGAAACAAAAATGAGCTATAAAGTAAGTAAACGTATAACAACTGGCCCCAAAAGGTCCAGGGCTCCAGAACAGGCCAGCATAGTTGTGCACACCCCATTTCTTTAAATAGCTATTCATCAATTTGTTTTAATATTCACTCCAAAGCAGGCAGCCTACTTTTATACTCGAGAATAACCATTCACTAGATCCCAACAGCCATAGTTTTGTAATTAACTTTTTATTTACAGGTCTTGTTGAGAATTTTTTACGGATGCAAATTGCTATCTTTGCTTCTTCCAAATATTTCATAAACAGCGCTTAGACAAAGTCCCATGAATTAAAAATCGTATCAAAGATAACAACAAAAAATTATTCAGTAATACAAAAACCACTAGGTCAATTCCAATCATTTCAAATACAAAAGCCTATCCTGGTTGCAAGCAACCATTTCTTATTTCACAATCAAAAAACTTAAACATACACTCTACTTTCACCCAAAAATGTTGCATTTTACAGCTATTAGAGCAATGGTTTCCTCATTTAAATTTTAAACCAAATATCGGTCTATAATATAGATCACTTACAGTTAACAATTACATGCACAACCACTGAACAATCATGTTAGAAATGACAGACCACCAACTCAAGCAATCATATCACTTAACCAAGTAACCTTCCCTCTTCCTTTGCAGTAGGGCCTTGTTTAAGCAGTCTAAGTAATGCTCATAAGAAAAATAAATTTACCATTTAAGGACTACAACTTACGATGACAGATGTGACAATAGCTTTCACTTCTCCTTTATGTGCCATGGTCAACTCCGCAAATCTCTTTGATATGGTTTCAAGGTTCCTTAACCTCCCATTCTGAGCCAAGACAACTATAAAAAAAAAACATAGATGCATAAATAAATAAAAGTATATACATGTACATAGATCCTTTTACAGCCAAGACCTCTCAAGTAGGAACAATTTACAAAAATCAAAATCTGAACCCAACTCCTTTTACAGCTGCTAACACATCCATCTTATATTTATAATACATACATGACTAAAAATACCCTACTCCGTTGGTGATTGTAAATATCATTTTTCTCTGTTAGGTTCTTTCACATAAGTAAAGTTCGACCAAATACTTCAGATTAAATAAAAAAAAAAAAGTAAAATAAAAAATTGCCCACACAAATGAACAAAGAAAAGAAAATGCAAAGCAGTAGAGTTTTTGAGGTTTAGAACTACCTAAAATTTGAATTTGAGGCTGCCTAAAGAAGATAATGATATGGGATTACGCTATATTGTTTTTAGCTTTCTATTGGGAGGGAGCACATCTGACTTTCCTTGTGCCTGGTCTGATGCTCTTTCTTAAATTTACGAAGAATCCAGGCCAAACCAGATGTTCGACCTTAGGGGCTTTAACACGAAAAAGTCTCCCAAGAGGCATACAACTCTTGCAAAACAGCGCATCTAAGTGCCTTAAAAGATCCACATTATGACTTCTGAGCATATTTGACAATTGACACCAAGGACACCTTATAGTGTTTCTTTTGGAAAACACGTAGACATGGGAATATACTTTCCCTTTCTTTTGGCATATCCCAATTAAAATACACACAACCCATGGTCAACAGGTGGTCATATTTATTTGAACAGTCATACAGTGATGTAATTTTCACAAAACAGCACACAGATATATGAAATTTTCAGAGCAAGTATAATTCATCACTGCTGATACCAGAGTACAAAGAAAAGGAAAAACAATAAGAATACATCCACAATTTTTTACTAGAAAGAGGCAATAATCATACCCAAAAAGTTCTTTGTAATTTCTGAAAATTTAGCTTCAGCAGTAATTTCATTGATTGCCTTCACTCTAGTATCTGCTGGCACTGACAAATCCTTTGTGAACTGAGAAAAGGTAGGACTTTTCTTCATAGCCTCAACAATGGCAAAAATCTCAAACTCAACCTTTTCCAAGACATTAGCTTTTACTGCAGCAATGTACAAAGCAGAGGCATAGTTCCCAGAACCCCCAAACAAAACCAGAGGCACCTGGCATCCACAGCAGAACAAATCAATACAGACCTAATCAGTATAAGCGAATTCAGAAGCAGTAAGCACATACATTAGTTTATATTCTACTTTACTGACGCTTCACATAATTTAGCTATGAGTCTATAAATCCTAATGTACTTTGTAACAGAAAATGATGCATTTTTATTTCAATGCCCCGTTATACCTAAATAAGTGACATCCTAATCCATTTTGTAAATTATGCAATACATATACTACAATATAACATACTTTATGAAAAAATATAGACAAAACTATGAATTCCATAAGCACAGTAAAATGGGCAAGATATGATTGATTCCAATGCAAATGCAAAAGCACCAATCCAGTTTCAGTAAAACATGAGAAACACAGAGGAAATGACAGCTATAGTAAACCCAAAATTAATTCATTATCTGATGCAAGATAAAAGATAGAACTGAAAAATCCAAAAAATGCGTGAAGTTTCCAATCCCATGCACGATAATATGTGTTTGCCAATAAAATCTGTCTTTTAAATGAAGATAATGAGCTGAGCACATATAATTCTAGAAAATGTCGAAAACCAACGAGTTCAATTACCTTAACCTTCACTTCATTCTTCCCTTGCGCGGTAGAAAAGTTCCTGGATGGCTACAAATACAAAATACGAAACAATTAATCCACATTCTGAAAATCCGACTAAACTTAAGATAACGGCCTCCTAAAGCTTATTCCTCAAACCCATATTTAAGAAAAACGCACGCACAGACACACACTGTATATACTGCTAAAGCTGTGTTTGGTTGAAAACAATGTGAAAGCAACAAATTAATCAAATTTTAATCTCTAAAATTTCTAACGATCCTAATCAAACTGTTTGTCCCAGTAACATACATTTTTCATTACCTAGAAACAAAATACGAAATACAAAATTATAAACATAATTAATTAATTAATCAATAAAAATCCTATCTTTTGGGGGTAAATGAAGCGGAGAAAGCAAGAAAATTAGATCAGACACCCAAACTGAAGAGAACTGTTTCCGTTTTATCCGTTCTATGTATTTCTGCGAAATTTGAAATCTCATTACCTCAGAATTTATGAAAGTAGGGCAAAGCACGGAGCGGTGGGCGATGGATCCGTTGGCGGCGGCGGAGAGCGAATCCGTTTTAAGAATCTTGGTGACGAGAGGGAGGCTCGATCGGATTCGAGAAGCAAATGCCATCGTTAATAAACCCTAATTTGTTGTTTCTGTGTGATTCCTCTCTCGCGCAGTCCTCTTTACTTTCTGCTGCTTACCCAAATACCGGCTCCGAAAAAGGAAAAATTAGAGAGAGGGGTAGTAAATGGTAATTAGCCATCCATGCGAGAACGCATAATTATATTACCACCGAGTGGTACTGATTTTTTGTGCCACTGAGGCAGCAGCGTAACACGTGTGGACTAAGGGAAGCAACGTGCGTTAATTACGTTTTCTTACCCTGTGATTTGCTCTTTGGAAATGTACGTAACGATTGTGAAGATTTTTGGACCACTTAGAATGTCTGATAGGCATACGTTTTTTTTTTTTTTGAAGTTTTAAGAAAACACTTCTGGTACTATTTATTTTTAATGAAAAATCATATTTTTACCCTTTTTGGTACTATTCATTTACATCTTTATTTGTCATTTTTCATTAAAACTAAAGTTTTTGATCATTTTTCGTTAGTTTTCCTTCTTCTTTTTTTTGGTTCATCAAAGGTTTCATGTAGCCGACCTTATTTAGTAGGAAATGTTTTGTTGTTGTCATTGGAGTGTTTGATGAAATGTTATTTAGAAATATCTCTAAAGCATTTTAGTTGTATGACGTGTCGACAACATTTTATATGGATCTCGAGAACACTCGATAGATTTCTTTGGTATATGTCAATACGAAGACTTGTAACAACAAGAAAATCTTACATTTCGCACGTGAGGGATATTTCTTGGTTCGTCTAGTCATTAATAATTTGATTGTCTTTGGATAATAAGAGATAGAAACAATGTTCATAAGGATTCTTATTGAAACTAAGAAATATAAGTCTTCTTGCCATCCACACAACCAAGTGCTCGAGAAATTTCCTAACTAAAAATTTTGTGCGCCCCGTGCACAACTTTCGTCTAAATAAAACTTAGATGCTTTACATTAGGACCCAAATATTAGAATCTTATTTTCATATTTCGACAGCAAAATAATTATCTGAAAACAACGTTTAATAATACCAACAACAAATTAAAAGACGAAAAATTATTTAATAAGCACATTCATATTATGCGTACAACTACTAATAAACGTATAAAGAACTTCAAGGTGGGTATCATGAGAAATGAAGCCAAAAAATAAAAAATTGCCTTATCCTTTGAGAGAAAAGAAAAAGAAGAAGAAAAGCCAACGATTAGGCGTACTCAGTCATGGCTTAATCCTTTCTCGACTTGGCCCAATCGAATAATAAGGGGCTGCACACCAACAAAAGATTTTTCAATATGATACATGAAAAAATACGTGATGTATCAATTATATTCTCACCACAACTAAAAATTTTAGAAAAATTAATGAAAAAGGCTTGAAAACTTTGAGTTTTAATGATAAGGACAAAATAAAGGGTAAAGTGAATAGTATCAAGTTTGACTTTTTTAGTATAAAAATGTGGTTTTTCGTTAAAGTGAACAGTACAGCGGGCTTTTCGTTAAAACTCCCAAAAAAAATATACACGACACCGAGCTACCAAAAATCCCCCACCACCAAAGTTAGGCCTGGTTTGGTACTGAGGTGATTCTGAAAAAAGTGGGTATCAAAAAAAGCTGAGAGCTTTTTTGTGTTTGGTAAACATTCAGCTTCAGCTTTTTTTCACAGTTTTGGGTGAAAAAAATCCAAAAACACAAAGCTGCAAAACCCAGCTTTGAAAAACCGGTTTTTTTTTCACATCTGTTTTACATAAAAATTTACCAAACACTATAATACTGTTTTATTTTTCAAAAGCACTTTTACAAAAAAGTTTACCAAACACTCTGCTACTTTATTTCACAGCTGTTTATTCTCACAGCACAGCAGAAACAGTTTTTTTTCAAAGCACAGCAATACCAAACCAGTCCTTAGTCAGCCCCACCCAACTGCCAGTCAGATTCAGACATTTTACAGTTTCCTATTCAGACATTTTACAATTTCCTATTCTTCCTTTCCCCAAAACAATCCATCTGTTATCCACTCTCTCTCTCTCTCTCTCTCTCTCTCCAGCTACTTCTTCCAATTTCGAGAAACATTCTCTCCAAAACCCTCTTCTTTTCTGCATCACAATCTTCAAAACTCAATTGGGTTTCAATCAAAATCCTATCTTTGAGATCATATTTTTGTGGGTTTTGATTTGAATTGATAGATAGGTAGATGATGGTGTTGCAGTTGTTCTTCACAGTGGCCTTCTCTGCTGTGCCTCTCACCCTCTACGTTCCTCCAGTCAGAAGCCTAAACCCCTTCGTGGAGACCATGGAGGAACTCTTCTCCGAATCAAGAGCTTACACCAATAGGGTCTACCCACGTGTCCGACATCTTTGGTTTAGGATCTTGGATTGCTTACTTTGCAGCAGAACCACAAGGTAGATACATACATACATACATACATACATATTTATATATATACAGGTTTTGATTTCAGTTGGTAACATGTAGCAACTACATATCACCCAGCTTCACTTCTGAAACATGTTTCAGATCTTGGTTTTTGTTTTTCCTTTTTGTGGTAAATAAGGTGTGAGTTATGGAGAGTTTGATTTTGGTGGTGTTGTTGGTGTTTTGCCGGCCGGATTATTTGTTTATGTTGTAAAATTATGTCCTGTAATTTCATCATTTCATGAGAATCTTTTCATGGCATATTGCAGAGATTTTCTGTTTTTTTATTTCTTTATTTCCATCTCTCATATTTTAGAGCAAATTATATGGTACTGGTATACCGCCATTGTAGCAGCTTCTTGTCTACCAACATATATGTACAAAAACTACATATGTTCTTTTACAATTGGACAGTCGTGGTGTCCGTGTCATGTAAGTCCTTCTATTGTTAGATATACATGGTATAATCTGGATTTTAGATTCTGGGTTATCATGGGCAGCTAGATTCATAGGTAGTTAATAGTCATGATTTGAGTTAAAACTATTGTTATGAACTTCATAGCTTTTTAAGTTACTTAGAGTTGTTATACAACTGAACTCGAGGGGAATCGAACACAGGACTTTTCAGGCTCAAAGTTCAGGATCAATGATCTTGGCCGCTCAAGCTATAAGCCGGTTGCTTCTAGAGTTGGATGGTCAAGAATGGCATATGTGATGATTCATAAATTTCTTTGAGGATTAGTTTTCAAAGTTGAGCCCTAAATTTACGGAAACTATAGGATGATAATATAAGAACAAAGAGTGAACTTTAGTGGCGTTAACTATGAGAATGAGTAACATATTGATAGTTAGAGAATTGTCTAAGATACGCACGGTGTTGTTTTCCCAAGTCAACCTCAGATTCTTATTTTTAAACCTGCTAAAGAGTGGTTTGAGGTGCAAAATTTTGATGCTAAAGCCTGTGAGGCATAAGATTTTTTTAGCCTGGGATCCTCCTCCCCCTAATTATGCTAAGCTAAGTCGAAAGTGGATGGAAGTATAAAGAGTGGCAAGGGGTGCTCTTGTGCTAATGGTATGTTACGTGCTGCTGCAGGTGAGTGGATTGCTCGTTTCACTGTAAATATTTGTGTGGGGAGTGTGCTTAATGCTGAGTTATGGGGTCTTTTTCATGGCCGCTCTCTTGCTTGGAGATTGTTATAGGTAAGTGCTAGTCGAAATGGACTCTGTTGTGGCTGTTACTTTAGTAATGGATTTTAATTCCTCACCTCACCCTCTTGCTCATCTCATTACTGCTTGCCGAGAGCTATTGCGGAGGGATTGGATTTGCTCGTTTTCACATGTTTATCGTGAGAAGAATAGAGTGGCTGATGGAATGGCAGAATTAGGCCATGAGTTTGACGTTGGTCTTCATGTTTTTTATGAGCCTCTCCTCTGGTGGATAGGTTGATCTTTGAGGATGTTGTTGGGCTTCCGCAGACCGTTTTGTTAATAGTACTTTTCTGGAAGAGTGTTCTATAGTTAGTTGTTTTTCTTGGTATTTTGGCCCCAGTTTTACCAAAAGAAAAAAAAAACTACGAGAATGAACAACACATTGATAGTGAGAGAGTTGCCTAAGATACAAACTGTATCGGTTAGTATATTAACGAGATTCAATCTTTGAAAATCATAAGAGGTCTCAAGTTTGAATCTTTATACTATTAGTTGTATACATTCGAAATGAAATCTTAAAAGAGGCCTCAAGTTCGAATCTTTATACTATTAGTTGTATACATTCGAAATGAAATCTTAAAAGAGGTCTCAAGTTCGAATCTGTCTGTAATTGATTAAAAACGGCGGAAAAGTACAAAATTAATGTGTTTTCTTGGAGCCTCCAATTGTGGGTTTTGTAGCCAAGGCCAAAAAGAACAAAAAAATTATGGGATGTGAGGTGGGTTTTTGATCTCTATGTGGATTAGGTCGAGATTCTTGAGAAGGTTTGGCGGTTTGTCATTGTTGGTTCATTGTTGACATCTGAAGTTGGTACCACACCTAAGACAAACGAAAGGGAACCTTAACAAGTGACGCTTATGATTTTAGAAGCATTTGTCATGTGAAACTTTACACCATAATGTGTCGTACGTCAACTCTTTAAACTATTAGATGTGACGGGTTTACCTTTCACTCTTACGACATAGAATAATAGTATCGTTGGAAGTTGGACCATCGAAATAGGTCTATGTTATATGGCAGATAAGACTCTAGGGGCGCGTTTGTTTGGCCGGATTAAGTTTCACTGGACTGGACTACTTAGCTAGAATTACTAGTCCTGTGTTTGGTGTAAATTGGGATTGTGTTTAATGGGATTAAGCCGGACTCGTGCCGACTAAATCCTGCGCTAGGTGGGCTTAGCGAGAGCCACCAAAAACGAGGGGATTCGTAGTCCCGTTTCTGTTCTTCGCTTCACCTCCGCTTCTGTTCTTCACCTCAGGCTTCACCTCGTGTTGCTTGCTTCGCTTCTCTCCTCCTCCCTCTTCTCCATCTCAGAGGATCTCCAAGTCTGCAATATTGGGTTTGACAGAAACGGATCCAAGAAATCCAAGCCATCGCCATCGCCATCTCTCACTTCCCTGGCTCCACAAACCCCGACTCGTCGCCGGTCAGCTCGCTAGACATAGCTGCATGTCGGTTTCGCCGCTCCACAGACTTGCGGCTTCGATTGAATCCACAGAAAAAAAACCTGAAAAAAGCTCTCCCTCTCTCTGGAAAGCTCTCTCCAGTTCGAATCTTGCACCGAAAAAAACCTGCAAAAGCAAGCTCAATTCTTCGTTTTGCAGAAATTTTTTTTTGGCAATTAATCGGAAAAAATAGGGGAGGGAAGGAGAGCGTGGGACGGAGAGAACAAGGAAATAAAGAGGGGAGAAAAAGATGGAGGCTTCCAGAGAGAGGGAGAGTATTATTAGAATAAAAAAAGGTAGAATTAATTAATATAATATTATTAGATATGAATTAAAAAATATAATATTGTAGTTTGTTATTATCCTTCTTTTTAGTCCGACACTGCACCAAACGCTTCACTAAGCTAGTCCAGCTTAGTCTAGTCTAAGCCAGTCTAGCTTAGTCCGTGCAGCTAGTCCAGTCCGAGACAGTCCGATGCAACAAACGCACCCTAGAAGTAAAGAAAAAGTGATATCTGTAATCAATCAATTTGCTATACCTAAAATCACAAACAATCTAATTAACCATGAGTTTTAAATCATAATCTCAAACGATTTGGTGTTCTTAATTCAATTGATATGTGATTGTGATCTCAAACGATTTGTTTTGTTGATTGTTGTTTTTCTTGGGGCTTTTGACCCCAGTTTTTACCAACAAAAAAACCATGAGAATGAGCGACATATTGATAGTTAGAGAGTTGTCTAAAATACGAATTGTATCAGTCAGTACTTTTCCGAGATTCAATCTTGGAAGATCAAAAGAGGTCTCAAATTTGAATCCTTTAATTATTAGTCGTATACTTTCGAAATTGAATCTCATAAGAGGTCTCAAGTTCGAATCTTTTTATAGTTGATTAAAAAACGGCGGATAAGTACAAAATCAAGGTTTATTCTTGGAGCCTCCAATTGTGGGTTTTGTAGCCAAGGCCGAAAAGAACAAAAAAAATATGGGATGTGAGGTGGGTTTTTGATCTCTACGCGGATCAGGTTGAGAGTCTTAAGAAGGTTTTGGCGGTTTGTCATTGTTGGTTTATTGCTGCCATCTGAAATTGGTACCACACGTAAGAAAAACGATGGAACCTTGACAAGTGACGCCGATGATTTTAGAACGCATAAAATTTATGTAACATGTTACCTGCTATGATACTAACACATTGTTTCTTGGACAAACACGTGAGAGGACGCTAATGAGGTGTTTTAGACCTCTAAAAAGTCAAAACTTGGCCAAAATTTCGACCAAATTAACGCATGAGAGGGCATTTGTGAGGTGTTTCAGACCTCTAAAAAATCCAAATTTTCATCATCTCCATCCAAGATGAATAATTGTCTTTGAATCGAAAATTTTAATAAACTACATATATAAATTTGGAAACTTGAAACTACATGTTCAAAAGTGGAACTTCGCCAAACTACATGGGACTCAAAAGTTGGCATTCAGCAGAAGAGAAAACCGAAACACGGTCATAACAAAAGGCTTACGGTGCATGAAACTCAATGGTGAATATCGAAAGCTTATTCATGGGAGCTGAGCTCAGTACAATTATTGTGTGGGTGTGCTCAGTACATTACAGTTTTATTTAGCAAAGCTAGATTTGTCTGAAGCAAATTAAAACTATAGACCACAAGGGCGAAATAATTAACGAACGGTAACAAAGAACTTAGAAAAAGAATCGAAAGAATGAAAGAATGGATGTAATTTGTTGCTCAATGTTCTAGTTGGAAAGTGTTGTGCAAGGTTTTAAAAACCAGAAAACGTCCAACGCTCTTGCTTCTCTTTCATGGACCATACAGGCAGGTTTACCTTTCTCTGTGGAATCCTCCTTGCTCACCACCTTTTTATTCTGCTCTACCTCTCCAAGGATTCCCCGTTCCTGATCATCATTCAGTTACAAGTCAATCAGAAAAATGACATAACTTGGATAAATATTAGCAGGGATATACGAGGTGATCTTAGTTTGGGGCAGTAAATTAAGTCAAATAAAAAATGCTTTAGAGAAGGACGCAGCTAGGTACATACCGTCAGCTTGGACTTGGAAGCTTTTGAAGGTGTGATGTTGCTGGAGGGCCTTGTGGCAGAAAAGCATTGAGGGGAGGGAGGGTTGGTGCGGATTTGCAGCAAGCTCTCGCCTCCTTTGCGCTTGACATTCTCTAAACTTAGAGGGATTGGGACGTTCTCCGCCTCATCATCTCTTCTGCAGAAGGTGGTCATCAAAAGTTAACCATATGTATCGAATCATCAAAGCCAGAATGTTTCAACATTCATAGAGGTATATTGCCTTGTTATCATATGATCATCATTTTAACTGCATCACATGTATGTTTTTACCATAACAAGTGAAAAAGAAAATGATCATGCCATAAAAACACAGATGCAGACACACATTTACATACAGAACAAGGCATACACAAGTGTGCATAAATAATAAGGCTTTCATTACACACAAATACATAGAGAAAAAGAACAAACTTACTTCTTCCTCGTCGGCTTCTCCTCAGTATTGCTCCCCTCCATTCCTTCAGTGTTTGTTTTGCTTACCTCATGCAATGGCATTCTCTCCGCTTGCTTCTCATTTTTCCCTTTATTAACCTCCATCAATGGAGTTGTCTCAGTTTGCCTCTCAGTTTTTCCATTACCCACCTCAAGCAGTGGCATTCTCTCTGTTTCCCTCCCTTTCAACTCCCTTAAAACCTCACTGTTACACTCCTCATTCTTCACTACCTCTTCCTTCAAACCCGCTGGGCTTTTCCTCACATCCGAATTCTCCACATCCTCTCTCTCCCTCGCTCTCATCGCCATTCTCTTCAATTCAGAACAGAAGTCTGTAATCTGATTCAGAATATCCCTCCCCGTAAATAAATTCCTTGCAGACAGCGTGCTTCTCAGCTTTGGAAGCACCTCATTGTTTGGCGGTGTGCTCTCAATTGGTTGCTTCTTCTCTGTACTTGATTTGATTGTTGCCTTCATGGCCTTAGTTTGGTTCATTGGAGGGGTTGATAAATTGGGGTTCTGATTTTCACCATCTTCCTTGAATCTTGAGTTATTAGTAGGGTAAATCGAAGATTGCTTCAATCCCCTTCTCTTTAACTTCACATCTCTGAATCAGCAAAAAAAAAAGAGGTTAAATCGTGCCGAAATTGAATTAAAACTATACTGTGAAAGAAAAGGATTCATGGGTTTTTCTTGTTACCTCTGGATTTTATCACCAAGTGGAGAAACTTCAGAAACAACAGCTGACCTCGGAACCTTTCCCAAATCAAAAAACAAAGAAATTCGAGTTTAGAAACTCTACAAAGAGTAAAAGTTAAGAGAATCATACAAAATCTATGCTGGGGTAACTCCGAAACGCAAGGAAAATAAAGACGAAAACGAAAATAAGATCTTATCCCGAATACAAAAAGGGTTTAGGCTGGAAAATCGAAATCTTCAATTTTCAATCTTTCCCATCACATTTCTTAGCAACCAAGCAGATTAACAAGAATAAAATAAAAATTAAACAAAACCCTCATCAGAAAACCAACCAAAAAGAAAGAAAGGCTGGAAAAGAAGAAACCTTGGGAGGTGATGACTTGAGAAAATCTTCAGCCGTCTTCGGATGCTTGCATTCTGCAATTTACAAAATAAATAAATAAATATCAAGCAAATCGTGAGTGAGTCAAAATTCTAAACAAAGAAAAAGAGAAGGGGTTGAAGTATAATTTGTGAAGGATTAAGGTACCGGGGCGGCAGAACCAGGCCTGATCGTCGACGGAGTTGTCGTTGGGGTTCAAGAAATCGAACCACTTGGGGGCGTTTATTTGCTCGTAGTATTTATCCTCTGTGAATCTCCACTCCAAACTTTTCCAATCGATTTTTGCCGGTTCCATAACTCTCACAGACAAAAACCCAGAAAGAAAGCGAGCTGTACAACAACCACTGCAAGAGAGAGAGGGAGACAGAGAGATTAGGGGGTTTTGTTGGGTTTTGGAGCTGAAGAGGTGGACAGTGGAAGAAGAAGAAGTAACCGTTACGGGAGAGAGAGCGAACGTTGGTGGCGTCGGTGGGGTTTTACCAAATTTTCGACCGTTGGAGATTAATTAATTAATTAATTATTGGGGTCTTTTCTTCTTCTTTTTCTTGTCAAGAATTAAGTATTGGGGTCGTGGCTTATTTAGTAGGATTTCCCAGGAATTGGATCTCTCCTTAGGAGCCTGCTGACCAGCCCATCTGAACCGTTGAATTTTGATCCAACGGTTACAAACACAGATCCCTCTAAAAATTATAATAATTGTAGTCGTTGGATCAAAATCTAACGGCCCACATGGGCTGGTCAGCAAGCTCTTGAGCTTGTGCTCAGGAGATGATCCAATTCCGATTTCTCATTCTTGGATTTGGACTTCGGAGGTACACGTGGCCTTTGGATGACAATCATGTGATTTTTAAGATTTGTGGAAAAAAAAGAGGGTATCATACTAAATTAGATAATTACGATGACACATAAATTAAGCACATCAAATAAGAGAACGACACGTGATTTGTGAACTCAATATGACGAAATAATCTTTGATGTCGTGAGCATACCACACTTGACCTTAAAGGGCTAAGCATATGCTTGCCTTGTAGGTCGATGGCACTCAGACCCACGTACATATCAATGCGTCCTTATGGCCCATGATATGCCATTCGTGCTACCGTGCCTTTTTTCCGACTCAATGAGGCATAGGTCCACTTTTCGAATTCTCCTTTGGGTGTCGCACCCTCCAGTGCCACTTCCTGCTAGAGGCTTCCCATCAGGGACTTCGCGTAGCTACTTACGGAGATTGGTCTGCACCACGCTCGCAGAACATAGCGATCTGCCAAGCATGACCTACAACCTCTCCTCCTAGCTGCTTGTGATGAGTCTTTCTTATAAATAATCAAGTCAAATAAGGAGATCGGTAATGGCCACTTATCACTCAAATTATGTTGCTCTAATTTTTGTCAAACTACTCCTGACTTAGGCATCAAGGGCCCTTTGGCAGACACCCTCCCCCTTATTCTCATGTGTTCGTCAATTAAGCTAACGGTGATTTTTATTTTGTAGGTGTGATTTCGTCAATCCAACAATGGACGGAATTTGCATCTACGTGTGCTATCATAGATTAAAATATCCTTGATATTATCAAAATATATCTCAATACATCTGTAAAATAAGGATGCCAATAATCAATATGGGTGACGCAATATCTATACAAGATATCTTAGAAACTTCAGAGATATTTCAGTAATATCCAGAATTTCGATAGTTTGGTCAATCTTTAGACAAATTTGAGAAATTTAAAGATATTTGACGAAAATTTGGTGAAAATTTTGGTGCACTTTCAATCACAAGATTTCTTATGTTGCTAGTCAATATCTAAATAGTGTAATTTAAAATTGAAAGACAATAAAACAATTGTCTCAACTACCATGCATGTGTTTGCATTGTTTAATTAAAAAAAGGGGCTTTTAGATTTTAGGATTTCAATAAGATTGTTTTTTTAACCGGGATGGTTTTCAAAATCTAATATAAGTTCCTAGTTTTAAAACTTACCATATTTAAGTAATTATAGCACATTTGTTATTTATAAACTTACCGTTCATAATTCTTTATCCATCCATAATTATGGTTTTTTATTTTGTACTATAATCATATTAATAGATAAAAATTTATTTAAAATTCAAATTCTCATTATTAAAAAAAATTCAACAACAAAACAAAATCAATTTATACATAACATTCGGTACCTTATTTTATTCATAGGTATGGAAGTATCGGTACATAACTTTAGGTACCTTATATTACTCATAGGTACAGAAATATCGATTTGTAAGTTTCAGCAATAATATATCGGTACATAACTTTTGGTACGAATGTATTGGTACAAATATGTCGGTACAAGTGTATCGGTACGTAATTATAGTATCTAAACATACATATGTACGTAATATGCATATACATATATATGGATTCATGCACAATGAAAAATATATGATAATATATGAATTTTCTTATTATTGGAACTTAAATCAATGATAAATAACATTTTTATTATTTATGGGAATCAATATATAACCTACAAATAAAAAAACTCAATAATTATTACAACCTATTTAATATTAAAAAAATTACAATTAAATGCCAAAAGGATTAGAATTAGTTTTTAATCTTAGATAAAGTTTTATTCAAAAATTAGTCTTAAACAAGGATTATAATAGAATTTTCTGTTAAAAAAACTTATTTCATGCTGTCAAGGTTTCATGTACGTTATAAAGTACAAACAACAAGGAAATGAAATACAGAAAATGTATTTCATACTATGTAATTCAAATTCAAAATTCTTAGTAGAAATTTCAACATAACTTTATGTTAATTAGTAATCTTCCATGATTTTATATTATTATTATTATTTTTAATACATTCATGATTTTATATTTTAAACCTATATTTTTACTCGGTATTTCTCCAAGTTTGGACTACCGATACATCTACCAAATTGGAACTTAAATCCTTGGTTGTAGAGTCTCCAAATAACGAAACCTTTAGACTGTCAGTAACTTTCTTTTCTCTTCCTCTTCCATAGCAAAAGGTTGGCACTTTTCACATGCTAAAGCTTCTTGTAAAATAAGGAATTCATTATGTTGTTTGGACAAGTGAATTTTTGTTTCGTGAGATGTAAATGAAGTTTTTTTTAGCAAACGATATTATCTACACTAAAATGGAACAAATAAAGTTTAATTTAGGGAATTCTAATCGGTTTCTCTGCTTATTAATTAATACATAAATAAATCCATTCAGTACCAAATCACCAACTTCACAAAACCCAAAAAAATCTGATCCACCTCAATCTTTCAAGTCTTCAATCAATCATCCAAAACTATAAAACTAACTAAATAAATTGACATGAATCTGATATAACAACATTTTCAAGAACACAAGCTCAAATAAACTAAACCTCTAGCTTTGACGCAAATCAGTGATTTTACGCACAATACAAATTTGTCAGGTAATTTATCTCTAAACTGAATCTCATATTCACTTACAGGAGGTTGAATTATAGGGTTTGTTTTCTCTACTACTTCACCGAAAAGAGATAAAGGGGGAGGACCATAGTCTTACCATAGTCTTCAACTACTCTATGTATAGGCAGAGAAAAAAAAATAACCAAACTATATGAAAGGGAAGGAAGATAAAATTTCAGCTTCAGCTAGGAAATGAAATTGATGCTCTAGTGCCTTGACTCCTCACCGAAAACCTCGAGGTTGCAAACTGGGCATACCTAAACAAATATAGAAACGGAAATGAGAGTGAGTTAGCGGGATGGATCATCAAATGGAAGAAAGAAAATGTGATATAATGAATTCTGAAATCCATGATTTTAGGGCGTTGGCCTACCTTGTTGATACCGAGCCATTTGCTGATGCATTCGCTATGGTAGACATGTTTGCATGGCAATGTGATTTGTCGATCTCCTCTTTTATACTGCATCTGGCAAATCACACACCTGTTCGTGGAAAAAGTTCGTATCAAGGGGCAAATTCCAAAAGATCAAAAGAAAAAGAGGATGATTCTTCTTTTTTCTGGTCAAAGGAGAATCCTCCAACAAGTTTTATGGAAACAAATAAAAGAATGGGAAAAGAAGTGTTCTTTTGATAACTTCTACAACACAAACCAACTGAACAAATCATCAGCAAATAAAGGGTGGGCCACGAACTTGCCCATTTTATCAAAGCAATTATATGCTAATAATTTTACTTTTTGGGAAATCACTGTGAAGACAGTAAAAAAAATCAAAAGCATCACCATATATTTTACATCTTCTAAAGGATTAAAGTTCATCTTAGAGATTTCTAAGACAACTCTTCTCGAGAAATCACATTTTCAGTTGCTATATAATGAGGTTTGCGTTTCAAGTGCTTTGTAGATGATGATAGAGTTGAAGCAGGAAAAATTTCTCATTTCTGGTAGATTAAGTGTTTATGACAAAATTATTTGCGTTAGTATGACACAGTTTTCTCATTAGGACCCTACGATATTTAGAATAATACCAGACAAACATCCAGATTCTCTAGAGAATTACAAATGAAACGAGAGGCCATCACATTTACTTCTGAGATAAGGAAAAGATAAGGTCGGAAAACAGGTTTACTGTTTTAGGCAGATAAATTCTCATTATCAACTGTCCATGAGTCAGAATGTTACCTCTCTCCGGATTTTTTTCTTAAAAAGAAGTTTCCACACTTGTATTTTGATGATGGAAGCAAACTAATAAGTTCGTCAGAAAGACCTCGGCTTTGAGTGCCAACTGCCTCACCCAAGTCAAGTAATTCCTAGTGGCAATACATAAAATAAAACATTTCAATATCATTCATGAAAAATTGGAAAATCCTATAGTTTGTACTAGACGTGTCAAACCAATATAATTAACAAAACAAAAAGAAGCCAATGCACAAGATCAGTGAAACCGCTTGCCTTAAGTACCCCAATCTATACAGCAAATATGGCTAAATGCAATTATGAGACAAAGGCTCAAGCAAAACGAGGTAGATGAAGACCTAAGAAGACTTGGAAAGAGACTTTAAGAAAAGACATGGAGTACTTGCAGCTAACAGAAGACTTGGCGCAAAACGGATTGCAATGGTATTCTACGATTCACACATCCAGCCCCACTTAGTGGGATAAGGCTTTGTTGTTGTTGTTCAATATGTCTCATATTCTTAATTTGGGTCGGGTATAAAGAAGTTAATCCAATATTGAAGTAAACTTATATGGTGTATATCACAATGTGATATAATAGTTTCTGGAGCCTCAATGTGATTATATTGTTCATCTTCAAAATCTAAAGGACCATAAAAAGCCAGTTTCATGCATTACTAACTTCAAAGAGTTATGTGTGGACGTGCAACTGCCCAGGTTTGTGTTAATGCTTAATAAATCCCTTGTGGGAACAAAATGGTAAAGAATTTCTACTTCCAAGAAGATTTACTTCGTCTGAAAAACCCATGGGACAGTAACAATGCAGGATAATAGAATAAGGTATACATAACGAACCTCATAGGTCATGTTATCAGGATCAATGTCCTCTTGCCATGCAACCTGCAGATATACAGAGCGCAAAAGGCTGAACTTTAGCATAACTGCTGTGCAGGAGTTCAAGTTCGAAATAATTAAGTGCATTTTTCCAAAACAAATTAGTAGGCTTAATAATGCAGAGTAAATATGCATCCAAATACCAAATAATCCAGCAGAAGGAAAAACATGCAATTGCACAAACCACAAAGCAGGATCCATACCTCAGAAGTATTTGTATTTTGCTGATTCTGAATACCTTAAAAAGCAAAAGAAATTCTTTATGGTTAGAGATAGTGTTCAATCGACTGGTTAAACGTCAGTTTCACAAACCATGAGTGAAGTATAAGAAAATTCAAATCACATTACGGCATTATAGCACCATCAGAAATCAATTGCAACAAAATGGTATTGCGGGTTTTAAAACGTAATGAAAATATGATATGGTCTTTGATAACTCCAATTGGCCAGTAGCATAATCTTTGATTCCACCGGATAAGTTGTCACACAGAAAACTGAATGAACTGTAATTTGATTTCAAACTCCAAGCACAAGAAGCAAAGCATGAGAATAAGGGAAACTTAATAAATTAAAACATTTGGCATGCGGTCTAATCAAAGTGTGATCAATCAAAATAATTTTCAGTGTAGGAATACAAATAAGCAGAAGTTTCTGACTAACATTCTTCAGGAACAGCTTGAGCTTCCATGACAGCGTCTTCTTCTGGCTGTGAGTCCGAGGTTGCAGGCTCTTCTGGATTTGTCACTGTAGAGTATTCCCAAGTCCTCCTGCTGACGTCCATTCTTGGTAATTGATCATTTACCTCATATGTACCATAATAAGAAGTACTCCCCGGACCAGATGGTAAAAACTTGTATGAATTCATGTTCATTGACCAGTATGCAGTTTCCTGGACAAACAACATATACAGATTAGCATTTCAGCAAAAACTAAAATTTGAGTTCATCAAAATAATATCTTGAATCCAACTAAAATCAAAATTTACTGTATAGTTCAGAAAATTTGTAACGAAAACTCTAAATTGACACTCAGTAAAGGCATCAATACATTTCAGCTTCCCCAGATGTTTCCAAAATCTCATGAATACCAGACAAAAGACGAAAGCAAATGCATCTGAGCAAACACCAGCTTTCCAAATTTACAAGCAAGATGGATCTAAAACAACCTTATGAGGCAGCAAACCTAATGAGGCGGCGCAAAACATGTCGTTGCAGAATATCTCTCACAACAAAAGAACGCATCAAAAATGGAAAAAGCTAACTTGCCTGATCATGCATCGGCATGGTGTGACCATAATTCATCGGTACATGAGCAAGACCGTCAAAGAAACCCATGAAGCCTTCAGTAGGCTGGTAAGGATAGCCGGTGTCCAGGTAATGCATTTCCATATGTCCATTAACATTCATTTTTGCACCACTAATTAAACTGAGATTCACATAACAAGCTACAAAACGGAAACAAATTCTTTCAATACTTATGCTAAAAATGAAATTTAAACTAAAGAAAAATATAAACTTTCACTATATATTCATATTTGTGTGTGTATTTGTGTACATTGCAGCACTATCCTCATAGACTAAGAAACTTTTAATATAATTTCAGAATAAAAACTTTTTCTTTCAACAATTTGCGACAAATTACAACATATATTCTAAAAATTTGCAAAATTTAGGGCAAAAATATGGACATGGGCATTCTCAGTAATACTGAAGCAGAATTTAAAGCCCTGTTTCATCTCCTACCTTTTCACTCCCGTTTGGCAACTAAGAAAATGAAAGAAAAGAAGTTCAAGACATGAAATTTTCCTTCTCTTTCTTTCTGTTTTGATTTTCTCAGCAGCCAAACGCATGACAAGGTTGTGTAAAGAAGCGGTACCTTGCTTTTAAGCCAGAAAGTCCCTTCACATTTCGCTGTAAAGCAAAAAAACTGACAGACCGAACAAGCAGCTCGGAGGACAAGTGAGAGAAATTGCAGCCTTGTTTCTTTCTAAGTTCAAATTTTCTTCCCCTTAATTTCTTGAGAAAATTTGCTTCAACTCAGATAGATAGAGGAATGGGCATTTAAGTTTGCAGTTTAAATATACGGAGAGAAAGAGAGAGAGAGAGAGAGAGAGAGAGAGAGAGGCTTTCTGTGTTGTGCTTGTGTTTTTCTCTCTCTAGAATTCTATTGCATTATCCCTTTTTTGAGTGTTGCGTTTGGCTTTTTGTGCAGAGAGCAGCTACATTTGAGATTTTCACGAACACGCTTCCCTTCTCAGGAATTTTATAGTTTGGCTTGAACACGCTAAAACGGTACACCATATATCATAATACAAATATATAATAATAACGTATAATAACATATAATGTACTGTCCGTGTTCAGAACACAATAAAAAGTCTCTCCCTTCTGAGTTGTGTGTTTTGTTTTGTTGTTTCTACCACGCCAACTTCTTACCAAAAAACAATCCAACAACAATACTAGTATATTTAGGACATGTGATCTATGGATGGATGCATGGATGCATGGCATTGAGCGAATGAGTCAAGGCTGGGCAGAGGGGTAAAAGCCGTTTTTACCGCCGGTGAGATCTGTCGGGGGTGGGGGCAGCCGCACTTACCAGAAGATCTGTCTCTTGCTTTACTCTATTGAATCTTTGCCGTACATCTCAGATCAGGTCTGCAGTGTAAAGATCTTCAAGGTTTTATATCCCTACAATTTGTTCACCTAAAAGAAAAAGTTGTTTGGTCCCTATTTCGCAAATAGCTTTATAAAGTGCAACAAGATAAAGTTAATTAATACCTAAAGTGTCTCCTTTCAAACAACATTAAATCATAAACAAAGGTAAATTTTGGTTAACCACCCTCGTTTTATAGGGTTGTTGAGAGCAATTTATGTCTAAACGAGTTCAGTGTCATTCAGTGTATTATCAATAATGGATTGTTTGATCGTGTTTCAATAATGCATTCATATAATCAGAGAAATTTGCACATGACAATGCATAATTAAACTGAGATGATACATGGCAGTGAACTGGTTTTATGTTGTTAATTAAAGCAAAATGTCTCACTTTGGCTATTTCACAAAATAAAACACAACTTATATCATATGGATTTATTTCTAATTTCCTAGAGGTCTTTTACGAAAAAGTCTCACACCTATTGATTACACAGATGATTAAGTAGGAATCGTATTAATAGAATTAGTGGTGGACCGATGCCCGTCTCTCTTATCATAGTAGTGAGTTGGTTAGGGTATTGATTTATTCACGTGGCGATGAATCTATTTTGAGTTGTTGGTAATAAGGCATAAGATTGTTTGGATTGTAAAACTATTATATCACTCTATAGTATAGGGTGTCACAGTGTTTTTTGTTGAAGGGTGACAATTCATAAAAAGAGCACAAATAGTGCCTTCAAGTAAAATAAAATGAATATAGCAGATGGAATTAATAGTGATAATTTCTCAGTATATAACAAAAGAAGTATGAAAAGTAAGAGTCAGCATCAAATCGACCGAACCATCCAAACCGATCAATATGAATTGTTTTGGTCGGTTTGGTTTGGTTTTGACTAAGAAAAAAGTTAAACAATTTCAAAACCAAACCAAACTGATTTTATGTTAGTTTGGTTCGGTTTTGATACTTTAAAACCGACCAAAACTCAAACGAACTGATTTTATGTTAGTTTGGTTTGGTTTTGATACTTTTAAAACTGACCAAAACTAAACCAGAACAGATAATATATCTTTTAATTATAACTTTATTTATTTTACATATATCAACACATTATAGGTTCTTTGGATGTCTAATTATACATATACAATAAGTGTTAACATATTATAAGATGCAATTAATGACTATCAAGTTATTAACCAATAGAAGATTTGTTTGTATTTTAGGATTATGTGAGATTGTAACTAATAAAATGTTTGCTAATATGAGATTTCATATAATTGAAACTTTATTAGTCCTAGTTGACTTGATGAAATCTTTAGGCCCTAAAACTATCCAATTGACATGTGTGAGATGTATCGATGCTTAGAAAATTAAACGTCTTGAAATGTTGGATATTTCTTATTGATGTGTGGGGAATAGGCTTAAATCGAACAAACCAAACCGAACTAAACCGATTAACAATGGTTTAGTTCAGTTTCAATGATGACATTGATCAAAACTAAACGAAACCGAATCTTTGAATGTTAGTTAATTTGGTTATAATTTTGATGTCAAATCAAATCAAACCAATCCTCGCTCACCCCCTAATGAAAAGCCTAATATTTCAAAGCTCTCTAGAGCAAGAAGCATTATAATATAAATTTCCACCAGCAAATATGACATATTAGATTATGGCTAGCTCATTGTGTGATTTAGCCTCATCTCTCACTCATTCGGTGTAAATACTATCTATGAATTAAAAAAATTCCTTAAGTCAACTTTACACTTTTGAATGATGCCCTTAGTGGTCATTACAAACTTTATTATGTATTTCAGTATATATATGCCATTGAAAGCTTTGTTTGTACGCAATAGAAAAGAATCTAATAGCCTTTTGAACCATTGGAGAGTGGTTGTTCTAGCACGTATATAAAAATGGAGCAACATATTTTAACATTGAGTAAGTCAATGATTCAACCAATGAAAGAATCTTATGCAAAACCACAATGGAAGAACTATAAGGAAGGTTTTTAACTACATAAAGACTCTCTGTCACATTATGTTTTTGGCACAATTCTTTTGCTAACATTATAAAATATGTGTCAAAAACATGAGCTAACAAAGAATTTATGGAGAGTCTCACTTTTTAGAAAGTCTCCTTAGCATTTCCCTTTTAACTAAGATTCCGCTTCAAGAATTGGTCGTTTGGTGTGTAGGACAAGGACTAGCATCGCATTATATATAGTAACTCAATCCTAATGCATGGTACTTAGGGTATGATTACTTACAATGAATGAATTTACACGAAACATGTATTATTTTTAATTGCATTTTATGGGATAATCAATCCTTAAAAAAACTTACGACAACTAATTAATCGTACTAATCCCATTACATGGCTCAGGGCACATGTGACATTACTCATAAATTGGGAGAAAGACATTGATTGGATTTTCATTGTCATGAGTAAGTTTTTCTCCCTAACAATGTATGTTAATTGAAACGTCACAATAGGGTGAATTTATTTTATATAAATTGCTCTTGTGAACCGCACAAAAGACCTTGGCACTCGGGCCCGGGGCCCTTATCCACGAAAACAATATATCAAAACCTAACAGAGTATCAATGAAAAACATGATTTAATTAGTCCAGATGTTTAATCCTATGTTAGGCCAACCATCTTAATTGGTAAACCTAGTTGAGACTTTGTGAATGTACTCACAATGTACATTTAAAAAATAAAAAATAAAAAAGACAACTGGTGACAAGCCACAGTTATCCACCCACCCTTACAAAAGTCAGGAAGACTACGATGTACATTAAGTTTTGAAAACCTTTATTAACTGGGACACTTTGTTGAGACATTGAGATAGGTGCCAATTTTGAAGCAGAACTAGGGAAAATGATCATCTCCAGATCTCTTCCACCTAATCCTTCTCATTAAACAATATTGACCCTTGAAATTTGATCCAAAGGCTATATAAACACGGGTTCACTCTAAAAGTTATAATAACTTTAGCCGTTAGATCAAATTTCAAGGATCGAGATTGTTTGATGAGGAGGATTAGGGTGGAAGGGATTCGGAGATGATCATTGTCCCATAACTAGTATGTGCATTTAAGTGATAGATTGTTCTGACGATAAGAGTTTTTCTCTTCAATTCACTATGTTTGGGATTCAAACCATCCCTCCTCCAAGTAGTATAAATTAGTGTAAAATATCGCTCGTAAATCGTTGGATCAGTCATCGTCTGCAAGCTTCAAGCCCAAGGCTGCACCAAACTCGTCCTTTGCACTCAAGCCGAGCGCGACCTCAATTGCCAAGCCACTTAACCACTGACCCCACTACGATGTGGAGTCGACAGTTGGAGGAGGGATGAAGAATGGTATTGACAGAGGAGAGAACTTGGTGGAGGGTGGCTGAGGCTGGAGAAGAAGAAACCAATCTAGATAGCATGGGAGCTGGAGGAAGAAGGTATTATTGGTCCTCTCTATGCCTTTTGAGAGAATGCCGTTAATTTATTTACAAATATTAATGAGATAGCCACCGATTTTCTCCTTCGAAATTGTAAGGAGCTGTCAATTTTCCTCTGAACATTAATTTTAGCAAAGCTTCTTTGGGATTGAAAACTAATTCACCCACCTATGCTTCCATTTCCTTTCAAATTAGTTCATTTCAACTTTGAAATTTGGAACCTATAGGCCACAAGGGTAATGCGACATTCAACTTTCTTTCTCTTTTTAATTCAAACATGTATAAGGCAGGCAGCAGTTGGGACCATGAAATAAAAAGAAGAGAAACCGTTGTTCCCTAGAGCTATATATTAATGGAATTAAATAAGTTGTCTTTCGGGGGATCATAAAGGTCATTGAATGTGGATATATAAATAAGATCAGATGCTGGTTGTGGTTTGAGTTCTGTGGATGGGACCATACTAGCACATAGGGCCTTGTACTACAAGCAAGGTATTCATGGGGCTTCCAACAAAAAAGCTGGTCAAGATTATATGTAAAAGGATGAAAGATCTGAGAGAGTGTTTCATGAAACACACTAGTAAGATGTGTGATTGTGTGTAGCTAAAAATAATTCAACAAATTTGGGAGACGTGAATGATATACTTCTAAGCTCTTTCTGCTTGTCGTCGCTAGGGAGAGAAGTCAAAGACATTAAAGATCTGATAGGGCTGGTTTGGTATTGCTGTGTTTTGAAAAAAAAACTGCTTCTGATGTGCTGTGAAAATAAGCAGCTGTGAAATAAAGCAGCAGAATGTTTGGTAAACTTTTTTGTAAAAGTGTTTTTGAAAAAAAAAACAGTATTATAGCGTTTGATAAACTTTTTATGTAAAACAGATGTGAAAATTTTTTCAAAGCTGGGTTTTGCAGCTTTGTGTTTTTGGCTTTTTTTTCACCCAAAACTGTGAAAAAAAAGCTGAAGTTGAATGTTTACCAAACATAAAAGCTTGATAGCCATTTTTTTCAGAATCATCTTAGTACCAAACCAGGCTTAATTGTCAAAATTTATTTTTAATACTATTTTTAATACTCTTTAGGAATCTTCATCACATTCAAGGTATTATCACCTAATAAATATCTTGAGAATATTCTTATCTCATCTATTCTACGGATGACTCACTTTGGCCAATGAGAAGCCGCCATGTGTAAGGCAAAACCCTACAACTAGGTCGGCCGCCTCCCTATAAATATCTCATCTCCACCAAATTCTAATAAACTTTTTGCTACGCATACAAGCCCAGAAAGTCATAAACACTGAATCTTTTCAGAAAAAACCAACTTGGTCAAATGACCGAATACTGCACAATTTTGCTACTACAATGTGCGCGATAAAACATTTGATAAATGTATTTAAAATGACTTCGATGTAATGCATAGAGAGATTTGTATATGACTATTTAAAATGAATCATTAAAAATCCTTTATTTCGTGGTCTTATGATATTCATGTAGTGAATTTTCAATCTCTTAATCTAATGTTTTGTGATATGTTTCTACTTAATTTCGCCTAAATCCTTCACCCATATATTTAATTAAGATCTCTTTGGTTCGACTATTAGAAGTTTAAGAATGAGTATGATATTGTATTACCATGTTTAGTAAGCATTCAATACACACTTATTCACCACTTTATGCTTATACAAAATGAAAAGTTCTAATTCACTATAGATAAATATAATAAAAGAATGATGTTAGTAATGATATTATAATCATTTTTAAATCATAAATTAGATCCAACAAAAATTCAATCTGATCCGATTCAATGCTTATTGGATATGAACCGACCCAATCTAATTTAATAAATGCGATAAGCCGATTATAAATGAACCAAATACAGATCAAAGTTGCTCAATTCGATTTTGATCTGCTACACCTACATGGGCTTTTTAAGGACAAAAAACTTGTTACATGGTCTTTTTGGAGGAAGGAAGGGGGGGGCGAGTGGATCCTCTCCTGAGCTCAGGATGGAGATCTTTCTGAGCAGTCCATCCGGACCGTTAAAATTTGATCAAATGGTTCCAAACAGGAGACTCATCTAAAAATTATAATAATTGCAGTCGTTAAATAAAATTTGAATAGTCCAGATAGGCTGTTCATGAGGATCTTCATCCTGAGCTCATGAGAAAATCTAATTCCGAAGGGAGAAAAGCTAAAACCCTTAGGTACCATGGTATGCTATTGCGATGTGAAGTAATTTTCACAACATTTCCAAACACGTGGACCAAAACCTTCCATTTAAGTTTCGTACGATTGATTTGTCATTCACATATACGACATTCACTGTATCATAATTGGAATTCAGAAATCAACCAAGATCAACTGATAAGCAATGACATCACCATTTTGGACCCCTGCTTCCTTGGTCTTTGGCTTTTGGATAGCATTGAACGTGACATCAATTTTGGCCTTTCATCTTTGGCTAGTGTATTGAGTTTCTACATGCAAGCACAGAAATTTTACTATGCTCCGACACTACACCAGAGCAATGCATGGTTAGACCCGCAGTCAACGGAACACTGATGCGATGATTGAGAGATCACAATGCATAAGTGGCAACAAGGACCAAGAAGTAAGATCATTGCCCCAACGGAACAAACGAATCGGTGGTACTTCCATTTTTTGGTCAAAAATTACAATGGTAAAATTAAACCACTTGAGGCTCACAAAGATCATGAACTACATTATTATTATTATTATTTTTTAATATAAGAGGTATCTCACTGGTCACCACATACAGATGATAAGACTAATCCTCTTCTTCATATAATTTCGGTGTCACATGAGGCTAAAAATGTACTTTTGGCCTCCAAGCAAATGATACACTAAAACAGAGCCGATGATCCTAAAAAGTGCATCCACAGGCAGTAGCGGATCCAGGAAATAATATTAGGGGGTCAGTAAGAATAGCGTAATTTTTTTTTACCAGAAATAGTATGCATATCGCCATTTCATCGAGTCTTAGTAGGCCTAAAGTCATTTGGAAGCATACTGCACACATGTTAATGCCTCATTTGCGAGGGTAACTAACATGTTCCAAAGCTGCTCCCATATGAATACTTAACAAAGAAACACACTTATCTTGAACACACTAACAATGTTTGATATCATTGCATCCTATTAATATGTTTGTCCAAGAATGATGATGCTTTGTTATTCACTGAGATCACCATTTCATTCACTCTTCTTTCAGACATTTTATCAAACAGTTGGAGGGCATATATGAAGCCAACTCTAATCTTCAAAAGGGCAGCACACAAGGTATCTATGGACATTCATCAAAGTTCGGAGGGTCAGCACCCAAGGTATCCATGGACATTCATGGTAGTTCGGGAGGACCCCCTGCCCCTTAATACATCCGCCACTGTCCACAGGAGTTCAAACTCGAATTAGGAGTTTCAAACCTTTGGTCGATTTACTAGGCCAACCCCTTGGGGTTCATGAACCACATTGTTTCAGGAATAAGACTTCTAAATTTAATTTCAAAACTGCTTCCATTCCATTAATGAAGACTATCACCTTCTCCCTACATTGTTTCAGAAATAAGAGATAATAAGAAAACTGATTCAGAGAATTGCTTTTGAGTAATAACTTTCAAAAAGCAATTTTTTAGGATTCTTAAAATGTTTTGTTTTGTTTTTTTTTTTTTTTTTTTTTTTTTTGAAAAACTTCTTAAAATGTTATTTTCAGCTTCAGGAGTTCACTACCATATTCAACATATGACTTTAGCGAGCACCTTTTTTTCGTGATTAAATTGTAGTAATGTCCTTCAACTTTAATCAAATTAGAGCAATGATCTCTCAATTAAAAATTCATTACCATTGGTCCCTCAACTCATAAAAAAACGTGTAGCTATGATCCTTTTCGTCAACTTCGTCAGAATTTTATCAAAATGAGTTATGTTGGAAATACCATTGCTACAATTGGGTTAAAATTCAGGGACCATTTCTCCAATTAGTTTAAAGTTGAGGGATTATTTCTTCAATTAGATTAAAGTTAAGGGATCATTGGTAATGAATTTTTAATTGAAAGACTATAACGGTACGTTTTGATGAGTTGAGGGACCAATGATAATTGATTTTTAGTTGAAAAACCATTCTTCCAATTGAGTTAAAGTTGAAGAACCATTACTACAATTTATTATTTTTCTGCTTTGCAACACCCTTTTATTTTTCTCTTAATTTTCCTTCGATTTTTTCAACCCAAGACAGAGAAATAGACAGACGCATAAAAAGAAAAGCATGGTACGTAAAAATCACTTCCCTCCAACAATACGTAAATTTCAGAGACGAACATTTGATTTGAGCATAATTATTTGACATCATTGAAGGAAAAATGATGCAAGCAGGAGTTCACAAACTGGAAAAACCAAAAACAGAAAGAGACATAAATAACCAGCAAATAATACCAATGAAACTTCAGGATAATTTTGCCGAAACAAGTTCTTCAAAAACTCAAAAAAGATTTTCATCACCATCTAAAAGCTATCTGGCTTTGGGAGGAAAAGTATTCTTAACCGGATCAGATCCGTACTTCTTGCCGAACACAAGCAGCTGTAGCTTGTCATAACCAGACAGGACACCAGCACCAGCAATGGCACGGAGGATGTTAGCACCAGCACCCTTGAAGAGAGACTTGGCACCCTCGTTCTTCAAGATTTGTTGGAAGGCATCCAGGGAACTCCTGTACTCGGCGGCTTCACCGGAGGTCATCATCATTCTTCTGCGGACAGTGTCAATTGGGTAGGAAGCAAGACCAGCACCATTGGTTATGAGCCAACTGAGGGCAAAGCTAGCGAAGAAACTGTCCTGTAGTTTTCCAAACATAGCGGCAGCGTGTCACCAAATGCTACAAGTTCTATATTCATACTGCAGATCAACAGGCCAATAAGCCCAAACACTTGAAAGGAAACAAAAACAAGTTCTTGTAACGATCAACTGGTAATAGACGACGACTGGGGGCAACAGATTAGAACGTTGGGGCATAGCATTACTTAAGAACCAACTTCATCCAATTCTTTGTAATTATAGCATTCTTCAGTCTTCACAAAGGAAGCATTACAATAAAACGAAGCCAAAAATAATAAGCAGAAGAATGGCTGCATCATACAACTTTTTGCAAAATTATTTTAGCCCCTTCTCACAAGTTTATGAAGGGAAATGAATGGCCTAAGAAACATTATATGTCATAACAATATGCAAAGTTCAAGGCTTGCAACAAATCCAGGTAACAATTTTGAACTGAACCATCCCTGTCTTTCTTGAAGTTGAACAGCCTCTTGAAGTAATCCTTGAATGCAAAGTTCAAGGCCTACAACAAATCCAGGCAACAATTTTAGTACGAGCACACATCAAAACTTTTATTTTAGCAAGGGAACATTTAGTAGAAGAATAACATCACAAACCTGAGTGGGGAAGTAACGGATAACATCGGCAGTGTTCCCTCTCCACAATGAACCAAAACCCTCTTCCTTGATTGTACGGCTAAAGCACTCACCAATGCCCTTGTAAGGTTGAGACAAACGACCAGTTTTGATCATCTCATCCTGGTTTTGAATCAACAGCTTCACACGCTCAATTGGGGCAGCAATGGTTTTAGATACGGCAGCGGAGACACCATCCATGAGAAAATCAATAAGAAAGTGGCCTTTCTCTGCAGGGGCTTGAACAAAAATAATGTGGGACAATACTTCTCTTTTCTTATTATCAACAAGCTATGATCATAATTGAATCGAGAAATTTTTGTGTGAACAAGTCATATGGTCATTAGCTTCTGCATGTCGACGCTATCTTAGTATTTTCATTGATGGAGCTTTTCCTTGGAGTGCAAAGAAGATCAAAGGGGAGGAGATTTTTTTTTTTTTTTTTTTCATTTTGTCGTAGGAGAGGGAATATTTGAACAATTGATGGTGCCAGGATAAGTTATGTCTAACACTCAAGCTGCAAGGACAGGTAATTAAACTTTAATAAGGTCGAAAAAATTCTCTATTGTTGAGGCCCAATTATCACATATTCGAAAAAACTGGCCCCGTCCATTAAAATTTTAGACAAAAATGCAAGACAATGAGTTAATAACAAATAATGGGACATTAACAGATGGTGACATTAACAGAGGTGTTAAGTTGGTGCAGTTCAAAAAATACGTTGTGTAATATACGGAAATAAAAACTTCATGATTCATTTTGCAAATGACTCCAAAATCATGTGATGTAATATGCAATTAGCCCAAAATTGATTTATAAACATGTTACCTTGCACGCCCTTCTCAACGATTAAGCTAACAAAGGCGGGAAGTGGAACATCTCAAAAAATGGCAGCCATGGTGGCGGAAGAAAACCCAAAGCAGAAGCAGGAACTTGCAATGGGTAAAGAAGACGATGACGACGAGCATGGCGCCAAGGAGGCAGTGCTCCAAAAGTACTTCCTTCAAGAATGGAAGCTCGTCAAGTCCATCTTAAACGACATCGTCTCAAATGGTCGGGTGTCCGCTCCCTCCGCTCCCCACAAGGTCCGATCCATTGTAACGCTCACTTCCATCCCTTTTGATATTTTCTGCATTTTGCAAGATTGAATTTTTTGTTAGAACCCATTTGGAATTTACTATTATTAGACCAATAATACCATTTTTTATTAATTACATTGTGATTGGAGACATTTTTAAGTGAATATGATATGAATTAGTTTGCTTTTTAAGTTTTTGATCAAGACACCATTTTAGCTTACTGTAAAATGAATTGGTTTTGGTTTTGGATTTGTGGGATGCATCAAGTTATTGTATTTAGGAGTAGGCTTTTCTGAGTTGGCCCTTTTCGATCAATTCAGAGGTGAGCTAGTGATTGCACTGCTCCAAGTTGGTTTCTTAGTTTGTCTTTCGAGGCATTATTCGATTGGCGAAAATGTTTTTGTTCTATACTGAAAATTTGCTATTTGTTCCTTATTTGTATGCAGATGGACAAGTATCAAGAACAGGGTCAACTAGTTGAACCTTACCTGGAAAGCATCGTTACCCCGCGCATGTTTATTGTTCGCTCTAAAACAGTAGAATTTGGTGTAGCTTCAGATGAAATTCTTGAAGTAATTAAACCTATATGCCTTATTATTTATTCTCTCGTCACGGTTTGTGGATACAAGGCGGTTGTCAGGTTCTTTCCGCATCAAGTTTCGGACTTGGAAATTGCTGTGTCTCTTTTGGAGAAGTGCCATCACACAAATTCAGTGTCATCACTGCGGCAGGAAAGTACAGGAGAGATGGAAGCTAAATGTGTGATGCTTTTGTCGCTGTCTATACTCGTGTTGGTTCCGTTTGATATCTCCACTGTTGATACTAGCATTGCAAACAACAGTAATCTTGGAAAACTTGAGCCTGCTCCTCTGGTATTGAGGATAGTAGGGCTCTCCGAAGATTACCTTTCAAATTCAGGCCCTATGCGCCCTATTGCTGCTTTGCTGCGAAGCTTCTAACACGTCCAGACATGCCAAAGGCCTTTTCCAGGTTTCTTTCATCAAGTACATAGGTCATAACTGGTGCATACCAACCGCCTACTTTAGCATTGCATGTTTATGTGATAAAAATTGATTGAAATTCCAGCTGAGAGCAAGCTGTGATTACACTCTCATGGAATTTAACCTTCTAGCCAAGAGAATATGAGTTAATCCTCTCTTGTTTTTGCTTCTGCACCACAATAAGTTCTTCCTTTTTTTATTTTTTGGAAACACTTAAAATTTAGTATTGGTTTTATGGTTAATATTTTGAATAGAAGATAGTACGAACACTCAATGTCAAGTAACTTATCTTTCCTTACATGCTCTAAGACCTTGCTGTTTGAACTGTTAGATTTTCACCCAATGGCTTAGAATAGGTGATAAATTTGATATGAAATACCCAACCTTAAGTGCTTGTACATTACACACACATGCTTATATGCATGTTCTGTCATTATTTCTTTCTTAGCTAGTATGCTGTAATTCTAGACAACTTTTATTGCTGCCTTTGCTTACCTATTTCTTATACATATTCTTCTTCAGCTTTGTTCAATGGACACACGAAGTCCTATCTTCTCCAACAAATGATGTCATCAATCATTTCCGGTTACTTGGAGCTACAGAAGCACTGGCTGCCATTTTCAAGGTCTGCTTTTGCTTCTTTGTTGTTCAAACAAGATTATGAACCCCAACATAGTTTGCAACTTATTTGAGAAAGGTGAAGGACCAATCACTGTGACCCTATAAAGAAAGTCAATATAAATGAGCAAGTATGATGATATTTGCGAGTATTGCAAGTTGCATACTGCATTTATGCTTTTTAATGGAAAAATAATGTTACGGGTAATTCCTACCGATAACTTATTCGGTTAGGTTAGACCAATATAATGAAAGTTTTTAATGAAAGTTTTTCTTGCTGGAAGTTTTTGCGGTTTATTTCAACAGTTGGGCTGTTTCTCTGCACCATGCCCAATATACATCCAATGGCCTCATAATCTTGTGGGCTCATTGGGATGTGAGGAGATGCTATTGATATCCTTGTAATACTTTTAACTCGTATGATTTTGTTGATGCCCATTTTGTGTAGAGACGGAGTACTTAGGAAGAGGAAGACCTAGGAAGACTTGGACAAAGACTTTAAGAAACTATCTAGGAGAGAACCTGGGTAATGAATTTGATTCTGGGTTGCATATAATGTCTTATTGGTTGATACTGAGTCAGGAGTCAGAATTTGATTCTGGGTTGCACCAAATTATTGTGCTTCTTGAGTCCAGTTGTCAGGCTTAGAAACTATCTAGGAGAGAACCTGGGTAATGAATTTCATTAAAGCTCACAATCTAAAACTATGCTTGATATAATGATAAAGTAGTAACTAGTACAACAACAACAACAACAAAGCTTTTTCCCACTAAGTGGGGTCGGCTATATGAATCCTAGAACGCCATTACGCTCGATCATGTATTAAAAACTGTTCGACCTACTTGGTTTTAAGATTAAATATGTTCATTCATTTCCACTTTGAGGCGTAAAATATCCTTTTAACTTCTGATACACATACTTCAATTTACATGTTTTTTAATATAAAAACAAAACTGTATATTGTTAAGTTATGGAGATTGTTTTAAACTTTTATGGATGCTACAAATCTACGTACAGCAGAAATCTATTTTTCTAGGAAGTTTGTCATTTATTTTGCTCAGTTTATAATATTTCAGTATCTTATATACCATCTTCAATAGACAGGTTGGTGGGCTGAAACTCTTGCTTGATGTGGTTACTATTGTTTGGGTTGACACCTTATTGTTGATCAAGTCTAGCAATGCCGCTAGGAGCTCATTACTGCGCAAGCATCTGATGAAATTAACACAGAGGATTGGGCTTATTTGCCTCCCTCATCATACACCTTCATGGCGCTATGTAGTTAGAAATACCAAATTTTTTATCCTTTCCTTATTTTGAACTTAGTTTTATAAATAATAAGTTGTTTCTGTCAATGTTTAAGAAACTTAATTTATTACACTTGTTTTTCATTACAAATGGTATGTATTTCCTGTTGAGTTCCAAATATGTCCCACCTTTTAGTACCTTTCTTTTCAATTTTTTATGCTCCTGTTAAATGATTAGAGTACTTCAGAATTCAAATACCAGATGTGATTCTGCATCTAGAAGCATAAGATTTTTGAATGGGGCTGCACAATAAGCAATTCTTTGCATTTTACAAATGACCACACAATGGATTACTGACTTTTGTAAAAAAGCCCTGATATGTCTTGGATAATTTCGTTTTTTCTCTGATGGCTCTCTTGCCTTAATCATGTACTGTTGATGTAGGGGAAAACAAGCTCTTTGGGAGAGAACATAACTTTGTCTGCATCTGAAAAAACTGGTCGATGCAATTATGCTTTAGATGATGAGGTTTCCAACTCCGAACCAAGTTCAAGCTGCCAGCAAGATGAAGAAATGGATGTTCCAGAAGTTGTAGAAGAGATTATTGAGATGCTACTTACTGGGTTGAGAGACACGGTATGTTTAAAGGCGTGAGATTCCATGAAAACTTGATTACTTTGAAGTTAGTAGCTCCTGCTGTTAAAGTTTCAATGACAATATGGATCTCTTTCTTTTTGTTGGTCCCATCTTGGTCATTTACTTGATCTTTCTTTAGAATTTTATCGGTTGGGAACATTGCTGGATTTCTGATATTGTAACCTTTGGAGATGCTGTCATTCCCCAATATTCTGCTTATCTGCAGGCATTTTGATCATGCATTTAAACCAAACTGTTTGTTGTGAACTTGAAAAGCCAAGCCATCTGCATAACAGCTTTGAAATGATTCTCCTCATAAGTGAGTTTGTTCTTAACAATTACTATACAGACGAACCTAAAGGATTATTAGTTATACTTGCAAGATAAAGAAAACTAACTAAAAGTCTGATTTCCAAGATGTGGATGATTTGGCTGAGGCTTTCAATGTTGGAATGAGAAAGAACACTTACAAAAAGTCCCATGAATTAGATGAAATCCTCCTAAATTACCTTGGAAATGGGGAATAATAAGTTGCTGTGGTAAATACTCAGGAACAGTTGTTCTATTTAGTTCACTGGTTTATCCTGTCCACCACCTTTTTCATTGATCCATGAGGTTCAATGCGCAAAATAGTTGGTGGTCCTTGAGGAATGAAATGGTCATCATGTCTCCTGATTCCTTTTGAGATGCGAGTCCACTATTTTTAACATGAATTCCAGTAAGCCTTTCTTTCAGCTTCTTCCACAAGTTTTCTTTTTGGGTCGAACTCTTCCAAAAGTTAGTCTCTTTTAAAACTAAAAACGAGAGCTTCCTTGCATGGATATAGGTTGCACCACAGAGCAACATAAGTTGGTAGTGATTCATCCTATTTTTGGATATTTTTATTTTAGTTTATTTGAATTTATCTTTCCACAAGTCATATGGTATGTACTTGTTAATAGCATTTTATGCAGGACACCGTTGTGCGTTGGTCTGCTGCCAAAAGAAAAAGGCCGCATTACATCATGTCTTGCATCTGCCCTTTCAGAGGAGGTCCTGTCATCTGTGTTGGAGCTGTTTTCACCAGGCGAGGTATAGTCTGGTACCATTCAACTGGTTCAAATGGCCATGCTGAAAAATCTTTCACACTCTCATGGATTTCTGTAATCCTTTAAAATATAGCATCTTCATGCCCTTTCATTAATTGTAAGTAATTGTACCAATTTTATTGCTCAAAGGATGTGCCGATATTTTGTTTTTCCAGGGTGATGGGTCATGGCATGGTGGTTGCTTAGCACTGGCCGAATTGGCACGTAAAGGGTTGCTCTTACCTATCAGCCTTCCAAAAGTTGTACCCGTTGTTGTGAAGGTTTGGAAAGTTGATATTCTCTTACCACTTATAAATCTAGCTTATGCTAATTGACATTTTTGTTGAACTGTAGCGAAGTGTATGTCATTATGGTTGATCCACTATCGAACATTTTTCATCAATAGTGAAATGATTTTACATTTACTCTAAATTTGAATGCCTTCTTTCTTTTCCTTTATTTTTTTTTCCATATGTTATACTACGATCTGGGTGTAAGTGACAATGAACATATGCGTCCGGTGCATCATGTCATATTTGAACTCTACTTTGGTTTTGTGAGCTTTTATTGAGCTTCAAGTTTACACCGCAGTAGGTTACTCTAATATGGTGCTGTTTCTCTGTTGTACTTCAACTCTGTTGTATTCTACATTAGATTAATGATCGATGTTAAAGTTGAATTAAGTTTTAACTATAAATTCTTGGCTTGTAGAGATATAAATTAGCACTGATGAGAGTAAAATCTTCTAAATAGGCACTACATTATGATATTCGAAGAGGTCCACACAGTGTTGGATCTCATGTACGGGATGCGGCAGCATATGTTTGTTGGGCTTTTGGCCGTGCATATTATCACACGGATATGAGAAATATACTGGACCAGCTTGCGCCACACCTTCTGACAGTGGCCTGCTACGACCGTGAGGTACTAAACTTTTATTATAGTATGATTTGAATCAGTATTTTGTACCACATTTGATTTAGGTTTCTTATTTTCTAGTTTTATGATGCTTAGGTTAATTGTAGAAGAGCAGCCGCTGCGGCTTTTCAAGAGAATGTTGGAAGACAGGGTAGTTACCCTCATGGAATTGACATAGTGAACACTGCGGACTATGTTTCACTTTCTTCACGAATAAACTCTTATGTTCATGTTGCTGTCTCTATTGCTCAATATGAGGGTTATCTTTATCCATTTGTGGATGAGCTGCTGTATTACAAAATTTGTCACTGGGTAGGCTCCAACTAGAATTCTTTTGATGCTTATTTCAACTGCCTATAGAATTCTTTTCTGCTGTATAACAAAATCTTAGCTGCTAAAGTTTTTAAATTCCGTACAGACTGCTTTTATCTATCAGGATAAAGGATTGAGAGAACTTGCGGCTGAGGCTCTTTCTGCCCTTGTAAAATATGATCCTGAATATCTTGCAAACTATGCTGTGGAGAAATAATTCCTTGCACTCTCTCATCTGATTTGTGCATGCGCCATGGAGCAACACTGGCAGCTGGGGAACTTGTTTTAGCACTGCACAAGTGTGGTTATGCTCTTTCTGCAGGTTGGTGTTCTAACCTCTAAGAAATACAAGTAGAAGATTACAATGAGTAAGATAAAACTTGATCTTTGGGTCTACCTTAGATTAAAGTGTTTTCTTATCTAGTTAGATTTCCAAGCAGAAGGTTTCAGATTCAGAAACATTTCAGAAGTACAGTTTCTGGATCAAATGTGAACCGAGTAACTTTCTCAGAAATGGACTTGTATGTATGTTTATATATTTTCCGGTAGGTATCAGGACAAGGTAGTAGTACTGTTCACCAAAGTGAACAGAAAAAATAGGTGCAGTGGGATAAGAGGAAGATAAATTATAGGAGTGAAAACATAGAGAAGTGTTTTCAAATGTTCTTTTTTTTCACTGTTTTTTTTAATGTTAAAAACAGTGAAATTTTTTTTGAGGCACTACTGAAACTTGAAAGACATGATTGCTTAGAAACAAAATGGTTTGATAGAACTAGGTCACAGAAAACAAAGTCCTTGCTTACCAGTTTAGATGTTGTACCAAAAGCCCTAATCCATGAGGAGGAAGTTATAAAATGACATGTCTAGGAGCCAACTCATCTGAGGTCATTGACAGCATACGTTCCTAATGTCTCCTTTTCAGATGGTTTTCAAATTTCTAGTAAAATAGATCTTTTTTCTTTCCAATTCAAGCAAAGCAGTTGTACCGGGTTTGTTTTCTACTTTTCTTTTCCTATCCATGCTTTTTTTTGTTGGGGGCAGTTGCTGTGGTGTGGTGTAAGATTGGTAGTTTTTTTGCATTAGCCATTACTGTTTTGTTAAACTTGGTGTTTACAGATAAGCAAAAACGTGTTGCTGGTGTTGTGCCTGCTATTGAGAAAGCACGCCTTTATCATGGAAAAGGCAGAGAAATAATGCGTGCAGCTGTTTCCCACTTCATTGAATGTGTATCCATATCATCTGTGTCACTGCCCGAAAAGATAAAACGTAGTCTGCTTGATAGTCTTAATGAGAATTTGAGACACCCTAATTCGCAAATTCAGGTGGTTACCTCTTAGCTTTAAGTCTTCTAGCTAATTTCTTATTTATTTATTTATTCTTGTATCTAAATTGCAACTCAAGTTTTTTACTATTATATGCAGGATGCTGCAGCTGAAGCTCTGAAGCATTTTGTGCAACATATCTGGTTGCTTCATCTGTTGGAGGTACTGGTGATATAACATCAAAGTACCTCGAACTCTTGAGTGACCCAAATGTGGCTATAAGAAGAGGGTCAGCACTAGCGCTAGGTGTTTTGCCTTGTGTGATGAAATTGAGGTTCCACCATAAAACCAATTGGCAATATGGGGAGTAGCCCAAGACCATATAAGCACATAGCAAACCTTGTCCCTCACCAATGTGGGACAACTCTTAACACGCCCCCGCACGTGTGGCGGATTTTCAAGCCTACACGTGGACAACAACTGGGTGACGTGGAGCACGTGTGGCCGTTGGGCTTCACACGTGGACAACCTTGCTCTGATACCATGATGAAATTGAGGTTCCACCATAAAACCAATTGGCAATATGGGGAGTAGCCCAAGATCATATAAGCACATAGCAAACCTTGTCCCTCACCGAGGTGGGACGACTCTCAACACGCCCCCGCACGTGTGGCGGATTTTCAAGCCTACAAGTGGACAACAACTGGGTGACGTGGAGCGCGTGTGGCCGTTGGGCTTCACACGTGGACAACATTGCTCTGATACCATCATGAAATTGAGGTTCCACCATAAAACCAATTGGCAATATGGGGAGTAGCTCAATACCATATAAGTACATAGCAAACCTTGTCCCTCACCAATGTGGGACAACTCTCAACACGCTCCTGCACGTGTGGCGGATTTTCAAGCCTACACGTGGACAACAACTGGGTGACGTGGAGCGCGTGTGGCCGTTGGGCTTCACACGTGGACAATCTTGCTCTGATACCATGATGAAATTGAGGTTCCACCATAAAACCAATTGGCAATATGGGGAGTAGCCCAAGACCATATAAGCACATAGCAAACCTTGTCCCTCACCAATGTGGGACAACTCTTAACATTGTGAACTTTTCGCCCATAGGTGGAAGAATGTGCTTCTAAAGCTTTGCAACTCTTGTTTAATTGAGGTGCAAAAGGAGTTTTGGATCTTCATTTCCTTTCTCCTTTTTTGTGGAAGAATATCAGATGATGACCTCCTAATTATATTTCTCATGTGTAGGATAATCCTGGTGATAGAGATGCTGAAGAACGAGTAAATGCTGTCAAAGGACTTGTGTCAGTGTGTGAAGCATTAACTCGGGAAAAAGAACAATCTGGTATTGATGCTTTGGAGGGTGACATGTCCTTGTTTCTTCTCATCAAGGATGAAATAATGATGACTTTATTAAAAGCTCTTGATGACTATTCTGTTGATAACCGAGGCGATGTGGGTTCTTGGGTGTGTGAGGCTGCTACGAATGGCCTTGAGAGATGTACATATATCCTATGTAAGAGTGATTCTGTTGGTCTCACTGGAAGATCAGGTCAAGTCGATTCTGCACTAGAGTTGCAGAACAGTGATGACAATAACCAGCTGCAATTATTGTATGATGCCAATCTTGCTACCAATATAGTTGCTGGCATTAGTAAGCAAGCTGTACAAAATTTTGCAGAACATAGCAAAGGATGAATATGAGAGCAACTTTGTTTCAGCTGTAGTACCTCCTGGTGAAATTGGTGTTAGGTTTGATGATGCAGGTGCTCTGGAGGACGTGAAGAGGCGCTGTATGAACTTGTTATTCTTCCAATGAGGAGACCGGAGCTGTTCTCTCATGGAAACTTATTGCGGGTATTTATTTTAATCTTGTTCATTATTTTGCACTAATGCTTGAGCAAATGTCTAATCATGTGAAGCTACCATTTTAGCCTTGCAAAGGAATATTACTTTTTGGGCCTCCTGGAACTGGGAAGCAGCTGCAAAGGTTCTACAGAGGCTTTTGTACAACGAGATGGCCTATGTCCCACATATACTGCGCAGGAAAAAATTGGAAGAAATTGTTCCTAATAAAGCTGATTTAAAGTGGGGGGTAAGCATACACATGCCACTTCTATAGTACTAATACTATTGATGAGTAAATGAAGTTCTTTGACATAGGCCCTATCCTGTACTTGCTTGTAGGTGCCAACTTTTTCATATCCTCGTTTTGTACAACTGCTTCAATTTGGCTGTTTTAGCAGATCAGTGCTATCTGGGCTAGTCATCTCTATTGGTGGATTGCAAGATTCTTTGAGAAAGGCATCACTCACAGCATTGATAGAGTATCTTCAAGTTGTAGAAAGTGAAGACCAGAATGCAAGGTCCAGAGAGTATATACTATCTACTGACATGCTTTGGGTTCTCCAACAGTATCGGAGATGCGACAGAGTCATTGTACCTGCATTGAAGGTATTGTCAAATACTACCTTATTCTGAGAAGTGAGAAATAAGAATCTCTTTGTTTTACGGAAATTATGAAGGAATTAGAGGCTTTAGAGAGCAGAGTTAAATAATTAGTTAGCTTCTTGTTTATTCTTACCTGAGACCTTGGCTGGCTTCAGAGAGATGATACCATAACCATGTGTTAATGTTGTTTCCTTTGACTAATCATAAGTTCATAACCTATTTATTGCATTATTCATCATCCTACCTTGGTCAAGTTTCTTGATTTCAAAGAAATCTCTTTGGTATTGCAGACCATCGAGATTCTTTTCAGCAAACAGATATTTCTGAGTATGGAGGTTAGTCCTTTATCGTATTTAAACTTTTCGATATTAAGTGCATGTTTTCTGTTTCATATTGTGGTTTGCAGTCAGTCTTGTGATTATATATGACATGAGGACAGTTCTGATTTATTTGGATATCAATTTCAATTTACAGGCTCATACACTTGCTTTTTGTGCTGGTGTTTTGGACTCTCTGGAAGTTGAATTAAAAGGGTCAAAGGACTTCTCCAAGCTATATGCAGGCATTGCAATCCTTGGATATATATTGCTTCACTTTCGGAATCCATCAACACTCGGGCCTTCTCTCATCTTCTCAGGTATGTGGTTCCCATGAAGTTTAAGTATTTATGGATCAAAACCTTAATCATAATTGCATTGTCTTCTCTCTTAACCGATTGTACCACTAGTGGGTAGCGACTCCAGTTGCAATTGTATGTTTCCTATAAGTTTTTTCTTCTTTCCTCTACCCAGATACGGAAAGCTTCTGCTGAACAAGTTTACCTTGTCCCTCTGCAAAATGGGGGTCTTGTGGTTGAGAAAAAGATGGAGAAAGCACTTGAAATTATTTCAGAAACCTGCTGGGAAGGTGACATGGAAGCAGCAAAAGTCCAAAGGTTGGAGTTGTATGATATAGCTGGTATTGACAAAGATATACTTCGAAAGGCTAGTAGTCGAGTATCAAATAAGGATGGTAACAGAAAGCCAACAACTACAGATGAAAATGCATCATATCCCTCGTTAGTTGAGTCATCTGGGTTCTAAATGTGTACACTGATCCCGCGTTTTCTTCTGCTGGCTAAACACGACAGCCCCTTCCTTTTGTTGTTTGTAGTTTCGTTCTTCAAGTGTGCTTCGAGGTGCTTGCTGATGTTTTTTTTTTTTTTTTTTTTTTTTTTTTTTTGGGAAACTAGACTTGCAATATCCAGGCAAAGATGCCAACAGGTTACAGCCTACAAAGAGGCAAGCAAACAGAACCAAGCTGCTAAAGAAAATTAGTGCGAGAAGGAAACCAAGACGCTGTATCTGATGCTAAAACGTCCCATCTCACGCTAACCAAAAAACACCTACGGGGGGTAAGGAAGACCATCGTTACATAAAACATGAACCAGTGATGTTTTGTTTGGAAAATCTCCACGGATCTTAAACATGGATTCAATGAGAGCGCTTTCTTGTAGCTTTACGTTACGAGTCTTTGGCACGTTATTTGTAAATAACTGAGTTCAAATTCTTCGGCTCGTTTCTACTTTGAGGGGCAAATAGCAAGCCCGATAGAATTTGATGATTCCATGTAGCCCTTCGTTAGAGATGGATTTTAGAGCAAAAGAGGCTAAAATGGGCCATTAGCCATTCATTGGAGATAGCCTAAGCCTTCAAAGAAGCTATAGACTCTGTACTTTAGTATGATAAGTCAAATTTTCACTTTGTGGAATTCACGTCGTCAATTTAGTCTTATGTTTCCTGCTTCTGTTTGTTGTGCGTCTTTCTTGAGTCTGCAATCTCTTTGTGGAAAGCTTCTCTAAATTTTCCTTGTTCCGTAACTATTTTACCGAATATAACTAGCAATGTTATTAGTGATGGTGAGTTCGATACTTAATTATAACCGCCAGATAATGTATAGTTGAGCCTAGTTAATTTGTTTCCTACGTTATACCATGGAGGGAAAATCAGAGAAATACAGTTTTGTCCTCATCAAATTTATTTCTTTCATCCTTAGGAATTTAACCCACAAATTATAGTTTACAAGCTAATTATAATAATAAGAGCATATGTTAAGTCATTAAAATGATAATTGGTTTAATGCCTAAAAAGGTTAATCCTTACATCTTTTTCTTTTTAAATTGCCAAATATGACATGTTTACAAAATGGATAATGTTAGGTAGACCAATTTTTTCTGACCAAATTTGCAAATAAAATGATATGTCACTAATAAGAAATAAGCACGTTAACCAATACTTATGTAACAATCTTATCATCAACAACCATGCCTTATAGTTTACGAAATTTGGTTTAAAACTTTGGTCTCCCTATTATTCCTGGAAAAAAGTGTTCTATCGTAAGATTTCTTTAGTGCTGGTGTTTCTACAATCCTACTTATGTTCTAATTCCTCTCCCACTATTTTTTTTTAACAAATGATATTATCTATATTAAAGGAGTGGAGGGAATGAGCTAAATCTCATAATGTGGTTTAAATTCGTCTTTGGCGATAATTGAACCTAAGACCTCTCACTTACAAGTGAAATCGAAAACTACTAAACTGTAGCAGTAAGTGGCTCCTCTCCTGCTATTTGATAAAAAAAAAAATATTAGAATTGTTCAAATTCTTAATCATCGTTTAAACTTTAAAGATCAACTCTACAAACAAAACAAAACAAAACAAAAAGTCAATAAAATAAGATCATTTTATGATAAGAATTCTGATATCAACTGGTGTCTGGTTAATTAGTTTAAGCATTAATAAAATGATCATAGCGTATTGCAGTAATAGGAACATTTAAGTGAGTAATGTTTACAACTAATAGATTACAACAGATATTAAAATATAGAAAGTGTTTGATTGATATGTATGACTGCCCTACATGAACGTCATACATGTACACGAACAGTGACTCTTCCAATCATGTCAAGTTAGCATCTAATGCACGTCCTCCTCACCCGTCACCCTTAGGTGTCTGGTATACTGTTCATCATCAAATGCTGGAGAGTCACATTCATTCAACGACCGATCTGCATGTTCATCCACCATATATATCACTTTCACATTTATAAAGAGACCGGTGAAACTAAATACGTTGGAATTTATTTTTTGTTTATTTTTGGTAAATTAAATGTTGGGGCTAGGGTTTCATAATACATCACGTTTTCATTATACAAGTTTATGTGTTAGACAATGAAATGTACAATTCAATCCATTGTTGTAGTTGATTAATGTGGATTGCAAATATTGTACATCGGTTGGCCTTTTTTCAGTTAAACTTCATTACTCCATCTAATAATTCTTAAGATTGTACATGCATGGTCCACAGTTGAGCAGTTCCTTTTTCTACGCCAACTGATTAGTGGAAATAAGTGTTGGAATTGAAGGATGTGGTAATGAAAACTGATCTCAGAGTACGAATATGTCTGCATCTATTTGAGAAACTACATAACAAATTAAGAGAAAGAAAATTTTTTTTTTAAAGTTTTTACCTAAAGGTTCAACGACAACGAAAATGATTTTTTTTCAAGTTTTTATCTAAAGATTGAACGACAACGAAAAATATATGATATTTTAAAGTATAAGATATTTTGAACTTTTTAACCGTTAACGACAATATACTCTTAATGTGTGCATGAAAAGCAGGGGGAAGCCTCTCTTTATTTTATTTGTTGACAGACCAAGACGATTGTAAATTTTTTTTTTTCAAGTAAAAGTTGTACAAATCAAATTAATAAACAATTAGGAAGCGAGCCAAATGTGGTTTGATTTGGTCTTTGTGGGAGGTCCAACTTGGGAGAGATAGTTTATATATATAAATATCAGGAAGATCATCAGTTTCGACATATTTTATAAATTACATGATGTGGCACTTGATAATTGAATTTTATTTTAATTATTTAAAAAAATAATTCAATTATTTAAAAAAATAATTCAATTATTTAAAAAAATAATTCAATTATGATTTACAAAATATAATCTAAAAATAATGTGGTCTCCTATAGCTTCATCCTTCGAAAAAAGTGATGGGCATGGGAACTTAAAAGGCTGAAGCTCAATTTCCAAACACACATGCACTCGTGTAGTCTTGGAATCATTAAACTATGAGCATGGACTCTAGTCAAACAAATACTTGTAAGTGAAGAAAATTAGAGTAGTTTTTAACTCTTAATGATGGTTTAGGGTTTAGTTCTTAATTGCTTTGGCAATTCATTCTCTTATCAGAACATCTCGAATCTGCTAACTGGCTCTAGCTAAAATTTAGAAAAATGTCAAATGAAAAGTAACTCAATTAGGCCAAAAAAAGTTGATTGGATAAACACTAATAACTGATGGTTGTGTTTTTAGATAAAAAGTAACTTAATTAAAAATGACCAAGAATTTATTTACGACATATATATCAAATGTGAGTTTCTTAGCAGACTTTACTCGAAAAATACATAGGATTTCTTGGAACATAACCAATAAGTCACTTATGCAAAAAGAGACCACAACTTCACAATTGCAATGGTCCATAAAGAAGCTCCACTATATACGAGTCACCTTTAACATACATCAAACTTTGTTGATCTTGGAATGGTCCACAAAGAAGCTCGACGATATACGAGTCACCTCAAACATACACCAAGCTTCCTCTTTATAATCCTTTGCTAAGCGCCTGATCATAAAAACAAAAATATTTTAGATCTAAACAACAGGTGCTACTCTAAGATTTTGTTGACTATTAAGTTATAACAGTTGTGAAAGACTCTTCAATAGAGTGAGAAAGTGATCAACACCAGGAAAGTTTTTCTTGACAAAGCGAAAAGACGATCATAACTAGGTAGAAGATGGAGATGATTAAAAGATAGTAGAAGTAGCCACATAAAATAAAAATTAGGAAAACTAATGAAAAGAGCTTGAAAACTTTGAGTTTTAACGATAAGGACAAAATAAAGGGTAAATTGAATAGTACCAGGTTTGACTTTTTAGTGTAAAAATATGGTTTTTCGTTAAAGTGAACAGTACCGCGGGCTTTTCGTTAAAACTCCCATAAAAATTTGCTGGTTTGCTAAAATCAGCTATCTCTAGTCATTTTAGTTAAAATTTAGTCAATATAAAATCATAGATCTCCAAGACGAGGTCTTCATCTCAAATATTTAAAGGCTACTACAAAGCTACTCTCAATTGTAGCATCGGATCATTTTAAAAGTCCCTCCACATACTTTTGTGGTTCATTCTTAACTAATTTAAGTAATTAAGTTTTATGGAATTTCAAAATTCCTGATCCAAACGCACCTTTAAAAATCGGAATATAGAAACATGAAATTACACGCTAAAATTTCAGTCACAAAGTTAAGAGGCCATGATGCCTATACCATGTGAACCTTTCTATCATGAAATGACAAGTGGTTCATACCAAGTACGCACTACATCTATTGAAAAACATATGCAATGACTTTGCTTGTTCCAGTATTAGCCAAAGAAAACATGTCACAATTCAAATTGTCCCCTGCAGCGTTACTTGTCCTTTTAGTATTAATTAAAGAGCTAGCTACTCTCTCTCTAATTTTTTTTTATATATTTCGAACATAAGTCAGGATACCACGTATTATAATATAATGGAGAATATATATTTTTTTCTTTTTAAATATCGCTTCACTTGTATTATAACATGAGTGTACCAACTCGTGTTTGGGTACATTATAAAATCACTCATCTCTCGCTTTCTCTTTCTCTCTCACAATGAATGTACGATACAAATCAAGCCGCATATGTTGAGATGGTGGTGTAATTAGTGGTTTATTTTGATAAAAACGTCATATAAAATGATCACAGCGATGATTAAACTAAATCAATTTTTCGCATTGGAAATTCAACTAACTCAAATATGGTTTTTTATTTTATTTTTATTGACTAAGACTATAACAGTGATTTCACACCAAAATAACACACTTCAAGAATTAAACACTCTCTGATCCAAGTGGTCTTACATACAATATTCCACAATATCAATTAAAAAGTGTCAGCAAGTTTGGTTAATTACTTTTATTGGTAAATAAACAAATGAACAATGTCTTATTTGAACACTTAAAATAACCAAGATAATAATTAAATCAACGAAATGATATTTAATCTTTTGTTGATTTTTTATGGATGATATTTGAATGGTGTGACCATGTGTGGAGGTGTTGTTTAACATTGGAAAATTAAAGGGCCTTATACTTGCTTATAAAAAGTTGAGCTACTATCTTATAATTAATCGTGAATTGTCAATTTAATTCATGAATTATCATCTGAAAGAATATTAGGTCCCTAAATTTTTTTTTTCAAAAAAATCAGTTCTTGAAGTATTAAAATCTGCAAATTACATCCTTAATATTAGATATGAAGCTAGTATATTCAATTTTTCATCAATTTAAGTCACGTTACTTGCATGTGATACACATTGGAGGGTAGATTGGTAATTTTATGTAAAGAAATGGCGCATGGAGTTAACTTTGTAGGGTAAATTAGACGTTAGATTCGTATCCTATAAGAAATGTTAGGGGCTTATATGCGAGAAAATGACGGTATTACACTCTAAAGTGTGTCAAGTGACTTAAGTTGATGAAAAGTTGGATAAAATAACTTTGAATATAACAGTATGGATGAAATTAGCAAATTTTTAATGAATTTAGGGACTGATTTTATCGAAAAATAATTTAGAGACTTAATTTTCACTGAGATGATAATTCAGAGACTAAATTGACACTTCACCCTATAATCAATTATTTTTAGATACAACTTCAATTTTCTTCATGGTATACAATAAGTTGATCACACATGCTACTATACGTGTTTGGCTTGAATATCCCCACCTGTAAAAGAGCTCATAAAGATGTGAAGTATTTACCGTTTTAGAGGGACTAAGATTCTCTCCTCTTCTATCATTTCCTATTTAAACGGTTACGATTAAGCCATGTTAACATCTTGTATTGATTTGTTTTATAAGGAGAGAAAGACAAAAAAAAAATGAGAGAGTAAAAAAGAGAAGATAGAGGATTAGTAGGGGAGATAATCTTCGTTTTAGAGTTCGAACTTGACTTCCTTCCAAGAGCACCTAAAAACTTGAAGTCTGCACCTCAAAAATTTCAAACCCCAACGTCACACCTGCTTTCATGAGTTTGTTGACCAGCAAAGCAAAAAAGAGGGAGCGGTACTGCAGGTGTGTGTATGAAACATTGTCCACGCCCATCCAAGCAAATGCTGGATGGACTTAGACCCTCATCAAGAAACGACTTGATTTCTTGAAGCAAGATATAAAAAGTGAGCAAATGCATGGATGGACTCAGACCCTCATTAAGAAACGACTTGATTGCTTGAAGCATGATATAAAAAGTGAAAATGTTAAGACCAAAAATAACCTAGCTAAATTCCCGTCTCTCTCTTCTCTTATCTTTTCTCTCTCTCTCTCTCTGGAGACATGCTGCAGGTCTGCTACCTGACTTTATCTCCCCATCTTGTCAATTTCTGTTTTTTTTACTTGCCCCTTATCTCCCCATCTTGTCAATTTTTGTTTTTTTACTTGCCACCCGGGGGGGGGGGGGTAAAATTTCTTGACTTTCCACAGCTTCAGTTTATTTCTTTTACCTGCAGGATCATACTCTCTCTCTCTCTCTCTCTCTCGTTATATATATACCAATCTCATTCTGTGGCCAAAGTGCCACTGTCAGCCAAATCTGTGTCTTCCTACAGTACTGTCCTTCACTGAGACTGAGAATACTCTTCTACCATGGGAGACCCCTATAACTCCTCCAATCTCTACAATAATGGATGGATCAACTTTATGCCTCTCCGCCCTCACCATTGCCCTTCATTGCTCTCTACTGCTACTTCTTTTGCCAACTCCTCCAGAGGTACCCCCTTTAATTTGAATATATCCAATCCTCCACACTCCTACACTTCACATAATTTATTCATTGACTACAAATCCTCTAATAGTCAAAGCCAGATGCCCTCATCCATTAATGACCATATTAATGTTTCCTCACCTCCTCTCAAAGAAGCTCTTCCTCTACTAAACAACTTATTAAGCCCTAGAGGGGTCCTAGAAGAGGAACGTGGTCATGAGCCCTCAAGCAGCAGTACGATTACTCCAATGGAAGAGGAAACCATGAACAAATATGATGCTGTTTATGATGACGGTGATGGCGACGATGATGACGAGAACTTGACTGTAGCCCTACACATAGGCCTCCCAAGTTCTTCTAATTCTGGTAATGTGCAATCTCAGTTTGCAGATCATGATCATATTACGGAAGGAGTGATCAGTAGTACTATTAGTCATGTGGTTTCATCAGGTAACCCTATTGTGGCCGTGGACAGACTAAACAAGGGTGGTCATTACTGGATTCCCACCCCTGCTCAGATTCTTAGTGGCCCAACTCAGTTCTCATGTTCTATTTGCTCCAAAACTTTCAACAGATACAATAACTTGCAGGTATTCTTTATATACATATGGAGAAAGAAATCCCTTCACAAATTCTCTTATTTCCTTGCCATTTCTTATTTCCTTATCTGGATCAAGGTTAATTAGTTTCTCCAGTTACCATTGAAGGTTAATTAGTTTCAGTGAGGTCGCCTGTGCGTGTTTAATTAATTGTGGCTTAATAAGTGTTGTATGCATGTGTCTTTGATTTTTATTAGTGTACTCTTACCAATAATATTTGGATGTTCATGTTCCTTCTGATCTGAAAAAAACCTCCCTGCGCGCAGAATTTTAAACTGCTGCAGAAGCAATTTAATTACACACACACACCAAGAAGTAGTAGTACTTCCAGCACCAAGGCTTGTTAACTAGCAGGACAGCTTCACGAAAAGAAAAGATGAAGCTATGATGAAGGTGATGGAGAGATCATGATGTATATCAATTGGTGGCAGCTGGATGTATACTACTATTTGCATAATCAGTTGACTTAAGAACTAGAGAATACTGTAGTGCATTTTACATTTTTGGAGATTTAATGACATGCTTTTTTTTTCCTGATACAATTATATGTATGGTTGAGAAATAAATTGGTATCAAACTCGTCATCCCCGAGATTCAAACTTCATACCTCTTATTTAGAATCGGTGGAAGTAGTTGATCCCATATATGAGAAGCTCTTCATGGTATTAGAGTCGGTAAGCTCATGTCAAGTCCAACAACTACATGTATGTGCTTCAAGTCACCAAGTTAATTAAATTTGTTCACTGTGTTTAGCTAAAAATTTAACGAAGCATGTGAGGATGTGAATAATGTCCCGAAAATTTAAGAAACTTTGCAATAGTTTATACGGAATTAATTTATGATTTACATATTTTTTTATTCGTTAAGTGTTAGTATGTTATTGACATTTGAATCTCCTAAGGACTTTTGAAACTAAACTTTCATATTAGTGGGGAATATAAATGTGGATTATTTCTTCTAGGCTAAGAAAATGTGTGAAAGGTACCTGTTTGACATAGTTTTTAATAGTTTTCTGTCCCTATATCAAACTTGTTTCCTGCGCCCGAAAACACAGCTACCTCAAAAACGATGAATTTTCTTGGCCAATGATAATTCTAGCTTCGTTCACTCCACCTAGTGACCGGTACAAAAGTTACGATGTTCATTTCACAGTGCAAGAAGATTGCCAATTTTCTGTATATTCTTTCTGCCCCTTTTTCTCTCATCGACAACATATCGGTTTTTTGTATATGGATAATACTTGCATCCTTCCATAATCGTTTTTTTTTTCTTTAATTACGCATAACTCGTTAAAACACATAGAAAATAGGAACACATATGTCAATTGTAATTGGTATGAATCTAAGCATTTTTATTTGAAGAGAAAGAGAAAAGTATTGTTCATATATATTATATACATCGATGTTTGAAATGTATAGCTTTAACTTGCAGAAGTTATAAGGCGTCAAAAGTTCTAGGTGCATATAATTATATATATATATATATATACATCTTTTGGCTCTAACATTAGTTTTTTTGTTTTTCCTTCTTCCTGCACATGCATGAAATTAATTATTAACTGTACAGATGCATATGTGGGGGCATGGTTCTCAATACAGGAAAGGACCAGACTCTCTAAAGAGAACTCAACCCACAGCCATGCTAAGACTCCCTTGCTACTGCAGTGCACCAGGTTGCAAGCACAACATTGACAACCCTAGAGGTGCAAAGCCACTCAAAGACTTCAGAACTCTTCAGGTACATTACAAGAGAAAGCACGGTGTCCGGTCCTTCATGTGCAAACGCTGTGGCAAGGCATTTGCTGTGAAAGGTGATTGGAGAACCCATGAGAAAAATTGTGGCAAGATTTGGTACTGCATTTGTGGCTCTGATTTTAAGCACAAGAGGTCTCTCAAAGACCACATCAAGGCCTTTGGTCGTGGCCATGGACCGTTCGATATTAAGTGTTTCGTAGAAGAAGATGAACCCGCACCCGAAATCGAACATGATGCTGAGGCTTCAAGATGGTGTACATTGCAAAATTAAGATTGATGTGTATGTGTCTTATCTCTACCTTGAGCTCATATGTACTATCTCCAAATGTATATTTGTTACTCATCCTCATGAATGGACATATGGTAACTTGGCTTTGCCTTTCTTATGTATATTTTTATTTCATATATTTCAACCTATGAACTTCAACTGTAAACAATACAATTAAGATAATATACATGGTTGAGATAATATAAATTGATAATTCTTTTTTAAGAGGCAACTTTTTCCCACATCAATTTTCGGTTTCAGGTCTTAGTGTAGAGAGATTTTTCAATGTGTTGGGAACATGACTCGGTAATGTACTGAGAATATGACTCGGTACACCAAATGTAATAATACAATTGGTTGGAAACTTAAAAAAAAAAAAAAAAAAAAACAAATTTACACATTTTTTCATAAAATCAATCAAACCAAAAATAAAAAAATAAAAAATTACTGATACTATTTCAATACCTTAAAGTGCAATATGAGAAAATTGAATTTTCTAAATTTATTCTAGAGATAACTTCAAACCTAGAGGGTGTAACATGTAGTTAGTACTATGTTTTAACTTTTATGTAGTAAACATAACAAAAAACTATGAAAATGGGATAACTTTTAGAGCATCTCCAAGAGAGTTCACAAAATTAAATTTGAAGTGTCACGTAGCATTTTTGTACTCCAAGAAAGGTGTCAAATGAGTCTCCAAATTTAGAAAATGTTCAACAATGTCTAGATTTAGACTCTATATCCCACTTTTCAATTTATTGCAGTAAGAGTAATGTTAGGTAAATTAAATTTGTAGACTAAATTTATAAACTAAATAATGTGTCACCAATAAAAAATAAGCACGTTAATCAACATTAAAGTAATAATCCAATTGTCAACTTCCATATCACTTAGTTTACAAATTTAATGTTCCTAGCATTATACCTTATAATAACATGTCTTTGTTAACTTTTTTCCCAAAAACTAAATACTAAAAAAGGTCACATAATGGAAAATAGTAGAAAATAATAATAAATTTTGTGGACTAGCAAAATTGTGAGTCTTAACAAATTTTAGTTTTCAAATTGTCATATGCGTCAACAAACTTGTTTTTAAAGAGTTACATCTAAAAAAACTGTTAGAGACCTCCTCTTTCCCAACCCCAACTTAATTTCCATTTTCCATATATCATATTCTCTGCTCCTCTCTGTCTAATACACACAACACAATCGACTGAGTATCTTTCATGGCTCTAGCTTCGGGCATTACTCGAATCTTCTTATGCAGGCAGTCAAATGGTTTGACGGTCAAGAGTTGCTCAAGTAGTAGTGATAGCAAAACAAGCTCATCCCAAATCCAGACGAAGAAGAAGCGGTGCTTGAGATGCAGCACCCTTTACTCAGACCACGACAATTCCCCTACTGCTTGCTCCTTCCACGGCCACACCACCTGATGCAATGCACGACATTAAATATAGTTTTTATATTAAGTTTGATTGTTTGTGGCTTTTCATCTTTCAAAGCTATGTTTTATTAGGTTCCTAGTATCTATAATCGTTAGTATTAAGTATTTATCCTACCATTGTATTGTAATCTCTCTATTTAAAGGACTCCATATGTATGTTTGAGAAGACTTTGATGAATGAAAATTATATTTGCCTTGTGCATTTGAAGTGAGTGATTTCTCCTTCCCCAATCAAGCATTTGGCTTGGTCGTGTGAGTGAATCCACGATTAGCAACGTCGAGTGAGCTCCGTTGCCCCTGGTTGAGTGATTCCCAGGTTCTATCCCTCGTCTCCTCGAGACCTTTGGTCTTTTTCTGCATCAAGTGGCATCAGAGCGGGTTTTCAGATTTTTATCTGAAATCCTGGTGGTAGCGCTGCGCACATCATCTGTGTTCGTCCTCAAAACCAAATCAGTTCCCGTGACTTTTATCTAGAGAGTCATGCATCACTGGAAAGCTGTGGAAGTCTAGTTTCCAACGCATCAAACCGTGCATCAAACTGATTTGTGTGTGTGCAGATATCGGCAAAACACCACAAAGCATCAGTGCTGTCGCGAAAACAAAATCAATGCTTTTGCGGGTCAGTTTTCGATTTGGTTAAGCATTTCTCGACCTTCATGCCATATATCATTTGAAAGCCCTTCCAGTCTAGTTTCTAAATTCTCAAGCGACTCCTCAATCCGTTATTTCTACAAAACAATATCTTCAATTTACTAAAGCATGTTGCTGCCTCCAGTAAATGAGGTTAGATGCGTTCTAGAAACAGCTGTCTTTGATTTTTCAGGTGACGATTTTCTAAATCTCAATCTTCCTCCAAATTTTGATCATTGTCCAGATGGTGCATGTGAGATTTGTTGTGCATGTAATGAGGTTGAAAAACGTTCCAACATGGAGTTTGGCACGAAAGGGGAATATACAAAAAGCAGTGATGTAATCGATAACTTGGCCGAATGGGATTCCGCCCCGGTTTATGATCAATACGAGAGCGATGAAGATATGGTTGAAGAGTTCCATGGACAACTATATAATGGAGTACAAGCTCTTAATATCCGTAGCATTCATGATCCGTTTTGGGACAGTTTCGTTGCTCAAGATATGAGAGGAGAGCTCTTTGATGGAAGAACTTTTCAACACGATTTGAATTCTCACGGCTCATTTGAAGAAGTGATTTGGAAACACTATTCCAAGGTGATTATTTTCACGAAGAAAACATTAATGTGTGCATGGTCCATAGGAACTTGGAAAATTTTGGTGCTAAATTGGGTATTGTGGAACATCTTGGTTGGACATCCAAAAGATCGAGGGAAAACCAAAAGTCAACTGAAACTCGAGGACGAGTTTTTTCCGAGAAGAGGAGTATGATGCAATGCACGACATTAAATATAGTTTTTATATTAAGTTTGATTGTTTGTGGCTTTTCATCTTTCAAAGCTATGTTTTATTAGGTTCCTAGTATCTATAATCGTTAGTATTAAGTATTTATCCTACCATTGTATTGTAATCTCTCTATTTAAAGGACTCCATATGTATGTTTGAGAAGACTTTGATGAATGAAAATTATATTTGCCTTGTGCATTTGAAGTGAGTGATTTCTCCTTCCCCAATCAAGCATTTGGCTTGGTCGTGTGAGTGAATCCACGATTAGCAACGTCGAGTGAGCTCCGTTGCCCCTGGTTGAGTGATTCCCAGGTTCTATCCCTCGTCTCCTCGAGACCTTTGGTCTTTTTCTGCATCACCACCGGTTATTATAATCTTCATACCACAATCATCCACATGTTAATTTCCTCTTTCAGTTTCTCACCCACATGCTAATTGGGATCTTTGATTGACATCGATATCGATAATACGAAGACTCACCAAATTTAGGAAAATGATTTCCGCACATTTTTTTCGCATTCTGCATGTACTGTTTTTTTTTCTTCTAGCAATTGGATTAGATTATACAATTCAAAGGAGAATTAAGCGCTAAAATTAAGACGGTGTGCAAAAGGAGAAATTAAGTGTCATAAATAACTTTTCTAGCATCTCCAGCAACGTGAGCTAGAATTCGGTTAAATTTAAAATCAAATTACATAAACGTTATCGTCTCTAGTTTTGGCTAACATGGATATTACGCAATATTTAGTTATTTGGTTAATTTTTCTAATGGGATTGAATCATTAAGGGAGAAAGAGAAAAATAGAACCAGATTTGACCAAAAGTTATTTTCTTAGTTTCTGAGCGTGCTTAAATCTCTAGATTTAAATAAACGATAGGCAGTAAAAATATCACGTCACTCGGCATACAAAATTTAGCGAATGGTGAGCATAACATTGCTATGTTGATAATTGGATATGGTTTTGTAGGGGAGAAAGGATTATTTGCTCTGGCTCCACCACACCAAGGGATTGATGGAGAGTGGAGCGACAAGTCTGGAGTGATTGTGTACAAATGGAATGAGAAGAACAAGAGACCAAACACTGGAAGTGGGAATTGGAAGAAGAGATGGAGCTGCTGTCAAGAGTATGATGAAAATGCCACACCTTGTCAAAAGGGATGGCATGTTTCCTATGATGATGGCTTCACTTTGTATTAGCCACTGTTGAATTTGCTTTAAATAATTAAATGTATCACTTGTTAATATAAGGGTTTATATCACAAATGGTCCCTGAAATTAATCCCATCAATCATGATGGTCCCTGAAATTGAAAATCGATAAATGTAGTCCCTGAATTTTAACTCGCGAATCAATGTGGTCATTCTGTTAGTGTTCCGTCCAAATTAACTTTAAAAAAGGGTTAGAGAACCAATTTTTCATGATAAAATGATCAAAAATAACCCTGTTACTTATAATTTTACTTACTACCTCTCTTTTCTTTTTTCCATCTTCACTTTTCTCTCCATTTTTTCATGGATTTGGTGCTAAAACTAAAATAAAAACAAAAAAAAGTGGTTCTCTAACCTTTTTTTGGTCATTTTACCATGAAAAATTGGTTCTCTAACCTTTTTTTAGTGTTAATTTGGACGGAACACTAACAGAAGGACCACATTGATTCGCGAGTTAAAATTCAGGGACTACATTGATCGATTTTCAATTTCCGGGACCATCATAATTGATGGGGTCAAGTTCAGGGACCATTTGTGATATAAACCCTTAATATAAATAAAGTTTGTTACATAGTTTATAAATCTATAACAATCTTTGTTTTTAATTTTTTCCTGAATATTTAACTTTGCTTTGATGGGTGAAAGTTGATGTGCGGCGTTGCTCCGTCAAGGCTTTCGCCCATTGCAAAAAATTCCCCACTACGGCCTCCAGTAGGAGTATGGCCTGTGTCTCAGTCCCAGTGCGGCTGATCATTCTCCTGGACAGACGCGAGTGGCTCACCTCTAGCTAGACAGACGCGAGCCCTTCGTTGGGTGGATTCCTCCTTTTGCTCATCAGTCTATGGGTATTAGAAGCCGTTTCCAGTTGAATTTAGACCTATAGGTTTGTTTCGTAAAAAATGCGGTTCTTTAGACTCAATTGATGTATTCAGTCTCAGTAACTCATATTTTTCTTGATTCAATTCGGACAGTTCAGAAAAACCACTTTACATCCCAGTAATCAGTACAATTTGACTTGTTCTGGTTTCTACTTGTGCAGGACAGTAACAATTTTTTAAGATAAAACTTGTATTCCAAGTCACATTAGGTAGGAAGCACAACTCATTTCATAATAGCACGGAACTTCTTAATGCGCAGAAGAAGCTATAAATTCACTATTTTTGAAGTGCTTATGGAAATTAAATTGAAAGAATTAGCAGATGGGAAGGCCTGCATGGAAAGGAATGATCAAAAGTCGTTTTATTTCATAGTCGAAATCTGTACATATTTCTCAAATGTGCACAGCAGAACCACATTGTCAAAAGTCATCAAATGCAATAAGCTAAAAAGATCCAATAGTCTTGAAAGACTCATGAACATGCTGCAACAAGTCATGGTCACGGTTCCACTCTGTCGCTGGCGCATTGACAAAATGTGCATACAGCTTGTTCCGAGCACAAGTCACTGAAATCAAACTGTGAGCAGCAACTCCATCGATCTCATACACATAGTAAACCTGTCCCTTCTCGTCCTTCCTCTCCTCCGATGTCACATTATCAGCGCTTGCTAGCAAGTCCTGCAAGTTCACATCTGACAGAGCCAAATTGTTCAGCACTTCATCCTTCGGTGCTAGTTGCCTAAACCCGGAAAGGAATGTCAAGTACTCTTTTTCTGACTTCTTCTTCGGGTTGTAAAATTCGCTATCAGTCCCATTTGTACCTGTTCATCGAGAAAGCTACACTAAATATTGAGTTCGGATTCACAGTTTGACAATACAAATATGTCTATATTAAGCGCCACAACGTAATTAGCATGTGACACGTGTTGCAGATGTAGTGAGCATATATGTACGTACCCTTTTCGACTTTTGAGACCAAACGCTCTTTCCATCCATCTGGCACGTCATAGACATATTCGGCGGAGGCTTTCTTGTCGGAGTTGCCACCGTAACCACCATAGTTGGACGCGCTGGCAGCAGTGCCGTAGTAGATTTGGTACGTTGTTTCTGCTGTGGAGTCTGCTAACGAGGGTGGAGAGGCGGTTAGGATGGCAGCTGCAGCGGCGGTGACAGTTAGTGTGGCGGTTAAGGTAGTAAGGAGTGGTTTAGAGGGTGGGATGGGGATGTGGGATTTTGGCGGTAGGGGAATTTGAGGTGGTTTTGGAGATGTGATGTTGTTGGTGGTGTTGGCGGTGGTGGAGGAGAAGGTTGAGGGTGAGAACATGGTAGCCATGGCATTGGATTGAGGGGGAGTGGTTCTTTAATTTGTTTGTTATCTTTAATTTGAGATTTTCCTTATCCTATGTGGTGGGAGAAAGCTCGGATAATTGGCCATTGACCAATCATGTAAACCACAAGATGGACCCTTCCCTTTTTCCAGTCCACCCTAGAGGATGTATGGAGATAGAGAAAGTATCCAAATGACAAAGAGATTAGGATAATAATACTTGCATCACTTCATGTGAGAAATGCACATTATTTCACTCTTTACCAATAACGTATATTTACAGCAAGATTCTAAAAAACGCTAGGCACTAGTCGGGCAGCGAGCTAAGGCCTAGCGCCTAGGCGCCTAGGGGTGCAACTTGGGTTGGGTCAACCCGAACCTGCCCATGTTCAACCCGATTTCAACCCGTTCATTGATTAGGTTGAGTTGGGTTGATTATTTGCCCAACCCAACCCAACCCGACTAAACCCGATTAACCAAACCCGAATATAGCCCATATCAATTAATACTCATATAAAACCTAAATGGGCCAAGTCCAAAAACCCGCATCCTTTCTAATATATATATTTTAATAAGTTACCCCTCTAAACCCTAAAGTCATATATTAAATTGTTAGTCTCCGATTTCATTATGTGGCTCTGCAACTCAGTCTACCTTTTTCCTCTTATTAAGAAGTCAAAAACTAGGTCTCAAGGCTACAGATCTCCATCTCTATCTGAAAGCCCAAGAAAATTAGCAACTGCCCATCTCTCTCTTTTTGGACAATGAAGTGTTCCTCTTTTTTTTTTTCTTTTCTTTTGGTGCTAGCTTTGGTATTTCTTGTATTTTAATTCAAACTTTGCATGGTTGAAACATTCATATTTAGTTTAACTTTATAATGGATACAATTTGCGGAATTGAATTTTAATTTTAAAAAACCAAACCCAACCCAAGTAAACCCGAACCCGATTAAACCCGAGCCTGAATGAACCCGATTAAAACCCAACCCGAATTGTAAAAGTTGGGTTATGATTGGGTTAAACTTCCAACCCGCCCGAGTTACACCCCTAGACGAGGCTTAGGCACCTTAGACGAATTAAGCGGATTTAAGTAAATCTATTATATTTCGTGTAAATAAATGTCTGCTTATACTTAAATTATAACAACCCGGTCATAAATTTTACAGATTTTTGGAAAATGGGGGGTAAATTCGTATTTTCACTTTGGGTGGGATACTTTAGTTATGAGGATTGCTTTTTGGGATTGGTTGGTGAGCCACGTGGGGCCCACCCTGGAGTTAGTGTTTCCCTTCCTCTCTGCTCTCTTTTCTCCCCATAACCTTCTCTTTTTCACAGTTCTCTCTCTCCCCTTATTTCTCTTTTCTCTGTGCTCAGTGCCCTCCTCTTCGAGAACACACACACACACATGCCTTCAGCACCATCACTTTAAGAACTCCACCATCATTCCAAAACCTAGGTCCGTTTTAGGCCCCGACCACGCCCTCACGGTTTTTGTTTCTGGGAACTCACACGAGAACTTCCCAGTGGGTTACCCATCATGTGATTGCTCTCGACCGAGCTCGCTTAACTTTGGAGTTCTGATGGAATCTGAAGCCAGTGAGCTCCCAAAAGGCCTCGCGCTAGGTAGAGATGGGAATATACATATAAGGCTTACAGGATCCACTCCCATGGCCGGTGTGGGATCTTACAAATTGTCACATCTTGACCCGGCCCCCCACATCCTGGGGTCGACTCCGCCGTAGCACGATATTGTCTGCTTTGGGCCCCGACCACGACCTCACAGTTTTATTTCTAGAAACTCACGCAAGAAGAACTTCCCAGTGGGTCACCCATCATGGGATTGCTCTCGCGTGAACTTGCTTAACTTCGGAGTTCCTACTGAATCCGAAGCCAGTGAGCTCCCAAAAAGCCTCGTGCTAGGTAAAGATGAGAATATACATATAAGGCTTACATGATCCACTCCCCTGGGCGATGTGGGATCTTACAATCCACCCCCCTTAGGGGCCCGACGTCCTCGTCGGCACAATTTCGGCTAGGGATTGGCTCTGACACCAAATTGTCACATCCTGACCCGAGCCCCTACCACATCCTGGGCTCGACTCCGTCGTAGCACGATATTGTCCGCTTTGGGCCCCGACCATGCCCTCAGGGTTTTGTTTTTGGGAACTCACGCCAGCAGAACTTCCCAGTGGGTCACTCATCATGGGATCGCTCTCGCACGAACTCGCTTAACTTCGGAGTTCCTACGGAATCCGAAGCCAGTGAGCTCCCAAAAGGCCTCGTGCTAGGTAGAGATGAGAATATACATATAAGGCTTACATGATCAACTCTCATGGGCGATGTGGGATCTTACAAGTCCGGCCCCAAGAATAAGGCCATGGAAGCTAACCCAAGTTACCTAGCCTAGTCCTAAGCTACCCAAACCCATTAAAAAGTTGGCCCAAACCCATGGGCCTTGTAACTTGGCCCTAACCCAGGCCCAAGCTCTAAACCTATTAAGCCATTAAACCCATTTAGACCCAGACCCTTGGGCCGTACGAACTTGGGCCTTCAGCCTAGTAGCCTTAAACCCAAAACCCTTTAAGCCCCAGCCCAGCCAGCTGACCCGGCCTTGACCCAGCCCAATTAACCCAGTTAGAATATTCCTGGAATATTCATGTGTTGACTTTTTTGAAATTTACCCGGGACACTTCTTAGGGTAATTCGACATCCTAAATCCGTTTTTTACGTCTCCCAAATTCAATCATTTTGATAGAGTTTTATTAATTGGACCCTTTATGTGCTTAGGTGCGATTATTAGCGACGATTCTGTTCTTCCTATTTCGCACGGCTCTTTGACAACAAAGTATCTGTGGGTGGACCCTTTCTAAAATGCATGTTTTAATAGTAGAAATGCATACATAAAAAACATGATTTAATGGTTACGTTTTATGAGTAAATTAGATTTACACTTTATAATTATCATGCTTTACAGATAATATTTTGGAATACCATACTTTATCGAATTTATGTTCTTTGTAGTATATATGATGGATGACTATATACTATTTTTGAGATATATGTACGTATGTTAGAAATATTATATTCAATGTTTTGTGCTTATCTAGTGGTCACTGTTCTGCCTACGGGCGATGATACTTATTGGCCTACAAGTCGGGTGATGTAGGGGCCTACATGTCGGAAGATATTTATATTGGTTTACGGTTCGGGTGATATAGGGGTTTACGGGTCGGAAGATATTCATATATTTGGCCTACGGGTTGGGTGATGTAGGGGTCTACGGGTTGATTATGATACCACTAATTAGCACATTTTATATGTTTTATGAAGTTTTATGGCATGCTAGGGTTTTCGGAAAACCTGTTACATATTATACTATTGAGTGTGCATAAAACTTTGGGGGTTAGTATGTTGATGAATAATTGTTTTAGTATTATATATATATATATATATATATATCAACTTGGTTCACTCATATTTGTTTTGCACCCCCTTAGGACTTAAAATCGAGGCGTACAATCCCTGCGTCAAGACACTCCCGCATCAACATCTTCGAGTCCCCTCGGCGTAAGACCCATTTCTTGTTCATTCAATTTTATATTATTTATTTTTAGTGTTCTAATTAGTTGTATGCTCTGAACAAGTTCCTAAGTTGCATACTCTTTATATTTAAAATGTACAAGTCTTATTTATATCGGTTAATTCTTTTAGTTCTCATGCATCCTAACATGGCTTCGTCACCTTCGGGTGTCAACCAGCATGTGCCTACCCTGGTGTTTGAGGAATATCAGGGTCATGCCTGTCACAAAATATATAAATTTTTATCATAAGCTACAAAATATAATGACATATATATATTATGAAGTATTCGAACATAATGAAAACATAGGGAACAAACATATAATGTGTGTTCATTTAAGTATTTAACAAGTCTCTTATAATTTATTGAAAAAAAATAAAATGTAAAATGAAAGTTATTTATTTTCTGTCTAAGTGTGTCGCGACCTATGCTGGTGCTTATGTGGGTCTAGGTGAGCTAGGCGGCGGGTGCCTAGGCGGGGCCCTCAGCAGGTCTATGCACAATTTCTTAATTTTCAAACGTTTAGGCACTAATCAGGGCGGTGACCAACCGCCTAGCACTTTTAGAACAATGATCAACGATTTACAGTATAAATTTTATTATCGGAACTATTCAATTTTTAAATCTTCATTTATTGGTTATCTCTATAAAAGTTTATTCAAATAAAAAATCGTTTAGTCATTCAATATGTTACTTTGGTAGTCACACAGTCCATTTGCTCCATTCATTTGGATGCATAAACGATATATTTTCAAATGATTTTTATGTAGGATTGATTTTTCAAATAAATATTAAAAAATTAAACGACTCTGATTTTAAAATGTACACAAGCGACCCCACTTAACAGAAGATTTGGAACAAAATCGAGCACGTTCTGAAATTTATACAAGCAAGTCCACTTAATGGATAGAACTTTATTGTTGTTATTATGTTTATTAGTTCATAAAACACGTGATCCCTAAAACTCTATCCTCATCTTCTTTATCTCTTTATTCAGACGTAACTGCTAGCCATATTTTTTTAGGGGAGAGTCATTATTCATACGAATGGCATTACGGTCCATTCAACCCAAAAAAAAATATCAGACAAATTAAAGAGCACTCACCACAAATTCGTGTCAACTTTTGTAACTGACATATTTGTTGTCCCTATTTTATAAAATTTTAAAAGTTTAGGAGTTCTAACGAATAAAAAAAAAAACAGAAAATAAGTTTATGGACTATCATGAATGATAAGCTTGTGTATCTATATGCTTATGTATGATAAGCTTATGTATCTATGTACAATATAGTTTCAGAATGTGACTATCATGAATGATAAGCTTATGTATCTATATGCTAAAAATGGGATGAAATCCTACCAAATTGGGTCAATTTGTCTAGTTTGAAGGATATTGTTGATTGTTACTAACTGAATAAATCGAAGTAACTGGATTTAAAATCAACAAAATCAACGATATATGTGATTTAAATTCTTTTACATGTGTGGATCAGAAAAAGAAAAATTTATTTTGGACATGGCTCTCAATTTGAGTGGTTTATTTTATAGGAAAACTAATGAAAAGTCCAAAAAAACTTCTCTTTTAACGAAAAGTCTTTTTTAAAGGTATAGTGAATAGTGTCAGTTAAAGGTAAAAAAGTGGTTTTTCATTAAAAGTGAACAGTACCGGGACCTTTTCATTAAACCTCCCATATTTTATTTTATTACTTTAAAAAAAAAAAAGAAGGGAACAACTGGTGACAAGCCACGATTATCCATCTCTTTTAGGGGCCGAAAAAACTCACAGAAGTATTTCAGCCTCCCCATAGCTATTTTCCTATAGAAGATGTGGTAGTTTGAAAGAAGTTTCATTACTCTCCTTATTTTATAAAATCTTGTTTTATTGTTACTAAATTGTTTGAATCGAAGTCACCATATTTTAACATCAAGAAAATCGACGGTAATGATTTAAACTCTTTTTCATGTGTGTATTAAAAAAGAGAATTTTCTTTTACATGTGTTTTAATTTGAGTAGTCTTTTGTTTTTATCTCTACTAATTAATAAAACACTCATTGTCAACCAAAGCTCTATGAAATTACCAGTTCAACTCTCTGATTAAAACAGAACATGAATAAGAAATATGGGGCAGAAATGTAATTTTACACAATCAAATTTTGCTGTTTTTTTTCAAAGCCTCATCTACATGTGATTTTAACATATCTCTAATTATTAAAATAAAATAAAAAAATTTAAAAATTAAAAAATTCCTACTCCCACATTCTCTATCACTCCATTTCTCTCATTCTATTTCAAAAACAAAAATAAAAAATTTTCTCATACGCTTTGTGTGTGCCCATATACTAGTATTAATTCATGAAACACGTTATCCATAATATTCTAACCCATCTTATTTATCTGTTTAGCTAGGCGACGGACATAACTAACTTATTTTCCTTCTTTTATAAAATTTTAGCAGGACATCTGAGAAATAAAAAAGAACAGAAAATAAGTCATAGTACATTCTGGTATCAAGGTGGATCATGTATTTATGCTAAAAATGGTATAAACCCACCGAATTTGGTTATTGTTACTATACTGACTGAATGCAAATAACTAAATTTAAAATCAATAAACGGTATAAAAAAAGAACAATTTATTTTACATGTCCCTCAATTTGAGTGGTTTTTCGATTTCATTTCGGTCAGATGTAACTGCTGGCCATATTTTGATAGAAGTTGTGAACTTGTGATAGTTTGAAAGTTTCGTTACTCACATGAGCCACAATGTGCTCCATTCTTCCAACAAAAAAAAAAAAAGCCAAATTCGATGGCGCTCACCATTGGTTCGTGTCAATTTTTGTAACTAACGTTATTTTTATTTTATAAAATTTTAAAAGTTTAGTGGAGTTCCAATGAATAATATCAATTAAAGTACAATAAGATATCAGGAAAGCCTGTACCGGGCTGTATGGTGAAGAGGATTAATCCACCACAACGTGTGGTGGGATATCTCCTTTGTTAAAAATAAGCAAAAATTTGAGAACCAAAGTGGAACGAACACTAAAACTTAGGAGGTAAAATGTAATTAACAATATATCTGGATGAGAGAAATAAACTTGAAATTTGAATAAAAGTCAGAATTTATAAATTGACATGCATCGGTTCCCTTATTTGGATTCATAAACATAGAAATTTAGAATTTCATTTTAAAAAAAAAACTTGGAATTTGAGACCTTTAATTCCCAAGTAAAAATTCCATGTATTCAATTTTCAATTTATATGATTAAGAGTTGAACAATAACTAATTTTGTATTCAATTTCATTACTCTTTTAAATTAACTACACGAGAAAATTTAAAAATTTTAACAAGTAAAATTCCGTCGTTTTAAAATTTTCATCATTTTAAAATTCTTTAATAATTTTAAATTTCTACGACTAAACATTGTAAACGTACAAACCAAAGTGGAACGCATCTCACACCAATGCCTTAATTTCTTACAACCCACCGTTTTGTCCGCGACTCAATCCACTTTTCCGTCCACGGGGGCATTCCGTAATTGCACGTCAGAACCAATGGCCATTTCGTATCGTGCACCGACCGCCACAAAAACCCTAGTTACTCACAATTTTGACCCCTTTTCCCCCTCTCTCTCTCTCTCTCTATCTCTCTCTGTCTCTCTCTCCATTTCTTGTCGGAGTCTGAGGATGATTGAATGATTTAAGGCGCGGTGGTTCGTCGCTCCCAATTTTGTTTCTTCGTCATTCTATTAGTTCCGAAGCTTTTTAGGGTTTCCAATTTTGCTTTATCTCTCGATTTCTTGATCGCCATGTCCAAAAGGTGGGTTCTTTTTGTGTTTTTCATATGCAAGGAACGAATTTGGATATTGGGTTTGTTGAACCATCCAATTTTTAGATGTTGTGATTTGCCATATTGAATTTGTTATCTTTTGTGTCTCTTAGGATTCTTGGAATACCTGTTTTTAATTTAATTTATATATATATATTTTTTTAAATTGTTTGGTTGCTGGGAAAATGGAGGAAATTAAAAGGAGTTGTTGCCGTAGTGGTAGAATTGGTTGATTGCCCTTTGATTAATTTACTGGGTAATGTGGGTCAGGGAGTCCTCTGTGAATCAATATTTTTGAATCTTCAACGTTAATTTCAAATCATTTGTTTTGAGTCAGTGTATAATTGTGTAATCTGAATATTTTGAAGATATGTTATGAAAATTTATGCTTTTTTCATCCATATAGTTGAAGCCGCTCTTCGCATGTTTTTTAAACCTTACACGGAGAGTAGGGTAGTATTAGAGATGATTGATTTTGTGAAATTTTATTTGCAACAGCGGTTTTGCTAATCTTCTTATCCGACAGTAGTCATATTACAGAGAGTATTCAATGGGTTATTTATTGATTATGCTTGGTTAAGGTTATTGAACTACTTTGTATTGTCCTTTCTGATTACCTCAGGGTTCTCTGCAAGTTTTTTGCACATGGCGCCTGTTTGAAAGGGGAGCATTGTGAGTTTTCACATGATTGGAAGGCTTCACCAAATAATGTAAACTATTTATTCTACTTTAATTGCACTTGCATTAAGTAATAATGATCAACAATTGGTACCTTATTAACTTTTCTTTCTGGTCCATCATAACAGATATGTACCTTTTATCAGAAAGGAGCTTGTGCATTTGGTAGTCGATGCAGATATGAACATGTCAAAGCTTCTCGGGCTCAGTCTTCAGGCTCATCTTCATCAACAAATTCTCAGCCATCCCTGGCTATTGATTCTGCATCTCTGGCACTTCCTGTGAGAACCTTAGCAAGCGGAGTTTCTCTTGCACACCTCTCTCTTTCAGAACTCTCTGCTTCAAGTAGCCCTTTCTTACCTCCCTCTAAACCTGCCTGGAATGGTTCTCTGGAGGATGACTATGAAAATGACGAAGGTAATGTTGGGGAGGCTAGGAGTACTAGACCAGAAGATCGTGCTATTTGTTCATTTGCTGCAGCTGGTAATTGTCCTCGTGGAGAAAAATGTCCTCATATTCATGGAGATTTATGCCCCAGCTGTGGAAAACTTTGCTTGCATCCTTACAGACCTTTGGAAAGGGAGGATCATATGAAAACCTGTGAGGATAAGCAGAAGCAACTTGAGGCTTTGAAACGTAGTCAAGAAATAGAATGCAGTGTTTGCCTAGAACGTGTTTTGTCAAAGCCCACAGTTGCTGAGCGCAAGTTTGGAATACTCTCAGAATGTGATCATCCTTTTTGCATATCTTGTATTAGAAATTGGCGCAGCAGTTCCCCAACTTCTGGTATGGATGTCAATAGCGCGTTGAGAGCTTGCCCAATATGTCGGAAGCTGTCGTACTTTGTCATTCCAAGTGTCATTTGGTATAACTCAAAAGAAGAGAAACAGGAAATTGTTGAGAGCTACAAGGCAAGGCTCAGGTAATTTTCTGCCCGAGTATCTTGTTTTCTTTTGAAAGCTGGGAATTCAATTAGGTGCTCTGTGTTCTGCCTTGGATATATTTTTCTATTCTTAGCTCAGAAAGGAACTATTATGGTTCAATATTTGACAGAAATATCAGCTTTCTATATTACTATTGTGATTTAAAGTTGGAAAGGCCTTAAAAGTGGGAAACTTGGGATCTCTTTCTCTCTTCCCCCCTCTCAACTTCATTTTTTGTATTTGTATTGTAATTATAATTATTTATATTGCAGGTCAATTGATTGCAAGCACTTCGATTTTGGAAATGGGAACTGCCCATTTGGAACTAGTTGTTTTTATAAGGTAAAAAGAAGTCCTACGTGGAGTTTTTCTGCTGCAACTGTCATTTGCATTGGTTTCTCTGTCATGTTGAGTGCAATTAACCATGTCAAGAATCTAATGATGATTTGGATAAGTATATGATGGTTAGTCTACTTGTTGAATCTGTTAATATCCCATATCTTGAGCTCAAACACAACAACCTAAACACTGTACCTCTTTTATTTTTCCATGTGTTTGTGGAGTCATGTGGTACGTTATGTGATAGATTTGGCTTAGCCCCATGAATTTTATTTTTCTTCTAAAACATGCTTTATTTTTTTCCTCAATTGTTGTTCTGATTGATTGCTGGGCGGATGCCTTTGTTTTGGTGTAAGTGGGTGGAATTTGTAATGTACGAGGATATTGAGTTATAATATACTTTGGGTTTGTATCCTTTATGTTCGACCACATATTGAGTTATAATACACTTAGTTTTCTTGATGAAAACATTATTTCCATGTCACCAACCCAAATTACGTGGCCTGTTGGCTGCAGTTTAAGTATTTACTTGTTTAAGTGTATTGGTAGGTGGGGATAAGGCAGTTTATTGTTCCATATTAATTTTTTAATAAATTTACGCTTAAAGATTTGGTCATTTAGAACTTTGCACTCTGTGTTCAAGTGAAATGTTCGATTTATTCCCATGCTCATGCTCGTGCAACAATAACTAATAACATTTAGAATCAATGGATTGCTAGTTGTTGAATAAGCTCTTTAGACATCCTTATTTCTCCCAAGGGCTTGCAGTGGTGTCTGCGTTATAGGGTTGGCAGTCAAATGGCTTACTCTAGTTTCTTTTTACCCAACTCAACTAGGTATTGGTTTAAGAACATGGGGCTACATTGGATAACAGATTGCTTCAATCTAAAATTAGTATTTGTGATGAGGACCTTGCCAATTTATTATTTATTGTTTTAGCATTATCTTTGTTTGTTTGTTTCCTTTTTGTGCTTTAATTATACTTCTGGGGCCTTAAATTTGGATAGTTTCTCGTCTCTGTTTTAGTATCATTCTTGTGATAGTGGTGATACCAGATTGTTGATGGTTTGCGAAGCAGTTTTAGTTTATAACATGTTCTTTTTCTAATCATTGCAAATGGTTTTGCGACTTCAATGGGTTTATAACAGTCTCTCCCTTCCTCCCTCCCTCCCTCCTGTTTTGTGACTTAGTCCATCGTAGAAAATTGAATTGATTTATCAGTTGTACTGTGTTATATTTTGTTAGGAGATGCATCAAACTAGATTCTCCTGAATGTTAGCCTTAGGATATGTGCCTTTTGTTTTTCATTTTACTTTCTCGGGGAGGATTGCAAAGCTAATCACCTTTAATGGATGGAATGTTTGTTGTATTCCAGCATACGGTCAAGCCCGGCTCATATGTATGGAAATTTCACAGGCCACCTCCTAGAAGGCCTACTCCACGGCGATATGATATTGCGCCTATGGATGTCATATTTCATATGTTCGAGCACTTAGAAGAATTGGATGATTATATGTTTGAAGATTTAGAAAATGAAGATTTAAGCCCATGGGAGAGGGAGATATTAATGCAGATGGGTTTGGATACAAGTGACTCGAGTGAAGACGAGATAGATTTATGGCCTTGAGTGGATTTAGCCGGTTGTATGATCTGAAATTTCCTACTTGTTTTGGAGTTGCTGTGTTTTGATTGTAGTTTGTATTTAACAACTCCTATTTATGAATGATGTATAGATTTACCCTTTATTAAGGGGGTTATTTGTTTTGAGTCTCGAATAGTCTTCATTGGTGCGATGTGATAGTTATGCTAATGATACAAAAGTTACATAAAATTTAAAGGCCACTTTAACTAAAAAAAGGGAAAAGGAAAAAAGAAATTGTTTTGTGGTTTTGATTTCTGTTCGTGCTATAATATTTTAGTTGTAAGCTTATCTGACCAATTACCATGTTGCTCCATTTTCGAGTATCTGTTGGCTACAAATTAGGCGCACGTAACAATTGCTACAGGCAAACAAAGTCTACTATGTCATGCATTCTGTCTTCCTCTTTGAATTTTATCTGCAATGCGGCTTTTATTTTAGGTCTTTCCAATGTCATGTACACTCCCATCTCAAGATATGTTTGATTCTGCATTTTACTTTCTCTGCCGGTACATTGTCTGTTGTGATCTGTGTACTGTTATCCTCTTCTTTTTTTTTTCTTTTTTTTTTTATCCGTGTGTTGTTTGCATGCGCTATTGTTTACTGTGCTGGTTTAGATCCTTTTTTTACAATAATTGGGTAATGAACTTGGCTGTTGGTCTGATTGCAGCATGCATACCGAGATGGCCGTTTAGAGGAAGTAGCACTCCGTCATCTTGGAAATGAAGATGGTCAAACAGTGATAGCTACAAATATTAGGTTTTACCCTGTACCTTTGATCATGTTCTCCATTTACTTTTCTTTTCATACTAAAGCTGTGATATTTTCAGGTTGTCAGACTTTCTGTCTGATCTACACATAAGGTGAATAATGCCGTTTCAATGTTCCAAAGTAAGTTTATGCAGTGGTTGGATTTTGGTTATTTACTACTATTGTTGTTTATAAGTGCATTTGTCCATTTGGGTCAGACCTCTAATGTGAAGGTTAAGTTGTCAAATAACACATACTAATTGCACAGAACAGGATGATGTATCAGTGAAGCAGTGGTCATGTTTATGATAGGCAACACGCTGATACCATATTGTACTGTAACTTATGGGCAGTGGTAAACTTGACTGTGAACTTAGTCAAACTGTACGTTTAAGTTGTATGGTCGGAGGTCATTAGAGTTGCACACTGGTCTTCATTAGTGTAGACCAGTGTCCTTTTTCAGTAAAACAATGCCGTGTGCTTCAGTTTTGCCTAAATGTGCAGGATTTGTTTTTTCATGAAGAACACATGCTCAGCTCTCATGCTGGTTTTTCAATGGAAGGTGGAATACTCCAGTGGTTTGCAAGGTGTGGTTCTTTTACTTTGAATGTTTTTAATGATGATAGAAGACTGTTTTCCATAATAATTTCGTTTAAATTATGTAGGAGATGCTTTTAAAGTTTTTCTTTTTTGTTTCATTCACAACTTAAATATTGAACATGGGGCTGAACTCAGAAACTTTTATTATCCAGTTTCTCTTGTTTTGCAATACTGATCGTGATGTCAGTCTCATTTCGTTAGTTCCTGCTTCTGGTTAATTTTACACTGAACATGGTTAATCTGGGTAAAATTTAAATGCAGTGGCCAGTATAATCTGGATTTTTAATTGTAATTGTGCTTTCTTTTGGCAATTTATATATTTTTTTGCAAAATATTTAATATCTGACTTTATACTGTACTCGATTCTTGATGCAGAATTGGTTGCTGGATGGCTACATCCAGTTGCAGGAGCGACGACATGCTTGGTTGTCGTGAACTACAGTTAACAGAATTCTAAATAAAGTTATTATTGAGTGGATGAGTGTGTGTTCAGAATTTTGACAATGATGCAATGTGCCCGTCTGGGACTTGGATGAATGTCTTCAGATGGGGACATTAAGATAGTCTGGATAATAGCATGTCGATATCGAACTGGTTGGGGGCTGTGTATATAACATTATACAAATGGCTAGGTCTTTTAAAGGGATTTTTTATCGACAGCGGTAGACATTTTTGATATAAGAAATGCTTTTTGGAGGATGCCGTCGGGGTTATTTGTCATATTTTTGTTTTTCTGGTCAAACGAGAATGGTACTCATTCAAGTAGAGGATTCAACGATGGATGCCTGCAGGTAGGGTACTCCATCAATTTCCCAATTTATTGTTTTAGCATAGTTGCATTCACAAGGTTACATGTAGTTTTACTTTTTAGCAATTTTGCTTGTGTATTTTACAACTGTTGCCGTTGAGTTCCAAATCGCGTAATTTTTGTCAATTTGTTTAACGGAATGAGCACGCGAAGGGCGCATGCATACATATGAACTGTTTTTTGCATGTGTGAACTGCAGTTGCATATTATTCTAGTTCCTCGCGTACAGATTCTGCTGCATTTGACATGGTAAAAGCAGATGCTCTTGAATCCCAATCTACTGCATGACGCTGCAAAGGATCAAACAATAGTTAGAAATTGGACTACAGATCTAACAAGCATGAATACCCGCGCTTTGCTTCAGGTTTTAAGAACACCATTTAAGACAATACCATTTAACATAAAATAAGTTTTATATATCAATATTTACATGTCTGTTGTATGAGAAGGTAAATTAGCAACATATTACTGTGATAAAAAAAAATTAACAGCATTAAACTGCTAATTATTCAAAATATTTAGATAGACTACGAACATGTTACTGAATCTAGATTTTCCTACTTCACTGTTTTCGGCTCATCTTCATCTTCATTATGTTGAGGTTTAAGGTTTCAGCTAGTTTCTTCAAATTTTGAAAGAAAAAAAAAAGTTAGTTCGTACATATAAGAAAACAAAAGGGGAACATAAAAATAAAACTGAGACACAGTTCATTTGTGAATCTGAAGGTGCAAATGAGATTTTTGTTTCCCTCTATTTCCATCTGCTATATCAGATGCAAAAAGACTAAAATGAGTGCATTCAAACCAACCCATTTTTCGCACTTCAGTCCTATATCAAATTCAAATGTCTCAGTGATACTAATTGGACAGCGTCGGGGAGTTCAAATAAATCACTTATAGCAACAAAAATAGTAAAAAAGGATGTGTATGTAGAAATTAAAATAGTAAAGAATGTATCGTTATGACAAAGATGTAATAATCTGATGTGAATAATTTCACAAAGAAACCATATATAAAGGAATCCTGTGCAAGCAATGCAACATTAGAGTGTTAAAAAGCGAAGTCTGAGAGCAACATACAAATGAGTAACATGTAAAGTTAAAATAGAGAAGACGTTGATGTACAATGTTGTACTGGAGGAGGGCATACATATGTAGAATAATATATAAAGTAAGCTGGAAATGGAATTTGTTATTCTAGAAAAAATGGAATTTGCAATTTTCTCTGTATGGGTTCGCATTTTGAAATCGGGAGCTCTTAGTGTGGATGGTTTGTTAAATTAAACTCAAAACAGTAGAACATATAAGTAAACAAATGGGGGACACATAACCAAAAGCTAAGATGGAGATTTCTTATGATAATGAGGGAGCATATATAATCCCTTTTTTGCTCTTTTTTCATTTGCTCTATCAAATATAATGTGTGACAAAAGGAGTACATTTAAATTAGAAAGAGTTGCGTTAGGCATAATTGGACAAAGAAAAGCTCTTTATAGCAACAAAAACGAAAAACTGCTTTATAATTGGACAAAGAAAGAGGAAGATAAGAGGAAACAAAGAAAAGGCCCTTAAAAATTTGGCAGATACATTCAGCAAGTGAAAAAAAAAAAAAAAAACAGAGGCATTTTCAAACAGAAACTCAGTATCAATATGCAAAGAAAAGAAAATAATGCATGAGCAAGGAAAAAAACAAAAAAAAAATTATATACCTGAGCAGCGACGTAGAATTCATACGAATGCAATACTTTCCTTTCAAATGAAAACCTGTAGGAAAATCAAAAACCCAAATGAAATAGCATGGCAGAAAAATTGAGGGGGAAAATAAATTAAAAAAAAAGTAAATAGAAAAACAAAGAGGACGAATGATGTTGTCCAATGTACTTAATTTCTCTCGAGTATAAGGACAACTTACATATTTCTTGACCATATGAGATCAGTAGTTGATATAATTAGTCCAGCCGCAAAGGAACCCAATTCAACACTTAAACATAGCTTATCACTGCATTGAAATGACAAAGAAAATACATATTATATCCATCCTTTCAGTCATTCATTATATAGATGTGTTTGAATGCCACTGATACCAATGATTGATTTCATTATTCTGCACATACAAATTGTTTAGCCAAAACAATTGTTCATAAAAAATTAAAGCATCCAAGTGCATTAAATGAAGATATATCAATATCTAAAGAGGAAGGCTTTATAATAGGCTTCAGGAATCTGTAAAAAGAAAGGTAAGTATATGAAATCTCAAAAAAAAAAAAAAAAAAAAAATGAAATCGAAATTCTTATTTCTAAAGAAATTGAAGACAAAATAAGATTAAATTATAAATTGAACGTATAATAAAAGTAGATTCAACACTACTCTCTCATGAACTAAATTATTGCGTATTAACGCTCCTTCTCACCTAGGATCAGTTCAATAATTTTAACAAAGTAAGGTGTGCAGATTGTTGCTTTTGATCATCTTGCTCCTTTTTTTTAGCTCGACTATTGCCATGGTCATCTCAATAGTTGGTGCAAAGATGTAGTTCCTGCAGTAAGGAACGAAAAAGATACAGATTAACCCTTACGATGGATGCAGCACTTGTAAGTAAACAAATATTGTAGAGACATAAGTTGAATAATTGCATCAAGCAAACAAATACAAAATTTACTCACTTTCAAAATCCAAATAAGAAAATAAAACAAATTGAATGGACTATGAAAGAAAATTTATGGGTAAATTACACAAAACTACCTCAACTATTGGGTCATTAACAGTTTCGTACCTCGTCTTTAAAAAGTTTCAATGTCATACCTCATCTACGAATTTGTTGCAATGCCATACCTTCCGTCAGTTTGTTTGTTAATTCTCTGTTAAATGCTGACGTGGCTTGAAGCGGAACCCACTCTTTATTAAAAAATTAATTAAATATTAAAAATTTAAAAAAAAATCTTTTTTTTGGCATGGGGACCCACCCCTTCCCTCACCCTTTCTTCTCCCGCCCCCTTATCCCACCCAAAACCCAGATCCCTTCCCTCACCCATTCTCCCCCCAGACCCACCACCTCATTCTCTTCTTCTCCACCTCCCTCCATCTCACCCATGGATCCCCCCTTCCCTCCATCGATCTGCACCCTCTTCTTCTTCTTCTTCTAAAGATTCCAACATTCTTAAGAACTATTCAATAAAGGACCAAAAATCATGATGTGGAACAAATTTGAGAAAATAAAGGGAACTAAATTTACCTTGAATATTGCTTACCCACAAACCCAAACCAAATCCCCAAATATTACACAACACAAACCCTAGAAATCACCAGAATTGAAAACCAGCCACTGGGATCACCCACACGGCGATGAACTCTGATCATTGTCACCGATCTTCATCTGCTAATGGGACCTAAGAAGGAAAACCCACCAGAAAAGCTCAGGGATAGGCAAAAATTCCTGAGAAAAATTCAAAATTTTAGACAAAGATAGTGTTTTTTCAATTTGTTGGATGGCTTCAGGGTTCTTGGGATTTGTTTGTTTTAGGGTGAGATTAGTATGGGAAGTGTTCGGGCGAAGATTTCTCCGGAGAGGGCTCCTCGGCTCTCAGCACAGCTCCCCAAGGGATTAGCACTTTGGATGTGTAGTCGGGTTGTTGCTTGCTGATGTACTGCAAAAAGAGAACATAGTTCTGAAAGGTGCCTTTGTGGGGCCTTAGGTATAGGCCTTGAGGCTCGCAATCAAAACTAAGTGCTAGGTGTGCCACTACTATCTCAATATAGCAGATGTAGAAAAATAGTGTGTTTAGTCGATTGCTTGCGCCCCAAGTTACTCAGACTTCTTGTTATCAAAGGATTGTCGTGGATGAGTTAAGTCCACATTAAGTTCTTTTTCTTGCCTAGTGACCAAGGACTTTAGTTCATAGTCTTGTAAGTTCAAATGAAGGGAGTCCAGATCCCCTTAAGCCATTTACTTGGTTCCAGATTGGTCTTTAAATGAAAGCATATCCATTAAACTAAACAGATCTGGGAACAAATGAGAATCTTAAAGTAAGAAAACTAATGGGTATGATTTGGATATATGCTGGAGAATGCATTAAGCAGTAGATCTATTAACTTAGAAAACAAACAAAGAGCTTTGAGCAAGATTTCACCTTGTCGGGTAAGGTTGAACCTCATGCGCTCCCCTATTTGGATTATTGGTAAGCATCTATAGATGCCTCCACTGTAAGCATCCATGGATGCCTCCACTGTAAGTTTCTTGACATCCATCAATCCGCATATTCTTTTCTTTTCAGCCTTTGTTAAACTAGGGTGCTCCTGTAGACGAGGGAACTAATCATAACTCAAATCTCAGAAACATGACAAGGCAACTCTAGTGAGAAGCAAAAAGCATGACGAAGTAAAATCAAAAGAATAAATAAGCCTAGCGGACATGGCTTAAACGCATACCTTCAGGTAGATGTCGATGGCTTTGTAAAACCCATCGTGAATTGGCCTTTGCTGACTCGGGAATTGATTGTGACAACTCTACGAAACTACTGAGGTTAAGTTTTGGGTCATGTGCAATTTCCGCAAGATACCCATCAACCAGTCTACAAACACTCAACAACGTAAAAGTATCAGTCCCCTTTTAATTTAGATTGTGGGTGGATTTGACTAACCTGAAAAAATGGCGTGAAAGAACTGGAGTGTAAGAAGAAACGGGAGAAGAAGTTGAAAGGTGAGGTCTCGGGTCAGGTTCGTGCAGGTGGATGAGGAGCATGGGATGAAGGAGTAGGAGGTGGACCGGGTCGGATCGATTGTGTTGTTATAGTTCTGAGTTTTGTTGCAGTGAGTCCAGGAGAGCTTGCTTCCGGTGTCGGTAACCATCGAAACGTTCTACGGCAAAGTTCCGACTGCAGGGGTGACTGTGCGGGTGACATTGTGGTGGAAAGGAAGCTTGTTCGGGGACTTTAGGAGGGACTCAGATGGAGTTTGTTGGGTTTTGAGGAGTAGAATGAGTGATGGAGTTTGGAGTTTGGAGTTTGGATTCAGTGAAGCAAATGAGGAGAGTGGCAGAGAAGCATAAGAGAAGGATATCTAGCCATGGCTGCCATTGTTTCTCTGCAAGTGAGAGCAAAGAGTTGAGTGAGGGAGACAGGTGAGAGGACAGAGAGTGAATGGGTGAGAAAATGAGCTTTTTTTATTAATTTTAATTGTTAAATAGATAGTTAATAAATTAATATTAATTAATTAATTTAATAACAGAGATATGATAGAACAATAAATTCATAAGTTGAAGTATGACATTGCAATGTTTAAAATATGAGATTGTGTTGAAGGTATGAGATTGGGTTTTTCAATTGTCACAATCAATTCCCGAGTCAGCAAAGGCCAATTCCCCATTTTGCAATGTTTAGTGCGCGCGGCCTTACTAGTTAACTGTTAGGGCCTAACTGTTAAGCAATGTAGTTTGGCTTGATCATAGCTAAAGTATGGGGATAAACCGAACCAAATAATTTATTAGGCCAGAATAGGTCTTGCATGAATTTTAAGAATTTTCTGGTATGGTGAAAATTGATATATAAACTGTGAGTATTTCACAACTTTTATTAAAAAAAATGCAGCTATTGAGTTTTCATAAGATCTTTTGCATTCATAATAAAAAAAAAATTGTTATAAATTGTTTGAAAGTGATCTTACCATTTATTTAGTATCATAAATAATAATAATAATGCAAAAGTGAAGATGCCACAAGAAAGTTTGATTTTTTTTTTGGAGAACTTCATAAAATCGATTAAAACAGTAAGTTATATATAGATCACATTTTTGTAGTAAATGCAATTGTTGTATCGTCGCAAAAATTGTGTTCGCTCAATAAGAGGAATATTCTGTCATTTAAGTAACTAAATAAATACTACCTTGAAGTTGTCTTTATCATTAGACCCACCAAATTCGCAATTGCTACAATCCTTATGCAACTAAGTATACGGTTAAATCGGGCTATTGGTTAATCCAATCTCGATCCTTGGAGATGGTGGACCCTCGGCTTCAGGGTGCCCGTGCGGTTCCTGTGGCTGTCTGGAGGGGTATTTGGCGGCTCAAGGTATTGCCAAAGATTCGTCACTTTTTTTGGATCTCCTTGCATAATGGTTTTCCCTCTTTTCATGTTTTGTTTAAAAGGAGGGCCGTCTCTTCTCCTATCTGTCCTATATGTGGATCCTTTGAGGAAACTGCTGAGCACATGTTTCTCCAATGCCAGTGGGTGACTTGTGTTTGGTATGGGGGTGCTCTCTGTTATAGAATTGGTGATGATGATACTAGCTCTTGGATCGGTTGGTTGCTGTCCATCCTCTCCGTTAGCAGGGGATCTCAGGACCACAGGCAGTGGTTCAAAACCTATGTTGCGTTCACCTGTTGGTTTATTTGGAAAGCCAGATGTGATTTTGTTTTCAACCAAGTCTCCATTAACCCGGCCAAGGTTCTTTTTGCTATTAATTCGGCGATGGAGTCTTTTTTGTCGGTGACTTTGGCATCCCGTTCTTCTGGCACCTCGGACGGTGCTAGTGTGGCTCGCCCTCCACCTCCTTTCTTGAGCCCGGTTTCTTGGGCTCCTCCTCCGCCTCTTTTCTTCAAAATCAACGTGGATGCTAGTTGGGATAGGGCGACTCGATAGGGTTTTGCGGGGGTGATCATCCGTGCGGAGGGAGGAAGTTTTGTGGCAGCGTCCAGATTCTCCCTCTCGGCTCCAAGTGTGTTAGTGGCTGAGGCGTTGGCAATTTTAAGGGGCTGTGAGCTTGGTAAAACTTTGTTGCTTAACTCTGTTATTTTGGAGTCCGACTCTCGTGCTTCTATTTGTGCTCTTCAGGGTTCTATTGAAAATGGCAGTTGGGAGGCCTTCCCTGTCTTGGCTAGTGCCCTTCAGATTGGTGAGGCCTTTCAGTTCTGCCGCTGGTCTTGGGTACCAAGATCAGCCAACCTGACCGCTGATGCTCTTGCTTCGGCTAATTCTACGGAGATGTGCGATGTTCTTTGGGTGGATAGCCCCCCATCTTCGTTAGTGGGTGTGCTTCGAAATGATGGCCTACCATGCCCTCACTAGTCTTTTTTTGGACGGTTCTTGGGATGACCTTTCCACTAAGTGGATGGTCTGTTGTCTGTTACTCCCTTTTACCGTATTTGTTGCTTTGTTTGTCTCCCTCGTTGTTTTGCCTCGGGGTAGGCTCTCTCTTCAATTATATTCTGTTGCCGTGTTTGGCTTGGAATGGATTGGTTATTCTCTCTCCCTTTCGGGAGAGAGGTTGCTCAAAAAAAAAAAAAAAAAAGTATAGCAATCCTTACCCAATTGATGAGAGAAAAAAAAAACAAAACAAAAAAATTAAACTGCTAAATGTGGAAAAGATTAACTAATTACATACTCATATTCAACAAAACATCATGAACCTCTCCCATACGAAAATCATTCCCAATCCCACCACATTGCTCGGACAGGTCTCTCAAGTCCAAGGCATATATTCTTACGTTTACATGATCATTGATTTCATTAACACATTTAGTTCTCATGATCTTAATTGGATCGCTTATGAGCTAGCTTTTTCCCTAACAAAACACCACCTTCCACCATGGAAATGAAAATGAAGAAGATTGCTTGCGTATTCCTTATCGCCGCTGCATTCATGAGCATTGCAATGGCTCGTAAAAAGGGCAAGGACAAAGACGACGAAGAACCAAAACTAGTAAAACCTACAAAATCAAAAAAATCGAGCAGTGATGTCTCTGCCAGCCTGCACACCTGGGGGTCTTTAGTTGGTGCCTGCCTTGTGTATTACATTACCTACTACTTGCAGTACTAAATGAAGGAACAATGTATGCATGAGAGTTATATCTTTGAGAAGCTAGTTCATACGCACGTAGGAACAAGATTGGAATTTTTATTAATACAAGGATTATAAAGATTAGGCGAATCGAGTTACACATAAGGCTTGGTCATTGGTGGAACAAGATTGAATTGGATGAACAGTGTTTCTCTTCCTTTTTTTTATGTTTTTAGAGGTCTTCTCTTCCTTCTCATTTCTTTTCTTGTGTTAATTTGTGATAAAAAAAAAATTAAAAAAAAAACAATTTGATTAATCAAGGAAAAATAGCAGTACAACATCCCTTCTATTACCTGTGATAGGATGGTAGTCTGGGAGTCGGAGAATAGTTACAAGAGAAATGATTTTGGCACATTTTTCTTTTCATGCACACTCTTGTGTATTTCTGGTCTTTAGAGAGAATAAAGCAATGGAGCATCAAATGACAATATTGAAGGATTGAATCAATTAGAGTATTTGATTCTCCTTAACTGTAGGATGGAATCAATGTAATTATGTGTATAGTTGACTTCCTAGAATATGTTAAACTTTGGATATTTAGGGAGTGATGCAACTTGCAAGATTAAGGACGAACAAAAGGAATTTTCTATTGTATTACAGTCTGCAAACCATAGCAGCAAAACTGATGATTTTTACACCTACATTCTTCTGCATTCTTATCAGAATTGCACGGAGGTACATGTCCTTCAAATGGACAGCTGGATATATATATATATATATATATATATATATATATATATATATATATGAATCTCAGCCCTACACTAGTACTAATCCTAGCCTTACATCTGTTCTCAAAGATTTTTACTTATTCTTATCAGAAAATTAGCCATTACAACTTCTATAAACTAGCCGTTGGATGCTTCAAACCTTTAGGCCAGACTTCGAACCCTCAAGGCTGCAAGTAGCTTATATTCTAACATAATAGCTATCCTTTGTACGGTATAAATCATGTATTTTGGTGTACAAATCAATCAGTTACACTTGAGATTTCATTCCCAAGTTTTTCTGTCATACCCTACGATCTGCAAAAGCTAGTAATCTTAAAATGTTAACATGGTATCAGAGCACCACTCTTGGTGACTCTGAATACCCACATAACTTCCGCAAACACAACCACATCATCACATACATAGCCGTCATGAGCGAAACCCAGAAAAACAACGAAACATCTCCAGATGTTTCAGATCCATGCACTCTACATCACTCGGATCAGCCAGGAACTATTTTAGTCTCCAAACTACTCTAAGGAGACAATTATAGCACATGAGTCGTGCCATGCGAATCAGCTTGAGCGCGAAGAATAAACTTGGTTTGGTGGATGGAACCATTGAAGCTTCATCTGAAACTGACAAAAATCATGCCTCCTGGAAGAGATGCAATGACATGGTTCTTGCCTGGCTTCTGAACTCAGTACGTGGAAACATCTTGAGCAGCATTTCCTACTACATGACGACATTAGAAGTTTGGGTAGATTTGCGTGATCGTTTAGTACAGAGAAACGACTCACGCATATACCAGATTAAGCAAGAGATCGTTGAACTCAGACATGAGGAGCAATCCATCTTCATAAATACATTAGATTCTATGAAGGAGGACGTACGTTCCTGTGACTTCTTGATTCCAGGAGTAGAATGAGTTGTTGATGACTTTGTCTAAGGTGTATGTTTCTCTTCCTCTCTCGCTATCTCTCTTATGCTAATCTCTCTCCTTTCACATTCAAAAATTTGTCTGCAATATTTCCACTCTAGTGAAACCTGGCTTTTACTCGCCTTCCTCTTGGGCATCGCATTATTGGCTGTAAATGGGACTACAAGATTAAATACAACTATGAAAGTTTGGTTGAGCGCTATGTACAAAGCTCGCCTCGTTGCCAAGGGTTTCACTCAGCGCGAAGGCATCGATTATTAAAAAAAGTTTTGCTCCAGTTGCCAAATTAATCATTGTCCGTTGTCTCTTGGTCGCTGCCTCTGTCCAAAGTTGGCCTATCCATCAAATTGACGTCCGAATATGTCTTTCCCCATGGCCATCTTCGTGAAGAAGTTTATATGCATTTGCCTCCTGGTGTTCGTCGATAGGGGGAGTACAATTTATGTCGACTCAACAAGTCCCTATATGGACTTAAACAAGGTTCTCGCAGCTGGTTCCACAAATTTTCTCATGTCATTCACTAAGCTGGCTATCAACAATATAAAGTCGACTATTCCTTATTCGGTAAGGTGCGTGGCGACTTTTATTGCCGTCTTTATTTATGTGGATGACATGATCATCACAGGCAATGACGATGGAGCGATTTGTGATCTCAAATAATATCTCCAGACTAATTTTCTTGGACATAAATGTACACTTGACATTTTTGAAAGAATGCAACACATTATAAAGGCTAGTTGGGAAGGTTATCTATCTCATAATCACTAACCGAACATTTCATACACAATTTTCATGTTTTTAGCCAATATGTGCAACAGCCGAGAAAACCTCATCTTGATGCAGTCCACCGCCTTTTGCGCTATTTGAAGGCCTTCACTTCCCCTCTAAGGGAGAATTAACAATGAATGGTTTTTGTCATGCGGATTGAGCTCGATATCCAATAAAGCGAAGATACGCTACAAGTTATTGCATCTTTCCTTGAAGTGCACTTCTGGATAACTAAGAAACAATCCACTGTTACTCAATCCTCGGCTGAAGCGAAGTGTTGTGCCATGACCTCCATCACATGTGAATTCACTGGATGAAATATTTACTAGATGACTTAGAGAGTTGACCAGCGAGTTTATATTGTTATAATCAAGTTGCACTTCACATAGCTGCAAAATCATGTATTCTGTAAGTGTACCAAACACCTCGAGATTAACTGTCACATTGTTCGCGAAGAAATGCAAGCTGGTATTATCAAAACAGCCTATGTCCCAACAATATTGAAGTTCGCTAATATACTCAGCAAACCCCTCGGACATAAGATGTTTCGTTTTCTAATTGGCAAGCTAGGTGTTCTTTACATCCACATAAACTTCAGCTTGAGGGGGAATATTGACGAACTGAATCACATATACATTTACATTTTTGTTCTCATTGCACATGACTTACATGTTACTGGTATCAGTGACGAATAATGTCACCGCCATTGGTGCTAGAAAAAATTTCTGGTTGCCCTAAAATTTCTAGTCCCTGCTCAACAGTGACATAAAAAATAACAATTGGTGCAACTTTTTCATCTTGAATTATGTTTAGTTGTGTGCGTTTATTGTTTTTCCAAACTATATATACTATATAAAATTAGAGAACTTAGAAAATTCATCAATTAACATGACTCACTTTTGAAAGTGACATTGAAGCGGAAAAATTGATCGGTCAATCGCTGAAAATTTTGATGGCTAGTCACAGGAAAACGTTGATCGGTTAGCAACGTGATAAGGTTAAGGGCTGGTTTGGTATTGTTGTGCTTTGAAAAAAAACTGCTTATGCTGTGCTGTGAGAATAAGCAGCTGTGAAATAAAGCAGCAGAGTGTTTGGTAAACTTTTTTGTAAAACAGATGTGAAAAAAAAACAGTATTATAGTGAAAAAAGCAGTATTATAGTGTTTGATAAACTTTTATGTAAAACAGATCTGAAAAAAGCTGGTTTTTCAAAGCTGGTTTTTCAAAGATGGGTTTTGCAGCTTTGTGTTTTTTGCTTTTTTTTAACCCAAAACTGTGAAAAAAAAAACTGAAGCTGAATGTTTACCAAACATAAAAAAGCTTATAGCCACTTTTTTCAGAATCACCTCAGTACCAAATCAGGACTAAGTGACAATCATTTTGATTTAAAATAGTATTTATATATAAAAAGTTGTGAACTTTTCCATTAATTCCCAAAATGTCACCGATACAATAATTCTCTTGGCATTGTTTTTCTATACCGTTTTGGATACAGTACCAACTCTTCAACAAAACGCGCTCCGTACGTGCACCCAACTCGCATTTTCTATAGGAAGGGAATCTCTCTGGATCTACTATCCCCACATCTTAACCGTTAATCGTACATCGTGTTATCAGTTTTCGTCAGATATTATTTGTGTTTAATTTTAAATAAAAAAAGTCATTTGTGTTTAATTTTAAATAAAAAAATTTAAATGATTTCTGACTGCACGATACACGATGAATGACTATTATGTGGAAATCCCTAAAATCCCGCAAAATGAATCTGGGATCCAATTCATTTTCTATAAACCCTTCCGTCATGTTAATTGTCAACTTCCGAAACAAAAACAGTAGGTAGCCTTGCCAATATACTATGAATTGACCCAAAATAAAAAAATGGCCAAAAATGGAAAAGAATACCTGTCCTTTGTAATATTCCAAAGGACAATCATGAACCGTCTCCTATATATACTTGATAAATTCCTCCTTAATCCCACCAAACTCCTCAGCCTCAACTCTCAAATATTCCACTACGTTTTTGCTCATCAAGCCTAAAAGACACCGCAAGGCCACCATGGAAATGAAGAAGATTGCTTGTGCTGTCCTCTTCGCGGCCGCCTCTGTCAGCTCTGTGATGGCTCATGCAGGCCACGCCCACGCGCCCGCCCCGGGACCAGGAGCAGCCCCAAATGATGCCTCCGCCAGCCTCCCCGTCCTGGGGTCCATGGTTGGTGCCTCCGTTGTGTCATTCATTGCTTACTACATGCATTAAAATAATGAAGAAGACATGACAACTGAGAGAGATTCAACCGAGTAATTCAAAAGGAGGAGAATGAGATTGATGTTTTCTTTAGTTCCTGAATTGAGGGTCTGTCTTGGTTCTCGTTCTTTCAAATTTATGTGAACCATTTATTTTAATAATACTAATAACGCAATAAAGGGCTTCTGTTATTTAGTTTTGGTGCATGATCTCAGTTTTCCAATCTTCATACGATATTGTTAGTTACCTAGTGAAAATTTGTTTACTGTTGAAGTACTTTTTAACTTTTAACTTTCTCTTGCAAGGTGGAGAGTGACATAATTGTAGGAGAATAAATGGACTAAAATAAACTGCAAAAAAAGAAAATAATGTATGCAGAAATTATTTCTTTATAGAAATCAAGCTCAAAATTTTCAATTATTGTCCAAATACTTCAATTTTGATCTTTTTTTTAATACATATATATAGGAAAATTCCTGAAATTAAGATAATTAAAGAAGGAAATTAACTATAATATATTGTCGCTTTGATCTATTACCGCGTTTGGTTGAAAAGTCAAGGATATGTTACCCTATATTTATAATATTTGTCCATTAATTCGAAACATTTTCCTGTTTTGCTCTTCATCATGGAATATGATTTGAGACTTGGTCCTCCCATCCCATGCATCGATTACACTTTCTATGTTATTCTCATTTTATAATAGAGAGCTGCTAGACTTACCTCATTATCTTTTTTCTCATTCACATTATAATTTTACTCTTCATAGAAAGTTAAAAATTGAAACGCTATTTTATTACTCACTATTATTTGTAAAATAATTGCTAATATGCTATTTCTCTACCCACTATTATTCCTAAAAAAATTGAAATATATTTTCTCAACAACGAAGTCTCATTCGATGATAAGATACCAACCAATGAAGAACTTGCAAATGCTCTGTTGTGTGATTATGCACTCTAACAACTACCATCAATATTCAATCATCATCAATTGTTAGCTTCTTAACCTTTACTTGAAAATGTCATCCGCACTTTTCGTTCCAAAATTCATTTTATCCTTTATTGTTTTTTCACAATCGAAGTAATTCTTTCGCTTCCGTTATCTTTTCACACTCAAACTATTATTATTTATAGGTCGTTTTACAAATGGATAAACTTATAAATAAAAATTTCATTAAAAAGTAGGTGGAGAGGCAAGACACTGTGCGTGAGAATAACAACACTCTTTTAATATTATATGAATGTTCTGCCTTATGGTTCGATTTACTAATATTTTTCTCACTTATAAGTAAGAAATTTTAAATTTGATAATCGTGTACATTATATGATTGAACCTAAATCTCCTACACAATGTAAATATATAGATATTTTAAAAATAAAAAAAAAATTATAGAGATGATGTTTTACTAGTATCTTAAGAAATAAACGGCTTGATCATCAAATTATCCATCTACATATGGGAAAATTCATGCATGGGCCATGGCGATAGACCTAAATTTTTTGTCAGCTCTTGTACTCTAACTTCTTGTGCTTAACTAATTGAAAGGACCGCGTACACCATTAGACAATGATGCAGGCAGAGAGCATGTGGATTGTGGAGATGTGGTGAGTTTTATCTCTGAAGAACAATATTTGCCTACTCAAAAAAGAAGTAGGAGTTCCTACTTAAAATTATTCGTTGTTGATTTATAGAACTCCTTTTTTATAATCAAAACCGTTCATATTATAAATCACTCTATAAAGATCCCCTCTGTAAAAAAATCAATTAAAACTAGGAAACTTTAAAGAAAAGCTCCCGGTACTGTTCACTTTAACGAAAAACCACATTTTTACACTAAAAAATCAATCCTGGTACTATTCGCTTTACCCTTTATTTTGTCTTTATCGTTAAAACTCAAAGTTTTCAAGCCCTTTCCATTAGTTTTCCTTTAAAACTAAAGTCGTTTAGTCATCGAACTATATAAAAACAAATGAACGGAATTGATAAAAGCATTACAAACTGTCTATGTATTTGCTAGAATAGATTAACTAAACGACCTTAATTTTAATTCATTTTTTACAGATATGATCTTTACAATGTGAATTATAATAGGGTCATTTTGGTTCCGGTCCCTAATCAATCTAATTGTTAGACTGAAACCTTGTTTGTTTAAATATTTTGATCGAGGTCCTTAGCCTTAATTAATAGATTTAACTCATGCATTTATGCATTTAATGTCCCACAAATTATGAAATTTAAACAAATTCAAATAATATTTTTAAAATATAATAAATACTTAAAAATCATTTTTAGAGTAATATTGTTCTTCACAAAAATTATAGCAAAAAAATAATGTACCCATATAATTATTAAAATATTTTATAAAACAACTATTGATATACTTTAAAGCATAAAATTAGCATGGGTACATTTAGCAAAATTAAAAATGGGTACAAATAAATTAAAAAATATGGGTACAAATACAATAAAAGTTTAAAAAATATGGGCACAAAAAAAATTAATAATAAGGTTACAAATTAAAACTGAAAAGAAAATTGGTACAAATTAAAAAAAAAATTGTTGCAAATTAAAAATGGGTACAAACTAAAAATAAAAATATTGATAAAAAAAAATAGCCATAATTATAAATATACCAAATGTAACGTTTTGTAACACTAAATGAATATATTTATAAATAAAAAATATTTTATTATTGAAATAATTAATGACGTATATTAAAATCTAAGGACCTTGGGCAAAAATTTAAAAGGAATAAGGTTTTTAATCAATGGAGTAGGAAAAATAGGGATGAGAGCCTAATTTTTTCTTTATAATATGAACGGTTCTGATCATAAACATAAAACTCTGTGAGTTGAACACGAAAAGTTTTGAGTAGAAGTTCATACTCATTTTTGAGTAGATCACAAGCATTGTTCATCTCTGAATATATATATTGTAGGCCTTATGCAAGCTTTTCTCTCTCTGAAGAGATATGTGTGTGTGTGTGTGTGTGTGTGTGTGTGTGTGTGTGTATACAGGCTCTTTAAGGGAAGGGATTCCCATTTTTCAAAAAAAAATGGGGACACCCTCTTGATCATTAGATGTGGCTTTAATGAAATTATGTGGCTGAAATTAAATCACAAGCCATATAATCTCAACCACATGATTTCATTAGAACTAAATCTAACGATCAAGAGGACGTCCTCTTTTTTTTTTGAAAAATGGGGATCCCTTCCCTTAAAAGCTTCCTATATATATATATGATAGTGCTATCTACGCTCATTTTTACTCCTTATATATTTTTTTCAATTTTCAACTATTGAATGAAATGAATTGAGAACAATGAGAAAAAATTAATAAAAATGTGTAAACAATAAAAATGAGGTATGAATAGCACAATCCAATACATATTTAAAGGCCTCGATCGTTGTGAAAACCAGGTCACGGGAGGGAATTGCCCTTTTCATGGTATCATCAATTTCATGAGGGCATTTTTGCTCACTACCATTTAGTGTGGTGTATGATCACCACCTTATTTATCACAGTTATATTGAGTTTGAATTTTGAGATTTGTGCAAATCTACTACACCAATCTCGAAATTCAAACTCATCTAACAGTGATAAATAGGATGATGAGCATATATCACACTAAATGGTGGTGAGCAAAAATACTTCCCAATTTCATGCGCAAAACTTACATACACGTGACATGAGTTGGCATCTGCATGAATCGCAAGCTGCTTCCACATGGACCAAATTCCAGTCCATGTGTCTACCATGGCATTGGAACTCTAAAACTGCACTCTGCCCCAACGCACCATTTCTGCATAAACCCTAGCTAGCTAGCTTCTCACATATATAGCAGTTTGGGCCTCTGGATCTGATATAGCTAATGGCTTCTACTAAGGCATTCTTGGTCGCAGTAGCTCATATTATGTTTCTTGCTTCAAATTATATCACAGCCTCGGCCATTGAGGATGGGATTGCTCCGGTGCCGGCCATGGCCACCGGATCAGCTTCTGCTTCTTCTGCTTCAGGCTTTGCTAGGGTTCTCTTTTATATCTATATTTTTTGTGTTGTTTTTAATGTAATATAACTAGTACTTGTAGGTTCTAAATTAAGAATCATTTCAAGTCTTCAAGACGATGTATTCTCCTAGCTTGCTACTAGATATATAATTGCACATGCTTTTTTATACGCATTATTCATATTAATATTTCTACCCTAGTTATCTGTATAATTGTGTGTGTCTGATCTGTCTGGATAGGTAATCTTTCGCATGAGGTCTTGTGCCTAAATAAAATAAATTAATTTCTAATCATGTAATTTGTGAAACTCCGTCCTTGATTTATCGTATTTTGTACTATCTGATTTATGAAATTACCATTGTACCCTTAGTTGATTTTCGTTGATTGTCTCGTCGAAACGCGTAATTTTAATTTAATTAATTTATTCGTATCGTACTCATCGCCACGAACACATAGGCGCGAACCGTAAAACCCCCTCCCCAATTTTAAATTGTTTTATGTGATTGGTTGGTGAGCTACGTGGGGCCCACCTTGTTTTTGTGCTCCCCGGCCTCTCTCATCTTTGTTCTCCCCGAGCTCTCTCGCTCGACCTCACTCTTCCCTCCTCATCGTCGAACCCGCACGCACACACAAATATACATACACACGGGCATCAATCATCACCACCATCCTTCATTTCCCTACGAGTTCCACGAAGGTGGGATCGAATGAGGATCACCTCAACCTCCCCGTGGCTACTGCCTCTATGCAGTGGCGAAGCTAGGATTTGTCGAGGGGAGGGGCGAAATTCAAAAGAGTGTAAGGTTTAATTGAAGCAGTTGCTTTCACATTGAAAAGTGCAAAGTTTTGAGTCAATATTCAAAACAGAAAATAGTCTTTTCACCAAAGCGGATGTAAGGGGTAATATCAAAGCCATGTAACAAGCTTAAATTAGTTAGAATTAGATTCTAAAAAACGTTAGGCGCTAGTTAGGCAGTGGACTGGAGCCTAATAGTTAGGCGCCTAGGCGAGATTTAGGCAGGAGCGTAGATGGATTTAAATGAATTTCTTTTATCGTAAAATAAGCATTAAACAATATTTACATTATTTTTTAAAAATTAATACAATATTTATAGATAATGTGAAAGTTTAAGATAAATAAATTGGGGGTCTTAAAAAGAGGGAAAAAATACATACAAGAATAATAAATAAATAAATAAAAGAGAGAAATGGGAAATGGATTAACAAACCACAAAAAAAGGTAGGATCAGAAGCGAAAAAATAAATAGGAGAGAAAGGATAATACTTGAGTACTTACTGGGAAATACCCAATTTACTAACCAAATGATATGGGCCAATAAAATTAGCATATCTGTCCCTTTATTTCTTTGTTACACTTTCGCTATGTTAAGAACCAAACATACCGGTCAGCCTTTATCCTGTTTTCCAAACATATGCAATCATGCTATCCAAACAGGTCTTCTCCCTCACTGAAATACTACCAGCCTTCATCCCATTATCCCAATTCCCAAGCCATTATTCTCTCCCACCAGCGCCACCACCGAGAAGCCTATACCATCCAAATTCAATCCATCCAACCCTCATTCAATCTGGATTTTTTTTCAAATTCAGTTTAATTTTCCGTTTGAAATCCCACCCATATACCAGCTTGCGAGCAGCAAGCTGCACTGCAGCAACAAACCCAGCAAACACAGACGAATTCCATCACTTCCGATGGGACCAGAGGGGCGGAACCACGCTCCTGGGCTTGATTTCCGGCGAGGGGAGTGGCGGACGCCACTCCTCGCCCCTATGTAGCTTCGCCACTGCCTCTATGCAAACATTCTTCCGGCGAGATTTCCTCGTCCCTCCGACGTAGGTAAGCCCTAGAATCCCTTGGTTGGTGTTTACATGTAAATGTGGGACGAAATTGAGTAACTTTGATAGCTATAGGATGCAGAAACACCTAGGAGGACCTCTGTAGTTTTTCCGACGAATGACTGGCTGTTGCAGGTCATTTCTGGCCGATTCCAACCGCGACACCACCCATTTTTGGTATGGTTCGAATTCCCACTCTCGTAGCTTTATTTAAGCTTTGGAATGATGTATTTTGATTGAGATTTGACCCCAAAACGGAGCCGATGAAGTTCCCGGCCAAAAACCTCCATTTTTGGTTTTCTCCTTCGTTGGTCCGATGATCCGCGAGTGAGAACCGGACCGAGCCCTAAACCCAGCCCTTTGGCCAACCTAAACCCATTAACCCTTTGTCCAACCCACCAAGACCTAACCCTAACCCAAGTCCAAAACCCTTAACCCGAGACCCTTCTTAGGATAATTCGACGTCTTGAATCTGTTTTTTATGTCTGTTTTCCCAAATTCAATCGTTTGAATAGAGTTTTATTAATTGGACCCTTTATGTGCTTAGGGGCAATTATTTGTGGCGTTTCCGTCTTTGCTAATTTGCGTGGCTCTTCTGCGGCGAAGTATCTGTGAGTGGACCCTTCTAAATTGCATGTTTTAATAGTATAAATGCATACATGAAAAACATGATTTAATGATTACGTTTTATGAGATATTATGCTTACTTAAAATGTTTTGGAATACAATATTTTCTATCGAACCCATATTCTTTCTTAGATATCTGATGGATGACGATATACTATTTAGAACATGTTTTCACACACTTCTTTATAGTATAGATGATGGATGACTTTATACTATGAAGATGCTTTTGAGATATATGTACCTATGTTTGGAAAGATTATTTTCAGTGGTTTTGTGCATATCTAGTGGTCACTGTTTTGCCTTCGGGTAATGATACTTATATTAGCCTTTGGGTTGGGTGATGTAGGGGCCTTCGGGTCGATTGAAGATATTATATTTGCCCTTCGGGTAGGGAGATGTAGGAGCCTTCTGGTGGGTCGGGAGATGTAGGGGCCTTTGGGTTGATTGAAGATATTATATTGGCCTTCGGGTCGGGAGATGTAGGGGCCTTTGGGTCGGGAGATGTAGGGGCCTTTGGGTCGAGAGATATAGGGGCTTTTGGGTCGATTGAAGATATTATATTGGCCTTCGGATCGAGTGATGTAGGGGCTTTCGGGTCGATTGAAGATTTATATTTTAGGCCTTCGGGTCGGGCGATGTAGGGGCCTTCGGGTCAATTATGATACCACTAGTTAGCACACTATATACGAGATACATTTTATGAAAGGTATTATGACATGCTAGGGTTTTCGGAAAACCTACCACTTATTATGCTATTAGCTTTCATAAAACTTTGGGGGTTAGTATGTTGATAATTGTTTCAATATTATATATATATCAACTTGGTCCACTCATGTTTGTTTTGCGCCCCCTCAGGACTTAGAATCGAGGCGTACTATCCCGGCATCAAGGCACTACCGCATTGGCATCTTCGAGTCCTCTCGGTGTAAGACCCATTCCTTTGTTCATTCAAATTTATATCTTTTTTTTCTAGTGTATAGAATTAGTTGTATGCTTTGAACACCTTCCTCAATTGTAGTTTCATTGCATTTAAATTTATAAGTCTTATTTATTCTTGTCCTCATGCATTCTAAATGGCTTGTGTCACCTTCGGGTGTTGGCCAGCACATACCTACCCTGGTATTCAGGGAATATTGGGATCGGGGAGTGTCATGAACGGATTCAAAATCGAATGTATAACGAAGATTCTACGTTCGAACCATCGAACATTTTCGGATATTTTATGTTTCGTCTTATACGTTCTTAAATTGCGAACCAAATGGACCCACATGGGGATTTTTGTCCCCTTATCTCTGTCCATCTGTGACCTCATCCTCTACTTTTTAGATTTTCTTACTTTCTTATCTCTATCTTTCTCTCTCTCCCCCTTACTTTCTCTCATTCTCTCTTCAACTCTCCCGAGCACTCACCTTTTTACAAACTCTCACCCTCATCTCTGAGCTCAACAACATCAACCCCAAGCTCACCACCTGGACTGAGAGGCTTCGAAAATCCCGTACCAAACATTGTGGAACTCCACCATGACAGTCGCGGTGCACACATCCCCAGATGAACTCCGACGACTTTTGAGGTTTTTCCGACGTAGGTAAGCTCCTAGAAATCCTTGGGATGTGTTTTAATGTTAGATCGAAGCTTGTTATAAGTTGTACACACTTGTTAAATGCAGAAATAGCTCGGAGTGAGCTTTCCCTAGTTTTTTTACGAGCACCGCCAATTTCGAAAGGTTTTTTACCAAACCACAGCGATTTAGCCATCGTGCAAGGCACCATTCTCTTCATCTCGTTGATAACTATGATTTTTGTTTTTGAATCACTCCATTTGGTTAAATATTGTGGAAGTTATGAGTGTTTGAAGTTATGCCCAGAAACCGGCAGATCCACGGCCTGAAACTGGGTCGACCCGACCCGATACCCCTAAACTCGGATCCAAACCCAACTGCTACTCAGCCCAAACCTTTGGGCCATGCTACCCGGCCCAACCCAGCCCAGAGTTTCAGCCCACTAAGCCAAGTCCAAACCCAAAACCAAGCCCAAACCCAGAACCCAGATCCGACCCAGATCCTACCCCACACGGTCGGATCCAAATCCCAGTCAGCGTGTGGGTGTCTATCTTGGCCGAGGCGTGGAGCACATGCGCCTCCACCGAAGGTACTGTGCTTTGCCGCCGTCCACGGCGACGCCGATGACTTTTCTTGCCAACTTTCTAACGATCCAACTCGGTATGTGCGGCGGCGCATGGGGGTACCCGAGGTTCCCCCTTAGGTTTTTCGATGTCCTAAATCCGTTTATGTCGTCTGTTTCCCGAAATTCACCGTGAGTTGTAGAACAAATGGCAAATAGCACCATAGTAGAAGTAGAATCATTACCTGGGATTAGATCTTTTTTCTTCGTTTCCTCTCGTTTTAGTATAGTTTTATTAATTGGTCCCCTTATGTGCTTAGGTGCGTTTGTTAGTAGCATTTCCGTCCTCTTTAGTTCGCACTGCTCTAAAACGACAGATTATCTATGAGTGAACCCCTTCCAAAATGCATGATTTTGCTATTAGAAATGCATACAGGAAAAAAAAATGATTTTATGACTACGTTTTATGAAACGTTTATGAGTAAATTGGATTTACGCTTTATGAAATATCATGCTTCACTGGATTTACGTTTATTGAGATAATCACGAATATGATTTAAGTTATGATGTTTGAGCTATTGAGCTCCATTGAGATATATACATATATTTTGGAAATATTATGTTCATGCTTTTATTGTGCTTATTCAGTGGTTACACATACTATATGCCTACGGGCGAATGATATCTATATATGTCTTCGGTCGGGTGATGTAGGGGCCTACGGGCGAATGAAGATATATATATGGCTTCGGTGGGGTGATGTAGGGGCCTATGGGCGAATGAAGGCCGCGGGCGATTCTGATACCACTACTAAGCACACTATATATGATATATGTTTTGTGAAGTTTTATGGCATGCTAGGGCTTTCGGAAACCTCTTACCTATTATACTATTGAGTTTTCATAAACTTTGGGGGTTAGTACATTGATGAATAACTATTTTAGTATTACTTAAATATCAACTTGGTCCACTCATGTTTTGTTTTGCGCCCACTCAAGACCTAGGAACAAGGCATACGATCCGAGCTACGAGGCATTCCCATATCAGTGACTTTGTGTCCTTCTCTCCGCTTGGACATTCTTGTAATAGCATTTTCTGTTATATCTTCCGTTTGTATTTTGAATTAGTAGTATGCTCTGAACATGTCATGCATTATCACTATTATTTTGTTGGCAGTTGAACTTATTATATTATTTTGTTAAGGTTGTATTTGAATATTACATTGCGTAGTTATGCGTGAAATTTATATGCATGTTTCATATGTTCTCGGCATATGCATTCATAAAATGGCTTGCGTCACCTTGGGTGTCGGCCAGCACTTGGTCATCCCATTGTCCTTTGGACACTGGAATCGGTGCGTGTCATAATTGCGGAGAGATTTTTCATGTATCCGTATCATGAACACCACATCTTATTATACAAGAAAAGTTATTTTAATGTTCATTTAATTGTATATAATAATACGTAGTGTTTCACTCCGTATCATGGAAACACTGAAAAATCTCTCGTAATTACGGCACTGAGTGGGAACTTGCTCAATGTGCGTTAATACCTTTAGGGTGCATTTGTTGTACCGGACTATCTTGTACTGGACTAACTTCAGGGACTAAGCTGGATTGGCTTGGCATGGACTAAGTAGTATAAAGATAGTGAAACGTTTGGTGCAGTATCGGACTAAATCACGGACTGAATTATTTTTGCAGATCAAATATTTTTATGTCATTTTTTTAATAATTTATCATTATACACACTTTTTTAATTTGACTTTCTCTCCCCCTGTCTCTCTACTTATCTTCTTTCTTTCATCTGCTTCCTGTTCTTCGCATGCCAGATTGCTCCCATTCCCATTAAAAATCAAACTCAGAAAAATTACTTTCTCTTCATTTCATTTTCTTTCTCAATTCAAACCTTCTCTTCTTTTAATTTCTTTCTCTTCAAATCAAACACAGAAAAAATCCCAATTTTTTTTTCAATTTACAGAGGCTTCGTCGGATCTACAAATTCGTTTCATTCAATTTTTGCAAATCGACGTCAATCGATCTTGCAGAAGAAAGTGACAAACTTGTGGGCGCATCTTCCTAGCGGGGCGCTTGAGGCCTCGAGGAGGACGCCACGGTCGATGCTCATTAAACCCACACCGCCAAATCAATCGAAGTTTTCCTATAGCGCCAGTCGTCGTCCTCCCTAGGCTTATGATGACGGCCTGGCTATGGTGACGGCACCGGAGAAGAAGAAGGTGGAGCGCAGAGGGACTGGGTGTCTGGGTTTAGCAAGCGAAAATTGGGAATTGGACGTAGGCCTCATTTCCTTTTTAGTCCCTGTTAATACCAAGCGAAAGCTTGGGATTAGATAAACGGCTTTAGTGAAGTGCGGCGGGACTCGCAGTCGAGGCGAGTCCCATTTATGTTAGTCCAACAACCTACCAAACATGGGATTATAGTCTTGCTTAAGACAGTCCAAGCCAGTCCCTCTTAAGGAGATGCAACAAACGCACCCTTAATGACAAACGGACTGTAGCATCTTTTAGTGCAGAGGGAAATGAAGATTGAACGCAAAGTAACATGAAGGTGAATTAATCTGGATCGCCAATATATGAATTAGAATGCAAATGGAAATGATAGTAATTATCAACTAAACAACACCTGAACCAATGTGAATTGGAAATCGATGCCGAGTGCAGTCTTGGCGGAGCTAAAATTAACAGCAAGTCAGCAACATGCGTTTTCGGACTTGGAATTGAATGAGGGCATTGGATATGAAGTGCTTGGATGTATATGAAATTTGTGTGAAAAATTATTTGGGGTTGATCATGGATATCTTCCTCCTCCATCAGAAAACTTTGTCATTTGATTTCGGATGAACAACAATTGCGATGATAATGCCACTTTTCTTTGCCAAAATTGTTCACCTGCTTTCTTTTGTCCAAAGTTCCTTCATTTTCCTACCAGGTACAAATTGATCATTTTAAAAGTTGGAACACGGGGGGTAGCATGATAACTTTTCATCAAAAGCATTGAGCTACTCTGTTGAAAAATATAATTTGACATCAGTCATATGACAAAATAATATACAATATATGTGGAGGTTTTCATGCACTCCTCCTTATCTTTGAGGTCTTTGTGATACAAAGTCAACATTTAGTAATATGTGGTTAAGCTGGGATAATATCGGTAATATTAGAGGCGAACCATGATGAACCTATAAAATTTATCATGATAGCAGAGCAGGTTTTGGCCTGGCTCAATCCCCGAAAAACCCTCCCGCAGGCAATTGCTATTTTCATGCACCGGTTCTCGCACGGTTTCAGTCTTTTGAGATGGTAACCAAACCAAAATGCTTGTCGCGCTACTATACTAGCCGGCCCCTAATCCTTACTTGTCCTGCAGTTTATGCCCGGTTTTGGACCTCAATTCTTTTGGTGGATGTCTTTTGTTCTAGACAGTCAAATCCTAAACATAAAGTCTACTATATCAATCTGGTGCGACTTGCCCGATGTTAACATCTTGCCATTTGGGCTTAAACTCTTTGTTACCAATTTTTCAATTTGGTCTCAGATGATGGAAGTCGACGCAACGGAGTTGGGAAAGCTTAGCTATTTGACTGAAGAATAAATTCGACTCTAAACTCTCAAATGTAGATTGAAAATTGAAGACTTGCGCACATTTGTGATTGCCGGTAGAAAATGGTTAAAAGTGTTTTTTGGATAACCACTTTCAAATGCTTTGTTGGGAAATACTACATTAAACAAAAACTTCTTATATATTTATAATTAAAGTAGAAATTATGAAAGTGCTTTGGAATGAATCAATCTCAAATGTGGCCTTATAACATGAGTTTCTTTTCTTTTGTATTCTTAAATTAAATTAATGCAACAAGCAATGCTCCCCAACAATCTGATAGTCCTGTCGACGAAAAATAAAATGATAATCCTTTGCTGGGTTTGAACCATGGTCCGATTGAATTTTATTTTGGGCCAAACCTCTACATTTCGGCTCGTGCCCGAGGCCCGCGCCTATATATGCGCAGGAGAGGTCGGTAAACGCCCGCCTGGAAGGAAAATTCCCTCCATCTCCCCCCTCCCTCCCTCCCTCTCCCTCTCCCTCTCCCTTCAATTTCTGGTTCAACAAAAATGGCTGCCATGATCACACGCAGATTCAGCTCCAAGCTTTCAAGACTCTCTCATCATCATTCATCATTGTCTGCATCCTCCACCTACCTCGCCGCCCAAAACTTCCAAAACCCTAAAACCCCAGACCACTTCACTCACTCCTCCTATTACACTCTCTCCCCAAATCCCTTCAAATCTTCGTCAAACCCCATCACCATTATCGATCATTACATAAAATCATCAAATCCAAAACCCATAAACCATAATCTAACTTGGGTACCCAATTCAAAATCCATTACTCAAAACCCTGAATTCAAAAAAACCAATCTTGGTCTTACTTATACACAATCGTGTTCAAGTTTCAGTACCAATTTGTACAATCCTAGGTTTAATGGGTTATTAGATCAAAAACCCAGATTTTTTTCAACTTCTTCTAGTTCACCGTCACCGGATCCAGAAGCTGAAAAATCCCAAAACCCAGAATCTGAAAAGCCCCAAAACCCAAATGAATACCCTAGTCAAAACCCTAACTTCAAGCACCAAGAAATCGAAGGACCGACGGTGGAGCGAGACCTTTCGACTTTGGCCAATGAGACCAGAGAAGTTCTCGAATCGATGGCCAAAAACATGTATAGTCTGAGCAAGGTATTGGCTCTTCTGGGTTTGGCCCAACTCGGCGTCCGAGCTTGGATTTCGTACATTACCAAATCGACCCCAATGCCGGAGGTTTCAGTTCAGAGCATTTTAGCTTTCGGGTTACCCTTTACGCTGGCGTTCATGTTGAGGCAGAGTTTGAAGCCAATCTACTTCTTTAAGAAGATGGAGGAGCAAGGCAGGCTGCAGATTCTGACTCTCACCCTTCAGGTTGCTAAGAATTTGAATGTGTTCTTCGTTCGTGTTCGCGGCGTTTCATTCTTGTGCATTGCTGGCTTGTCAGTCGGAGTGTTGTTCGCTGCGCTTACGAGATGAGTTTGTAACTCCCGTTGATGAGATTGTTATGTTGGAGTTTGATTGTTGGATTGTTATAATGTGTAACTTGTGCGGGAAGAAAAGATTAATCTAATAACCCCATTTGAGTTTTTTTTTTTTTTACATAGCGATATTATATTCTAAACTACTTTGGTTCAGAAGTGATTCGAACTCAGAACCCTCAAGCTCGCTAATGTAAGAGAAATTTCATTGTTTTCTCAATAAACCCAACAACGCCTCGTCTTGTCCTTCAACAACAACAACAAAGCTTCTTCCCACTAACAACAACGCCTCGTCTTGTCCTTCAACTAAGTTAATAGATTTCTTCTTGTAAGAAATCTTAGAGTCTTCAAACTCTGCGTTTCATTAGCAGCTTCGCATCAATACGAGCGTTCAGCGACGATACAAAAGAAATTAAGAAATATGAAAGATATACATATGCACACACTGATAGTCCAATTATGATCTTGAAGGACCATCGAATAGGCCTTAAGCAGAACCTTCAGTAAGCAGGAGCAGCAGCTCAAAGCAAAATATACCAAGTAGCCCTCGTGAATAAATAATATTCTGTATCTACAAATTGTCGTAGTTCGTAGAGAGTCAAGAGCACACCAATAGCATCTTCCGACACTACATTGTTCAGCAGAAACTTCATATTCTGGAGCAATTTCGCCTGTAGAAATTGTCGCCGTTGCAACAAAGACAACTTTGCTGTCATCCTTTCTGCTTCATTATACATGTTCAACAACAGATGCATTAGAAAGCTCCTTTAAGAGCAGAAATCAAGAATGTTTCGCAGCCACTTAAATATGGCAATATGCACTTATGGATGCAGAACCCCCATCTCTTCTTCTCATTGATAGAAATACGGGTTTCTTGACAGTACATTTTCGGGAAGTCTCGAACATTTTATGTCGGGGATCTTAAAACCTGCCACACAAGTCACAAGTCAATTAAAGATCCTGTACAAGTTAAAAGCACAGAACATACCCTAAACCCTTTGTCAAAACATATTAGTAGTTGTTGGTTGTGGATGGAAAAGCCTCTAAAAAAAAAGCTTCTTAGTTCTTCGAGGAATGTAGTTGAGGAGAATGCAAATTCATAGCATGCAAACAAGTGTAGAACACGTACCTGACAGACATTGAATTTCTCCAGTGATAACAGCGTCTGAATATACCGAGCCTCTGAAAGCAAATATGCCTAAATGGAGAAGATATAGATAGAAGGTAAGATACAATGGCGGGTAATAAACATTTTTATGTAATTCTTGATTTTCTCTCAAATTTGAAGTACCTGGAAGGGAGTATGAGAATAGTAGGCTTGAAAGTTTCCTCTTGTATCACTTTTTATCAGGGAGCAAGGATCCTCCTGTCTCCCAACCATATGTAAGGGACGTGAGCTATGGAGCGCCAATATCGACCTTTACCTGGTTTGCATCTCGCTTCTAGCAGAGGACAACGACGGATACTAAGTTGTGTCAGTGGAACAAGCTGGCCCTCATATGGAATGGATTCTAGCTTGGGACAAGTCCAGATGTAAAGAGATTTAAGAGATGTGAGGAACTGAAAGCCCTTGCTGGACAGGTACCGGAGATTTGGGAAGTCTTCAACAATGAGTTGAATGAGAGATTTGGGGAGCACCATCTCCGTAGGTGGAAAGAAAACTAGATCTGGATCTTCACCGCTGATCCACAACTCTCTGAGAGAGGTTAGTCTGTGCAAACCACATTGGAAGAGTGGCTCGCAACTCTTGAGATTCAGAATTTTAAGTGATATTAGGTTAGGGGGAAAGCCCTCTCCTACAAAGGACATGAAACCATCACAATAAGGGATTCTTAATATCTCAAGAGAGTTGAGGTTGTGCATGCCTTTGGGTAAGGCCTCCAGTTTATCACAATTAGTGATGTCAATCTCTCTCAAATTGGAAGCTATTCTCTCAAATCCTCCCCGCTGGAAAGAAACAAGACTTCTACAACCATAAATACTCAACTTCTGAAGATTGGGAAGGCGGCAAAGGCCTTCTGGTAAAGATTTGAGATTTGGGCAATTCCAGATATGAATGTATTCAAGATGAGTGTTGTGGTCGAACGTATCAGTTATGAACTCCAGTTGTTTACAAGTGTGTATCTGAAGGTGCTTAAGCGCCTTGGGCAGCTGGATTCTAGATGACAAAGACGCCAGAGATGGACAACTCCATATGCTCAAGTATTCAAGACAAGATTCCTCATCTTGTGTCAAACAAGGAGAAGAAGATGATGATGCAGACCCATCTTTCTCCTCCACTAATGATTTCAAATTTTGACATCTGTTTATCTCTATTCTTCTTAAACTTGGGGGTAGACGATATCTTGCAAAATGCGTGAGAGAATCACAACCTCGTATCTTTATTTCCTTAAGAGAAGGCGGCAAGTCAACCTCTGGAAAAGAAACTAGGCTTGGCCATTTGTCAATGTGAAGCTCTTGAAGTGATGTCAGGTGATGCAATTGAACTAGGTGAGAATTACCTTCAATTGTCAAACGGTGAAGTGAAGTAAAGTGTTGCAGTAATGCATCCTCACTCTGCAACGACGGTGTCAGCTCTGCACAACCAGTTATTTCCAAATCTAGCAACTGAAACTCAACCGCACTTTGATACACCAAGCCTTTACAATTGTGGACGCACAACGCGCAAAGTTCTCTGTAGTTGGCAACTGAAACCACCAACTGATCGCATTCGCGAATCACAAGATTTTCCAGTGAAGAAATGTTCTCAGGTATCGTACCCTCCAATTTGGGGCATGCATCAATGGAAAGCATTTTCAGGCAAGGAAACTCTCTAATTCCCTGAACTCGTTCACAAAGAAACCACTCCTTCCATCGTTGCATATTCTGAAACGAAAGGGTCTCTAGTACCGGAAAAGGTAACCTGCCCTCTCCATAAAACTCGGAACCCACAGTTTCCACTTCAGACATTCCTTTTATAGAAATCTCTTTCAGAGAAGGCAATTCTCCAAGTGGTGGCAAGAATTTGCAGTTACAGCAATCTTGTAAGCGTACCACTACCATATTAGTGAATGAAGGATTTCCCACCCAAGTAGAAATCTTCACACCACTATATCCCCTGATGGTGAGTTCCTTGAGATTTCTATGAGCTTGTAGCATGTCAAGAACATCTGCCTCCATTTCTCTTGTGCCACTCCCTTCCGACCATTGTAGCAGCAAGAAATCAATCCCTTCCTTGCTACTTAAGTCAGCCCTCCTTGCATCTTCAACTTTAGTCACATTCTCCAATCTTGAGAGGTGTAATGTCCCCCGAAGATGCAATAGGGGCCCTATGTCCGTCAACCTTGACCCGCTACCTTTACCCACAGCAAAATTAGCTAGTGTCTGCAGATTAGTCAACCGTCCTAGTTGCAGAGGCATCCCTTTCAGAGAAGGTACATTTGAATTGTTGAGATGACGCAAATTAATCAAATTCCTCATGTTTATGGGCAATGCCTCCAAACGTGAACAATTCTCTAATAGCAATACCTGTAAGTTACAAAGTGTGCTTGTTGATTCAGGTAAACGTGTTATCAGTGTCTGAGAAACATCAAGGTAGCGTAGAAACTTCAGTTTACCAATCGAATTTGGTAGCTCAGTAATTTGATAGCTGTTCATAGAGAAAACCCGTAAGTATTGCAATTTTGGCAATAAATCAAGAGTAACCTTACAAGTCACATAATTCTGGGGGTTCTCTGAAAGTGTAAACGGTAGGAAAGTCCGCAGGTGTTTGGCCGAGAAAAAGGAGCCAAATTTTTCAGCCCCATCAAACTCTCCAGAAATGTAAGAAGAATGACGAGCTTTTGGAGTATATCTGAACTGCTGCATGCTCTTATCCACATTGTCCTCCAATCTAAAACATAATTTTCCTGCAGCCCACCGTGCGAGTTCACTAATGAGGTCATGCATTACATATTTTGAATTGCTTTTGTTCGATTTCTGAAACAATGACCTGATAAAAGCTCCTGAAAATACTCTCCGCCCAAATCTTCCATTTGTCTACCTTCTTCCGAATGCTGAATCAAACCCTCTGCCATCCACAGGAGGATCAACTGCTTCTCACTAAATTCGTAGTCATTGGGAAGTATTGAGCAATAGGCAAAGCATCTTTTAAGGTTTGAAGGGAGAGAGTGATAGCTCAATTTCAATACTGGGAGAATGCCACTCTTATCTGATAGACTCCATATTTTGCTGTCTAATATTTCTTCCCATTCGCCCATTCCTTTACACCGTAAAAGTCCACCAAGCGTTCTCGCAGCCAAAGGCAATCCATTGCATTTTGCAAGGATTTTCTCCCGAAGTAACTCAAAATTGCGCGGTCTGCCATTGTTAATGTCCAAGAATGAATGCTGTTCAAACACTTGCCAGCAATCATCATTTGATATATAATTCAAATTATGAACTTGAATGGCTCCCATAATTTTCGCCACTGTTTCATGACGTGTTGTCACAAGTACCTTGCTTCCCAGTGCTCCAACCCGAAATGGGGACTGCAACTTTGTCCACATATCATAGTCACATGTGCTCCATACATCGTCCAAGACAATCAAAAACTTCTTCCCAGTTAATTCCTTACTCAGATTATCCTGAACTTTACTGAACTCCTTCAACTTACAGCGCTCGGATGTGATCGATTCAAGAATTGCCTTTGTCACTCTTACGATGTTGAAGTCATCCGACACATACACCCATACCTTAAGATTGAACTGTTCCATGGCATCATCGTTGAATACATGTCCTGCAAGTGTTGTCTTTCCTATCCCCGCCATGCCAATAATGGAAACTACATGAAAGTTGCTGGTACAAGGCTCGGATATTGACAGCAACTCGACGATCTTCCCTTTGTCTTCATCCCTTCCGATAACAGGTCCATCTGGTTGACAAGAACTGGGAGGCATCCTATATGCCTTAGTGGATGCCCAAGTCCCAGTATCGTTCAAGCGAAGCTGGTCTTTCCGTTCAGATATCTCTACCAGTCTATCCGTAATCTCCTTCATTTTCATGTTCATACAAAAGTTGAATTTAGCTTTCGGAATTAGGCTCCGTACCTTGCCCGCTCTAGTTCCAAGTCGCTGCTTGACCTTGCATCGTAAAGTCTGGATGGAGAATCTGTCCAATATGTCTTCCACATCATAAGCCAGGTCTTTGAGATCATCCAGCCAGAGTCTGACTGCCTCACTTGTGAGCTGTTTTTCTTCCGCATCATACAGCACAGCTCCAATTGCAGACAATATTGCACCCCATTTCTTAAGTTTCCTATCGACAATCCGTAGGCGACCGAAGTTGAGGATACCGCGGGGCGTCAACCTGTCGAGCAGCACCTGCAGAAATGCCCCAAGAAACAATTCTCCAGCTACCATTGTTTGTTTCGTTGAATGAAGCTGCCAAATCAAAATAGTGAAAATGAAGCTTTGGTTGGGCAGTTTCTCCTATCTCTCGAGCTAACAACAAGAAGACTTGGTAGTTGGTACGCCACACGGTCAAAGTCTCCCTTGGCAGCACATGGACAATTCACTCAAACAATACTCGGCTACTCAAAGATGAGTAAGAACTCCTACTCAAAATTATTCGTAGTCTATTTATAAAACTTCGTGTTTATAATCAGAATTATTCATATTATAAATCACCATATAAATATCGCATCTGTAAAAAAAATCAATTAAAACTAAGGTCGTTTAGTCATGAAACTATTTAAAAACAAATGAACCGTACTGATAAAAGTATTATGAACCATCTATGTATTTGCTACAACAGATTGACTAAACAACCTTAGTTTTAATTTAATTTTGGCAAAGATGATATTTACAATATGATTCATAGTATTAACGATTATGATCATAAGCACAAAGCTCCATGATTAAAACACTAAGAATTTTGAGTACGAGTTCCTACTCGTCTTTGAGTACCCAAGTATTGTCCTAAAACAAATTCCTTGTGACAAGTAATAATTCTTTGATAAATGATAGAATAGAATTGTCCAAAATTCAAACTTGGGTACATGATGTAAAAAACTTATGCTCGAAAAGTATATAAAGAAAACAACACGAGACTGGATAAGCGAGCACAGGGCCAACTAAACGGAATTTAGAAGCAAATAACAGGAAGCTGCTAATGCTAAAGGTAAAACAGACAACACTATACATGGCAATTAATCTCTCTTTTTTCCCATTTTATCAATTTTTTTGTTTTATCAAAATATAAATGTTACGAAACAGATTAATAAAGTTAATATCCTTCAAAAAAGAAACCATTAATCTGTCCGTCTATACACAAATTTGATCCTAAACAGTAATATCTCCGTCAGAAAACACCTGATGAGCTGACTACTACTCTTATCTCCAAAAATGTTTTCCATCGCTTTATGATCCCATGCCATAATTAACTCCCTTTTATCTCCAACCCAAAGAATGAAACCAAAATTTTCAAGTGGGGAAGCCTTCGCCTTCACGTCTTCCGCCTCCATGTAAAAATGTTCTCGACCATATACAAAATGAATATACCCCAATTTATTGGAATTCCGAGGACCACGAGCATTTCATGTCGGGCATATCGCAGAAGGTAACGTCATATCCGGGACTAGTTTCCGTCTGGCTTAGGTTCTGTTCGAACATAGGTTAAGACTGCGAGCTGTTGGTGAAGGAACAGCAGTGGCAGTGACCGGAGCAGCCATCTCACCTGGACTGGCCTGAGTATCACGCTTCCACTGCATGCTCCTGGCACCAGGTTTGAATAGGGGGCGAGGCCTATATGCACCAGATATGCCTCTCTGGAATGGGGACCAACCAAACCTGGCAGTGGCAAATGGAGTGCCCCGGGCAACCCTTGGCCACGTCATGCCAGGAGCTGCTTCTTGATGTGCAGCTCCCCTCTTTACAACCTGCGATAGGATAATGACACGGGTAAAGATTTCACTCCTACATTTAAACACCAAAAATTACAAATGCTAAATGTAAGGATTCATGATCAGTGTTGAAATAGTCTAATGGTTGATGAATCAAATCCCAACATGCAATGACACATACAAATCCTTACGGCAAAGATTTACCATGAAAAAAATCATATCTAAATAGAGTTCTGTTCTCAAAGACCTCACAATAGCAAAATGTCATCACTAGTTCTAGTTACTACAATGATTTACCTTGAGGATCCGTGACATGAAAGAGGTTCCATCCAGAGATAATGCATTGTCTGCCGCCTCCCTCCGTGTGAACTCTACATAAGCTGACCTGCTCAAGTATAGTTATTTAGCAAAGGCTAACTAAGGAATATGTATTGTCCTCATATAAAAGGAAGGACTAGGCTAAGAGCTAAGAAGAATTATGATGAGACATCTTACCCTTTAGGCTGCCCAGTTGCTGCATCAGTAACTATCACTACTTTTAGCACTTCCCCAAACTTGTTGAAATGTCGAGAAAGACTATCTTTTGTAGCAGCAAAGTGGACCTGTGTATTCATAAAAAAATATAACTAAAACTGAAATTGCACAAAACCAAGACAAAACCTCAAACATTGAACAACAAGAAGGAAGCTATTACATTGTTAACAAAGATAGTTCGAGAATCTGCATCCTCCAATGGGCGTCCACTGGCATATAGACCTGCACGATATTCCATAATAATAAAGATGCATATTTGGATACTACTCGAATGATGGAGACCCAACACCAGAAAGAGAATCAATTATTTGACTAACTAATAAAAAGTAGGGGCTTTACTTCTCTCATCTCTAAATAGAGGAAAGCAGTAATAATGCGGAAACAAAAAAGAGAGGATTATTTTAGAAGTTTCAAAACTCACCAGCAGAAGAGGAAAGCATCTTAGGAGAATCTGCAGCAGGTGTTAACTGATATCATAAAAAGACATATTCAATAACAGTCTCTAAGTGCAATGAAATATCAAGTGAATTTAATGTACAAGTGATGATAGAGGAGAGGAAGGTGTGGGCATGGGCGTGTGCGTGCATCTTACATTTCCATTACTTGCTCCAACAGGATTGCCGTTCTCCTTCATCACATGCAAACCAGATTTGGCAACCCCTGCATCACTATTCTGTAGGGATTTCCAATCATCACCAGCAACCTCTCTAAGTTCCTGATAATGGGGTGCTTTCCAAGTATTGACATTCGCAGATATATTCACAATCTTATGAGAAGAATTCGCAGCTGCAAAAGGTTGACCGTGATCTTTATTCCTGGATAGCTGCATAGCATCATCAACATTCTTCGCCACATTGTAACGCGCCATTAGTGAATTTTCACCCTTGCTTCCACCAGATGTCCCAGTCTGAGAAACATCAGCAACTATACGACCCATAACATTAACATCATCAAACCCTTCATTGTCCAATACAAAATCAGAAGCCAAACCAGTTTCACTTTCTAACATAGCATTCCCTACATACTGTCCACTGTATTCACTTCTAGCCGGATACGACGATCGTTTTTGCTCACAAAGTTGGACGACATCTTCAAATTCAACATCCTCGGTAGCAGCATCTCTGGATGGAGCAAAAGGCACACTGGTCTCAGAAAACTCCATACCACGACCTAGTCGGTCAAACACACTCCCTGAAGGTTTAACTCTTGTTACATCTTCAGCAGCTTCTGCAACAGCTTTCATTACAGTTGACATGGGATTTGGCACCCTGGCGACAGACTGAATCCGTCGAGGACGACCAACCAATGATGAGTCAACAGTGGGTTTAGATACCACAGAACGAAGACGCTTCAATGTGGGCTGAGTTGCTGAATTGGATTGCCTTGAGGTCGTTAATGCATCACGCATAGCAAATTGGAGTAGCCGTCGAGGGGCATCAATATTCACTTCAGAAACTGGTTCCCTCTGTCAAGAAGAGGAAAATCGAGTGAGAAAGTTGAATAATTGTTATCAAAGTGCATACACTCTATACGAAAGAAGTCTCCAAAATGATCTTTCTTAAATTGCATACTCAATCAACCCTTGCAATAAGCATAAAATACATTGTTTTGGGGGTTGGGATATTCCTTGTGTGGGGAGACAAAGCAAAGGAGGATTGCCAGAGCATGACAAAAGAAACAGTATGCACTATTAAAACCACTAATATATCCAAAGGCAGGTAATAGCCTATAGGCACCCACGCAAGCGCATGAAAACTAATTCATAAAACATTATCAATAATGGGCCACTGATAAATTGAATACTACTAAACAAGACCAAGTACTTGAACAAATCTTCCAATTCCAAAAATTATTAGTATGGAAAGGAAAAGTCCTGAATACAGAAAGGATAGTTCCAATACTGTACAAGTGCCTTGAATTCTGTAGTATAGCAGTCTACACCACACTTCAGGATAAAAAAAGTTATTTATATCTATTTAACAGACACAAAAAAGATTTGCCTATTCCATACAACTTCAAAATGGATAATTATCACATGAGTCAATATGCCCCAATACAGCAGCAAAATCCACGTTTAAATTATTAGAATCAAATTCAAGTACCCCCTGCTCAATATCATAAAAGGAAAAAAAAAAACACACAAATTCAAACCTCTGTATTGTGTCGCTCATCAGGCCGAATCCTTTTCCTTTGAGCTGCAGGTTGACGCGAAGGAGACTTCGCATCACTGACTTTGCTACGACTTTTTTCTTCTATATGAATATCTCCGATCTCAGAGCTTCGAAAAGGAGGGGGCTCAGCTGCATCCCTTGTTAGCCCCTTCCATTCTCTAGTGTGCCGGCTTTTAGTTGACTTATTAGACTTCTCCCTTTCTGGCTCAGAACCCAAATGATACAAATCACTTTTTCCTGTAAGGTCACCTGATGTGGTTTTTCTTTTACTCACATCTTCCATCTCAGGATCCTCTGATTGTCGATACAGATCCGAATTTGAAGCCAGATGACCCCACAACCTGGTGAAAAAAACTTAAAACAAAAAATTAGAATGTTGCCCACAATAAATATGTACGTTCCAAACTAAACAACCATTATATGTGAAATAACATTGCTCATAAACGAGGGAAAATAATCAATTACCAAGAAACAAAAGAATCACTGTCATCCCCCAAAAACACGGTCAGCTCATTCTTTGCTTCTTCTTTGCCCCTGCCATTCTTTAGAAGGACAATAACGTATTCCTGCCAGGAAATTAGAAAACTTAGCGAGAGTTATAGTGCCATTACTTTTTTCTGTAGATATTTTTACATAAAGAAAAAACCAGGGGTTGAACCCAAGTAGACAATTGAACACAAACTTAAATGAAGAAGAAGACAAGAAAACATCCTCATATATGTTTCAGCTTGAATCTCATGTATATTAAACTCCACTGACAGATATAAAGGGCACAGAAAAAATTTCTAAGGTTGTAGATGGCAAGCATGGAGTACAATCCAGTTTGAATTACTTCATAAGCTTTACTAATTAGACATCCGATGGGGAGGAGAGGGGAAAGAGATATGTTTAGTATCGAATAATCCCGATGGACCAATTTCAGCCACTAGAGAATGGGTGCACATAATCAGGACTGTAACAAGATGACAAGAACTCTAGGATATCACTAAAATTTAATAGTAAGCCTATAGCAACTCTCTTGCAATGGCATCACTATAACAAAATTTTGATCACTCATACCCTAAGGGAAAGAGAGAAAGAGAGAACCTTCTTTTTACCTACACAACCTATTACTAGTAAAAGAAGAAAAAAAAACCATTAATTATCAGAGATATGTTTCAGAAGTTACAGTATTGCTCGGGAGATGGAACTGGATAAAACATAATGGCTATGCATCATTTGGAACTAAATAAATGTAAAATTAAACCACGGAGTGCCAACTATATATATGTAGACCAAACAAAAAAATAATAATGTTATATGTCACTTGGTCCTTTAACACAAAGATATTGATATCATATTCCCTAAGAAATATGGGGCCCGAGAAACAACCCACATATGAACAAGACTGTAATCTCAGGAAAGACAGAACCACACACATAATATGACAGTTCGCTTATAATAACAATAACATCTGAAAAGCCATGAACAATAACAGAGACACCTGTACCTGTATGTACTTCTCATGTGCTGTATAAAAAAGAATGATACTGGTACTTCAAGATATTTCAATTTGTGTATTTAAATTTCATGGTTGTATTGCTTCTCTAAGGTTAAAAATAAGGACCATGATAAGATCGGAAAGCAATCTCAAAGTGTCCCGTGAAAGTCCAAGATGTACTGGGCTAACACTGTGTTTAAATTTTATTTTATGGACACCTTACATAGCCATGTCCCTTCACCTTCAAAAGCATGCTCAAACTTTATGCTTCCTTGCCTAATACTAAGAAGAAGTAGCTCAATAAGAAAACCCACAAATACACCCCTACAAAATTAAAAGTCTATATGGAACCGTTCAAATTCTGTTTAAAGCTCGTGGCACACATACATATGTCAGGATACACACACAACAAAGGACCCAATGTAAACACCCCCCCCCCCCCCCCCCTGTTTTCTTTTTGTTTCATTAGTTTAGCAATCGGCAGCAGTCCACCTGAATCTGGCAGCTATTAAGAACATCACATTTTATTTCCTCAATCATTAAGGAGAAAATCACCATTTGAAAGATTGGGGAGGGCATCAGCATCTTGTAAGAGGACTTTTCACATTGGTATGTTGTCCCTCCCTCTTGAAAGCTTTCCACCTTTAAAAACTCCCTACACGGACAACCACCTTAAGGAATCCCATGGAAAAACCCAAGCACTGCAGTCACAAACTTTGTCACAAAGCCCTGACAGCTCACAATTTGAAAAATGGCATAAACTCCTTAAAACCCCTTAATAAGGTATTCGAACTTTTTTTTTCATAAAAGGTAGCCAACCTGAAGCAAGAGAACTGCAACCATTCTCTACATAATCATATCAACAAATAGAGAGCTCAAAAATCTAGGCAACGACTTAAATGGAAACAAATTTCCAAAGTTTGGCATATCTCCCTGTCCGACCTATATTGTCTACCCTAAACCGAATGGCAACATCAACAGTTCATACCAATTCATGGTCACATCAAAATAAATCAAAATCCAAGATATCCAATAGAGTTTCATGACAGTGAAGACGAAACCTTAACTCCATATATAAACTAAGAACCACGAAAACAATAGGTAGTCACCCCAATTAAAACAGAAAATCAAACGGGAAAAAATTCCCCAATCAAAGCACGGAAAACTGGCTAATAATCAGCATAAATTTCAGAATAATGCGCAAGAGATTACTATTAGCCGAATGAGAGAGTCCGTACCACAAGAGTGTCGTCGGTGTAATCCCCCATAAACTCCTTAAGTTTCTCTCTCACACTCTCTCTCAACTTGATGACTGAATCGCCCGTCAAATTAACCCTAAAGGTCCTATCATCGACTCGATCCACGCTCCCCATCGCCACGAAACCCTAATTTTGGCCCTAAAGAGCAAACCCTACCGCCCCAATGCTTCGGAAACCTCCACCAATCGTAAAACCCTAGCTCGGGTTTTAAAATATCCCCGCAGCGATCAAACCCCCTCCCCGCCGGAACTCGGGGATAACTGAAGGGGATTTCCCCGGAAAGTGACGTAAATGATTTCTTAGGAAATTGGTTTATAGGGTTTCGTGGAAAAATCCCACGGGAGGTAAAAATGGAATCTTTGATTGTTAAAATGAGAAGGAGAGCGGGCCGAATCGTATGTTAGATTGCATATTAAATTAACAACTCAAACTTATATTGTCATGCACGAGCTCAACTCATTCCCACCACTATAATAAATGAAAAGTTCCACCTTTTATTTTATCTCAATTATTTTACGTGTTCATTTTTTAAAAATTTAATTGGAAAGAGTAATTTGGTTATTACGAAAATTTTATCCTTCTACCTTCTTCTTTTTATAAATAGATGATGTGATAAGAGCTTTTTCGTGGTTTCAAAAATGAAACGACGTGTGAAAGAAATTGTGAGTTATACGATAATGTAAGGGCATGTCGTCACTGCATTCAACTCTCTGCCAACCTCCATAAGTAAAACTGAACCAGCTCTTGCCCTACTATCATAGTTGCAATTAGGGGTGGGCAAACGGGTATAGGAACCGCAGGTCGGGGCAGGTACGGGCCGGGTCCAAATTTTTAATAAGAAAAACGGGGCGGGGCGGGGCGGGGCGATGAAATTTTAGGGGCGGGCCGGTTCCCAAAGTATAGAAAAACGGGTACCCGGACCGGCCCGTTTGTAACAGAACAAGGCCTATGTAGTATGTACTGGGCTATTTTATTACCAAATAAGGCCTAAGCATTGGACTGTTTACATCAATAAACAAAGCCCCAAACTCCACTAACAGACCCACGCCCATAGCCCACACCTCCCAACGCCTAATACTAAACCTAGAACCTTCCATCATCCCTACAACTTAATCAACAAGCAGCGTAAGTTTCAAAAAAAAAAAAAAAAAAAAAAAAAAAGACAACAAGCAGCGTAAACCCAGTAGCTCCAATGTTCTCAGAGACCCAAACCGTAAACCCAGTAGAATCTTCCACATCGTCCTCTTCCCCCAAACCGTAAACCCAGTAGCTCTAATGTTTTCAGAGACCGAAATGGCGAGGCGTTTGATCCCAACTCTCAACAGCGTCCTGATCGAGAACATCATCCCGCCCTCCAAAACCACAAGCCGACATTCTTCTCCCCGAGTCCTCCACCAAGGTAAATTCTATGACATCATCTTCTTCTTCGCATTAATATAATTAGGGTTTAGGGTTTTATCTTGATTTGAATTTTAATGGTTGCGACTTGCGATTGGTCCAATCGGTGCAGCTAAACTCAGGGAAGGTGGTTGTTGTGGGACAAGGAGCCAAGGACAAGGCCGGGAATCTGATGCCGTTGCAGACGTAGCCGTCGGTGACTCGGTGGTGCTGTAGTGGTTATAGCAGTCGAGCTGCTTGTTATCAACCAGCAGCGCGGTCGAGTCGTCGCCAGGAGCACCGTCGAGTCGTCGGGGGTCAGTCGGTCTCCATGAGCAGCCTCTTTGTTCTTCTCTGGTTATCCTCGCTACTGTAGGACCCGTGGGTACCCGTGGGAACCGGCCCGTTTCAAAGGGCCGGGTAAGGTCCGGATCTCATTTTTAAAAATCCAAAACCCGCCCCGCCCCGTGTTACTTACAAACGGGTTAGGTCCGGTCCCTTCAATTTTGGCCTGGCCCGGCCCGTGCCCACCCCTAGTTGCAATGGCGACAGATTGAAGAAAACCCAAATTTATCACCTTGTCTTTCCAACGATTTAGTGCTCGTTTGAATGTGCTTTTAAAATGATTAAAACCATTTTTGGTAAAAATATTTTTAGCATCGATCTTTAATAAAAATACAAGTAAATCATGAAAAAACACTTAAAATGCTTTTTGGAAAAAGCACTAACTTCTTGCATAAAACACTTCAAGTGCTTTTAGAATCCAAAAATATTTTTTCTAAAAACACTTCAGTCATTTTAAAAGTACATCTAAACGAGTCTTTTAACCTTTTATTGACATGATTCTCATTAAGGCCAAAATATGACAGTTACTACTCTTTTTGTGGTATGCCTAAATATGCAATTTATTAAAGTGCATGTCGAAGTTGAAAATCAAAGTTCCGATTATCGATTATAATGGTCAGAGACGGCAAATCAACTCATTACGTTGTTAACGGGTAACTATTATTATCCAATTCGTTATCGGCATCACTACAACCAATCTCATCACCATATTATAGTGAAATCAAGCTACGGCTAGTTTGGTATTGCTCTATTTTTTCTAAAACTGCTTCCGTTGTGCTGTAGGACCGTGGAAAAAAAAAAAAAAAAAAAAAAAAAAAAAAAAAAAGAGAAACTAGGATTGTCAATGTGAAAGTTTTGTTAATTAATGGTGTTCACATGCCTCTAATCAAAAATGGATTTTTTAAGAAGTATGGTAGAGCAAATATGAATAGGGTTGTTTATTCTTTTTGCTCTTTCACACTCATGATTTTGAAATAAAACAGTTTTTCCTTTTATTTACCAAAATAATTTTAACTTCAATTTTTTTATAAGCTGCTTTTAAAAAAATTTAAACAACTCCAAAATTTGAATGGTAACCCCGTTAACAAATCTATATTATTCCTACATGTATCGGGATGCTATATGAGAAACTGACAAGATACTGCGCAGTGCACGTAACATCGAGGGGAAAAAAAACAAAACAATATCGGGCACGTAAGTCACTTCCACTTCTTGACGCGAAGGATCGTCTGCACCCGAGGCAATACATATTCCGTGTCTTGGAGAGTCTCAATGGTCGAATACTTGTAATCTCCCAAGGGCAATAAGTGCCTTTTATCTGACTGATTCCCCCCTCCCCCAATCAAAACTAGAAACGCAGGTTGACTCACGACACCACGGAAACACCTGATCATTGCTTTGGATCACCTCCTCCACGCTCTCTCATCGCTTATAAAGTCGCAGCTGGAACATATAGCTTCGGCTCTCTCTCCCTATCTCCTGTTCGCTTTAGGGTTCGTCTCTCTCTCTCTCTCTCTCTCTCTCTCTCTCTCTTCGTCTCTCTCTCTATGTGTGTTTGATTTTCGAAATTTTTGATTATTTGATTATTTGATTATTGGATGATTGAAGGGGAGCGGATAGGAACCATCTCTGTGTGAACTGCAGGAGCTACTTTGAAGAGGTTGGTTCCTCTGCGAACAGGTGAATCGTAGATTGTTGTTTTTAATCACTATTCGCTTCTGGGTTCTGCTTTTTTCGATGAATTATGTTAAGGATGGCTGAAGAAGCTGAGCAGCTTATGTATGTGATGAAAGATGTGAAGTTTTCAAATGAAAAAAAATGGTATTTTGATGGTGGGTTTTGGGTTCTGATGGGAGAATAGACCTTAATCCCAGGTGTGAGGATGTTAAGAATAAGAAATTAAGGTTTTTTTGTGCAGATTTTAATGAATAGTTCTCAAAGTTCGAAGATTGATGAGTTGGTTTAATTACTTGTGTGTTTTGTCATTAGCAATTGGTTTGAATTAGCTTGAAGAAGTAGATTTAATTGCATGATTAGTATGTTTATAAACTTCCAAAAAAAAAAAAAAACCATGACTCAGTGCCACCACTAAGACTTTGAATTGATCATAACCATCCTTCTACCATCCTTATTTTCTTTAACAATATACATGTATATTTGTGTATATATACATATATATAGAGAGAGAGTCATGGAATCATGGGATGTCTGGTATTCTAATTGGTCGAAAACGGTGGAACACACTATTATATGATCAGGTTCAGATTGGTTAGGTATCATCTAGCTATGTAGTTTTACCATGTTATTTGTTTCAATTGTGGTCTTGAGGTTTTATGAAAATCAGTAGTTCCGTCGAGTTTATAGAAAGACCTCGTATTTTCATACAGTGTTGAATTCCCCTTTACCAGGTATATTAAATTTTCTATGACTGAGAGGGCAACTGTTCTGTCAGTTGTTGTCATCTGTTACCTCAAATCTCGCATGCCTATTGCAGTGGGAAGACAGTGGCTGCTTTAGTAAGGTCTAGGAGTCCAATAGTTAACTTCAACTAGCACTTTTGGATGTGCATTGGGTTGTGACAGTAGACTCGAATTACTGTTGTCTTCCCCAATCTTGAGCTAAATATATGTGGTTGGCGTTTATTTTACTGTGTTTACTCTTTATTACAAAATCATTGAAGCCGATGTATGTTCATATTGTTGTTTTACCGACTGCCACCTTTACAAGGAGGTAAGACAGTGCTTGTTTACATTATTCTCAGATTTACATTAATGGAACCCCTCAGAGAAAATGGCAAGAATGCAAAAGCTCATTCCTTGGTTTTTTATGGGGGTTGCCCTGTTTAATGATTGTAAAAAAAAATTTGCTGAATAAGGAAGTGGGCTTATTTTCTTTTACTTAAAACCTCTGCCTTCCAAGAATTATAATCTTTCGCTAGCCCGTCTTTGTCTCTGTCTCTTTCTATCTTCATATCTCTCAAGTGGCATTTTATTCATAAATCGCCCTCCCTGTGTATGTGTTGAAGGGGGAAATAGATTGGTGGGATAAAAATTCTTTTATGCCTGCCTTTTATTACTAGAAAAATAAAATAAGAGGAAGTGGCAATGGCAGTTGACCTCTTATGGTATCACTTTGCAACCCTATGGTTTAAGATATGATTCTTTGTCTTCGTGTTGCTTTCTTTAATAAGGTTTGCTCTCCTATCATGAAGGATAAAATACATGTTTTACAAGCTGTCATATCCGTGCATTGTTATATTTTCAGTTTAACTGATTGAACACTTGGGCAAAGAATACTACTCATATGGTCACACCCAACAGTGTTATGCACATTTTCCCCTAACAAAAAAAGATAAAAAGTATAAAGTGACCATTCTTCTTTCTCACTTGTGTCTATTAGGTATGTCTAGTTAAGTGGAACTCTCCCAATTATATACGGATTTCATCTATAGCTTCAGAACTAGAATTGTAATCAGAGCTTCAATACTTATATCAACTTTATCCAACTTATTGTCATACATGAAGCATACTTCTCTATACTGAGGATAAAGGGAAGTCCCTACTACTTTTTGTTGGCGATTTTTCCGTTAATATGGTCCTTTTTGTTGGCGATCTAACATTCCATCTTTCTTATGCTAAGATTCAAACTACTATGCTGATTTTAATTTAATGAGTTGATGGTTGAGTCTGCTTGTTTATATGGTTGTAATTGCTTGGCTGCGTAATATTGTAGATGTCTGGTAGGGGGAGATGTCTACCTTGAGCTGTGTTATTGTATATTTTTGGAGAACTTAAGCGAATTACAATGCAGGAAATTCTAAGAAAATGGAGCACAATGAGACAGGATGCCAAGCTCCTCCTGAAGCTCCCAAGCTTTGTGCCAACAACTGCGGATTCTTTGGAAGTCCAGCAACCATGAATTTGTGTTCCAAGTGCCACAAGGACTTGGTGTTGAAGCAAGAACAAGCTAAAGTCGTTGCGGCGTCCATTGATAGTGCGGTGAATGGCAGCCCCTCTGAAAGTGGGAAGGGGCCTGTTGCTACTGCTGCTGTAGATGTACAAGCTGGCCCCGCCGATGTGATGCTTATCTCAACACAGGCATCCTCTACTCCATCTTTGAACATTAAGAGGGAGGAGAAGGTGAAAGAGACTCCTACCAGGTGTGGCACTTGCAGGAAACGTGTTGGTCTAACGGGGTTCAGTTGCCGATGTGGAGATCTCTTTTGTGCAGTTCATCGGTACTCTGATAAACACAACTGCCCTCATGATTACCGGACTGCTGCTCAGGATGCAATAGCCAAAGCCAACCCGGTTGTCAAGGCAGAAAAGCTGGATAAAATCTGATAAAAGTCTTGGAAGTACGAGGTTTAATCCGTTTATGTATTGCACACATGCTCTCATTTCTACCCATGTGGCTTCTGCTTCTGTTTAAGTTGATCTTGTTATGTTAGGTCTCTTGTGTGTGATAGATGGTTGGAAGCTGTTGTGGGCATTTTCAAATGTCAGGAACGATTGTGTGTAATAATCCCAGCCGTTCGTGAGGGCCGTGAGGCCGTCACGAGGCTTTGGTACCGATGGTGTTTTGGACCTTGCTTATTTTGCTTGTTTGGGATTTAGTTTATCAGATATAGGAAGGTGCCAAGGTAGGTAGCAGTAGCATGCTCAAGTAATTCACGATAATGCTCTCATAACTAAGGTTTTCCAACTGGAGAAATTTGTTGGGTTCAAGAAAAGGATAATTTCATTTCCAATTGGTGTTTCCCAACTTTAATCCAACTGAATAAATGGTTCCTCAACTTTAATTCAATTAGAGCAAAAGTTCGTGTTAACCAATTTTAATTCAACTGGAGAAATGGTTCCACTTTAATCCAATTGGAGCAATGTTTCCTCAACTTTAACCTAATTGTAGCAATGGTTATTTGAACATAACTTATTTTGATAAAATTCTGACGAAGTTGATGAAAATGACCATAACTACACATTTTGATGAATTGAGGGATCAATGATAATGAATTTTTAGTTGAAGGACCATTAATACAATTTACTTCTCAAATTACTTTGTTTTATCAAATTGACACGAAAATCGTTAACTTCATTTTTGTGAAACTAAAAACGAAATGCCAAGTTTCAAACAAAACGTCAATTTAACATCAGCCAAATGAAATAAGGTAGCAGGAGAAACAAAAATGAAAGCACAAATGGCAACATCACATATTGCAAGTTCAAGGGGGTTGTGGACCTTGTGGTGCGACAAATAACAAGCTTAATTCTTTTTAATCTTTTGTGGTGTTGCCGTTGTGCTTATGTCTAAATGAGGTCTTATTATTAAAAAGGTGGAGCATTAGTTTATAAATTAAAAATTCGAGTACTAGTTTCTGAGAGCAGGGTTTTTTGGCAGACAAAACGAAAGTGTACAATAGATTATTACATAATTTGTATCATACGGAAGGTAAAGACTATAAATAAATAATATACGATAGATATTAACCTTCATATTTAGAAGTGCATGTTGGATTGGAAACTCCTTCTGAACCGAAAATTTCCGTTCCAATTCCAAACACATCTGATTCCAAAAATATTTGAAAAATCTGGAGGCAATTGGACTTATACGAAATTCCGAGATTTTGATCCGAAAATTCCAAATTTAAAAAGTCTAAACGATATGACTTATGATACCGGATCCAGACAGAATGAGAATATACACTTCTGGATGACCAAATTAGTACTATAAGAAAAACATCATGCACATTCCTATTTTATCATGCACATTCCTATAAAAGTAAAACTCAAACTTTCTTCCCCCCCCTCCCGACCTTACGCCGACCATTCCTTCCCGGCCTTTACCTACCTCATCTCCCCTCCCGTGCTTCTCTCCCACCATTTTGTGTGCAGCTTTCCAGGATTTATGCCTTATACCCTGACCCGAGTCATGCCCTTTCAAGATTTTCTTTGATTTGGAGCTAGTTTTCTTGGTGTGGGGTTGGATTCGTGCTGCAGGTGGGTTGGATCCACCTTTCAACTCGTTTCCGTGGTGGTGTCACCTTTCTCGCCTGGTTTCGGTGGCTGCACTAACTTGTGCACTCGGATATGGCGGCTCGACTTGTACATCTCGATGCGGCTCGGCTTGTGCGTCTCGGTCCTGGCGGTTCCGCTGCCTGTTGTAGCTGCTCTTATGGTTTTCGATGTGTGGATGCCGCTACCTCATTGTCTTGGTGAATTTGTAGGTGGCCTGGGGCGGAGTGCCTCGTCCCCCACTGTGATGAATTGACTAGGGAATCATTTCTCGGTGTAGTCTAGTTATGTTTCACTCACCTTATATGCACCGTGGTGGTGCTGTTGTTTTGGCTAGATTGGTCTTCGCCTTTGTGCGATGCGTGATCTAGTTTCGTCTGTCAACGATGACTTGATGTGGTCTCGCTCTAACACAATGACTTTATATGGCCTCGATATTCAGCAATGACCATTGTGGCTGCATTTATTTCTCTGTTGCGTTTATCGTTTATTGTGACAACAGATATGTACTGGTAGCACTTGTGCACTTGGCGATTGTGTGTTTGTGCTTATGTGCAAATTCAGTCTAAATCAATTTATTAATCACTGGAGCTATGTACCCAATGACACTGGTGTAATTGTTTGTGTTGAGTAATGAAATACTATGTTGTCGTTTCTTGTCAAAAAAAAAATCTGTGTTTTATTTAGATAAGTTTTGTTTCGTATTTTGTGTATTTAATCATACTATTATGTATTAAAAATGAAGATTATAATATACATACTATTTTATCTTGTCTAATATAATTTTATGTCATAAACACATGTAACGACCTATAAGAAAAAGATCCTCTACAGATCAACCCTCACCTCCGCCCCCAAAACTCCCCCCTTACCAATTCCCATTGCATATTTCCCCAACCTTCAACTCCTCCCATTTTCTTCTTCTTGTTTCTTTCTCTGCGGTTCTACTTTGTTGATCTCCCTGGGAGAAGAAGGCAATGATGTTGAGGAGAAAAAAATAGTAAGAAAGTTGAAGAGAAAGAGCGATCTCAGCCACACAATTTTACGTAAACGGTTTGGATTATTTGGTCTGCATGATCTGGATGGTTTTGATTCGACAAGGATTATGTTCTCAAATTATATGATGGAAGATGATGGCGTAGGGCCCACATGCCCATTCCAACCCAACAGGATCCTCTTCGGATTCTTTTGGTGAGGATCATAGAAATCCGTGAATCGTGTCCGTTCATCGTACATCGTGCGATCAGTTTTTGTCAAGTACTGTTTATGATTATTTTTAAGTAAAAATATTTAAAATGATATCTGACCGCATAATATACGATAAACGGACATCATTCATGAATTTCCGATATTCTCATAAAGAAGATCCGGCGATGATCCGAACTCCATCCCAACCCCTTTCCCCCCACTTGGTATCCAACAAGTTACGTCCACCACGTATGAACCTCGTGGCGCCCAATCACAGCCGTCGGTCACACCGCGTTTGACATTCTGATAACGAGTCACTATCCATTGGACCTAGTGAGGTGGTGAGATCAGCCCACCGGTTCTGCGATCAATTAGAATTAGCATAAGTTTACTCATTAATCATTACTATTGGCGCTGCGAGAGAAACAGCTGCGCTATTTCTAGACCGTGGACCTGAAAGTGACTTTTGTATTTCCCCATGAATCTCCTCTTTTATTGGCTTAAGTACCATATTTATAACGTGGACACTTTGCTTAAAAATTAAATACAAATATTAAAGAGCTTATTCCATGGGGGGTGAACTATTCATCATATCATCAATTTAAGGCATGTATACTTCGGATCCGGATGAGAAATAATGAGTATGAGATCAACGTTTCTTTGATTATTTTATATTTTCATTTTGCAAGTATGTCGTATCAAAACTAATGGGACTCGTCCACTTTATTTTTCGATTGTTAATAAATGCATGATACTAATTTCTTGCAAATCCATTTCTTGTAAGTAAGCATGTCTTTAATGGTCTTATCTCATCGGTGAAAGTTCTCATTACGCACGTGAGAAAGCACTTAATGCCTTGCATTTAGGCTAATTTAATGCAATTAATACAAGAGCGTTGCTGGAAAACTATACAAATGTCAATTTCCATTATACTGTAAACCAAAGGAGAATGAATGAAATGGTATGCATTGTCTCATATCCCAACATTTCCAAATACGTAATTGAAGACATTTCATCACCATGTCTTGGGGATATATTAGGAGTTTCATTCTCAAGGAACTTAATAATCTAAACAGTTTGTTCTCTTGAGAACATACTTAGTGGTTATGAGAACTTATGTACTCGAGATCCTAACAAATAGTTTGTGCATAAAAAATCCATGAATAACTTATACAAATGCTTGATACTTTTTAAAAAAGAATGAGCATAAAATCCATGGTTATAATTGTTGGAGCAAATTCTGTCGCACATTGAATTGACAAAAATTCACACATAAATAAAATAGCTAAACAAAGATAGACTAACACTAGTGTGGTGTTAGTCAAAGGGCCTCAAATACCCAAGTTAGAAAGATTGTAAGAAGTAACAAGAGTGTGGTGAGAGTTCTCGATTATCAGAATAAAGTGGCTGACCTTGGTTATTTACAGAGAACTGAAGAGTTAATCCTAGTATGTAGGTTCGTTGAACCTGGAGCATTACAAAGTTATCCAACTCTATTATCATCGATTGACCATTTATAAGGAATTACTTGTCTCCTTTGTATAGGCATTAAGTGAGCCCCTAAAATCTTGGACTTTTAAGTCTCTCACTGCCTCATAAGTAAATGGGTTGCACACGTAAGCATGGGGTGAAGTCTACTTCTCCAATGTCCAATCGACATGTAGAGAAGTAACATTAGTGCAACTTGCTTGATTTCCAAGTCCCAACAGGATCCTCTCCGGATGCTTTTGGTCCGGAGAGGATCATAGGGATCCGTGAATCATGTATGTTCATTGTATATCATCCGGTTAATTTTTGTCAAGTACTGTTTGTGTTTAATTTTAAATAAATATATTTAAAATAATTTATGACCGCACGATGTACGATGAAAGGACAGGATTGACGGATCCGGCAAGGATCCGGGTTCTTCCAAGTCGACACCCCTTGAGTGGCGCTCATACAAGGATGGTTGGAACGCAATTAAGTCAAGAGCTAATTCTAACAACATTCATGTTATCGCATAGACTTCTCTTCCTTTCGCTGGCCAACACATGACTTGGAGTTGACGTTTGGACATACCTATCCTTGGAGCTCAGTGCTAGAAAATTGTCAGGTTTGCCAACTAGCTTGAGCAGTGAAAAAATAATTTAGGTCACCACGCTCCCTTTTGTCGGTAAACGATCCAGGGTCTTTAGGGGTCATTTATGATGGTCTTTAGTGTAGCACTCGGTCAACTGAATTCCTTGGGCTCGCATGTGAGTCTAGCATCTTAACCTTTCATTGCTTCATGGGGTCTCAAGGCTCATCTCTTAGATTTTAACAACTATATTTTAATTTAATGAACCTAGAAGGATTATGTATTAGCAAGTGGCCCCGTACTACAGTGATGGAAAGATGTTGAGCCTTTGCATAAAGGCGTGAATTCAAATCTCGTCGGTAACTAATCTAACATTTAATCTAACAAAATCTATCGATTGACAAAAAAAAAAAAAAAAAAAGGGAGGACTTTGTATTAACATCATGTTTTATAAAGAGTCGGAACTCAGGAGGAGGCTACTGACTCGAGTTGAAGACCTTGAATTGTGAGCTTTAGTTAAACTACAAGCTTGTATATTAACTTATTTTCCTGTATCAAATCGATATTGTTTCCAACTCATCGTGCCAAGCAAAATATAAGCGAGTATATTCATTGATTGTGACTAATCTTAATCTTACATAGGAAAGTTAGTGAAACCGATAAAGAATTTTTTATTTTATTTTGGGTTTATATCACAAATGGTCCCTGAAATTGACCCCATCAATCATGATGGTCCCTGAAATTGAAAATCGATCAATGTAGCCCTTGAATTTTAACTCGCGAATCAATGTGGTCCTTCTGTTAGTGTTCCGTCCCAATTAACACTAAAAAAAGGTTAGAGAACCAATTTTTCATGGTAAAATGACCAAAAAAAGGTTAGAGAACCACTTTTTTTTGTTTTTATTTTAGTTTTAGCACCAAATCCATGAAAAAATGGAGAGAAAAGTGAAGATGGAAAAAAGAAAAGAGAGGTAGTAAGTAAAATTATAAGTAACATGGTTATTTTTGATCATTTTACCATGAAAAATTGGTTCTCTAACCTTTTTTTAAAGTTAATTTGGACGGAACACTAACAGAAGGACCACATTGATTCGCGAGTTAAAATTCAGGGACTACATTGATCGATTTTCAATTTCAGGGACCATCATGATTGATGGGGTCAATTTCAGGGACCATTTGTGATATAAACCCTTTTATTTTAAACAAACTATATATCTATATTATGGAGAGATGAATATACTTAGCTTCACAATGAGCTAGTAAAAATATGATTCAAATTTGTATTTGGCAAAAACCGAATTTAAAACCTCTCATTTATAAATGAAGAATAATATCATTATACCGTATTACTAAGTGGTGAAACTAATAAAGATTTTTTTTTTTTTTTTGGAAACTAGATTTTCATAATCCAGGCAAAGATGCCAACAAATAACAGGAGAGCTTACACCAAAGCAAGCAAACAGAACCAAACTACACAGCAGAAAATAGAGCGAGAAGGAAAACAAGACGTTGCATCTAATGCTAGAACGTCTCAACTCACCCTACCAAAAAACAATTAATGAGGGCAGGGAAGACCATCATTACAAAGAACATGAATCAGAGAAGATGGGGGTCTATCAACCCAAATGAGATCACATACTTCCCTACAATTACGCGAAGCTAAAAAGTTCGCCACTGAATTGGCCAATCTTGGGACCCAAGACCAGCGGCAACACTGAAAAGCCCCAACCAAACCACTGCAATTACTTAGAATGGGGAAGGCTTCCCAGTTGCCATGCTTACTCCGATCCTTTAAGCAAGAAATAGATTCAAGGGAGTCCGATTCAATGCACACCGAAGGCCACCCGTTGCTTATTCCCATTTTACACCTATGCAAAATAGCCAAAGCCTCCGCCTGAGCCACACTTGCAGCCTTAATCTTGTGCCGAGAAGCAGCTACAAATCTGCCCAACCCATCCCGAGCCACCACCCCCGTGAAACCCCAGCCTTCCCTCGCCAACCAACTTGCATCCACATTTATCTTTATCATACCTTGCGTTGGGGGTGTCCATATGGGCTCGACGTCCACACTTCTTTGCCTGTGCCTTGGAGAGAGGTTTAGAACTTGTTTGGAGTCATTGAAGACCGAGACTGATCGAGATATGGCCTCCAAGACGCGAGTTGGATTAATCATTTGATTGTTGAACTGGAATTCACACCTAGCTTTCCAAATATGCCAACAAGTATGAGCAATATAATAAAGATTTAACAAGCAATGTTGAGTACAAATTAGGACTCATACCGGTACACGGTTACAAGGAGAGACGCCGACACGTGTGCGTCACATTTGTACGCCGGACGAGGACGGAGACCGACTTCTTTCTTTCTGGGAAAACGAAAGGGGTCAGATAGGGCGGCTTGGCCTCGTAGCAGCTGGACGCGTGAAATTACCCACCGGGGGTTTCTATAATTTCCCCCTTTTGCCATTTTGCCCTTCCACTTGCATTCTTTCTAAGATCCGTCATTTTAATTTTTTAAATAATTTAAATTGGGTCCTCTTTTAAGTTTTACCCTTGCACCAACATGCACCAACAAAATCGATAGAGTAAATTGTAGTTATGGTCCCTTAACTTTAACTTAATTGGAGCAATGATCCCTTAACTAAAAATTCATTTCCATTGGTCCCTCAACTCATCAAAACATGCAGCTATGGTCCCTCAACTAAAAATAATTACCATTGATCCCTCAACTTTAATTCAACTGGAGAAATGGTCCCTTAACTTTAACCTAATTGTAGCAATGGTCCTTCCAACATAACTCATTTTGACAAAAATTTTGACGTAGTTGACGAAAATGACCATAATTACACACTTTGATGAGTTGAGGGACCCTAATTGTATAAATGATCATTCCAACATAACTTATTTTGACAAAATTTTGAAGAAATTGATGAAAATGACTATAGCTACACATTTTGATAAGTTGAGGGACTAATGGTAATGGATTTTTAGTTGAGGGACTATTGCTCCAATTTGATTAAAGTTGAGGGACCATTGCTACAATTTACTCAAATCGATATACTATTTGCTTCTTTCTTTTTAGTAGATGACAGAAAATATCCCTCTCACACCAACAAAAAGAATTTGTAATTTGTAATTTTTCAGAAATTTCGTGTTTAACGGTCAAGCTATCACATAATTTTATTAGTTTATATGTTATTGAAAAACGATGAAATAGATATATCATTTGGTATTAATTTTCAAATAAATAATATGCTATGTGATTGTGAAGCAGTCATATTGAAAAACTACTTTTGAATTTTTTGTCACATTGATGCCTTATTCGTGGGACAATAATATAATCAACATTTTTTACCCTTGAAAAACTCATAACGTCTTTTACGGAACCTGAAAGTTGTATATGCTCGCCTCTAGGCTCGCTCATTGCCTCGTGAAACCTCGCTTAGAGCCGCAAGGGTGTAAGCATAGTAGGTGGTGGAGAGCTTGACAACATGTACCTCTCATTTTAAGCTTATATTCGTGATGGTTTTGTGAGAAAAAAAAAAGCCTTTTAAAAGAGTGAAGAGAAAGAAAAGGAAGATGAAATACTTTGTAGGGTAAAGATGTGAGTGACCTTAAATTGGCAAGGCATCTATGACCATGAGATGAGAGGCAGCTTTTGAATATATTAACCAAACCACGTATCATTTGAATATATCATTGTAAGATCCCACATCGCCTAAGGGTGTGGATCATGTAAGCTTTATATGTATATTCTCATCTCTACCTAGCACGAGGCCTTTTGGGAGCTCATTGGCTTCGGGTTCCATAGGAACTCCGAAGTTAATCGAGTACGGGGCCAGAGCATTTCCAGGATGGATGACCCACTGGGAAGTTCTGCTCGCGTGAGTTCCCAGAAACAAAACCGTGAGGGCGTGGTCGGGGCCCAAAGCGGACAATATCGTGCTACGGTGGAGTTGAGTCCGGTATGTGGTGGGAGCCCAGGCCGGGACGTGACACAAATTCACTCCAGATCAATTTATTAATCACTGGAGCTATGTACCCAATGACACTGTTGTAATTGTTTGTGTTGAGTAATGAAATACTATGCTGTCGTTTCTTGTCAAAAAAAAAAATCAGTGTTATATTTAGATATGTTTTGTTTCGTATTTTGTGTAGTTAATCATACTATTATGTATTAAAAATGAAGACTATAATCATACATACTATTTTATCGTGTCTAGTATAATTTTATGTCATAAACACATGTAACGACCTATAAGAAAAAGATCCTCTACAGATCATCCCTCACCTCCGCCCCCAAAACTCCCCCCCCCCCTTAACCAATTCCCATTGCATATTTCCCCAACCTTCAACTCCTCCCATTTTCTTCTTCTTGTTTCTTTCTCTGCGGTTCTACTTTGTCGATCGCCCTGGGAAAAGAAGGCAATGATGTTGAGGAGAAAGAAATAGTAAGAAAGTTGAAGAGAATGAGCGATCTCAGCCACCCAATTTTACGTAAACGGTTTGGATTATTTGGTCTGCAGGATATGGATGGTTTTGATTCGGAAAGGATTCTGCTCTCATATGATGGAAGATGATGGCATAGGGCCCACACGCCCATCCCAACCCATCAGGATCCTCTTCGGATTCTTTTAGTGAGGATCCTAGAAATCCGTGAATCGTGTCTCTTCGTCATACATCGTGCGGTCAGTTTTTGTCAAGTACTATTTATGTTTATTTTTAAGTAAAAATATTTAAAATGATTTCTGACCGCACGATGTACGATAAACGGACATCATTCATAGATTTCTGATATCCTCACAAAAAAGATCCGATGAGGATCCGAACTCCATCCCAACCCTTTTTTCCCCCACTTGGTATCCAACAAGTTACGTCCACCACGCATGAACCTCGTGGCGCCCAATCACAGCCGTCGGTCACACCGTGTTTGACATTCTGATAACGAGTCACTGTCCATTGGACCTAGTGAGGTGGTGAGATCAGCCCACCGGTTCTGCGATCAATTAGAATTAGCATTAGTTTACTCATTGATCATTACTATTAGCGCTGCGAGAGAAACAGCTGCGCTATTTCTAAACCGTGGACCTGAAAGTGACTTTTGTATTTTCCCCATGAATCTCCTCTTTTATTGGCTTTAGTACCATATTTATAACGTGGACACTTTGCTTAAAAATTAAATACAAATATTAAAGAGCTTATTCCATGGGGGGTGAACTATCCATCATATCATCAATTTAAGGCATGTATACTTCGGATCCGGATGAGAAATAATGAGTATGAGATCAACGTTTCTTTGATTATTTTATATTTTCATTTTGCAAGTATGTTGTATCAAAACTAATGGGACTTATCCACTTTATTTTTTGATTGTCAATAAATGCATGATACCAATTTCTTGCGAATTCATTTCTTATAAGTACGCCATTAATATTCTTATCTCATCGGTGAAAGTTCTCATTACGCACTTGAGAAAGCACTTAATGCCTTGCATTTAGGCTAATTTAATGCAATTAATACAAGAGCATTGCTGGAAAACTATACAAATGTCAATTTCCAGTATACTGTAAACCAAAGGAGAATGAATGAAATGGTATGCATTGTCTCATATCCCAACATTTCCATATACGTAATTGAAGACATTTCATCACCATGTCTTGGGGATATATTAGGAGTTTCATTCTCAAGGAACTTAATAATCTAAACAGTTTGTTCTCTTGAGAACATACTTAGTGGTTATGAGAACTTATGTACTCGAGATCCTAACAAATAGTTTGTGCATAAAAAATCCATGAATAACTTATACAAATGCTTGATACTTTTTAAAAGAAGAATGAGCATAAAATCCATGGTTATAATTGTTGGAGCAAATTCCGTCGCACATGGAATTGACAAAAATTCACACATAAATAAAATAGCTAAACAAAGATAGACTAACACTGGTGTGGTGTTAGTCAAAGGGCCTCTAATACCCAAGTTAGAAAGATTGTAAGAAGTAACAAGAGTGTGGTGAGAGTTCTCGATTATCAGAATAAAGTGGCTGACCTTGGTTATTTACATAGAACTGAAGAGTTAATCCTAGTGTCTAGGTTCGTTGAACCTAGAGCATTACAAAGTTATGCAACTCTATTATCATCGATTGACCATTTATAAGGAATTACTTGTCTCCTTTGTATAGGCATTAAGTGAGCCCCTAAAATCTTGGACTTTTAAGTCTCTCACTGCCTCATAAGTAAATGGGTTGCACACGTAAGCATGGGGTGTAGTCTACTTCTCCAATGTCCAATCGACACGTGGAGAAGTAACATTAGTGCAACTTGCTTGATTTCCAAGTCCCAACAGGATCCTCTCCGGATGCTTTTGGTCCGGAGAGGATCCTGGGGATCCGTGAATCATGTATGTTCATTGTATATCATACGGTTAATTTTTGTCAAGTACTGTTTGTGTTTAATTTTAAATAAATATATTTAAAATAATTTCAGACCGCACGATGTACGATAAAATGACAGGATTGACGGATCCAGCAAGCATCCAAGTTCTTCCAAGTCGACACCCCTTGAGTGGCTCTCATACAAGGATAATTGGAACGCAATTAAGTCAAGAGCTAATTCTAACAACATTCATGTTATCGCATAGACTTTTCTTCCTATCGCTGGCCAACACATGACTTGGAGTTGACGTTTAGACATACCTATCCTTGAAGCTCAGTTGACACGCCCCGACCCGGATATTCCCCGAATACCAGGGTAGGCACGTGCTGGCCGACACCCGAAGGTGACGAAAGCCATTTATTGAGTGCAAATGCTGAGAATAAGGAATAGATAAGTCTTATAAATATAAAAGAATAAAGAAGATGCATTTAAGGAACGTGTTCAGAGCATACACTAATCTTAGAACACTAAAAGAATTAATATAAAATTGAATGAAACAAAGAATGGGTCCTACACCGAGATGACTCGAAGATGCCGATGCGGAATTGCCTTGACGCCGGGATTGTGTGCCTCGATTCTATGACCTGAAGGGGGCACAAAACAAACATGAGTGGACCAATTTGATATATATATATAGTAAAACAGTTATCAACATACTAACCCCCAGATTTTATGAAAGCATATATATATCATGATAAACATAGGTTTTCCGAAACCTAGCATGTTGTGCAATGTCTCAAATCATAACTCATATATAATAACCGCTAGTGAATGTCCAATATAACACTTCAGGCCCCATGCCGGCTCCCCGTCTCTGAGCAGACAGTCAGAGGAAATAACACTCCAGGCCCCTTGCCGGTTCCCCGTCTCTATGCTAAATAGCCAGAGGAAACACCCTCCAGGCCCTATGCCAACTCCAAACCGTCGCCCGGGACGGACCAGACACTATCCCTACGTCTCGTAGCGGAATAAGGACCACTAGGTAAATACAAAACCATTGAGCATATATATTGAAAAGCAACTTCATAGTATAAAGTCATCGATCATCTATACTATAAAGAGGTGTTCGAAACATGTTCTAAATATTATATCGTCATCGATCAGATATCCTATAAAGAAGATGGAAAATAGTAGTAATTCAAACTAGCCTCAGTAAGCATGTTATCTCAAAACATTTCATAGAACATAATCATCAAATCATGCTTTTCATGTTTGCATTTCTAATATCAAAACATGCATTTTTAGAAGGGGTCCACTCACAGTACTTCGCCGTCGAAAGCTGCGCAGACTAGCGAAGATAGAATGCCACAATACTTGCCCCTAAGCACATAAAGGGTACATTTGATCAAACTCTGTTCAAACGATTGAATTTGGGAAAACGGACGCCGAAAAAGGATTCAGGACGTCGAATTACCCTAAGAAAGGTCCCGGATAAATTTCGTAAACGTCAATAGAATATTCCTTGAATATTCCCTGAAGGAATATTCCCCGTAAAAGGGTTTGGGCTTGTTAGGGTTTAGGGTTTGAAAGGTTAAAGGGTTTAGTACTTAAGGCCCTAAGTTAAAAAGGTTTGGGCTTGAAAAGGATTAGGATCTATTGGGTTTTGGGTTTAGGGTTGGATGGGTATAGGGGATAAAGGAGTGGTTTGGGCTTAGACCCAAACCCACACACACACACGTGCACAACACACACATGCACACACACGTGCACCACACACACACACACACGGCCCAAAAGCCTCACACGAAGGGCTGAGCTTTAAGCCCTTTTAAATAGCATCGGCCCAAGGCCCTTTGGGTCTTAAAATAAAACAAAACATAAAAACTGAAATGGGTTTTGGATTGGGCTCGGCAAGAAAGGCCCAAAGGCTTTTTGGGTTCTGGTTACTGGATTCCAAGGAAGAAGAAGGCCGGAAATTCGGCCGGAAAACCACCCAACTTTAAACTCTCATAACTTTGTCACTACTCAACGAAATCAAGTGAAACAAAAAGGAAAGTTGTAGTACTCAACGAGACGAAGAGATTGATACCTTGCACGCCGGCCAACTCGCAGTGGTTTGGCCGGAAATTGGCTTGAAAGTGACGGGTGTTTACTGGAAAATGGGTGTGCCTAACCGGAACCGTTTCTGTGATCAAATCTAGGTAAAAAGAACAGATTCAACTCAGAAATCACATCCAAATGTCACATTGACAAAGAGAGAATGAAAGATCCGACTTACTCTATCGGAAAATATGGAAGGGACTTGCCGGAGTCTTTCCTTCCCGTGCTATCGACCTCGCAGAGACGAGAGGAAGAAGATTGATGATGATGGTGGTGTCTTCAGCAGATGGTGTGGTTATGTGTGCGTGTAGGTTGGTCCTTTGGGAGAAAGAGAGTTGCAGAGGGAGAGCCGAGAGAGAGAGCTGTGAAGGAGAAAGCTAGAGAGAGTGTGCTTCGGGGAGAGAGTGAAAAGGTGAGGCCGAGAGAAACCAAGAGAGAGAGAGAGACTCGGGGGGGGGACAGAAAACAGGGGTGGGCCCCTTGGGCACACCATTTAAGACCCAAAAATCATTTTTAAAAGAAAAAGGATCCCCAAAATTAGTGAAAATACAAAAATACCCTTTTCATACAGTAAAACTCGGGACGGATTGTTTCAATCTACCCCCCTTAAAAGAATTTCGTCCCCGAAATTTAAAATCACTTCTTGAACTGAAATACTCGAAAATAAGAAGAAGAATATATGTATAAAGAGAAATCAAGTCAAAGTGGGTGCATCAAAGAGAATATGCCACATCGTCGCGAGCGAGTTGCAAAATCCTCTATCATGCCTCCAAGTTCTTACTTTCATCCCCATCAATGTAAAAGTAGAGAACATACTTTAGCGTAAGGTCAAAAATAAGTAAGTACGCAAAATACGTTAACGTCAAAATATATATGTAATAACATATAGGTCCAAAACCCGAATCAACTTAAAACTGAAAATGAAAATACTTCCCCCAAAACATTTGGAAAGGCCAAAAACAAATAACTAGAGTAAAGGAAGTTAAAATACTTTTTCTGAAAACCAAAACCAAAGATAGAAGTGGGCCTCACCCCAAGAATTTGTAACGTCACTTACCCCGAGAAAAGATGTGTCTATGGGTCGAGCTCCAACAATAACAATTTTGAATCTGTATCAGCTGCCGTAGACGGAACTTCTTGTCCACTTGCGTAACGAATCCAACGAATAAGCTATCGATACCACAGTCGGCCGCCCGCGATATCGACCACACATGTGTTGTCTCGATAAGCAAGCAGTAATTTCCTGAGGATGCACAGTTTCCATGTCATAGATTTCATCTTCCGAATACCAGTTCACAATACTCCATGCCAACCAATGTTGGTTGTACAAACTTTCGTACTATATCGCAAAAGTGCCATACCCAAACCGAACAAAACAAAAACCGTCATCGTAACACTTTATCCAGCACCAAGAACGCCATCTACCTCAATTCTTCCAAATGTGACCAACTACTCCAGTGTTTCGCCAACAAGGAATCCGTTTGAAAATTGTACCTTGGGATTCAAAAGAAATGCAAGGATATTTTGATTATCGCCTCGACTGCTCTGTGGTGCCATTTCAGAGTGCACCAAATAGATCTGCTAAAAGTATTCCGACATCCACATACTCACAACAATAACGTTCGGAAGTGAAGCAATGGAAATATGCGTTGAGATTAGCACATACCTTTGGGAAAGAACCGATGTGATGCCTATGAATTGTAGTAAGATGGTGATACAATCCGCTGACCTTCTGTACTAAAACCTTCGACCAACTCTTACTAAGAGACCGCATAAACCTCACGCCTACGTGCTCGCAAACCGAAGAATCTTGGTGCGAGGTAGTGGAAAGCTGCGTTAAGGCGAACACATCACTTCATCAAAAAGGTTTACAAGAGTACGAAATGATATTGATGAATTGCAGTAGGATAATAAGTGGTGACCATTCGATTCAGCCTGAAGATACTGATGCAATATGCTGATCACCTGCACTACAATCTTCACCAATCCCTTACCAAAAGAAGAAACATATCTCACACCCACGTGAAACTCTTTTTGGTAAGTCTGGTAAGGTTGTGAAAAGGTAATGCTCCAAATATTCCTGTCCAAAACGATAAGGATTGGGCGCACACTTCCGTCAAATCGATCGATCGTGAATTCCTCACTGATTGAGCGAGAAACCATGTCGAGAAGGCTAAAATAACACTTAAGAATTTGAGGGTCAAAACAAGTCCACCAAAACTAGAGTACAAGATATCTGGAAAACCATGCCGAGAACAACGTTTTTTTTTTTTTTTTTTCCAACCTCGATGTACTATTCTGGCATGATCCAATTTACATTCAGAAACGAACAAGCGAAGGAATGTGAAGATGCATAAATAGAAGTCACTGTTTATGATTATTTGGTTAATCATCACAGTAAGGTCAACTGGTTTCTTAGCCAAAAAGGAAATAGGTATAAGCTCAAGAATAGCTAAGAACCGCTAGTAAGATTTGACGAGGCCAAAGACATTTCGAAAATAACACTTTGTGAGAATTGTTTCAAAGTTCAAAAGTTAGAAATGGAACCTCTGAATCAACAGAATGACAAAGAAGAAAGATGTAAAACGGCCTGAGTATGCATGCAGTGACACGATTGGCTACCTTAAAGTGATGCTCTTAAGTAAACCAAAGCTCAATGAGTCCGGAGAAGTTCAAAGTAAAGCTCGATCTTCGTACAAAGATGAATATGGTAGTCTTAAGCCATTACATTGAAAAATTACAAGGCTGAACAGTTAGTGGACATGAGTACTAATCAATTGGGCTACAAGCAAAAGGCTAAATTCACCTCTACCGAAAAGTACGCGGATGAGGAGCTAAGATTTACCATCGAGTAGTAGACTCAGGTGAAATTCAAGGAGTCTGTTTATCCATACAAAACTGGATTATCATCATCTGGGTCCAACTACAACCACAAGAAAAATCGCAACTCCGTTTGGAAATTGATGAGAATAGCGTTTGCTACCAAAAAGTTTCCCAAGAAAAGTATAATCCATAGACAAAGTCAACGCTCGAAGGATTTGGTATAAAGCTGACTGTCAAAGGTTAAGGAACTTGACTTCATCGTTCGAATAAGCATGAAGGTTATCGATTGAACAATCTTCGAGACTTGTTCTAAAGATCCACATGAACTTTCTTCAGTGGTAATGAGTCCGAGAACACTGATTCGATCCCACCAATTACCACTTACTAACCGTCAAAACAACCAACACTTACTCGCTATTTCCAACACGCACTTCAAAAGTTTCAAGTAATTACCACTAAGACATGGCTTTGCTAGCCATTTATGGGGAACGCATGTCATAGAGTGATATCACCGCTTTAGAACTCCAGTTGGTCTTAACCAATTCGCACCACCAAGATTTTTCCGTTTCCCAATATTTCGATGTAGAGCCGACTCCGTCTGCAAATTCCTAGGGAACGCATGTTGCAGAGTAGCATCGCCAGTTCAGATCTACAGTTGGCCTTGATTAGACTTCCTCAGCTGAGATTTCTAAAACGCCTCTTCCAATTAATACCAACTCTGCCTGCCATTCCCAGAAAGTGCATGCCCCAAAGTATCGATCCGATGTTGAAAGTCGTCCAACCATCCATTTCATCAACGATGAGGCACAATCCCGACACGAATTCTTGTGTTTCAACCAGAAGGTGACAATTCAAACAAAGAAAGGTTTGCACAACTACGCTGAATGACACCAAATTCGAAAGTCGTGACATCCAAATGATGTCATAACATACACACTACTAGAGTACGAAAAGATTCCTAAGTATGCTCTGAACAAAACCACGCTCTGATACCAATCTGACACGCCCCGACCCGGATATTCCCCGAATACCAGGGTAGGCACGTGCTGGCCGACTCCCGAAGGTGACGAAAGCCATTTATTGAGTGCAAATGCTGAGAACAAGGAATAGATAAGTCTTATAAATATAAAAGAATAAAGAAGATGCATTTAAGGAACGTGTTCAGAGCATACACTAATCTTAGAACACTAAAAGAATTAATATAAAATTGAATGAAACAAAGAATGGGTCCTACACCGAGATGACTCGAAGATGCCGATGCAGAATTGCCTTGACGCTGGGATTGTGTGCCTCGATTCTATGCCCTGAAGGGGGCGCAAAATAAACATAAGTGGACCAATTTGATATATATATAGTAAAACAGTTATCAACATACTAACCCCCAGATTTTATGAAAACATATATATATCATGATAAACATAGGTTTTCCGAAACCTAGCATGTTGTGCAATGTCTCAAATCATAACTCATATATAATAACCACTAGTGAATGTCCAATATAACACTTCAGGCCCCATGCCGGCTCCCCGTCTATGAGCAGACAGTCAGAGGAAATAACACTCCAGGCCCCTTGCCGGCTCCCCGTCTCTGTACTAAATAGCCAGAGGAAACACCCTCCAGGCCCTATGCCAACTCCAAACCGTCTCCCGGGACGGACCGTACACTATCCCTACATCCCGTAGCGGAATAAGGACCACTAAGTAAATACAAAACCATTGAGCATATATATTGAAAAACAACTTCATAGTATAAAGTCATCGATCATCTATACTATAAAGAGGTGTTCGAAACATGTTCTAAATATTATATCGTCATCGATCAGATATCCTATAAAGAAGATGGGTTATAGGAAAAATAGTAGTAATTCAAACTAGCCTCAGTAAGCATGTTATCTCAAAACATTTCATAGAACATAATCATCAAATCATGCTTTTCATGTATGCATTTCTAATATCAAAACATGCATTTTTAGAAGGGGTCCACTCACAGTACTTCGCCGTCGAAAGCTGCGCAGACTAGCGAAGATAGAATGCCACAATACTTGCCCCTAAGCACATAAAGGGTACATTTGGTCAAACTCTGTTCAAACGATTGAATTTGGGAGAACGGATTCAGGACGTCGAATTACCCTAAGAAGGGTCCCGGATAAATTTCGTAAACGTCAATAGAATATTCCTTGAATATTCCCTGAAGGAATATTCCCCGTAAAGGGTTTGGGCTTGTTAGGGTTTAGGGTTTGAAAGGTTAAAGGGTTTAGTACTTAAGGCCCTAAGTTAAAAAGGTTTGGGCTTGAAAAGGATTAGGATCTATTGGGTTTTGGGTTTAGGGTTGGATGGGTCTAGGGGATAAAGGGGTGGTTTGGGCTTAGACCCAAACCCACACACACACACGTGCATAACACACACATGCACACACACACACACGGCCCAAAAGCATCACACGAAGGGCTGAGCTTTAAGCCCTTTTAAATAGCACCGGCCCAAGGCCCTTTGGGTCTTAAAATAAAACAAAACATAAAAACTGAAATGGGTTTTGGATTGGGCTCGGCAAGAAAGGCCCAAAGGCTTTTTGGGTTCTGGTTGCTTCCAAGGAAGAAGAAGGCCTGAAATTTGGCCGGAAAACCACCCAACTTTAAACGCTCATAACTTTGTCACTACTCAACGGAATCAAGTGAAACAAAAAGGAAAGTTGTAGTACTCAACGAGACGAAGAGATTGATATCTTGCACGCCGGCCAACTCGCCATGGTTTGGCCGGAAATTGGCTTGAAAGTGACGGGTGTTTGCTGGAAAATGGGTGTGCCTAACCCGGACCGTTTCTGTGATCAAATCTAGGTAAAAAGAACAGATTCAACTCAGAAATCACATCCAAATGTCACATTGACAAAGAGAGAATGAAAGATTCGACTTACTCTATCGGAAAATATGGAAGGGACTTGCCGGAGTCTTTCCTTCCCGTGCTATCGACCTCGCAGAGACGAGAGGAAGAAGATTGATGATGATGGTGGTGTCTTCAGCAGATGGTGTGGTTATGTGTGCGTGTAGGTTGGTCCTCTGGGAGAAAGAGAGTTGCAGAGGGAGAGCCGAGAGAGAGAGAGTTGTGAAGGAGAAAGCTAGAGAGAGAGAGTGCTTCGGGGAGAGAGTGAAAGGGTGAGGCCGAGAGAAACCAAGAGAGAGAGAGACTCGGGGGGGGGACAGAAAATAGGGGTGGGCCCCTTGGGCACACCATTTAAGACCCAAAAATCATTTTTAAAAGAAAAAGGATCCCCAAAATTAGTGAAAATACAAAAATACCCTTTTCGTACAGTAAAACTTGGGACGGATTGTTTCATCAGTGCTAGAAAATTGTCAGGTTTGCCAACTAGCTTGAGCGGTCAAAAAATAATTTAGGTCACCACGCTCCCTTTTGTCGGTAAACGATCCAGGGTCTTTAGGGGTCATTTATGATGGTCTTTAGTGTAGCACTCGGTCAACTGAATTCCTTGGGCTCGCATGTGAGCCTAGCATCTTAACCTTTCATCGCTTCATGGGGTCTCAAGGCTCATCGCTTAGATTTTAACAACTATATTTTATTTTAATGAATCTAGAAGGATTATGTATTAGCAAGTGGCCCCGTACTACAGTGATGGAAAGATGTTGAGCGTTTGCATAAAGACGTGGGTTCAAACCCCGTCGGTAACTAATATAACATTTAATCTAACAAAATCTATCGATTGACAAAAAAAGAAAAAGAAAAAGAAAAAGAAAAGAAGGACTTTGTATTAACATCATGTTTTATAAAGAGTCGGAACTCAGGAGGAGGCTACTGACTCGAGTTGAAGACCTTGAATTGTGAGCTTTACTTAAACTACAAGCTTGTATATTAACTTATGGGTTTTTATCACAATTGGTCCCTGACATTGATCAAACGCATAATTTTGGTCCCTGACATTGAAAATCAATAGAAATGGTCCCTAAGATTGATCAAACACATCACAAATGATCCTTCTGTTAAAAACGCTTTGGGCAATTTTCAAAGCTTCGTAACTCAATCGTTTCTTAACCAAATTCGACCCATAATATATCAAAATGAAGATAGGAAAGTGTAGAACAAGATTATACCTATTTAGAAGCCCAATGGTTGCCGGAGATGGTCGGAAAATAGCTTAAATGTGACTGGTCCGCCGAAAAACTGGAAAACTCACCGGAAACTGGGTAAACTTTAAACGTTCATAACTTCTTCAATACTCAACGAAATTGAGTGATTCAAAAATCAAAATCATACTTCTCGATGAGACAAAGAGAATGGTACCTTTATTGACTGCTAATTCACCGTGGTTTGGCCGGAAAACGGCTCGAAATTGGATAACTATTTTCGAGTTAGCCAATTTCCAGTCGTTTTCCGGCCAAACTACGGCGAGTTAGCCATCAAGAAAGATACCATTCTCTTCGTCTCATCGAGAAGTATGATTTTTGTTTTTGAATAACTCGATTTCGTTGATTATTGAAGAAGTTATCAACGTTTAAAGTTTACCCAGTTTCCGGCAAGTTTTCCAGTTTTTTTGCGGACCAGTCACATTTGAGACTATTTCCCGGCCATCTCCGGCAACCATTGGGCTTCCAAATAGGTATAATCTTGTTCTACACTTTCCTATCTTCATTTTGATATATTATGAGTCGAATTTGGTTAAGAAACGATTGAGTTACGAAGCTTTGAAAATTGCCCAAAGAGTTTTTAACGGAATGACCATTTGTGATGTGTTTGATCAATCTCAGGGACCATTTCTATTGATTTTCAATGTCAGAGACCAAAATGATGTGTTTGATCAATGTCAGAGACCATTTATGATAAAAACCCTTAACTTATTTTCCTGTATCAAATCGATATTGTTTCCAACTCCATGCCAAGCAAAATATAAGCGAGTATATTCATTGATTGTGACTAATCTTAATCTTACATAGGAAAGTTAGTGAAACCGATAAAGAATTTTTTATTTTATTTTAAACAAACTATATATCTATATTATGGAGAGATGAATATACTTAGCTTCACAATGAACTAGCAAAAATATGATTTAAATTTGTATTTGGCAAAAACCGAATTTAAAATCTTTCATTTATAAATGAAGAAGAATATCATTATACCGTATTACTAAGGGATGAAACTAATAAAGAGTTAACAAGCAATGTTGAGTACAAATTAGGACTCATACCTGTACACGGTTACAAGGAGAGACGCCGACACGTGTGCGTCGCACGTGTACACCGGACGAGGACCGAGACCGACTTCTTTCTTTCTGGGAAAACAAAAAGGGGTCAGATGGGGCGGCTTGGCCTCGTAGCAGCTGGACGCGTGAAATTACCCACCGCGGGTTTCAATAATTTCCCCCTTTTCCCATTTTGCCCTTCCACTTGCATTCTTTCTAGGATCCGTCATTTTAATTTTTTAAATAATTTAAATTGGGTCCTCTTTTAAGTTTTACCCATGCACCAACATGCACCAACAAAATCGGTATACTATTTGCTTCTTTCTTTTTAGTGGATGACAGAAAATATCCCTCTCACACCAACAAAAAGAATTTATAATTTGTAATTTTTGAAAAATTTCGTGTTTAACGATCAAGCTATCACATAATTTTATTAGTTTATATGTTATTGAAAAACGATGAAATAGATATATCATTTGGTATTAATTTTCAAATAAATAATATGCTATGCAGGGAAGGAGCCACCTTGGGCTCAGAGGGGGCGGATGCCCCCACTCAGTTTATTGGCGGCAAACAAAAAAATGTACATGCTTGTGACATTAGTAAGGTGTATAACTTGTTTACTTGCTTGTGACATTAGTATTAACTCTTTCAATTTCAATTGCCAATGTTGAAAGAGCATTTTCGGCCATGAAATTTCCAAAGAATCGATTGAGAAATCGGATAGGAGATAAATAGATGAATGATAACATGGTTATTTTTATATAGAGAGATATTTGATGGTATTGGTAATGAAGTTGTCATGCAACGCTTTCAAATCATGAACACGTGGCGAGAGATATTGTAATATTTTGTATGAAAAATCTTATGGATTAATAAATAAGTATTTGTTCAGTAGCTTTTTATTTTGTGACTTTGTTGTTTAACAATGCCCCCATCCATACAGATTTCTGGCTTCGTCCCTACTATGTGATTGTGAAGCAGTCATATTGAAAAACTACTTTTGAATTTTTTGTCACATTGATGCCTTATTCGTGGGACAATAATATAATCAACATTTTTTACCCTTGAAAAACTCATAACGTCTTTTGCGGAACCTGAAAGTTGTATATGCTCGCCTCTAGGCTCGCTCATTGCCTAGTGAAACCTCGCTTAGTGCCGCAAGGGTGTAAGCATAGTAGGTGGTGGAGAGCTTGACAACATGTACCTCTCATTTTAAGCTTACATTCGTGATGGTTTTGTGAGAAAAAAGCCTTTTAAAAGAGTGAAGAGAAAGAAAAGGAAGATGAAATACTTTGTAGGGTAAAGATGTGAGTGACCTTAAATTAGCAAGGCATCTATGACCATGAGATGAGAGGCAGCTTTTGTTCAAATGTATGAAAATTAAAGTTAAAAGGAAGCAAGATATTGCTTTTGAAGCATTCTTTTTATATAATGGCTTTTATAGCAAATCATGTGAATAAGTATATATTTATGGGTTTCGTAATTAAGAATCAATTTATAATAGCTTTTATATGTTGGCGTATTTCATTAACATATATATACACATATATAAATATTTGGAATTTTAGTTTAGCAAGAACTGAAATTCCCTTAAAAACTTCTACAAGGAAATTGTATGATTTTGATGGAGAGAAAGAGGATAAGGAACTATTGTTTTTTAAGAATTGAATATCCAAATATGCAGCCAACATGGGCTATATATAGATACTATGGAACCCTTTGAAGATGGATCAAAGTGTGCATATAAAAGTCATGTTCTTTCCTGCATCATTACCACCGAATGGATGCATCTTTTAATTAAAGTCGCACCCTGCGGCATCCTTTCAGAAAATGAAAAGATGCAATCCCAGTGATATGGAACTGCAAGAAACTTTCTGATTTCATAGCAATTATATCTTCAATATGAGTTTCCTCTACCATATTTGCTTTGTTTAATTTGGCGTCCTCATTATTTTTCTTGAACCTGCAATCACGAATAAAGTGCCCTTTTTTCCACAATGGTGGCAAGTTGCATTTTTCTTGCCACTGTTGGTGCCAAAAGATGTCTTTTTGAACTTTCCTAGGTTATTCGCTTTCAAGTTCTTTTTGAACTTACTCTTGCTCTCTTCAACATAATTAATCTTAAGTGAAGTCTTGTAAGGAAAAATATTTTTCTCGTTTCCGAGTTTCCTCTTCAATTTGGATCCCCTTCAAGATATCTGGGAGCAGTGTTCGAAAACGCGGTCTAGGCGCTAGGCGGCGGTGCTCCGCCGCGTTTAACCCGAAATCGTTCCCTAAATCGGCAAGGACATTAAACGGTGTAAGGCGGCCGCCTGGGCGGGCTCGGCAGGCGCTGGGTGGTCCGGCGGCCTGGAAAAGAAACTTCTGTCGCGAGACTCACAACCTTCTTGTCTCCCCGAGTCTCGCCGTCTGCCCTCTCTGTTTGCTAGAAGAGAAGCCAAATATAGTGAGAGAGAGAGAGAAAGAGAGAGAGAAAGAGGTGGATGAGAGTTGTGCAATTGCATGGATGAGTGATGGCTACGAGTTGTAGAAGGTAAGTCTGCAATTGCAGAGATGGGTGCGACTGTAAGTTGTAGAAGATGAGTTGCAGAGAGGTGCGATTTGATGAAATGGCAGAGATGGGTGCGACTGCAAGTTGTAGAAGATGAGTTGCAGAGAGGTGCGATTTGATGAGAGAGAGAGAGAGAGAGAGAGAGAGTCTATCTGGAGAAAGGGGAAGTGATGTTATAATAATAAATATACAGAATTATGGATGTGGGCTGTTTGAAAGAGAAGGAAAGGTACAAACTCAGCTAGCTTCAAGCTATCTATCGCATTAAAAGTGAGAGACCTTGGGTGGTGTGAAAGTGGTATGGTGAACAGCTGCTTGAAGTGTCAGGTTTTAATTATGAAAACCCACTACATGGGGCTTTTATATTTTTAAAAGTTTGAGATCCACCCTTGACCCAAACCACATCCCTGAATCTGCAGCAGAGAGCTTCTTTTGCAGCCTGCATGTTTTGGTATTGGACAAAAACCGTCTCCTTCTTTTGCCCTTTAGGGTCCGTTATTTCTTCACAAGTCACAACATCTAGAACTGGTGTAGATAGAAAGAGAATTTGTGTGTGAGAGAGAGAGGACATTTTATATTTTTAAAAGTTTAAGATATATTATATATATATATATATATATATAGGTTATATAAATTATAAATTATGAATTATTTAGATAATATTTTGTTTTTTTTTCCTAGGCAAGCATATTATTATTATATATGTACATAAAATATTCACATATGTATGTTATTCTATAAGAAATAACATATTATTCAATAATTATTTACATTTGATATAGTAAATTTAATTAATTCATATAATATATAAGAAATTTACCTAAATCCGCCTAAGCCGCCTAGGCGCCCGCCCAGACCCCGCCTAGCCGCCTAGGTGCTAGGCGCCAGCCCGCCGCCCGACTAGCGCCTAACGTTTTTTAGAACCTTGTCTGGGAGACTTATATCTTCTGCCATATGCAAACTTCTTTCTATAATTGTTCCAACCAGGGGGTAATTTTGACATGATAGCCCTTACTTGTAATGCATCCGGAACAATTATTTTGACTTCACGAAGCTTTGTGACCAAAAGTAATAAATCTTGAACTTGGTCCACAATGGATTTGCCATCAGTCATAGTGAATTCATAGAACTTAAACATGATAAATTTATTGGTACCTTTTTTCTCCGATGTATACTTCTCTTCAAGAGCATTCCAGATTTCCCTTGGAGATTGAGTTGTAGAAAATAAATTGTAGAGCCGATTCGACAAAGTATTCAAGATATGTCCTCTGCACATCAATTCATCGTCTTCACGCTTCTTTCTGTTGGCAATAATTTGTTCAGTATCTGCATCATTAGGTTCAGGAATGGGCTGCAGATTTGGATCAAGAACATATGCAATTTTCAAGGCCGTCAACATCCAGCGTATCTTGTCCTTCCAGCGCATGAAATTGGTTCCATCAAACTTGTCGAGTTCCCAAAAAACACCGTCGTTCATTGCAGACAAAGCCATAGTCTCGGACATCTTCTCCATTGTGAATATCACTTTAAGGAAAACGTATTAACGTGCCTCAAAGTCATTTTTCTGTCAAATTCTCAACAACATTATATAATATATTTTATAGCAAATCATGATAATTTAAAATCCTCCTTCGGTCAGTGGCGGATCCAGGAAATAATATTAGGGGGGTCAGTAAAAATAGAGCCCACAACCCGCAAATTTTTTTATACCAGAAATAGCATGCATAGAGCCATTTCATCGAGTCTTGGTAGGTCTGAAGTCATTTGGAAATGCATACTACACACCTGTTAATGTATGCAAGGGGCAGCACCCAAGGTATTCATGGACATTCATCGGGTTTTGGTAGGCCTGAAGTCTGTTGGAGGGCATGTATGAAGCCAACTCTAATCTTCAAAAGGGCAACACTCAAGGTATCCATGAACATTCACCGAAGTTCGGAGAGTCAACACCTAAGATATCTATGGACGTTCATTGAAGTTCGGGGGTCAGCTAACCCCCCTTGTCCCTTAATGGATCCGCCAGTGCCTTCGGTTTTATATCAAAATCATAATCACAAGAAGCTTTTTGCATGCGGGAGTGTTACTATTTGAACCATTCATTTTAGGGAATTTTAACGAAACACTCCCGGTACTGTTCACTTTTAACGAAAAACCACATTTTTACCTTTACCTGACACTATTCACTATCCCTTTAAAAAGGGATTTTCGTTAAAAATGAAGTTTTTTGGACTTTTAATTAGTTTTCCTTTTTTTTTAATGGTTCAATAGGATATTACAAGGAGAAGGTCCGAATATCGACATCGAGCAGTGAATCTTAATTTTCAATTTTTTTTTTTTTTTGCTTTCTAATATTTATATTTTTGTAAAAGTAACAATTTGGCCTTACATATAGAGATTTAATAAATTTTTACAATGGTTAAATTTTACATAATACGTGTATCACTCAATTTGTAGCCAGACCATTAAGCTTTCTCGTAGTAGTTGAAAAATTATTGGACCAGATTAAAAACTATAAATCAAAACATAACAAATCCATCAATGATATTTTGAGCTACTAGATTGTCATAACTACTAACTTTGGTCATTGAAAATTAAAATATCACCGAGATTGTCCATTGTTAATCATTTTGATAAGTCTGTAAAAAAAATTTCGCTAAACAGAAGAAACCACAAATTCAAGTGAAGGGGTTGTTTTTGAGAAAAATACTCGTTCACTTTAACGAAAAAAATCATATTTTTACATTAAAAAGTCAATCATGGTACTATTCACTTTACCCTTTATTTTGTCATTATCGTTAAAACTCAAAGTTTTCAAACTCTTTTCATTATTTTTCTTTTATTTTAAATCGTAATAATATAATACCATAAAACTGGAAACAACTTCACTACGGAAAATATCAGCAGCGGCTGCTGATGGCCTATCACACACGAACATGTGTCCAAATTTTAATTAAAAATTAAAATTTAAACACGTATTCGTGCGTGATTGATTATCAGCTGCTGATCTTTCAGCAACGAAGAATTGTTCCATAAAACTAGAGAAATTACAACATGGGCAACCAATAGAATCAATCGGACGGCCGCATGCTGATAGTATGCTGCATGTGGGTAAAAAATGGGGTCCCACCGCACCTTAAAATAAGCTTTATCAGGACTATTTACCTTTTCTCAATAATGACGATTATCCACGTCAGAACCAATCTAGAACAACCAACCCAATACGGCAATACCACGCCCAAGAACCAAAAATTAAAAATTAAAAAAAATCAATTATTCCTTATTTTTCTTTAATTTTTTAAGCAAAAAAGTGATAATTAAAGAAAAGTAGGAAGGGCATTTCGGTAAAACTGAAAGGCAAAAATGGTTTATACGCGTCTCTATGAGGTCCATATTTGATCGCCATTACCGACCCTTCACTCCCTCATATCATCCCCCTCCCCCATTTCTGTCTCCTCAATCGCCCACCCAAACCTCTCCTCTCTCTCTCTAAAAACCACAACTTTTTTCTTCCTCTCTCTCTCTCTAGAAAACCACAACCTCCAATTTTCTTCCTTTCCATCCATCTATATCTCTGAAAAAACAGTAAAAGAGAGAGGAGACGAGAGAGATCCATCTCTCGATTGTTCAAAATTTGAATGAAAAAGATGGCACAGAGAGCTGAGAAGGAAGAGACGGAGTTCAAGGTCCCCGAAACGCTAACGCACTGCGTCAACAACTGCGGCGTCACCGGCAATCCCTCCACCAACAACATGTGCCAGAAGTGCTTCAACGCCGCATCGGCCGCCGCCACCGCCACTTCATCGTCGTCGTCAGCGCCGATTCTGAAGTTCTCAGCCGAGAAAAGTCCGAGATCTAGCTCATCCTTCAGCTTCGAGGCTGCTGCCGAGACCTGCCGTAAGACGACGGCATCGGAGATCGCGAGATCGGACGAAACGCCGAATCGGCGCGTGGTTAATCGGTGCTCCGGATGTCGGAGAAAGGTCGGGTTGACCGGATTCAGGTGCCGGTGCGGCGATCTCTTCTGCTCTGAACACCGGTACTCCGATCGCCACGTGTGCAGCTACGACTACAAGGCTGCCGGTCGCGAGGCCATCGCAAGAGAAAACCCCGTGGTCAAGGCCGCAAAGATCGTCCGGGTTTGATAAATTATATATCGATTGACTTTGTAGAAATGAAGCAACGCGAAAAGTGACGCGAAAGTTCGAAGAGGAATTTGTGGCTCGATTTCTCATGGCGCGTCTCTCTCTCGGAGACCAAAACGGAATTCAGAGACGGAGAGAGATCGCTTCGTTTATCAAATTCTCTCGGATAGTTTTTTTTTAAATTTTTATTTTTCGTGTTCTTATTTTTATTTTTTTCTCTTGGATTGGAAATGATAAAATTATTGTGATGGTTTAAGATATTCGGCGTGTTTGTTGGTGTTCAACTTTTTTTTTTTTTGTAGTTTTAATGCATTTTAATTTTTTTTTTTCTTTTCTTCAAACTGCGGGCGGCAGTTGGATGGACATTCCAGGAAGTGACAGGGTGTTTTTCGTCATTTCGCATATTTACAACTTGAAATACAGTTGGCGATGGTTGGGAAACAGCGGGCCCAAGGTATGGAGACGAGACGGGGGGCTTTACAATTATTTATTTATCGCGATAAATTCGATGGCGTAGGCGAGTTGGAAAGGGAGCCTATGGGAAGGGGACACGTGTGCACGGAGTAGACCGTAAAAGCTGTAAAGCGTTGGAAGTGAGGTGAAGGGGGAACATTTGCGTATGATAATTGGTCGCTGTTTTCAATGAAAAGGTGGGGAGATGTGGCGGGGATCTCGAGGGTGTGACGAGATCAACGGCTGAGGTTGTGTGTTGGTGGGTGGTTAGAATGGAATAGATGACGTCGATGAGTGCGCGTGTGTATATATGACTTGTATTGTGCGGTGGGGCCATAGTGGGGTGCCGGGACTGCTTGGACGTGTGGGGCCCCTCGTTTTTTGACCTTTGAGTGACATGAAAAGCTGTCAGACACATGGCTGTGGCTTACTTAAGAAGCATGGACTGACACATGTGAAGTTTACAACGATAAAATTAAAAAAAAAGTAAAACGATAAAATTAAAAAAAAGTAAAACTTATAAGCACGTCTCAATTATGTAAATGTGAATGTGTGTATGAATGTATGTGACATGATGCCGAAGACTTTCTAACGGTTTTTTCCTTATGCCTACGTGAATGATTTCTGACTCAATGTCGTTGCTCCAAACATTATATTGTGAGCGTCAAAAGGTAAAAGGGATTAGTGAAGGACTAGATTGGGCCCAAATCCAACGCTCGTATGGATTACGAGGTAGCGTGATTGATCCAGAAGTCTATTTATTTTAGCAATGATGTTTTTATTAAACTATTATGAATTATGAGAAGAAAAAAACATCGAACTCTCATGTGTACATAAGAGATGACATTACCATAACTAGCCTAATTACTACGACTTTTTTTTTAAAATGACTTGTATGATACATGTACGTCGACATATGACGTTCGAAATAAAAAAAAATACAATAACACCTAAACAAAAACTTACGCATTTATTTTCTTTTATTGGCATATAACATCATTATAAAAGTATTATGTATCTGTATCATATAAGTCATTCTCTTATTTTGCATGCTTTGCATACAGATAAGATGGAAAAATGTAAAATGCAAACCAAAATGTTGGAAATCTATTTCAGCATACAGATTTAAGGTCAAATCCAGAGCAGTGGCTACAATTTCATCACCCCAAACTCAACCTGCACGGTTGGCTGGTTCTACACGAAAGCTTTTTCGCCACAAATTAATCCAACATTGACCTAAATTCCCCAAATCCTTCAAAGATAAGATAAAAATGCGGTTTATTGGACTTATTTTATTTCATTTCTTGTCGGGGTAAGCTAAAGCCTTAACTTGTGGTCTAATAGGAAGCCTCCTGCCTTTTTTAAAAACAAAGGATGTTATTTAGGGATGGAAGGTAGGCTAAGCTTCACAATGGACTAGTAATAATATAGTTCAAATTCATATTAGGCGAAAATTGAATATAAGACTTCTCATTTATAATCGGAGAGGAATACTACTCGCACATAATACTAAGTGGCGGGAAGTCTTCTGTTTCTTTTTTTTTTTTTTCTTTTTTTTTTTTTGGTTTTTTCTTTTTGTTGTGGGGGTTGATGCCGGCAATCAGGTGCATTCTTGAAGACAAATGATAGGACCAACTTTTGGACCCATATTTTTTTTAAATATACTATTTATTTCAGAATGGCCGAAACTAAGTATTTTAATGATATGATAATTACCAGAATAAGTAGCTTCTTGTCTTGAGCTTTTTGATTTGTTGAAACGTTGAACTTTGAGGATGTTTGTACGTTTTAAGATCATGATATTTGTCTTGATAGTGTTTTTTATTTATTTGCTTCCTACTGTCAGTGATCTAGAAAGTTGAATTTCTTTTATTATAAACGTAGTGGGGAAGCAAAATCAGCATACAATCCGAAAAGTTAATTAGCTTTTCCTACTTTTAACTTTAAGATGGAAACATGAAATCAAAAGTTTGTTCGATCCGAATGATGTCATTCACTGCAAAAGAACTTTCACAAAATCCCCATATTTTCACAAAATCTGCACTTACAAGTGGAGATACTAAATCGTAATGCTAAGTGACAAAAAAAAATTGTGGTTAAAGATAGGGCAACTTGAGTCTAGTTCAAATCTTCTGCATCCATTTTGTGTGCGGCTATTATCATTGTTTGAAATGTGTCAAGTTCATGGAAACAGAGCTAAGAAATGTCAAGTTTATGGATGCGTGCCAATCAATGATACAGGCCAGAAAGGCAACACACAAAATGGGTGCAGAAGATTTGAACTCGATTGAGTTTCATTTTGCAGAAGCATCCAATAATTCCCATAACAAATTTCTTAATAGATATCTAAAATAAACGGAGTCATAAACATCCTAAAGTTTTGCATTAGTTACTAATCAAATGTGCATGATATTTAAAGGCCAAGGGCATAACCACCCTAATGTGCATGATGTTTTAAAAGGTACAACCACCTCATCACGGTTTCTTATCAGCGGTGTTGCGAGGAGAGGCACGGCAAGGTCTCCGGTTTAGGCACCATCGGGCTGGCTAAAAGGGTTCGCAATCTCATCTGTGCCATCTGTCGGCGACACAAGCATTACAGCGGTTCCCCTACAAACCTGACACCATAATATTGCACACTCAAAACTTGTTGTAGAGCACAATCTCAGCAAAATAACCAGTAATATAATATTAAATCCAAATGAAGGAAAACACACAAATCTGCCCAAATGGCTAAAAGTTTTGGATAGTTCACTGGGCACAAGCACTTTTCCAAAATTGCTAAAGCAGAAATTGAAGTAGAAGTTTCTGATTGCGTGGGAAAATGCATATGGAGGATTATTTGGATTGGAAAACTAGTTCTGAGACTCGGTGGAAGCTTGTGAAGATTAAACCGAAAAATACTACCCTTCAATGGCAGAAGAAAGTTTGAGGAATTTGCTCAACAAGGAGAAAACCGAATATGCAAACCAACTTTTAGCAGCTGATTAAATGATGGATTTGTATCAGATATTCCACTCACTAAAACAAAAAAGGAAGGACCACAGAGGTATTTTATGAATCATGTAACCCCTCTAAAACGATTTAATATCCCCTCCTGGGAGAGGAAGGCACATACAACGATGTCTTTCCTGGAAAGAATGTGGTGGTGCAATACCTATGAATACAGCTGTTGTTCTAGTTTTTAAGTGAGCAAAAAGAAATCAAGCTGGGAGGACGAGATACTGCCCAAACTAATCAAATACATGGCAGATATGTTCCTAATATAACCATGGTAAGGAAGGGAAGAGATGGTTCCAAAATCAGCTTTCTTTCAGACTCTTATAAGGAGGTCAGCAAGTTGAATTTTAGTTGTCACTCTTCCAGGGAGAGGCTGTTCCTGTGACACAGACAGGATGAAGGGAACAGCAGAGGATGACGAGAAAGAAAATTATACTGGAGTAAGTATTTCATGAATCTTATGAAAAAATATAGTATTATGAGGAGTCTTTGGTGTTTCAACATGTCATGACAACGGCCAAGGTTGAGGAGGAATATTGGAGTATATTTAATGGGCTCACATTCTTTGTCGTGGCAAAATTGGCACTTTTATTCTCAAGGAGTTTGAATATTGTTTCAAAAATAGGTTGAAATTTGAATTTGGCTACTAGATGGGGAAGGAACTGAGGTACCAGTCACTTTCAGATATTTAACTGAATTACATCAAGAGAATAATAATGAAGAAGAAGTTATGTGCGTCAAGGTGCCTACAGATGCATGTCACATTATGTTACAAATATCATACTTGTATGATAACATGATGCATTAACTAAAGTCAACAAGTATCAGTCCGAGGAGTTAACCAAAAACTGAACTTTACAAGTTTACAAACTATGAGATAAGTCACTAAACCCCCAAGGGATCAAATGAACTTTTCACCTATGATAAGTCTCAAGTTATGAGCAAGCAATGGGTAGTTATGCGGGTCACGTACCCAACAGAAAATATTTACACTAATATACAAGCTCTGGGTTTCGCCCTAGATGCCTCAAAATTCCATAATATGCTATAGAGATGTGAAAAGCATTCAATAGGAAAACTAAATTAAAAAATTAAGAGAGTTTTTAAGCAGGATTCCCAACCCAATTGAACTTCTCAAACGAGCTGATATCTGCACTGAAACTAATAGTTTCTGAGCTTTACTTATATCAAGGTCACTTTCGTCGTTTCAATTTCATCACAGCAGTACCTGCTGATTGTTTTCCTATTCTTCGGAGCAGTACCTACTGATGATACATGCACACTTGTTTTCCTAATCTTCACAGCTTTTCCTAAGGTTGGATCAGCTTGGGGGGTATTCCCCTAATCCTAGTCAAATATAGTTGACTAATAAAGCAGGGAGATTCCAGCCATTTTCTTAATATGCTAAGCTTTTCTTGGGTCTAATTATTATTCTTTCTTTTCTAATTTTCTCCTGAAGTATTCATCTCTCCCCTTAATATGCTGCCATCAGATACACAGAAAGTGTCACAACCAGGCATACCACAAATCCTAACAATTTTAGGCATAGTTGAATGCAACCAAACATAGATCCTACAACAGCCAACATCAATATATATCAAGTTCCCGTGCAGTTTTCTTAAGATCCTACAACAGAGATAAACTAGAAGAATACATACTATGAGGCCAAGGCGCCTGGTCTGATCAGTGGTCTTCAATGGATCATCAGAATCTGCAACACAAGGGAAAGATTCTCAAGTCAACTAAGCATTCACAGCTGTAGAAAAGTTCCAAAATCGTGAATTTAAAAAACATACGTCGTAAACGGTTTTGAGAATGCTGTGAAACATTTACCTCTTAGAAACTCCACTGCTTCATCTAGAACAAGGTTTAACAACTGGTCATAACCTTTAAGAGTTCCTGTCACTGTAACCAAATTCACAACAGTATATCACATACTGGACATATAATAAGTCAAAAAACTCTCATTGATGTTTTCTTAACGAGTATGATATAGATCCAGTTGATGTTATACTTGAAGCAAAAGAAACAGGACGGTCTATTTCTACTCAGCTAGTGTCTCTGCAGTGTTGCCACATACCCTGGATCATGTCATAAGTTCATAACACATTAATGTACAACCTACAACGAGTGTATATTTCTACATTCCAAATCTTCGAGATTGCTCGATTAGAATCTTGCAACCTCTTCTTTCTTGTTTTAGATAGAACCAAAAACCGCTTGAAGCGTGACCCCCTAAATTGAACGGTAATCAAACAACCAATAACCCACAAATCCACGAAAAATAGAACAAACTGCTGGACCTACAACATTGTGCACTAAATCCAGAATCTAAAATTAACTAACTAGAATTCATTTGAAAAATTCAGCAAAGTATAGTAACCTTGTCTACCACCGGTGAGCTTAACTTGGACACCCTTGTCCACAAACTTGGCCAGGTCCAAAACTGTTTCTTTCCTCCCTGACTGAAACACAAAAACACAATTTCAACGTATAACAAAAAAATTCAGTTTTTTTTATTTTTATTTTTATAAATCGCGGGTCTCAAACTTACCATCTTATTCGGCTCCGCTCAGTTCTTCAATTCGCCGATGAAGGTCTCTACTCAAAAACCCTAAAACGCTAAAAAAAAATTGGAAAAAAAAAAGAAACAAAATGTTAATCAATTGAATGAACCAAATGGCAGCACATCAAGTGAAATTTGAGTGTAAAAACTTATAAACATTTAATCAACATCTAGGGTTTCTGAAAAATCCACTAAACCCAAAAGAGATCGAGGATGACTTAAAGATATAAAAATTCCCACAAAAAATTAGCATAAAATACAGTAAAATTTTAATGAAATTAGCATAAAATATTGTAAAACTTAAGTGAAAGTCAGTACCTTTGTCTCTGTGCTTTGGAAAATAAGAGAGAGATGAAACGGTGAAGAAGATGAGAAACTATGGCAGCTTTAGCGGGAGCTTTAAGCTTAGTACAGGGTTTTGCGTTCTCTCTTTTTATTTATTTTATTATTGGTAATTTCCATCATATATTGCATTAAAAAATTCCGTCACCATTTGTCACACAGACAACACATCTAAAAGAGTAAAAATGGAATTAGCTAAAATAAAAGTTTTGAATTAATTGGTTAAAATAAAAGTTTATATTAAAAATTGGTGCCAAGACCTCTATCAAATAAAGTAAAATTTTATAGCTAAATCACACAAATGCATGATTAAGTATTGAACTCAAAACAAATATTGTCAACCACGAGTTGGTGATCTAGTGGTAAAGATCGGATTGCGATGCTTCCTTCAAATTAAAAACTGGAGATCTTGAGTTCGAAACTCTTTGCTGGTCTGGAAGCCAAACTTATGGTCAGGGGAGGCTGAAATATTGGGTTCGAAACCCGTTGATAGTCTGGAAGCTAGACTTATGGCCAGGGGGCGGCTGAAATCTTAGGTTCGAAACCCGCTGCTAGTCTGGAAGTCAGACTTATGGTCAGGGGGAGGCTGAAATCTTGGGTTCGAAACCCGTTGATGGTCTGGAAGCCAGACTTATGGCCAAGGACTTGGGTTCGAAACTCGCTGCTAGTCTAGAAGCCAGACTTATGGTCAAAGGGATGCTGAAATCTTGGGTTCGAAACCCGCTGCTGGTCTGATTTATGACCAGGGAGAGGTTGAAATGCCTCTGTAAGATACGATGAACGGTCACGATCACAGGATCCCCAGGAAAAGGATCAAGCGAAGATCATTTTCCGTCTAATTAAGTATTTCTCTTAGACTGGTGAAGGACTTACATATAATCCACATAGGCTTGTACCGCTATCACCGTGGATATGGTACTACCATTCTACATATTATAATACGAGGAGATGACATAGTTAATAACCTAACATGTCACACTTTTAAATATATAAACAAAACAAATATACGTGTTTATAATTTAAGTGAAATAGTAGCACATGTGTCAGTATTTTTATTATGCCAAAAAATTTATTCAAAATGTGGAATTCTATTGTAGTATTTAAACCAACAACACGACGCCTCATATGTTTAAACTTTCATAAAATTGAATATCGTCATATTGGCATTCCTTTCATTTTAAGTAGTTAGTATTACGATCTAGTAGTATTCCTCTTCACTTGTAAGTGAGAGATTTTAGGTCGATTCTCGTCAAAGACGAATTTGAACCACACTATTGCTAACTCATTGTGAGGCTTAGCCAACTCCCTATTCTCTTAGTATAGATAATATCGTTTGTTAAAAAAAACAAAAAAAGTTGTTATCCTACATTTTTGGGCTACGGGGTTTAGTTCGGTCTGGCCCAGTTTTTTAACACAAGCCCAAAGAAGGGATTGAAAACAACTAGAAAGACAAAATTAACCTTGCATCTTGTTCATAATAGCACGGACAATGATGTACTTTAGTTGGACAAATGAGGGCATTTGATGAGAAGGCGATCAGTATATGATCGCCCAATCGTTAAAGCTGTAGGGCTTATGCTTATTGAGCATCCGATGGCCAGCAAGTTCATTGCAGCAAGGAGGCGGAGGTGAGCTCAGAACTTTAACAATGGAGGAGAAGGGCCGTGGCAAGGGGAGAAAGGAGGAGGTCGTTACCAGAGAGTACACCATCAACCTCCACAAACGCTTGCATGGGTGGTAAGCCCTCGAAATTTTACTTTTGTTTTGTTCTAGCTAATTAGTTTAGATGAGTTTAAGGAGGTTAATTTAATTTAATCTTTGGATTTTTATGGATTTGTTTTGTTGGTTTTTTGAGCTAATTTTTTTGGATAATTGTTTTATTGATTGCATTCTTTAATTTATTGGTTTAGTTGATCAAAATATTAGTTTTGGAGTGATATTTTAGGGTTTTTAGCAGCTTGTTCATATTTTTTTTTTTATAGCTTCATTCATTTCCTGAATCTTTGGAGAATCCCTTTGCAATGATGGTTTTATGTAACTAGGGTATTGATTAGTTGCTTCACAAGAACATTGTTGATGGTTTGGTCCTAGGTGAAGTGAATTGTTGACTTGCTAACTTCTTTGATGTCCATCGATGCAATCATAATAGTTATTGGTGGCTTAAATTTAAGGGTTTGGCGAGCAATATTCGCTCCGTTAGTTGTTTACTTGATTTCATTCTTGATTTTGACATTGCCCAACTGAACCCGGGGTGTAGTGGAATATAGGGTTTATGGTCAACAATGACCTTTGTCTTTGTTTTATAACTCAGTTTGGTTTGAGATTTCTTTGGTTCTTAGCAGCTTGTGTGCTAATGGGGTTTTGTCAACGGAAAGTGAATAATGAGGGTTTCGTCTTAGCACCTTAAGACCATCTCCAATGCATGGGCTAAATGCCAAATATTTTAGCCCGAAAAATTTAGCTTTTAGCCCAGAAACAGCTTTTCTGCTCCAATGGTTCTGACCTAAAATTTTAGCCTGGGATTATTAAAGAATAGAACATAGGCTATTTTTTATCTTAAATTAATTTTTTTTTTTTTAAATAAATATGTAGACTATCGTAAATTAATTTTATGAACATTTTAATCTAAAAAAATTTAAATTCTGATAAATATTGAAAAATCACTAAATTTTCAACAAAGCAAGTCTTCAACTTGGATTTATAGAGTTTTTGGGTGAATTTTCAGTTAAATAATTTTTTTAAAATTAGTTTAGCCGCCGTTGGATTTAAATTTGGACCGTTAGATTTGATTATATTCGATCTCAGCCGTTGGATTGGTATTTTAAAATAACATATTTAAAAAAAAAATTTTGAATTTGGACCAAAACTAGCCGTTGGATCTACCAAACTAGCCGTTGGATTCCATAACTAGCCGTTGGGGCTTTGATGCGTGGCCAACAGCCCGCTGACAGCGGGACCCAGGCTTGTCGGCAAAGGAAACCAGGCCTCCGCGTGAGGCGCGTTGGGCGATTGAGCGGGCCGAGACTCGCCTTTGGGCCAGCGAGTCCACTCGCGCTGGGGGGAAAGTTGGGGGGAATTTGGCCCAAAAATTTTATTTGGCATTTAGCCCAAAAATTTAGCTTGCATTGGAGCATGTTTTGGGGGGTAATTTGGCATTTAGCCCCCCATTGGAGTTGGTCTAAGTGAATTGTCGATGTGCCAAATTTCTTTGGTCCATTCGATTGTTATTTGTTTGGGATGGTCAAATTTGTTTCAACCTATTCTGTAGTTTTTATTTTGAGGTAATTGTCGAGAATAGAAAAACATAAAGAACTTTGAAAAGCAACTAACCTGGAGCTTCTTGGAATCGAAGGGTTTTGTAGAACTAATACCTTGTTGGTAACTTATGATGCACTGATGAGAATCCTGACTGTTTGTGATTAAAAGAATGAACGGTTACTTTTCCAGAAACCAACTTTTGTTAAAGAAAATATATGGTTCTCTGAATTATAGTGCCGACTCCATTTCTGCAGCAGCATTTCCTTCTATGTTCTCTCAATGTTCGGCATCTAGTTGTGCAATTTGCTTATCTTGCTTCTAATTAACCATTATCTTGTATAAAAAAAAACTTAACCATCATCTCGATTCCCATGCAGTACATTTAAGAAGAAGGCACCAAATGCGATAAAGGAAATCAGGAAGTTTGCTCAGAAGTCTATGGGAACCACTGATGTCAGAGTGGATGTTAAGCTCAACAAGCACATATGGAGCCGTGGTATTCGGAGTGTGCCAAGAAGGATACATGTCCGCATTGCAAGGAAGAGAAACGATGATGAAGATGCCAAGGAAGAGTTTTACTCACTAGTCACCGTTACAGAGGTCCCTCCAGAGGGATTTAGTGGTTTGGGCACCAAGGTGATCGATGAAGAAGAAGGCTGAACTTAGTTTAAAGTTTAAACCCCCGTTTTTGTTCTAGTTAGGTAATCCCAATTTCGGATGTACTTTTATTTAATTGAGGATGTGTGGCCTGGTTTTGTCTGCCCTTGTAACTTCTAAATCAGAGTTTTTGAATTGTTTAATTAGTGTTTTTTGGTTCCGTTTTTTATTGAAGACCCTTCCAAATTAAAACTCGAAGAATTTCTCCTTTTAGTATAACTCTCATCACGAGATATATCCCCGGGATGTTCACATGGAGATTCAAAAGGTACAGCTTGAAGGGGACCCAAAAGACTCTTCCAAGCAGTTCAACATACGATTCAAATTCCTTTAGCCGATCAAGTATGGCAAACCAATTATTTAGACATCCGGTGACAACCTTTCATTTAATTGTTCTTGTAATCAGGTAGTCTACCAAGTAATCCGACGTTTTAAATAACCTTCACCGTTTGGTTTTTAATTTTTTTTTTAAAACTCAATCTTAATTGTTTATTTTCCAAACTACTTAGGAGTCCCAAAATATTGAAGAAAAATTATTTTTAATCATTAAAAATAGAAAAGAAAGAGTTTACCACTCAATTGAAAAAGCAGTTCATTTAGGTACCATTTGGTACGTGTGATAGGACGGAATATAGTGGGACGGACGCACTCGTCACACGTTTGGTGTGCCAATTTTCCTGGCCCATGGAACGGATTTTAGTCAATTTTTCGTGCCACGCTCCTCCTGGAACGACTTGTTCCAGCCCATGAAACACAAACTTATAACTTTTTGGACAACAATACCCCTCCTCTTTTTCATTAATTTCACTTCGAAAATTAAACGAAATTAATAAAATCCAGAGATCTCTCCATTTCTACACAATTAGCATAAAATATTCATTAAAAATCGAAATTTACCTCAACAAATCAACTCAAAAAACCGAGTTCTCTTGTTTTTTTTGAGAAATCAAGCTTCTTTGATCGCACTTCAAATTTTCCGGAAAACTGAGTGACAAAAAGCAATTTTCTTTATGTTTGATTTCTATATTTCAAAGTAAGAAAAACATCAAAACGAAGAAAACCCAGATTGGATAAAGTGTTCTTGAGAAAGCCAAAGAGAGGAAATTTTCTTGACAGGAAGAACATAAGGGTACCGGGAAAGCCGGTGAAAGGACGTGGCCAATACCGTCACTCGAGAGATGGGACGACGAGGATTAGGCAAAAGATGTGAGGGATGACGTTGAACTCGTCAATGGTGGCTTAGGTAAGATCTAATTTTATTCCGGCCTGAGCGTACATCAAACGTAGCATGGAACCTCCGTTCCGATTCGTTCTGTCATGTTCCGTCTCGTCTGCTTACCAAACGGTAACTTAGGCATGTGTCTCGTTTTTTTGACAGTTGTACTTTGCAGCGCCAGTGCAAGCGTAAGCTAACGCGCGCCGAGCAATCGTGCCCGCGAAGCTTCTTTTCAAACGAAAGTATATAAAATTATAACGTCCCGCCAGTCTTACATTCAGTCAATTCATTTCCCCTCGCACCCAAGCATGTCCCCTCAAATCCTAGAAGTTGCAGAGCCATTCACAAACACACACTGACAGAAAGAGCGAGAGCGGGCGATCGATCGATCGATTGGGATGCCGTTAATCTTCTGCATTTTACTCTCGGACGGATAGAGCTAATTTCCAGTGAGGTGACTTCTCTCTCTCCCTCCTTTTTATTACCATCTTTAGAATTTATTTTTGTCCAAATTAGGGTTTACAGAGAGGGGAATTGGATTGTGATTTCGGAATTTTGAATTCGGTATTTGGAAGGGCCAAAATCCACTGTCACTGCAACCGAACAGAACCGTAATGTTCTCCCTGATTCAAATTTCTGTTGTGTTTATTTATTAATTTGAGTCTTGAGCTATGTCAGTTCCTCGCAATTTTTTTTAGCTTTATTTTGAAATTAATTGAATTTCCTTTGCTTGATTAGTGTGGGTACTCTTAGGCATTGCTCTTTCGATATTTCGGAGATTGTTTGTCACTTGCATTCTGATGAATTTCATTGTTTATCACTACAGAAAGTTATATTTATCGAACACTATGATATTTGTTGCTATGGCTACTTGTTTTTTGCTTATTTTTGTATTTGTGTTTTATTTGTTATGTAAAAAAATTCAGGGATGGACTCTCTCAAAGTAGGTTGTGACCCCATTGACAGTGAACGGGATGATGTAGACTATGTCTCTGGGCTTAGTACTTTACTCGTTGCTACGATTCAGGAGACCAAAGACAGGATTTCTCAGATTGAATATATTTTCTGCAACCAGCTCTATACATATTTCCAATCCAAGTCTAACAGCTTCCAGAAATTTGAAAACCAATGGAAAGAGAAAGAAGATGATCTCTTGCGTCAAATTGAATGCTTCAAGCTGAAAAGCAACAAACCCTTGAAGAGAACCGCTTACTCAAGCTTGACAAGGGAAATCCGCCCAGGGAAAGTGAAGAGAAGGTGAACCAACTACTCGCCGAACTGAAAGGTGTACAGTCCAAAGGTAATGAGCTTGAGCGAATGCTTAAGCAGAAGTCTGCGGAAGTAGATAGGGGAATGGAATTGGAGAGTAAGTTGCTTGGAGTGATTCAATCCAAAGACGCTGACATTATGGATAAGAAAAAACAACTGAAAGAGAATGAAAAAGGTATAAACGCGCTTCTTGCTAAATTGATTGATCTTCAAAATAGAGTTGATGAACTCCAAGAGGAGCTTGGGGAAAAGATAAACCAAATAGCCAATGGAAATGATCTTGAAGAAAATTTATCTCGAAAGATTGAGCATCAGTCTTCCGAGATTGTGAATAAAGAAAAGGTTTTGAATGATCAAGAAGAAGAGAAAAAACTACTTATGGCCAAATTGGAAATTTTGGAAGAAAATGTTAGTAAACTCCAAAAGGAGCTCCTCTCAAAGAACAACGAATTGGAGGGTTGTTTGAGGGAGAAAAAACTGCTTCTTGCCAAAGTAACTGGTTTAGAGGAGAAAGTTGATAAGCTTCAGGTGGATCTCAGAGGCATGGCTGGCGAAATGGGCAAAAGAACGGATTCATGTGAAAAGTTACATCAACAAATTGAATCAATGACCTCGGGTTTATTGGCTGAGAAGAAGAAGCATACAGATCTTACTGTTGCTTACAAAAATTTGAAATCTCAGTACAATTATCTCCGCACAAAGCTTGGTCTAATTAGGGAGAATATGCAACTGCAGAATAAGTTGGAAGATAGAAGTAATTTGTTGAGAAATGATCAGAATCCATCAACTTCCCATGGTACGATGCTCTTGCCTTTTTCTTCTTTCCACCTTTATTAGTCTTTTGAATATAAATTTGAATACTCTAAAGAAAATATTTGTTACTACATACTTATGGTCATCTGCCAAATGTAGTTTTACTAGATGATTTTGGGTCCACTGATCTTCGTCTGTTATCTTTTAATTGAAGTTGTTGTAAGAAATATGCATTATGGGAATTTATGGTGATGTTCACAACATAGCTTTACCAGATGATATTGGGATGGTTGATCTTCGTATTTTACTTTTGAATTGAAGTCCGAGTGGTGTCTTTTACTTTTAAGAACATTTTCGATTCCTAGGTTTATGTAATTGGGGAATAGCATGCATGCACGTAGCTTTAGCCTGTGGTTGGGTTTTCCTTGTGATTTCACTTCTGGCAACCTAGTTTGAATGATTCCTCTATTGCAAATTGTAGAAATTGTGGAGAAAAATCAGAATGGTTCTGCAGCAGCTTTATGCACAAAAAATGCAAGGAATGAAATCAGTTGTAACAATAACTTGGAGGATCTGAAAGGAGGCAAGCCAATTCAAGCAACTAGTCCTATCTCTCCTACTTCCTTCTTCCCCATTGCACCAAAATGCCCTCCCACATCAAAATCTACCCTAGTAGCTGGGAGAAAACGGCCTGCTTCCAGCTGGGTGGATACTAGGTCCCGTCAAGGCCAAGATGGGCGTGACCCACACGATGATTTTCTTGATACTCCACTTGAGAACATCAGAGGAAACTTGAATAAAGCCACAAAGGAACAAGTTCCTGATCGTCCAGTTCCAGCTCCAAATGAGATGAGTCTAGATAGCTCAGATGATGAAACACAGGATGTGAATGCTGTAATTAGGCCACACAAGCAACAATTGCCAGTTCCATTGCCCGGTAAAAATGGCTTCAAGTTTGTGGAACCTGTGAGAAAGAAAGCTGAGCGGGAAAATTTGAAAGGAGTTGAATGCAAGCAGTGCAAAAAGTTCTATGACGCTGTCCTTCTCAACGACGGCGGTGGTAAGGACACTGATAATAATAAGCATAATTTTCGCTGTGAGCACCATGAAGGTGTTTCTCGTCATCGGTATAGGTATGCTCCCCCTCTTACTCCAGAAGGATTTTGGAATATTGGATTTGAATCAGAAATGTGATAGTGAGAAATTTTTTATTCATTTTTTCTTTAATAGAGCATTGACTTGTATCGATATTTACTTTCATAAGAAAAGGTCCACAAAGGATACTTGTCAAATAACTCTTTCCCCAGAAATTTGTCAATTCTATAAAGAGTAGTTTCATAATTTGGCATCCTATTGTAATATTCAAATTTTCATTTCAGAATTTGGGAATATAGAATCATCTGCTATGTATTTTAGGTTGAGAACAAAACACTATGGAACTTCCTTGGTTTTGAAAAGCTTAACTGTTCTGATAATGCGTCGAAAGTTCGCAATTATAAGACTCTTTAGCATTGCTTGCTGTTTAGTGTGTACCATTTATATAGGCTTAAAAATACATAATTACGTGTATGATTAGGTTAAGTGAGTCCTCCAAAATAGAAGCCCGGGCTCGTTTCTGTGCTGTGGTAGACATTTTGTCAAGTTCGGAAAGGGTGTTACTTGTTAGTACTTGCCTGTTGTATGAATAATTTAATAAAGACTAGAATCAAATTGCGTTCATAACCAATCATATGTTGTATTATGATGAAATCTTATCTCGATAAAAGCTCTTTGGGTTAAGCTCAAGTGCTAAGTGAGGGTGGGATTACAAGTTAGGATTGGGGTTAAGCCTATAGTTTGATTCCCGTTTGTTAGGTAATTAGGTTAGGATTAGGACAAGACTGTAGTACATTTATGATGAAGCATGGGACGAGGAAGACGTCCCCATAACCGTATTTAAGGACGTTTGGTTAGTTTTACAGACTGTCTATGCTGGTCTCTATTGAATTATTGGGAGCCATATTCCTTTCAATTATCCAATTTTGGCCTCTGTGAATCCAGAGTGGTCCTGTGACTCTTGGCCCCCAATGGGCTATGGTGGGTAGGTGTAAATGGGTAAACCCGCGCAAGTTAGCAAAACCATGCTCGTATTTGCTACCGTGCGGCTGGGAGTTAACTGTAGCTGTCTGTACCGTGAAGTGATAGGGCAGTGTCAGACCATTTTAAATTTTTAGTGAGTAAATTCAATGGGAGATTGGGCCGCAAATGGTTAAGAGGAGAGCATGTACTCCGGACATGCATATGCATGTGATGTGTGTTTATTTGCTGTGTGAGATCCTTGACCTAAATGGAACATAAATGGTGGCAGCTACCCTTCTTACATTTGTTGAATTTTTGTTTGGATATTTAGTAAAGTAAAGAGTAGTGTTAAGTTCGGTTACGCGTCTGATTTCTGACCGTTGATGCGTGTGTAGAACTCACGTGCGTCAATAGTTTACGTATGACTGATTGACTGTAACTGTCTTATAATGTGACTAATGGCATCAGTGGTTCGTGCATAAACGGTTGACTGTAACATAGTTAATTACCAAAGCATATTGTGTGTTAACAGTGCATAATCGACTGACTATAACATTGTTAATTACCGTATCAGTGTATTTAAATGCCTTGCTTTCTGTTCTATAGTATGGCAAAGACTGTTTCAAACTTTTCTATTCCCTTTTTTAATACATAAAAAGAAAAGAAGGAAAACTTTGAAGCTTTGAGATTTGTAGCATCCTAACTTTCTGAGTCGTATCAAAGCATGATCCCATTGTCCCTCAATTATTCCATGTCATTCATCATAGTGATATAAGTTGCTGACAATCTTTTCCCACCCACTTCGAATCTCTGTGTTGTCTGAAACTTATGATGCCTTTCACTGCTCTCAAGCAAAAAAAACAAAAAGAAAAAAAAAGGTAGTTACTTTAAATTCTATCAATTTGATCGTTTTCTAAAATGTTATGTTCTCAAACTACCTTCACATTGGTGATGTTATATTTACAATTGAAAACATAACGAGCAATTTCATACACAATCACATGTAAACTGCGTTTAAAATTTGAGAGTTGTTATTTGCATTTCGAAATTAACCATCGTGCACATTACTCCAAGAAAGAGATGAAAATAATAAGAGGCATTTGAAAAGCATGTGAGATTAACAAGTAGATAATACCATTTCCCATGCAAATAATACACAAAATGTACAAACAAATAAAGTAGGTGATGGTTTTGCTTGCTCACTTCACTTGCACGCTCACTTCTTATCTCTCTCTCTCTCTCAATCTTACGAAAAAATTATTGTACGTGATGCTTTATTCACGTGCATGCATCTGCATTTCTGTTTTTTTCTTCAACCAAATCGTATGGAACTTAATACTTTTTTATAAAATTAAAAAAAAAAAAAAAAAAAGAGATTAAGCCACTTAATAAATCTTACAATTACACAGAAATTATATAATATTAAAATGTGCATTTGCCGGGAACTCGGAGCGAAACGAACCGATACGATAACTTAAGCAATCCAAACCGGCGGAAACCATACGATCAACAAGTACTCAGCGGGTTCCCGCAGAGGCAATCATTGTTGGCAAACGACGACGCTCCGAGGTGATCGAACGGGTTCCCCACAGGAATCGCGCCGCACAGGTGGTTGTGGCTCAGATCCAAGTGCCCGATATATTTCGCCGACGATAACGAACCGGGAATCGGACCCTTCAAATTGTTGTACGACAAATCGAGCACCATAAAGTACGAATTTCCATGGAAAACGTTCGGTATGTTACCTTCAAACCCGTTTCGGCTCATATTCAAGATCCCCAAACCCCGATTGCTCAAAAGGGACGCCGGTAATTGACCAGAAAACGAGTTTCCGTCCAAATTCAACGTCGAAAGAACCTGCATTTTCCCTAGACAATCTGGTACGCGACCCGATAATTGGTTCCTGGACAGGTCCAGGTCGGCCAACCGGTTCATGTTGGCGATGGAGTCCGGAATTGACCCGGTGAGCTGGTTCCGGTACAGCAGAGCCCGGCTGAGCATCTTGAGTTTTCCGAAATCGGCCGGTATCTCACCCGAGAATTGGTTGTTGCTGAGGTCCAGGTGCATTATCCCTGAGAGGCTCACGAGACTCGCCGGAATCTTACCGGAGATCTGGTTATCGGCGAGGTTGAGGACCGTGAGCATCTTGAGGTTGCCGATATCGGCCGGAATCCCGCCCGAAATCTTGTTTCCAACAAGGTCGAGGACTCGGAGATTGGTGAGGGTGGCGACGCATTGGGGAATCTCGCCGGTGACTCCCTTCCAGTCGGCTAGAACGAGGGTGGTGAGACGGTCGAGGCTGCAAATTTTGGGTGAGATCGAGCCGGACATAAACCCGGACTGGCCTGATTTCTTAAGTATCGGGTCTTCCGACTCGCCTCGGAGATTAATGTCGACGACTCGGCCGGTTGTGGGATCGCAGCTGACTCCGTACCAGTTTACGCAGCAATCGGTTCCCACCCAAGAGTTAAAGATGCCCAAGGAGGAATCGGAGAGGCCGGTTTTGATGGATTGAAGTGCTGCCAGGTCTGATGGCGAACAAGAAGAGCTCACTGTTGAGACAGTGGCACAGAATGTTGCCACTGAGATTAAGAGCAACCTCACCATCTTCATGGCAGAGAGAGAGAGAGAGAGAGAGAGAGAGAGAGAGAGAGAGAGGGAGAGATGGAAGGGGAGATGGGGGTTTGGAAGTTGATGGAGTGAGAGTGATAATATATGCAGGAGCAGCAGCAAGGATATGGGAGAGAGGGAGGAGAGGGACAGAGGTTCAGTGTGCATGTGATTAAAAGAGGTTTAAGGATTTAATTGAATGTGGATTAGCACATGCAAATGCTGATTAACAACACATGCAGTGAATGAATCCCACGTAATCTAATAAGACTCATTTACCAAAGCAAATTGGTTTGGTTGTGAAGACTTTGTGCTAAAACTAAAGCCCTAAAAGCCCAAGGTAATTTTAAGAGAGCGATTTCTGTGTTTTCACCTTCCACCTTTCGCACATTCCTTTCAAATCTTGTCATCGATTCTTCTTTTTGTTGAATACAAAAGTTGAAAATAAAGAAGATAAAAGTGAAAAACGACGTGCATGAATCATTTGTCTATAAAAAAAATGAATCAATAAGGAATTTGCAATAAAATCCCAAACCCAATATATTCACCTTTGTAACCTTGTGATTTCCTCAAACAAATAAGCTAAGAATCCACCATAGGAAGAGGCTCCACATTTTCTTTTTTCCTTTTTTTTTTTTAAATCGACTAACTGGTGTCTTTGCTACGGCACTCTATCTTTTCGAGGGCCGAGAAGACTCACTGATGCACTTCACCCTTCCTCTGATCATTATCATGTAATTCACCAACGCCAAAAATTGAACGCACGACGTCCCCAATCACTGAGTCATCCCGTTGTGGTTTCTTCTCCACAATTTTTTAGTTCCTCCTAATTAATCACAAGACATGTTTGATTTCCATTAACTAGCAAAGCATGATAAATTGATAATCCAATCCACATATACGTCCCCACCATGATCTCAATGTTAAATTAGATTTCAAATCCAATGATTGAAAGGCTTTTCCTCTCCTAATTATATCTGTGTCCCTACCTACCTTACCTTAGTGTATATAATCATCATCCAACCAATTAAACAAGTCCTTTTAGGAATTTACTAAGTAATACTGTGCACATCATATAATGTCGGTCATCAGTTATTATCACCCCAATTATTTCTGACACCGAAAGATAATTTTTCTTACAAAAAACCATAATGGTTTTAATTTTACTTTGTCAATTAATTACATCCCCATCTGCTTCTCAAATGATGCAATGATCAATTCACCTAGGTATATATACTCCTTTCTCATTTGGAAATTTTGTTTGACATTGGTCTATTATTCAATTTAAGACAGTTTAGGCATCTAATTATTTTCCAATAAATAAATAGACCAAGCTTACCATCTAACGGTTTATAACTTGGTAAATTTTCTACAAAGTTGATTTCTAAAGAGTTACCTAAACCGTATACGATTTCGATCATGAAGCCACATAGCAAGTATATGTAGAAGTTCCAAATGAAAAAATAAAAATTGCTAAAAAGAGTCCTTAATTGATCACATCATGCATATAGACTAAAATTCTCTATATATTATTCAAGACTTATTCTTCCCATTGGACTTTTGTTTTGTTTTCTTTCAGTCCACTAGCAGTTTATATGTTTATGAAGGTGGGTAATTGGAAAAGAAAAACAGTTGAAATATTAGTCAAGGGAAAAAACAACAGGATCCCTAAGCTAGCTATGCCTAAGAATTTGTTAAATGATTGTGTTTGCCATTTTTTTTGGCTCCTACATTTTGGAAATAGATTTTCATGGAGTCCCTATTCGTGTCTTACCCTATTGTGTTTGTATACAACGATATTATTTATACTGTATGGATGAAAAATAAATCGGTATTGAACTTGTCATTTACGAAACTCGAATTTAAAACTTTTTCTTTTAAAGACAAATATTACTAAACTGTAGTAGAAACTGGCCCGACTTTGAAACTTTTTTAGCATTATAAGATGGGATAGAACATGTTTTGGTCGTTGGAAAGTTTGTCCCCACTGCTGCATTGCATGTTTAATCAGTCATGCATATATGGCATTGGTCGGCAAGACAGACTGGAAGTGCTGTATGGAGGTTCATTTATTTCGGCATTCCTTATTTATTTGCTCTTCTTTTCCTTCCCATTTTATTCTTTCCCAGTTAAAGGATTGAAAACCATTAGTGCAGGTTCACTTAATTAAGCAAGACTTATTCTCTTAATTTACCAATGAAACCAATACCTTATATTTGAGACACTATATATATATATATATCGTCCACCCATATTATAACACTTGTAACAGTATAATACGTGATAAGTCTTTGAAATACACGTGAAAATTTCTCCTTGACAGTTAAGTAGAAGTCGAGCTTTTAGCACGTTGTCAAGGGCCGGTTAAGTAGAAGTTGAGCTTTTAGCACATACGCAAAAAGATAAGTGGTCTAAAAGTTAAAACATACAAGACTTATTGGTACACATAATTTGATTGAAATAGATAATTCTAAAGGTGAAGAAGAAAAGGAAGTTAATTACCACTACTACAAAATTAGCTTTATGTGTCAGAGAGTGGTGGCGATTTTATACAATATGATGCAAGATAAGACCTTTCCAACCCAACAGGATCCTCTTCGGATCCTTTTGGTGAGGATCTTAGAGATTCATAAATCGTGCGGTCAGTTTTTGTCAGTTGTTTATATTTAATTTTAAATATAAATATGTAAAATGATTTCTGACTGCACAATTGGCGAATCCAGAAATTTTCGAGGGGAGGGGCGAAATTTAAAAGCGTACAAGGTTCCAACAAAATGTAGACAAAAAAATCCTTTTATATAGTAAAAAATTTAAGTGTCGTTCATAATGTATCAATACAAACAAGTTACAATTGTTGCCGGCCATGTCATGAAAACGTTGCATAATAAGCTTATTATCAATAAAAGCAAAAACATCTCTCTTAATGTAAATAACAAAGCTATCACTTAATCATTAATCTCCTATTTTATTACGCAGTGGTGTTTTTAGAATAATTATAACAAAAAACGTTTTATCTATTGAACGGTTGCAACCGATAACACCAAAGTCAATGTAAGAAGTTTATAAACCAATGTAATCACGAATCTTTTGAGTGCCAAAGTCTAGCAGGAGTCTCTTCAAGTCTCCGAGTGAGAATAATTACCAAAAAAATATGCTTTAATATTGTCAACATGTCGAGACCAAGGTATTGAAACTCGTCTTTTCTGGTTTTCCTCTTCCCCTTATTGCTTCAACCCAAATTGCCCTCCTTTTTCTCTTGTGACTGCAATAGGCCCAAGTTTTGGGCCCAACGCCATGATTGCAATAGCCCAGGACCTCATTCTTTTCTTTTGTATTTTTAAAGGCTTATAGCCCAAAATTACGATAGCCCAACGCCTCTCCCATTTGCTCACGCCTTCACACACTAAAGCCGCCAGTTTTCCTTCGAGCTTCAAACCCCATCTGCGTACGAGATCTGCGAGGTGCAGGGGTTCGAATAGGGAGGGCATAACGGGTCGTGAGTTTGGGTTCTGATGCCTGAAATTCTTCTACATCCTCCTCTAAGATTTTTGGAACTTTGTCCCTCACGGCGGTGCAAGTTTTCTGACGGGACCGGAATGGCGGACCGTCGGCCTTAATTTCCGGCAAGAGGAGGGGTGACCGCCTCTCCTTGCTCCTATGTAGCTTTGCCAATCATAATGATGAACGAATATGATTCACGGATCCTCCGATTCTCACATAGAGGACTCGGTGAGGATCCAGATTCCTTTCCAACAAGCAATTTACGTAGTGCTAGATAATAAAGCAATAGTGTCGGTTAGATTAGACATACCAACAGGATCATTTTGATGAGAATCTTGGGATGTATGAATCGTGTATGTTCATCGTTCATCGTGTGGTCAGTTTTTATTAAGTATTATGCTTAATTTTAAATAAAAATATTTAAAATGATTTATAATCACATGATGTACGATGAACGAACATGATTTACAAATTTTCATAATCCTAACAAAAAGGATTCGGTGAGCATCAAGAATATTAGAGATAAAAGAGCAAATGTCGATGTAGCCGACATTAGCTCACTTTTATCTGACAAGAATAGTGAAGCGGCAAAATACCTGCCCATATGTGCCTTAACTTTGATGAGCGGCAAAATTCCCGCCCATATGTGCCTTAACTTTGAAGAGCGCATTCATGTTGGATAGTTATTTTTTACAATTTTTATTTATGTTCTCCTGTCGGATAAGAGGGAATTCATGTCGGATAAGGATTTTTTTTTTATTATTTTCTGTCATATGTTTTTATTTTAAGAAATTATTATTAGCACTCTAAAAATTTTATTTTAAATTCTAAACTTTTCATATTAGGAAAGAAAAATACACTTGTAAGAATGTAGAATGAGATTTTTGGAGTACTAATAGCACTTCCCTTATTTTATAATAATAATATTATAAATAACTAGTATAGGCCCACATACAAAGTCAGCGAGAACGTGGGAGAGGGGAGAAATGTTTATGTTTAATATTAAAAATGTTAAAAATCACATGTGAGTGATGCTTCATAAATTTTATTTTCGGTGAATTTTAATTAGAAAGTTGGAATAATAATTTCAGAGAATTTTGGTTAACAATCGGAATTCTATTATAATGATCATAATCTCTACAAAACACTCATTGTCAACCAAAATCCTATGAAATTACCAGTTTAACCCTCTAATTAAAATAGAACATGAATAAGAAATATGAGGCAGAAATGTAATTTCACACAACCAAATTTTGCTGTTTTTTTTTTCAAAGCCTCACCTACGTGTGATCCTAACATATCTTTGATTATTAAAATAAAATTAAAATAATAATAATAAAAAAACTTCTCACTCTCACATTCTCTATCACTCCCTTCCTCTTTCCTTCTATTTCAAAAACAAAAATAAAAAAAATTTCTCACACACTTTGTGTGTGCCCATATGCTAGTAATCATAATAATAATAATAATAATAATAATAATAATAATAATAATAATTATTATTATTATTATGATAATAATAATAATAATAATAATTATGATAATAATAATAATAATAATAATAATAATTATTATTATTATTATTATTATGATAATAATAATAATAATAATAATTATGATAATAATAATAATAATCATAATCATCAATTAAAGCATAATATTTGAAGATTATTAGGCACATGCATGCTTGCTCAATCTAACATGCAACGATATATTACTTACTATGCTTTTATGTCTCATCTTATAAGAATAATCATAAGTGTACAACGATATAGGAGGCCTTTTAAGGGAGGAATTTTTATTTTTTTCAAAATGTGGGGATTTGTTGTTGAATCCATTTTCTATTGAATTCTAACGAACCGAACGGTTTATTTTTTGAGTTTCATCTCATACATCATCCTTACAAAATATTAGTCAAATTGAAAATATTTGAGATATCGAATTGAGTTCAAAGAAATTGACGAACATTTTGTTATAGGGTAAATTACAAAAAACTACCTCAACTATTGGGATCACGACAGTTTCATACCTCATCTTTTAAAATTGACAATGTCATACCGCATCTTACGAATTTGTGACAATGTCATACCTCCATCAATTTTTCTGTTAGTTTTTATGTCAAGTGCTGACGTGTCTTGATTCGGAGCCCACTTTCTATTAAAAAATTATTAAAAACTAAAAAAAATATTTAATAATTTTTAAATATTAAAATAATAAATAAAAGTAAAAGTAAAAAAATAAAAAATAAATTGAAAACCCAACCCCACCCCCCCTCCCGGGAGAAGGAGGAAGAACCGAATAAGAAGAAGGAAGAGGAGGAGGAGGAGGAAAAAAAAATGGATGCAACCCAGAAAAAAAAAACCCAGAAAAAGAAAGAGGAAGAAGAAGGAGGAAGAAGGAGGAGGAGCCCCCCGCCCGCGGAACAAGAAGGAGGAGGAGGAGAAGAGGAGGAAAAAAAAAAAACCCCAAACTGCAACCAAGAAGAAGGAATGAGGAAGAAGAAAAAAAAAATTTCAAAACTGGTTCGGCCCAAGAAGAAGAAGAAGGAGGAGGAGGAGGAGGAGAGAGAAGAAGAAGAACAAAAAAAATAAAAAATTGAAACTGGTTCGGCCCAAGAAGAAGAAGAAGAAGGATGAGGAAAGGGAAGAATGAGAGAGATGAAGAAGAAGGAGAGAGAAGAAGAAGAACAAAAAAAAAAAAATTTGAAACTGGTTCGGCCCAAGAAGAAGAAGAAGAATGAGGAGGAGGAGAGAAAAGGAGGGGAGAGAAGAACAAAAAGAAGGAGAAAGAAGAACAACAACAACAAAAAAAGTGACAAGTTTCGGGAAAGGGATGCCGCATCCCTAGGAATTTTTTTTTTTTGTTTTTTTATTCTTAATTTTTTAATCCAGCTGGATTAGTGAGTGGTCTCCATTTCTAGCCACGTCAGCACTTAACAGAAAAATTGACGGAGGTATGATATTGTCACAAATTCTTAAGATGTGGTATGACATTGTCAATTTTAAAAGACGAGGTATGAAACTGTCGTGACCCCAATAGTTAAGGTAGTTTTGTGTAATTTACCCTTTGTTATATTAAAAATGATGAAATTTCATCGTGATAATAAAATAAGCAAACGATTTTAAATTGAATTGTTTTTTTTTTAAGGATGATAAATGAATTGAGACTTACAAAATAAACTTTTGGTATCGTTAGTTGATGTAAAGTAGGTCCCACAATTAATTTCAATTTTTTGAGAAAAAAAGAGATCATTTTCTCTTAAAGGAGAAATTTTTAGTTATGACAGGAACACAAGTGGTACACCAAGTGTTTTAATAGGAGTGATGAGAAATTTTATTTTTTAAGTTATTAACTTTTTAGCACACATATCTCACATTTATATAATAACACGATGTACGAGATCCTTATGCGTCGGACAAGAGAGCATTCATGGCGGTTAAGGACTTTTTTGGTATTTCATATTCTAGTGTGTCGGATATGAGGATTTATCCGACATGAATTCTGACCCTAATTCAAAACCGTCGTGCGTCTCCTTCTCCTTCACTTCCCTTGGAACTGTGCCGCTGCTCCTTCCCTTGGAACCCTCGGGCATCTCTTTTCTAGCCTCGCCGCCGCCGCTCTTCATCTCCTTACAAGGTATTCTGCTGTATTTTGCTGCTGATTGGTACAAAATTAGGGCTTTCAGATTCTACCTGAATTTTGTTATTGAATTGGTACAAAATTAGGGTTTTCGATCGTTGTTATTGAATTGGTACAAAATTAGGGATTGGAGGATTAATCTCATTTATCTTTCGAATAGTTATATGTACTATTGTGTTCTTTTTAAGGAAATTAAACTGTGTAATGAAAATCAGTGTGTTTTTTTTTATTTTTTTATTTTAGATGAGTAGTAATGATGAACCCGTGGATGAACAATTTGAGGAGCAATCTGAGCATTCCGAAAGTGGTGAGTTTTAGAGTATTTGTAGATGATTTTTATTTGGTGAGTCTTAGAGTATTTGTACAGTATTTTTATTTGCTAGTAAAACACCACAAAATGCTTCGTTGGCGAAACAAATATATATGAAGTATATTGATTAGTCTACCTTCCATTCAAATGGTGAGAATTATACTTGGTTATTCACTCACCATCCAACCCTATTACTTTATGAGGATCACAGAATCAATATACTTCAGATATAATTCTCGTTTAACCACAAGCTGGTGATTCAGTAGTAAATGACGGATTACGAAACTTCTGTAAAACTAGTAAAAACTGAAGATCTTAGGTTCGAAACCTGCTGTGGCTTACTACCAGTTGTCTCTTTTTTAAGAGAGAAAAAAAAAAATATATATATATATATATATATATATATTTCTCATTCTATACACTTTTGTTTATTTATGCATTACAAATATTTGTTTTTATTAACAAGGAACGATGATTGAATGGAGAACTCAACGGAAAACTCGTGGGCCTGGGAAAATAAAATGGGCCAGCAAAGATGGGAGAGGAAAAGAATATTGTGAATTTGGTCCGACTGGGAAATGCATTAGTGCCAATAGCTTCTCCTTTTCTAAGTTAATTGCGTCTGAGGTCAAGGATCCCAAAAATCTTCCTTTGAAGACTGATTGGCGATTGATTGATGAAGATGTTAAGGAAGTTTTTTGGAATACAATACGTGTATGTATTTTGTTCTACTTTTAAATAATATCATTAGCGAAATACTTATAAGCATAATTAACTATCTTATTTTTTTTAATGTAGGACACTATTGCTTTTCGTGATGAAGATCTGGTTAAAATGCCCATCATCCGCCTTATGACGCTTTCTATTGCCGAGCATGCACATAAAGAATATAGGAATTATTTGAAGAAAATCTTCTATAGTCGCGGACAAGGGGAGGATCGCTTACAGTGTCCTCCTAATGTGGATCCCGGCCAGTGGGTGGAGTTGGTGCGATATTGGGATAATCCAAAAACGATGGTAAAATATTTACGATTTAATCTTTAATATTGATTTACATTTGTTTGATATTTTATTTTCATTCTTTTCAGGAGAAGGCTGAAAAAAATAGGATCAATCGTCAAACCAAAACTATAAACCACACAACAGGATCCAAGACATTTGTCAGAGTTCGGGAAGAATATGTATGCGTAGTTCATTATTAACGTATTAATTTACAATTTGTTTAATATTATGTATTATGATTAAAAATTATTTGTTTTGTTTTCGTTGACTTATAATTTAAGAGGAAGGAGCATGGAGAAGAACCAGATCCTATTGCTTTCTTTCGCATGACCCATTCGCGGAAAGATAGTACATGGGTTGATGAAACGGCTCAACAAAAAGGGGTATTTGATTTTATAAATATTTGTGTTTTCATTTATCTTATGACTGATGATCTTTCAATTCATTTATCATTGTCTTATGACTACTAATCTTTCATTTTTATTTTTAAATATTATATGGTAAGGCATCCATGGAGAGTGTCGTTCAATCTAAGGTTGAGGATGGAGCAGAAGACACTCCTGAACTTCGAACTCAAGTCTATGTTGAGGAGATGGGTCCTGAGAATAGGAATAGAGTTCGAGGTTATGGACATGGGGTGACACCTGTGATGGTGCCGTATGCTGCTGCTAGTTCATCAAAGAGATCATCGAGTAGTCGAGAAGCCATTGTGCAGGCTGAGAACCTTGAATTGAGGAGGAATGACGAGGCTCGTACCAAAGAGTTAGAGGAGTTACGGACCCAGCTTCAGCAAATACAGGCAACGCAGCAGCAGATGAACCAGCAGCAGATGATGATGATGATGATGTTTATGCAAGGTATGCAGCAGCCACAGACTTACCTGCCCAGCCCCCAGGCACCACAGCAATCGGAGAGAGAGGGAGGGAGAAGGGGGGAGAGCAGTCGTCATCTTCAGCAAATACAGGCGACGCAACAACAGATGAACCAGCAGCAGATGATGATGATGATGTTTGGGCAGGGTATGCAGCAGCCACAGACTTTCCCACACAACCCTCAGGCACCACATCATTCAGAGAGAGAGGGAGGGAGAAGGAAGGAGAGCAGTCGCAAAAAGATGAGAATGAAGAAGTAGGGAGGAGGGAGCGGAGAGAGGAGGAAGGAGAGCTCGTCAAAAGATGAGAAGGAAGAAGCAGGAATGAGAGATTTTTCAATGCGTCCGGTAGACGGAATGACTTTGATATAGTAAAATTTTCAGCTACAATATTATTAAACTCTTAAATTCTTAAAATGTGTCTCGAGTTTCAACTCTACTCCACTTTTTTTTCATTTTCAAGATAAGCAATTCTCCCCAATAACCTAAAATTCTAACATGTGCTGTTAAAAGGAATATTCCACCAACGAAAACAGAAAATTTTATTTTTTTTAAATTTTTGTCAAACAATAGTTTTTATTAGATTAGATATTTACATTAGTTATCGACGGAATTCGAATTCACATTGCCATGCCAAGATTTTGGTCTTAAAAATCCTCACATTTGGATGGAGATAGAATATGGGTTGTTGTGGAATAGGTTGCAGGTGATGGATAAGTGAAAATCGCCTGAAAAAAGGGTGGAAGTGGCCGGAAACCACTCCGGGTCGAAACCGGTTTGGCTGAGTGGGTGAGTTGACGGGAAGGGGGGAATTCCCTTTTTTAAAAAATTTAGTAAAACAACTTTAAATGTCCGTAACTATATTGTTAAAATCCGGACTCGCAAACCGCTTTCGCTTAATCGTTCGTGGTTTCAAGTTCTATTCGAAAACATTAATTGTGACCTCGAAAGGTTAATGAATTTTAAAGATTAATTACGAAAATTCAAACCCGATAACTAATTGATTTAATTCCTAAAAATTAACGAAATTAAAATTATGGTAAATTATACTTTACCACCTCAGGTTTGAGGTTGATTTTAATTCCTTGCAACATCTTCAAAACATTTCATTTTCATATCTCAAGTATTATTTTATTTCAATATAATACATCTGTTACATTTTCCATCCATTAGTCTGTTAAGAGCTAACGCGACTACAATATTTGTGCTGACGTGGCTGCCACATTGGTGCCACATAGCTAAATACTTAATAAAAAATTTAAAATATTAAATAAGTAATCAAAGAAAAGAAAAAAAAACCCAAAATCCTTTCGTCTTCCCCACCCGAGACCAGCCGCTTCTCCCATCCCCCATCTCACATCACCCACCCCTTAGCAATGTGGACGAAATCCACCATGGTGTCGTTTTAATTCTCCCAAATCCGATCGCCTCCCCGCGCGCCCTCAAAATCAACGTCTTGGCAGATTTCGAGAAATGTGACTCTGAGCGTGCACTCGCGACGATCGAGCTGCTATGTAGAGTCCCCGAGGTTTGCGCGGCGTTTGCGACACACGGGCTGACTGTGCCGCTGTTGGTGAAGACGATTATTAAGATCTCAGACCGGATGAAGGAGTACGAGGTGGGAGTGCTGTTGTCGCTGTGCTCGGCATCGGAGAAGAGCCAAAACGAGGTCGTGGTGCGGGGGTTCTGACGCAGGTGAGGGAGACGAGGGTGAGACGAGATAAGAGGTTGGAGATGAGGGAGTAGGCGAGTGATGGGGAATGGGGGAAGGGGTTCAGGGGATTTTGGGATTTTTGGGAAAAAGGGGCGCATGGTGGGGAAGACCAAAGGGATTTTGGTTTTTTTTTTTTTTTTTTCCTTCTTCTTCTCTCCTTAATTAATTATTTTAATTTTTTATTAAGTGTTTAGCCACATGACTTAAATATGGCAGCCACGTCATCACAAATGAGGACCTCATATTTACCACATCAGCACTTAACAGATTTTTTAACGGTTGTATGAAAGTGAAAAAAATTAATACTAAATGTATGAGATTGAAATGTTTTTAAAATGTTGTATGAGGTTGTAATTGCATCGAAACTTGAGGAGGTAAAATGTAATTTATCTTTAAAATTATCTAATAAAGTTGATGTAAACGTGAGATACGAATTTAAATAGCAAGATACGTAATGAATAGTGAAATTACGGGGACGAGATTTCACACCACTGGTCTCTCAACTTTAATTCAACTAGAGAAATGATCCCTTAACTTTAACCCAATTGGAGCAATGATCCCTCAAACTTTAACCCCATTGTAGCAATGGTCATTCCAACATAACTCATTTTGACAAAAATCTGACGAAGTTGACGAAAAAGACCATAGCTACACATTTTGATGAGTTGAGGGACCTGAATTGTTGTAATGGTCCTTCCAACATAACTTATTTTGACAAAATTCTAACGAAGTTGATGAAACTGACCATAACTACACATTTTGATGAATTGAGGGACCAATGGTAATAAATTTTTAGTTGAGGACCATTGCTACAATTTACTCAAAGTTAAAACATACAAGACTTTTTTTTTTTTTTTTTGAAAACTACATACAAGACTTTTTGGTACACATAAATTGATTGGAATAGATAGTTCTGCAGGTGAAGGAGAAAAGGAAGTTTTTAACCACTACTACAAAATTAACTTAATGTGTCAGAGAGTGGTGGCTGTTTTATACAATATGTTGCTGGATAAGACATTTCTAACCCAACATGATCTTCTCCGAATCCTTTTGGTGAGGATCCTAAGAATCAATAAGTCAGGTACTATTTATATATAATTTAAAATAAAAATATTTAAAATGATGTCTGACCGCATAATGTACGTTGAACGAATATGATTCACGAATCCCCGGGATCCTCACAAAGAGGATCTGGCGAGGACTCGGATTCCTTTCCAACAGGTAATTTAGCTAGTGTCAGATAATAAAGCAATAGTGTCAGTTAGATTAGACATACCAATATGATCCTATTCAGATCCTTTTGATGAGGGTCAAAGGGATCTGTGAATCGTGTCTGTTCATCGTATATCATGCCGTCAGTTTTTGTCAAGTATTGTTTGTGTTTAATTTTAAATAAAATTATTTTAAATAATGTATGATCACATGATGTACGATAAATGAACACGATTAACGAATTCATGATATCCTCATAAATACGTAAACAGAAAATGTCGGCTGTAGCCGACGTTAGCTTAGTTTTAATATGATAAGAATAGTGCAGCGGCAAAATTCCCGCCCATATGTGCCTGAACTTTGAAGAGCGCATTCATGTTGGATAGTGATTTTTACAATTTAAGGACTTTTTAGGTATTTTACATTCTAGTGTCGGATATGAAATTTTATCCGACAGGAATTCTGACCCTAATTCAAAACCCTCGTGCATCTCCTTCTCCTTCACTTCCTTTGGAACTGCGCCGCTGCTCCTTCCCTTGGAACCCTCGGGCATCTCTTTTCCAGCCTCGCCGCCGCTGCTCTTCATCTCCTTACAAGGTATTCTGCTGTATTTTGCTGCTAATTGGTATAAAATTAGGGCTTTCAGATTCTACCTGAATTTTGTTATTGAATTGGTACAAAATTAGGGTTTTCGATCGTTGTTATTGAATTGATACAAAATTAGGGCTTTCAGATTCTACCTAAATTAGGGATTGGAGAATTAATCTCATTTATCTTTGAATAGTAATATGTACTATTGTGTTCTTTTTAAGGAAATTAAACTGTGTAATGAAAATCAGTGTTTTTTTTTTCCCATTTATTTTAGATGAGCAGTAATGATGAACCCGTGGATGAACAACTCGAGGAGCAATCTGAGCATTCCGAAAGTGGTGAGTTTTAGCGTATTTGTAGATGATTTTTATTTGGTGAGTTTTAGAGTATTTGTAGATTATTTTTATAGGAAAACTAATGAAAAATTTAAAAAAACTTCTCTTTTAACGAAAATTTTTTTTTAAAGGTATAGTGAATAATGTCAGGTAAATGTAAAAAAATGGTTTTTCGTTAAAAGTAAATAGTACCGAAAATGTTTCGTTAAAACTCCCTATTTTTATTTGCTAGTAAAGCACCACAAAATGCTTCGTTGGCGAAACAAATGTATATGAACTATATTGATTAGTCTATTTTCCATTCAAATGATGAGAATTATAATTGGTTATTCACGCACCATCCAACCATTTTTCTTTATGAGGATCACAGAATCAATATACTTCATATATATTTCTGTAAAATTAAAAGCTAGAGGTTTTGGGTTTGAAATCCGCTATTGGTGTGGAAGCCAGACGAGGAAGGTTGAAATGTTTCTGCGAGTCTTTCTAACCCCGAAAAAAATGTATAACCGTTGATTGTCACCAATTGTTTTCCTTTTAAGAAATATACTCTACACTTTCGTTTATTTATGCATTACAAATATTTGTTCTTTTGTTTATTTATGCATTACAAATGTTTGTTTTTATTAATAAGGAACGATGCCTCAACGGATAACTCAACGGGGAACTCATGGGCCTGGAAAAATAAAATGGGCCAGCAAAGATGGGAGAGGAAAAGAATATTGTGAATTTGGTCCAACTGGGAAATGCATTAGTGCCAATAGCGTCACCTTTTCTAAGTTAATTGCGTCTGAGGTCAAGGATCCCAAAAATCTTCCTTTGAAGACTGATTGGCGATTGATTGATGAAGATGTCAAGGAAGCTTTTTGGAATACAATACGTGTATGTATTTTGTTTTACTTTTAAATAATATCATTAGCGAAATACTTATAAACATAATTAACTACTTTTTTTTTTTAATGTAGGACACTATTGCTTTTCGTGATGAAGATCTGGTTAAAATGCCCATGATCCGCCTTATGACGCTTTCTATTGCCGAGCATGCACATAAAGAATATAGGAATTATTTGAAGAAAATCTTCTATAGTCGCAGACAAGGGGAGGATCGCTTACAGTGTCCTCCTAATGTGGATCCCGGCCAGTGGGTGGAGTTGGTGCGATATTGGGATAATCCAAAAACGATGGTAAAAAAATTATGATTTAATCTTTAATATTGATTTACATATGTTTGATATTTTATTTTCTTACTTTTCAGGAGAAGGCTGAAAAAAATAGGATCAATCGTCAAACCAAAACTATGAACCACACAACAGGACCAAAGACATTTGTCAGAGTTCGGGAAGAATATGTGTGTGTAGTTCATTAGTAACGTATTAATTTACAATTTGTTTAATATTATGTATTATGATTAAAATTATTTGTTTTGTTAATTTAAGAGGAAGAAGCATGGAGAAGAACCAGATCCTATTGCTTTCTTTCGCATGACCCATTCACGGAAAGATAGTACATGGGTTGATCAAACGGCTCAACAAAAAGGGGTATTTGATTTTATAAATATTTGTGTTTTCATTTATCTTCTGACTGATGATCTTTCAATTCATTTATCATTGTCTTATGACTACTAATCTTTCATTTTTATTTTTAAATATTATATGGTAAGGCATCCATGGAGAGTGTCGTTCAATCTAAGGTTGAGGATGGAGCAGAAGACACTCCTGAACTTCGAACTCAAGTCTATGTCGAGGAGATGGGTCCTGAGAATAGGAATAGAGTTCGAGGTTATGGACACGGGGTGACACCTGTGATGGTGCCGTATGCTGCTGCTAGTTCATCAAAGAGATCATCGAGTAGTCGAGAAGCCATTGTGCAGGCTGAGAACCTTGAATTGAGGAGGAATGATGGGGCTCGTACTAAAGAGTTAGAGGAGTTACGTACCCAGCTTCAGCAAATACAGGCGACGCAGCAGCAGATGAACCAGCAGCAGCAGATGATGATGATGATGTTTATGCAAGGTATGCAGCAGCCACAGACATACCTGCCCAGCCCCCAGGCACCACAGCAATCGGAGAGAGAGGGAGGGAGAAGGGGGGAGAGCAGTCGTCATGTTCAGCAAATACAGGCGACGCAACAACAGATGAACCAGCAGCAGATGATGATGATGATGTTTGGGCAGGGTATGCAGCAGCCACAGACTTACCTGCCCAGCCCCCAGGCACCACAGCAATCGGAGAGAGAGGGAGGGAGAAGGGGGGAGAGCAGTCGTCATCGTCAGCAATTACAGGCGGCGCAACAACAGATGAACCAGCAGCAGATGATGATGATGATGTTGAGGCAGGGTATGCAGCAGCCACAGACTTACCCGCACAGCCCTGAGGCACCACATCATTCAGAGAGAGAGGGAGGGAGAAGGAAGGAGAGCAGTCGCAAAAAGATGAGAAGGAAGAAGTAGGGAGGAGGGAGCGGGGAGAGAGGAGGAAGGAGGGCTCGTCAAAAGATGAGAAGAAAGAAGCACGAAGAGATTTTTCAATATGTCGGAAATGAATGACTTTGTTCCAGTAAACTTTTTAGCTACAATATTACTAAACTCTTAAATTCTTAAAATATGTCTTGAGTTTCAACTCTACTCCACGTTTTTTCATTTTCAAGATAAGCAATTCTCCCCAATAACCTAAAATTCTAACATGTGCTGTTAAAAGGAATATTCCACCAACGAAAACAGAATTTATTTATTTATTTTTTTAATTTTTGACAAAAGTTAGTTTTTATTAGATTAGATGTTACATAAGTAATCAACGGAATTCGAACTCACATTATCATTTAAAGATTTAATTTTTTTTTACCATCATGGTAAATGGCCACTTACAACGAAAATAGAACTGAAAACTCAAATATTTTTCGGATAGCAAAATACTTTTTTGGTTATAAAAAATTTAGGAAAATTAATGAAAAGTCCCAAAAAAACTTCTCTTTTAACGAAAAGTCCTTTTTTACCTTTAACTGACACTATTCACTATACCTTTAAAAAGGACTTTTCGTTAAAAGTGAACAGTACCGGGACCTTTTTATTAAACCTTCCTATAAATTTTCAATAAATCAAATGAAAAGAAATAAATTCGACAAAAAAAAAGGATTATTTCTTTTTCTTTTGGTCGGAAAAAAAGGAGAGTTTATGTAGTAAAACGTAAATGAAGCCTATATATATATATAACGAAACCGACCCTGCTATTGCAAAATCCAGGCGGTCTTCGCTTTTCGTTGTCCTCTAGAGAGAGAGAGAGAGAGCATCTCCGATTCCAGTCCCTAATTAGGTAAAACGTATCTCCAATCGACCAATCGGAGGAGGATCAACGATCTGAGATTGAATCGATTTCGTTCTGGTTAGTTTCCAGTTGGTTGCTCCATTATTAATTTTGTTGCGTCTATCGTTTTGGGATTCTTGTGTTTTGGCTTTCGCGGGTTGATTCGTGGTGTTGTTTGGTGTTCGGATGATTTTTTTGGTTGAATTGGGTTCGGAAGTTTACATTTTTGTATTAATGGAGTGGTAAAATGGTTTTAATTTTATTAATTCGATTTGGTTTTAGGCTTTGTATTTGATTATATCAGGGTGTTTAGATTTGTATGTTTACAAACCGCATAATAAGACTGAGACTTTGTGGATTATGATGATTAATTTGGAGGCTTTGTTGAAATTAGTTGTTCTTCTTTTAGGTTTAAAACAATAATTAAAGTGGATAGGTGAAATTAAACTGAACCTGGAAGTTGTGGATGGCGCTTCTGAATAAGTTAATTGCATTTAGATTGTGGTTTCGAAACCTCGGAATATGTTAGAATGGTTTGCAAGATGGAATTTTTTTTTGTGCCTTCTACTCATGAAGATTGTTAGCTTATGTTCATTTCATATGGTGCACCATGCATCCATTCAATCACTTAAACGTTTTTTATTAGATCAAGTATCATCGATATCAGTTTGTTTAACTTTTGTGATGTATGTTTATTTAAGTTATTAAGAAAACATCACCTCAAAAGTCACAAGCTAAGGTTTGAAATAATCTAATAAAAACAGTATGAATCTGGTTTTCCATGGTGTCATCGGAGTCCAAGGTGTTCAGTGTTTGTTTGGGTTAATGGCTGGGAGTTGTCCTCGTTTTCCAAATGCCTGCACTGCACTGGGTACTAATTGGTACATCCAGTGTGGTTGTTTCACTTGGGATGTCCACTGCACTGGTTTTGAAGTTCCCACTCATAAGTTGTGTGGATATGCACATTGTGGTTTTTTCTGAAACCATCCCCATACATAGGATTTTTCCAAAATGTGGGATTATCATTGTTTTATTATCCTTTGAGTGATAATTTGAAAGACATACATTAACCATAAATTAACAAAAATAAATTGCTAAGATCAGATAAAAGAATCACTTCAATTCTAAATGCTTTGAAAGCTTACTTGTCAAACAGTGAATTCCTGTAAACAGACTAAGCAAACTTGGCTCCTTTCCAATGGACAAAGGAGTGGCTCCTAGCCTCTTTGTTAATGATGGTTCATTCATGGAAAGGTTCAGACAACTTCAACACGAGAAGGATAAAGATAAAAGTTCCGCAGCGGACGAGTCTAGACCAAGTAAATTTGTTCCAGGGACTTTGACTCCTACCACCACTGGTAAAACCAGTGCTGAACTGAAGGCTAATGATGCACGCAAGGTTGGCGCTGCTTCAGGTAGCAAACTTGCTTTCAGCTTGAAACAGAAGTCAAAGATTGTTGCACCACCTGTTAAGTTAGGTGCGGATGAGGATGAAGATGAAGCAGATGCTCCAAATGTTGCAGCTGGTGCACCAACTAAACGGCAAAAGTTGGGTCAGCCGGATGCCGTAGAGGAATCATACAGACAAGTGGATGTTGGTAATTACTGCTTATATGCATATCCTTTAACTTTGTTGATTGCAATTAAAAGTATTTCCAGTTTCAGTTAATTTTTAAAAGAACAAAATTGGATCAGCTTTTTCTATTTTGCTGCAATTCTATTTTATTGCTGATAACTTTATGCTTGAATTTATTAACTATGTACTTTTTGCATATTTTCTATTCTACAGAAAATGATGTATGACAAGAATTGATTTCTTCATACATCAACTCTTGATTTGTTAATTGCACTTTTATCATTCAAACTATTTTTCTGCCTTTTCACCTCATCGTAAATAGTTGTCTTATACTGCTCTTCCTCTTTCCTTAAATGTTTTTCTTGACTCGTTTAGTTTTCTTCTTATTTTTTCAAAAAAAAAAAAGATCATGCCCCTCATTCTCGTAAGTTGTTTTAGTGGGGCATGTCGAAGTTATATCTCTTCGCCAATATGAAATTTTGTTGTATGTCTTTTTTACACATCTGTAAGGCGAGATGGAGTCTGGATTTCTAGTATCCAGATAGAGCCTGTGGACGATTTTTTCTATATGTGGTGTGTGGTGCCATTTACCACTCTTTTTAGTCTACTAGTTGAGAAAGGGAGGTGTAGGACTGTTAGGTGTTTGTATATTTCTGGTTCTTCTTTAATGATCAATTAAAATTTGACTGAGAGATAGAAGTGGCCAGGTAAAAACAATTTAAGTAATTTGAAATTGTCCCTCCAGTAAGTACCCTGTTATTGAGAAAATCATCTCAGTAATTGTGTTCTCTACTCTTGAGTGGTGTGGATGAAAAGGACAAAACATTCTTGAATATTTCTTGTCTCATTAATGCAGCTAATTCCTTAAGTTCCTATCAACATTGGTGGAAAGAGATGTTCAAAGAAAGAATTGGAATATGTGGCACCCCTGCTACAAGAGTAATTTGTATTCCCTTGTTCATGCTCTTGGTATTAATCAGTTTTATAAGTGATATGCAGCACCACCTTTCCCAACTGATTCAACAGTGAAGATAGTTGCTGACAAACTAGCAAGTTTTGTGGCTAAACATGGAAGGCAATTTGAGCATATTACACGTCAAAAAAATCCAGGAGATACTCCTTTCAAGTAAGTACCCTATGAAGTTTCCACCTAATTATTTTGTCTGTTTATGTACAATCTGTGTGTTGGCATTTATGAAATGCCAACGGAGAGTGATGTGGGGTGTGGTTCACTATAGTTGTAGGTTTTGGGGGTATCATTTTTGTTGTTGTTTTCTGGTTTTGCTCCTTCCACTGATGGTAGCGCATATGCTATATGCATTGGGGGTTTATTTTGTTTGCAGATTTTTATTTGACGAGAGCTGTTCTGATTACAAATATTACGAGTATCAGCTTGCTATTGAAGAGAAAGCACTTCAACAGACCAGGGATTCACAAACATCTCGTAATGGTGGGTACTAGATTTCCAGTTCCGTGCTTTTGCCTTCTGTTTTAATAAAAAATTATAAAGACAAATTTGCCAAAACCATGCCTATTCAAAGTGAATGTAAGCATCAAGCTTAGTGGAGGCATTACAATGGGTTTTGTGCATCTGTATTTGTGGGTGTGTATCTGAGTGAGTGCACCATCTGTATATGCTATGAGTATTTGAGAGTGTGAGTGTGTGTGTGTACTTGTTGCCAAAAAATAGGATTTTACTTTCGTCGATCAATCAAAAGTCACCCAAATAATTGTACTGACACACTTTCTATATGCAGTGTTAACAGTTCTTGCCTCGATAGTGTGATACCGTTGTCTGATTAACTTTTCCAGTAATAAGTTATAAATCTTGCGTCAATTTTTGTTCTTTGCCTTTCATGCTCTAATAATAAAACATAAGTTTTAACTTGGTTGCTCTTAAAATCTTGTTTTGATTTAATAGAACACTACTTGGTTTTGAGAAATACAAGACTATCAAATCCATTGGTTTTAATCTATTCAAGGTCCTTGTGTGCCTAGGACTCCTAGTATTCTCCCATTGTCAAGATTTAATATCCATTTTTGTGATTCATAACATGAAACTTGGAATGTGATTTTTGGCTATGCATCACTCATTAGCACTTCCGCTGAAACATTAGTTTGGTTTGAGACTCAGATTTGTGGTGTTAATATGTGTAGGAGGTACTAGCATGTCAGCTTCCAAATCCACAAGTAGTTCCCAAAGGTCTACTGTGAATCATCCGAACTACCAAACTCCCGCCTCTGCTTTATATGATGACACTGAGGGAAGGACAGGTATATGATATAACATCTTTTGATGCTCTTGAGTCTTTTTCCCCTTCAGCTCCGTATATGCCTATGCTTCAAGTTGTGTATTTAATTAAATTTTTGTTATCTGGAGATGACAAACGACACAAAATTGCTTTGTTATGGGGGTGCATAGTGCGCTTGTAATTTACTTCCTAGAATCAAAGTTTCTGCTGGATTTTCGTTTTTATGTAAGCTAAGTTTTGTAGTGGCCATATCATATTATTAGATGGTTTCTGCACAAATTCCTATGTTCAAACATCTGTATTTCTCAGCTTTTCTATTTTTGCTGTGGTATTAGTTTAACTAAATGTTTTAGTGTTGATTGGTTTTACTGCTTGGTCTGAAACTTACTTGTATTTTCGATTATAGGTGAGCTTGCTGCACCAACAGGTGCAGATCCTATTGCCATGATGGAGTACTATGTGAAAAAGGCTGCTCAGGAAGAGAGAAAGAGACAACCTAAACAATCGAAAGATGAAATGCCCCCTCCTGCTTCTCTTCAAGGTTCATTTTTGTTACTCATGGAAACCAGAAGTTTTCTTTAGTTATTAGGGAACTTTCCCTATTTTAGCTCTTATTTTGGTTAGGATAGATGCACGTAGATGGTCTATATATTTGCTTTTCCTCACAATTTATTCTTTCTTTTTTTCGGTTCCTTCACAGCACCTTCTCTTAAGAAAGGTCATCACATGGGCGATTACATCCCACAAGAGGAGATGGAGAAGTTTATGGCTGCTTGTAACGATGCAGCTGCACAGAAAGCTGCCAAAGAAGCCGCAGATAGGGCCAAAATCCAGGCTGATAATGTGGGTCATAAACTCTTGTCTAAAATGGGTTGGAAAGAAGGTAAACCTCTTTCTTTCTCTCTCTCTCTCTCTCTCTCTCTCTCTCTCTCTCTCTCTCTCTCTCTCTCTCTCTCGTAATTCGAATGTACTGCCAGATTTTTTGGTGGTCAGTCATTTATACTTCCAAAGGGAGAAACCTGATGATGTGAGTGAATTTCAGGCGAGGGTCTGGGAAGCTCCAGAAGAGGAATTTCGGATCCAATAATGGCGGGTAATGTGAAGAAGGACAATTTGGGGGTTGGTGCTCAACAACCTGGAGAGGTGACAGCTGAAGATGATATATACGAACAATATAAGAAGCGGATGATGCTTGGTTACCGATACAGACCCAATCCTCTGGTATTACCCAATCTTCCATTTCCTCCTTTTGTGCGTCTTTCCAAGTTCAACATAAGGGTTGTGAAGAATTTTTATCATGTTTCTGTGTCGTCACCGATCCTCTGATACACTGTGTGAACATTTTGTGATGCGATGCAGAACAATCCGCGAAAGGCATATTACTGACTCATGTGGCTGCAACTCTGTCCCTAAGACATATTTGTGAGGTTGGTACTCATAACTGCATTGGACGTTGAACAACTTTATGATGGGGTAAAAGGAGATTTTGGATACGTAATTTTGGACACAACAAATTTGTCTCTCTAAGTCTCTTATTTTTTTTATTTTTCAATTCATACGGCATAAGCGAACCACTATTGTGTCGAACTTCTCTCTCATTTACATGCAATGAAACATTACAATGCTCGTTGTATATAGATGTCGACGTGACTCTTCAAAAGTCTTTTTTAACTTTCGAATGTTTTTTTGCTAATAAGCTTTGACATTTAAATTGGAGATAGCCAAGTGCTAACCACACCATGAAATATGAATATCCAAGTCAAAAATACTAAAGGTCAAAAAGAAAAATTACAAAAAAATATAGTAAAAAATTGGGAGCTTTATCCATTGGGAGAGGACGATGACGCTTTTAGGCGGCTTGCTTCAAGTCATACATGTAAAATCGGATGGATGCTAATTTTCCTACTCCTAGGGTTTATCCAACCATTCCCTTTCTTCATGGACCAATTCTTGGTAAAGGAGTTTTAACGAAAAAGCTCACGGTACTGTTTACTTTAATGAAAAATCACATTTTTACACTAAAAAGTTAAATATGGTACTATTTACTTTACTCTTTATTTTGTCCTTATCGTTAAAACTCAAAGTTTTCAAGCTCTTTTCATTAGTTTTCCTTTATTTTAAAGGAAAAGTAATTTCCATGCCAACGTAAAGACAATTTCCAAAATGGTTTTTCACTTTCAACTTTTTGTTTCGTACATTCTCTTTCGTTTCTGCCTCCTCATTTACATCACCCTTCATTCGTTTGTTTCTCGCATATACTTCTTATTTATCCACAACACAAAAAGCTGAAAACTAAGCTCTAAATGATAATTGGACGAGCCTTAGCTTTAATCTTTGTTGACACTAAGCTAATATTTACATATATTGGTGCTCTAAAAATTTCATGTCATAATTTGTTTTTAGTAATTTTCATATACATAATTATGAAGACTAAAAACAGTTTGGGTTATGAACCTTTGACATTTGTAAGATTAAAATATGTCAGTGACAATCAAGTGGACAAAGAAGCATAATCACTGAAGGACACGAACATTTTCCTTTAAATATAGTGACACTCATTTTTTCAATTTTGAAAAAAGATTCAAATTCGAATGTGCATAATTAATTTGTTTTAGAAAAAGGACATGAATTGTTATGGTGTTTTACCAAATCAACTCAGTTATGGTCATTTAATACTATGGTCTAGTGATATTCATTTTCATTTGTAAGTAAAAGGTTTTAAGTTTAATTCTCCCTAAAGACGAAGTTGAACCACATTATTAAAGCAAACACATTGTAAAACTTAATCAACTAACTCTACATTTTAGTATAGTTATTATCGTTTGTTAAAAAACACAACTATGACTTTCTCCTAATATATTCCAAGAGAGTGGACTTTTTAGAAAAGTCAGAATTGAGTAGGAATCACGAGCAAAACGTGATCATTTGTTTAAGTGAAAATATGTGGGTTCCAAATTAGGAGACATTGCTTTCATTAAACATCCATCATCATGATATCATTATAAACCAACAAACAGAAACAGCCATGTCAATGGACTAGGATTCGTTCTCATTCTTTTTTCTCCTTTCATCCATTCTTTTTATATTTTTTATTTTGTCTTTCAATTTTTTTATAAAAAATTAATATAAAATGTTGACGTAGTTTAACAGTGATCGTTTAAATAAGAGCGAAAATACAGAAAGGATAAAAGAAAGGGAGAAAATTCTACACCCATGTCAGTAGATTTCCTTCCTTAATCCAATGTGCGGGATTGCGGTTTGTACAGCTGGCTTTGGGAACTCAACACCGTTTTCCCTTTAATTTAAGAAATAAATCTTTGGAAATCTGAAGAGCCACCTACGTGTTTTTTAAACCCCGGGAAAGAAATCTTTGGAAATCTGAAGAGCCACGTACGTTGTTTCTTATCCTCCCCTTATTAGTTGTGGCGGGAACACGATTAGTACATCACGTGTTTTTATGTAAATAGTGAAAAATTTTAATATTTAATATTTTAACACACATAACCCACAATTTATATAGAAACATGTGATGTATCATCTCGTATGACGATCACACTGAAAAATCCCTCTCGGAGCAGGACAAAATGGAAGGAAATTCAAGTCACACGCTAAACTGAATTTGACCAAACACATATTTTATTGTCACTACTCCCATCATTTTTTCATATTTCACTCTTCTTTTATTTAAATTGTTTTTATTAAAAAGAAAAATGAAGTGTTATTGACACTCTAAAAATTTTATTCTACATTCCTCACGAGTGTATTTTTCTTGCATAATATAGAAAGTTTAGAGTGTAGAATGAGATTTTTGAAGTGTTGATAACAATTCCCCAAAAAATTGGAGTTGTTTTTTCATATATCGATATATCCAAATTGATGACTTTGTTTAATAAATATTTCTATAATTTTTTTTTTATCAAAAGAGAGAAAATATTATTAAATTAAAAAAGAAATCTTTATATCATATGTTAAGGTATTAAATAAACATTCCGGTTAAACTTAAAAATCATTTCATCTATCAAGTCACCTTCTCATGCAACAAAAAAAACCACTATATGTGATGTAATATCACAATTACAGATAGCAAAGACAAATTCTACGAACATCAATTCCTTTTGTAGATAATATATGTCATATGGTAGAACTTCAATCACAGCTTCAGTCTGCAATTCCACCGGAGACCTTTTTTTCTTGGGTAATATTATTAAGTTTAATAGTTGATGTAAAACCACGATGTCACTGATCAATGAGAGAGGATTTTCTGCACCCAAAAATCTCTGTGGCCTCTCTGTGTCTTTGATTTTATTAAGCATGTCAACAGTCACACCCAATCAAAACAAGCTTCAAGTCACGAGTCCCAAGACATGCTCAATAAAATCAAAGGCACTGAGAGGCCACGTGGATTTTTAGGTGTAGAAAATCCTCTCTCCTGATCAATGCGAAGCAGTTGGCCAAAGACCTTAAATTGGGTTGACGAATAAATTAAAATTAAATGGTCCCCAATTGCTGCGTGAAAGAAAGGCAACAATTTATGGCTTTTTCAGCTGTACTTGTTTGAATGTCTTTGTCCTTCCTAGTCATTTATGTATGTATCTGTTGAAAGCCTTTTAAGGAATGGATCCTCACTTAAAAAAAAATAAATAGGGACATCCTATTGACAGCTAGATTTGACTTTAATGAAATCATGTGGTTGAGATTTTGTGGCCTGTGATTTAATCTCAACCATAGAATTTCATTAAAATCAAATCTAACGGTCAAGTGGGTATCCCCAATTTTTTTTTAAAAATGAGAATCTCTTCCTTAAAATGCCTGATACCTGTTATGTCCAAGGTATTAAATATCGGTAATATCGGAAATATCGGTAGTCCGAAAACACGGAAATATCGATGGAAATATCGATAAAATATCGATATCGATAAAATTTCCATGGAAACCACGGAAATTGTAAGAAAAACTTGGAAATTTTTATTGAAACTTTGCAGGATGTTTATTTAGTCAATTATCTATTAGTTTATCACAAAAAATTGGAAGGAAATGCATTGCATGATGAATTTAACTGATTTAAGTTGATTATATAGCGAGCTGGCAAACATTGTGAGTGTAAAAAACATGTAGTAATTAATTAATGAATTAGGCCATTTTTATAACTTATTAAATCACAAAACTTATACTCTGCAAAGTCTGAATAATATTATGCAATTAAACTAAATGATCTCATTCTTCTACCAAGATAGTAATTAATATGAATTAGGCCATTTTTAAAACTTATTAAATCACAAAACTTATACTCTGCAAAGTCTGAATAATATTATGCAATTAAACTAAATGATCTCATTCTTCTACCAAGATAGTAATTAATATGAATTAGACTCGCTCCCTCAGAGTCTGTCTCCTTCTCTCTCCCTCACAAGAACAGACTCGCTCCCTTCTCTCTCCTTCTCTCCGTCTTCGTCCTCACGACGAGTCACTCACTCACAAACAAATCAGAGAGTCACAACAATCAGAGAGAACAGACTGTCTCCTTCTCTCTCCCTCGCAAGAAATCACAGAGAGAACAGACTCAGTGACTCGGTCTTCGTCTCCGTCCTCAAGAGTCGCAACAAATCAGAGAGAACAAATCAGATCTCCTCTGTATTGCACCATCAGTGACTCGGTCTTCGTTTCCGTTAATGGATTCTTCTCCGCCTCGGTCTCTCCGTCTCGGTCTCTCTCTCGGTCTCTCCGTCCGTCTCCTTCTCTCCCTCCGTTAATGAATCGCTGTAATCGTGCCAGCAGATGAGCATGGTGACGCAGCGCCTCACGATGTAGAACCGAGCTCTCTGCTCCTTCACCAACCTCGCACACTTTCTGGAAAACGAGCACCGTCGATTCGACCGCCGCCACCACCTCATCGTAGTCTCCGTCCGCGGCGATTTTGAAGTTTTCTGCGGAGAAAAGTCCGAGATCTACCTCATCCTTCAGCTTCGAGGCCCCGGGCGAGACCTTCCGGAAGACGATGGCGTCGGAGATCGCGAGATCGGCCGGAGCCGGCGTTCTTCTCCGATTCGCGATCCAAAATATCGATATTTCCAAAATATCTCGATAATTTCGTAAATATCGCGATATTATCGATATTATCGATAATATCGCAATATTTGGACGAAAACCATTTGGATACCTATTAAAATATCGGTTCCCTTAAAAACCGATAATATCGGCGATATATCGCCGATATTATCGGCATTTCGGACCATGGTTATGTCCTCCATATGCATGCATTCGCGCTCGAACATGAACATGTCAAGAAAAGGTCAACTTCATGTTTCCCAATACCCAATCCTTCCAAGTCCAAATTTATAATGCGGCTATAGTACCAATTGTTCAAACCCGTCATTTAAAAAGAAAGTTGAGGTTTCATATATAAACCAATTTGTAAAAGGGAGATTGTTGACCCAACTCTTTATAAATCATTGCAATATTTTTTAACTTTGTATTTAAGACAAGATAATCCACCACATTCTCTTGTGTGTGTGTGTACATATATTCTAACATGAGTACTACAAGACGAGAATTATCATTTATCAGCATTGTAAGAGATATTCTTTTCCTTAATAGCAATATATGCCATTCCGATTCCCATTGGAAGCTCACTTTTGTTAATGATATATGATGTGTGTGTGAGCAGAGCAGCCACTTTTGGCACCTAAAAGTGCATTTTATAGAATGATGAAACTAATAACGATTGTTTTGATGGTTAGAATTTTTCTTTTAAATTTGTTGTCTACCGAGTTCAAATTTTTTATCGTTTGCACTAAAAAATAGAAAATAATCAAATTAAAGTCCGTTTGAAAATACTTTTAAAATTGTTAAATAGGTTTCTTGTGAAAATATTTTTGAAATCAATTCTTTGCAAAAATGCAAGTAAATCCTAGAACAACATTTGGTGCTTCTTGCACGAAGCACTTCAAGTGCTTTTGGAACAATTTTTTTTTTTTAATGTAAAAACTTTTTAGTCATTTTAAAAATACCTCTAAATGAGTCTTTATTCTTTGTTGTTATCATTAATATTTTGCCAAGTGATAAAACATAAGTAGATAGATTAAGGTGCTAATTAAATTAACATCAATTAACAAAACAATTAAATTTCGAATGAGCAGTCCTGATCAACGAGAAGAAACGAATTTGCATGTACCTACAGGCTACATCGATGACTCTTCCCTTATACCAAAAAGGAGCAGAAGAGAAGGATCTGGTAGGCTATATGGTTTACAGCGGCCGACGGTTTTGGTTTTAGACTTTTGTAGTTTTTAGCGTTGAAGTTTTAGACTTACAGATAAGACTAGCATAGAGTCGCTTGTCCATACGCAAAGCACCATATACCAATTAATATACCACCATTATCTTCTCATCATGCTCTAAAGTTTATGGATAACGTTGTTTTCAGAATTAAACAAAACAATTTTATCCCAGCAAAAAGGTGAAACTTACACTTCTGAATGATCAAACAAGATAAAAATAGTAAAGTTCTAAAAAAATGTTAGACGCTAGTCAGATGACAGGTTAGGATTTAGTGCCTAAGCAGCTAGGCAAGATCTAGACAGATTTAAGCAAATTTATTATATATCATATAAATAAGTGTCTATTTATACTTAAAAATACATAATTTCGTTGTGATGCGCTGTTTGGACCCAAATTTACACTATCGGCCCGTACAATCGAGGCCGTTGAGGTAATTTTATTATTATAGGATAATATTATGGTTTTTATCATAATAATTATCTTTTGATATGAATTATCTTGGCATCTTCTTAAACCAGATAAATAGGATGCGAATTATATCCCGAGCAAGCAGTACAGTTCGAATTGATTTGGGATGTCTGACGGCACTTGGAAGCTACAAATGAATTTCTGCGCAAACTCTCGCTCTACGCGAAACCTCTCAACAACCTTGAGATTTTTATTTTATTTTTTCCGCCAACACACCTTCAGTTTGAATAAACAGCACTGTGAAGGCAACCGGTTACAGTCAAAGAGAAATATCCTGATTGAGGAGCTCTTGGATGAGGCAGTAATCTTTACCAAGTTGGACCTTAGGCCTGGTTATCACCAAATCTGTTGATATAAGCAAGACTAGGACACATGATGTTTATGGTTATGCCATTTGGACCAATCAATGCACACCATCGGTGCCTTCCAGTCTCTCATGAATGATATATTGGATTATATAAGACAATTTGTATTGGTCTTTTTTAATGATATCTTAATATACAGCTTGTGTATGGCTCTTCAGTTTGGATAATTATCTTTTGATATGAATTATCTTGGCATCTTCTTAAACCAAATTTTTGAATCAGGATAAGTTTGGAATACTTTAGATTAAACGAGATAGGAAATTTAGATTCGCTAGATATATTATAATTTTCATCCAACTTTTTTGGAAATGTTCTGATTAGGATTCTTAGATTTAAAACGGAATTTTCGAGTTGACATTAGAATCTCCAATCCAACTTGCACCACTAATTTATGATAATGTTTGATTATCAAGCTGGTCAGACTGCCTTAACTAATTATTTTCTCTTACTTGTTTAACAAACAAATAGTGAACACTTGTTTTTAAAGACGAGCGATTTTTGTGTACGATGGTATCACGCCACCTGATGTTATTAAGTCACCTATTTTACTATACATATTTCATTTGGTAATATTATACTCTAAATTATAAATTCTGCTAGTAGTTATCCGCCAAGATTAACACATAATAAATTAGTGAGATTGATTACAATACTGGTAAGTATTTAACGCAATAGCCATCTAATAGTTAGATATAATTCATAAAAATATATCTAATACAATAATCATATAATTGAGGTGATAACTATATTAAAAGGAATTTTAACGAAAAGCTTCAAGTACTGTTCACTTTAACGAAAAATCATATTTTTACACTAAAAAAGTTAATGCTGATACTATTCATTTTATCCTTTATTTTATTTTTATCATTAAAATTTAAAATTTTCAACTATTTTTCATGAGTTTTCCTTATATTAAATACAATTTAGGACTGTAGTCAAATTCAAAATTAATTAATGAAACCCAGTAGCTTGATGTCACAGGATAGTTTGGTCAACCATGTGCCGACATGCAATGGATGACATCATGTCCCAATGGCATTAGGATAATAAAATTAGAAACAAGGGGTAGTTATGGAACATCATTAGTACATATATGTGGATGTTAACATAGGGTACAGATCCTCTCCGGATCTAAAAAAAAATGAATTTAGGAATCAAATGATGCAGATCGTTGAAATTTATTCTAACGGTTACAAACAGAAACTCCTCTAAAATTATAATAATTGTAACCATCAAATCAAATTTTAAAAGTCAAAACCATTTGATTCTTAGACTCCCTTCTTTTTTTTTTCTTTTTTTTTTTTTTTTTTTATATATATCCGGAAAGGATCTGTACTCGTTAATAAATATCTCTAACGCTTCTCACCTCATCCGTGTTGTGTTTTTCTGAAGGAGACTGTTTGGTTGCTGACTCAGATTCAGAAACAAACAATAATCAGAGGTAGCTGAGTTGTTGGAACTCAAATCCTACAACTTCTTTATCCTAAAAAAGAAGTTTTCCATTTTTGTTATATTGTTTCCTTTTTTGTCTTTGATTGCAGGGAGCAGAAAAACATAAAGATTCTCACTTGCTGGAATTACAGAGTTCCTTTCCAGCTACACAAGATCAAGCAATCTGAGGTGCGTAATCTAAATTTCCAATCTTTCAAGTTAGATCAAACCAACCTCCAAAAGGGGCTTTATTTATTTATGTTTTTGGTTAATTTTGGTTATTTTTCTTGGTTTTTTTTGCAGATTTGTGTTCTGTTTAGATCAAATCAGAAGTAGATCTCATCTGGGTTTTATCCGAAGAGCGAAGTTAGATGAATCTTGAAGCAATCCAAGTGCTGCAAAATCTTTGAATTTTCAAGAAATTAAGATTAGCACAAAAGAATCAGATATGAGCAGTCTTCTATACAAATACAGTCCTAATCTTAAGGCCGCCTCAGAGGGAGAGCTGAGGAAGAACCACGCGGCGGAGTTCATGGATTCGAATATTTTCCACCAGCAGCAGAGCTCCGGCTTAACGCAGTATCAGTCGGCTCCAAGCTCATTTCTGATGGAGCTGATGGACGACAATGGCGGCGGGACTGAGGATTTGCGGTATCTTCAACCTTCGAGCCCTGAAGTCGAAACGGTGCTGGCCAGGTTCATTTCTTCATGTAATGAAGCAGATCAACGTGACAATGGTGTGCAGCAGCATCAGTTTGAAATCGAAGAGGGGGCGGTAAATGTGAAGGAAGAGGCAGGGGACTCTGTTACTGAGCACATTGATGATGGTTACTCGAATTCTACTCATATGATGTACCAAGCTCCTCAAGGTGAGCAAGCTCATGGTTTAGACAGCAGCTCCTTTGCCGCAGTCAACTCTACGGGGATGGAGAATTCAATGATGCAATCGAAAATTGGGGCCGGAAATAGGTATAATCTTGTTAGACAAAGTAGCTCTCCGGCTGGATTCTTCCCAAACTCGACCGTTGACGATGGTATAACAATGTTTTTGTTGCCTATATCTTGGATATATTTGTTAAAATGCTGACAGATTTGTATTGTTATGTTGAAATTTTGTTCGTGGTTCCTCTAGTAATTTGTATTGGTTTGATTGAAAAACAGGCTTTAACGTGATGAAGGAGTCGGCAGGATATCGCGCCGGCAATGGTACCAATGGAGAAGCCAGTCCATCAACTTCTAGGTTTGGTAATCAACTGAGTTTCTTCTCATCAAGGCCATCTTCATGCTCGGGTCGTATGCCTCGGATTGCTGAAAATGAGGATGGGAACTTGGGAGAAGGTAGCCAACCGCAACCAGATCATAGTTTAGGAAATGCTAATGGTAGCAATTCACCTTACCAGTCTGGCTTCCCAGATGATTCGTGGGACAATTCTTCATTTGATGACCTCAAAAGAGCCAGAGACAATGATGGGAACAAGTTTTCTATTTCGACTGCATTCGAATCACAGGTAGGATTTGCACTTTTTCTGTAAACTATATTTGGTCTTCAATTTTTCCTTGGCCATCTGCTTGCTTATCATATTAGTAATGTTTGTTTTTCTTTCATCAGAACAATGATTTTGGACACCGCAATCATGGCTTGACGCAACACTTGAGGTTTTCCAAACATTCTGAGATGCCTGCTATGGAGAAGTATTTGCAATTTGAAGATTCTATTCCTTGTAAAGTTCGTGCCAAAAGAGGCTTCGCCACTCACCCGCGAAGCATTGCAGAGAGGGTAAACCTTCTTTTATTTTATTTGTCTTGTGGCTGGTTTACACTTCACAACGATTCAGTAGCAGAGCTACATGTTACCATTGCCGGATTATATCAAATCCGTGGTCGTGAATACTGTGAATTTCAGATGAGAAGGATGCGGATTAGTGAAAGAATGAAGAAACTGCAGGAGCTTTTCCCAAACATGGAGAAGGTATTTGCTACGCTTGCAATTATCACCATTGCAGCGGCGTTTTCTTGAATGCATGAAAACTGAGTCCTGTGTTGTGTGTTGTATTCTTGGCAGCAAACAAGCACGGCAGAAATGTTGGACTTGGCTGGCGAGTTCATAAAAGACCTTCAGAAACAGGTTAAGGTAAAGTTGCAGCGAATGAAATGTATAATCTTTGTATCGAATTAATCCACACGAAACTCAACCAACTATTTCTTCCCTCTAAAGTGTTATTTAACTCTGAATGCAGACACTCAGGGATACGAAGGCGAAGTGCAGTTGTTCGAGCAAACAGTAACAAATTCAATGCCAATCCTTCTGTCCGGTTTGTTCATGTAAAGATAGCGGTAGAAGATCGGAGAGGAAAAGGAAAGCGATTTCTTTTTTGTTTTCGGGTTGATTTCACTTGAGAGATAATAGTAGGTTGGTAGGGTGTATCGTGGGTGTCGAATTGTAGCCTGTTTCATGTTAGCTTTGGAGGCAGGCTTCTGTTGTTTCAATTTCATCGTGATGTAAAAGAAAAGCAAAATAATAAATTACCTCAAAGCACTTAGTGATGAGTGAGAGTCTAGAAGTGAATTACGATGACGAAACATTTTCGATACTGTTCATTTTAACGAAAAATGATATTTTTACTCTAACAGTCACTATTGATACTATTCATTTACACATCTTCTTGTCATTTTGATTAAAACTCAAAGTTTTCAAATTTTTTTCATTAGTTTTCTTTAAAATAAAAGATATGTTTGGATAAATTATAAAAAAGAAATGGCTTCCAAAACTTAAGTGACTAATGAAAAGAAAATAGTAAAAAGCGATGATTTAGTACCCTAAAGTCACAAATTTTTTACTTTTAGACTTTCAATTGTCGGACTATCAAGTTAATTGTTTTTTTTATTACACTACTCAATGGGCACGCTTTTGTTTACATGTACGCAAAATTGAGGCTTTTATTTACAAAATTCTTATTTTTTGTCCATATGACATTTTATTTTAACATTTGTTATTAAAAAGATTAAAACTAAACTGTTAATTACTCAAGGCTAAAGGGGTGTAATGTGTTACTAACCTAATTTCTAAGTGTTTGTGAAATTAAGCATGCCCTGAAATCATTTCATCGGAAATTACAGCAACTTAAAATCTGATCGTGTTAATGAAAAAAAAAATGTACTTCTAGAAAACTGTAATTAACTGCAACATGTACATTTTCCTTTGGGAAAACCTCCGCAGGCAAAGCCGTTGGTCCGCGTCTCTGTCTACCCCTCCAACTTTTCAATGTGACTCACGTGATGACATATTACGTGTTATTATACAAATGAGGTATTTATCAATTTATCCCCTTAACTTGTAAGGATTGGCCAATTTCCTCCTCAACTTTAATTTTGGCCAATTTCCCCCTCAACTCTCATAATTAGTTAATTTGCACCCTACTGTTAATTTTTTTTAATTTTCCATCTATTCTTCCGTTAAGTAGGTATCCTGCATGATTGCCTTTAAAGGGCAAAAAGTCATTTTCCCTACACCTTCTATCTTCTTCCTTTTCTTCGAACTTTCTCTTCTTCTTTCTTTTCTCCAAGCCGAGCCCATGACTGCAGCCAACGCCTCCCTCCTCTGCTGTTTGCGGCCCAGTCCATTTTATATGCTGCTTTTGCACTTTGCAGCTGCCCACACCTTGTCGCCTCCTCCCTCAGCCTTGTCTACCTCTGGTAAGGTGTTGGGAAACCTACTTAACGGAAAATGATAGTAGGGTGAAAATTGAAAAAATGACAATAGGGTGCAAATTGACTTTTTGCCCTTTAAAGGCAGTCATGCGAATATCTACTTAACAGAAGAATAGATGAAAAATTAAAAAAATAACAGTAGGGTGCAAATTGACTAATTATGAGAGTTGAGGGGGAGAATTGGCCAAAATTAAAGTTGAGAGGGGAAATTGACTAATTATGAGAGTTGAGGGGGGAAATTGGTCAATTCTTACAAGTTCTGGGGGTATATTGATGAATACCTCTATACAAATTGTGGAATATGTGTGTTAAAAAAAAATAAAAATTTCCACCACTTTCTATAAAGACACGTGATATAGCACTTGTGTTCCGATCATAATAAAAAATTTCTACAACTCCACTGCACATTTTTCTTTTCATTCCTCTTCCTTCCATCTCTTTTACAGTTTCTTTTTTCGGTCAAACACATTCTTTTTCTAATTACTTCATTTACGCGTAAACAGAAAACGAAAAAAAAAAAAAAAAAAAAAAACCCAAATCCAAAACTCTTTGCTAGCTCAGCTTTGCGAGTTTTCACTATTCACACCACATTTCGCCGATTCGATCATCTTCCCCCACGGATCGATCGGTCTTCCTCCCTACAAAAGCACACATTTTGAGCTTTCGTATGAAATTCGAGTTGGGTTTTGTTAAGATTTGAATTTTAGACCAACAGAGAGAATTACTATGTCGAATTTGGCGAGTAATTTCAATCAGAAGATAGACTACGTGTTCAAGGTGGTGCTGATTGGAGACTCGGCGGTGGGTAAGTCTCAGCTCTTGGCTCGCTTTGCTCGGAACGAGTTCAGCTTGGAGTCTAAGGCAACCATTGGGGTTGAGTTTCAGACTAAGACCCTCGTGATCGACCACAAAACCATCAAGGCCCAGATTTGGGACACTGCCGGCCAAGAAAGGTAATCACTTTTTCATATTTTTGTGAATTCTGGTGCATTGGTGATCAAGTTTTTGTGTTTCTTTGATGTGGGTTTGTTGTTGCTTTTAATTTATAATGTGGGTTTGTTGTTATTTTCAATCTGTGATGTGGGGTTTGGTTAAATTTTGATTTTATGTTTTTGTTAGAGATGCGGATGATGGTGATCATGATTTTGCTGAATTTAGAAGGGAGCCCTTATTTTGGTAAAAGTATTTAGCCCGAAAGAGAATTGCTTTTAGGCCTCGGTTTGGTCTCTAGTATTGGATTGGAATCCATAACTCTCTATATTCAAGGTATGTTGGAGAAAGAAATAAAAAAATTGTGTACAACTTGAAGGTAGATGACGGATTACTCATTAAGGAAAAACCATTCACCTCTATTTTCAAGATACCTTGAAGACAGTAGGATATCCATTCCAATTCAATCCTAGATACCCAATGAGGCCTTGAAGAGAAATCATGACCATAACTCATAATTCATTAGATACTTTTTATGAATGTCAACTAAGTATCATAAGTAAATTGCTCCCGGTTGTTCAATCATTTGATAACCAAAATCATTCTTTGATAAATGATCACTATGAGTCAGACTCAATGGAATTTTATCAATCCTTTTTTTTTTTTGTCGTTAAGGTGGAGAACTGAACCAAGAATTCTCTTTCTTTATCATCAATCAAATCACTGTTTGAAACCCAGGATTCTATTTTATCATCAATCCAATCACTGTTCACATTTTTTCTTATCAATGAATCGATCTCTTTACTTGTATGACTTAGATGTCTCGTATTTCTCGAAAAAAGCGATTCAATTGATTATATAATGTAATACTAGGTTGATGTCAATTAATTAGTGTACATAGATCTTGATTAGTGGATACTGGTCTATGGGGTGAGACACAATCCATGACAATGAAGGGATGGTTGCGAAATTTCAGTTGGCTCAAAGCAGAGGATATGTAACAATGTTGAATCATGATTTAGTATTTGTCAATTTTAGGATGAGATGAAGGTTTAGATTGAAGTTGAGGTAGATGAAGAGGAAGAGGCTGAGATGGATGCTGTCACAAGGTTAGAGTGGATGACTGCCAAGGGAAGCCAGTCGTTTTGAAACAACATAGTAGGCTACGAAGACAAAGCTTCTTCAAATGACTAGCGTATAGGTTATATTCTGCTCATTCTTTGGTTATTACTTGAGCAAAACCTGTCATGAAGGTAATGCTTTCTACAAAATGAATATTAATATAAGAATAAACTCTGTTAGAATAATTAGGATAATAAGTAATTGTGCTCAGTCAAGCTGGGTATTACTTGTTACTTTATCGGAACCTGTCTAGAACTAGTCTGAGGTTGAGATTCTAATATTTTACAAATGGAGATAATAGGAAGATGGAGATGTAACTTAAGGCATATATTTATACATACATATATATATATGTATGTATATACATATATATATATACATACATATATATTTCAATTAGTTACCCCTAACATTTATGTCTATTGTATAAAATTGGAAAGTCCTGTTATTCATATTTTTGCCACAAAGTCCATCTTCTTGTGCTTGTAAGTTTCACACTTCTGGTGATGATCTCAGATACAGGGCGGTGACAAGTGCCTACTATAGAGGTTCGGTGGGGGCAATGCTGGTCTATGACATAACCAAGCCTCAATCATTTGATCATGTAACCAAGTGGTTAGAGGAATTGAGGGGGCATGCCGACAACAATATTGTTGTGATGCTTGTAGGTAACAAGTCCGACCTGGGTACACTGCGAGCTGTACCTTCTGAGGATGCAAAAGAGTTTGCCCAAAGGGAGAACCTCTTCTTTATGGAGGCATCAGCACTTGAGGCTACTAATGTTGAATCTGCATTTGTTACAGTCCTAACAGAAATTTATCGAATTGTTGGCAAGAAGTCCCTCATTCCCAATGAGGAAGCAGAATCTGGGAGTTCCTCACTTCTCAAGGGAACAAAACTTGTCGTTCCTGGACAAGAGCCCGAGCCTCAAGCAAGTAGCTGTTGCTGGTCTTCATAGAATTGTGGCCTTTTTACCTCCTGCAACGTGGATTTCTGCTGTTTATACTTCCAGTAATAATTTTAACCCTCTTTCTTTAATTAGTTTGCATTTCTACTTTCATGTTTGTCATTTATTGACATGGTTACATATTTCCATTGTTTCAGGAGACGAATGTAATACAGCTCGTGGTAGAGTGGGCGATTAGGTTTACCCTCTTGGAAAAAGCGGTTGGCCGATGGACTGGCACAGAATTCTCAGACTCAAAACATACCAGTACTATGATACAATTGACACATGTACTTGCCTGTAGTATGTTCATACGTTTTTTTCTTCTGATTTTTACCAGCGTTTGGTGGCTGGAATAGTGAAGGTTCCTTTCAATTACACTGATGAACACTCATGAAACTAGACGGAGAGCAATGTAGCGTGTGAGAAAATGAGCTCGAGTTTGGTTGTGGAACAATGCTGCACTTCAGTACTTTATTGAGTTTCATTTTTGATAAATGTAGCTTTTTCTATATCACGAAATGATGGATTCGAACTTGAGATCTCTTACAATATTAGAAAGAGGTTAGACTGAGTGCTAGTTGATCATATAAACTTACTCAAAGGTCTGCTTTATCAAATGTTATATGCGAGTCGAGATATTGCACAAACTCAGAAAAAGTGACTGCTTTATAGAATGAATGAATTCATTTGTTCCATCAGGTTATTTGAGGGATTAGTGCTCGCTCTACATTGTATTTCAATGATCTAACTGTTTATCTTTTAGGTCGTCTTTCAAAATCATTTCTACCTTAAATAATCTAAATTTGAAACTATATAAACGTTTATTAAATGATAGTCCTTCAGTGTTTCTTTAAAAAACTATATTAGGATGTCATAATGGTTTTGGACTTCCATAATTTTTTGCAAGGATGCAGCTGTCATGTGATGTCTGCCTAATCAAAATGAATGGAAAATTAGATGAATTTTTTTAAAATTTAGCATCAAGGGGAAATTGGCTATTTATAAAAGTTCAAAGGGTAAATGGCAAAAATTAAAATTCAAGGGGGATAATCAGCTAATTAGGAAAGTTCAAGGAAAAATTGGCGGCTCTGTAAAAGTTCAGGAGGCAAATCGACAAATATGCCTATTGTAAAAGAAAAAGACGAAGAAAAAAGAGAGATACCAATGAGCTATACTAAGGCTAGAGAGGAGACAAAATAGTGAGAGTTACCTTTTGTACTCATATTATTTTAGATAATAAAAGAAATTACTATTGTTGTCTAAGGATGTAGGCATACTTAACGAACCTCGTAAATATTGTATCCGTCTTACTTTATATTCTATTGCACTCATATAATCGATTTCACAACACCTTATCAGCACGACAAAAACTCTCGTGTCACTAAAAAGCAACCTGCTCTCCATCGCATACAAGAATGTGATCGGCTCGTTCCGCGGCCTGGTGCATCATGTCGTCGAGTACAAGGAAGGAGAGATGAAGGTAATATTGAAGATCCAAGAGTCAATAGGAGGAGCTGTGACCCTGCTGGTGCATAGGAAAAGACTAGAGTTTTGGGATGGTGCGCTTTTAGTTGCACAATGGGCAAAAGCCAGAAAGACACATAATAGGACATGACAAATATTAAGGAGACTCTCATGGAATGAGGATCTCTTTAGATTCTCTTTGTGAAAATTATGAGAATCCTTCAATCACATTCGTTCATTGTATATCGTGCGGTTAGAAATCATTATAAATCTTTTTATTTAAAATTAAATATAAACAGTACCTGACGAAAACTAATCGCATGATGTACGATGAACTAATGTGATTAGAAGATCTCTGTGATCTTCACAAATAGGATCCGAAGAAGATCTTCATTCCTCAAAATGAGACTTTCCATGAACTCTCCGCTACCTCATATGATGTGGCGAAAAGTCTATGAAGATGCCATTTTTGAGAGAGTCTCCTAACATTTCTCACATAGAAGAGAGAAGGAAACAAAGGTTTGGGGGATGGTGAATGAGAGTCCGGATCCTCGTCGGATCTTTTTTGTGAGAATCCCAGGAGTCCGTAAATCGTGTTCGTTCACCTTCAACCTTTTTATATTTATATATGTGCGTGTGTGAATCGTGCAGCACTGTTACCCTTCTCGTAATAACATTCGTTATCTTTAAGTATTAATATTTTGGTTAATAGTGCTGAATTAAAGTTCTTGTCACAATCTTTACATATTTAAAGTAATTTATTTATAGTAGCTAAAAATCACCATTCGCTTTAACTTATTTATTGTATTATATTTTGTTATAATGAAGTTCTTTGATTCTCATCATATAAAAGAATGCGTCGCGAAGTTCCTTTCATGCTATAATTGGAAACCCTATGCTACTAGCATCACATTGAATACATGATAGCCTCTGCTATAGAGAAATAAAAAAATGCCTGCAGGCTGCAGTAGCAAACTGAAAACATAAATGTTTGCTTTGCATAATCACTTTTGTTTGTTACAGCATTATATTTCTCGTTTCAACGTTAACCCAACACTCCTATTATCAACAAATTAATGATGTTCGAACATCTAAAATTGAATCATTCACCTGTTCTGTTCTAGACACTAGAGTTTGACAGATGACGATTACGTTTACGCGTGCTTTTAATCGGAGTAGCAGAGAAGAGTCACCTCATCAAAATTCGCCTGGCAATGCTGCCACCAACACTAGCCTATATCCTTGGGGATAAATCTTGATTCATCCTCTAAACCGTCTTTATACAAAAACATGCCTGCCAAGAAACGAATACCAAGTATCAATTTTACAGACATCTTAACCTTATATGACTGAAATGAACTCAAGGATTCACTAAAAAAGAAGAAGAAACAGAGATAAATTGGAGCAGACTAACCCAAACCCATAAACCCTCTGTCTAAAGTGCAGGGGACTTAAGGGTTTATGGTAAAAGCACAAATTTTAGAACATGTTACCATTGCGTAGTTAACATCAGGCACAAGGGCTGAAGTGAAACTGGTACATTTTAAATGTTGGCATAAGGAGTGAAATCGTGGAAAGACAGCAAGTTACACTTCCAAAAGTTAATTCTGGCGAAATTTTTCTCGTTTCATACAACCACAAAAAACAAAGAGCAAAGTCAATTCGCCTTTTATCTTATCGTAAAATCAAGCTTGATGCTCTCACTATTCCAGGCCAGACAAGTGTAAGGGGCAACAGTCGGAAAACGTGAACTTAATTAAAAGATAAAGCATTTCAACCACAAGAACGATACATACTTCAGAAGAAATGGCTGGCCATTAAAAGTTGTGGCTTCTCTTTGTCTTCTTCAACCTCGGCCGAAGCTTCAGCTTTAATTTCTTCAACCCTTTTATCCCATATGCTATCTATTAGCTTCCAAGTTTCATCATTGACCCTTTGGGTCTGCAAAAAGAATCAAACAACAGTTCAACTAGCATGATAACAAAATGTTGCTAGGCAAAAACCCCAGTAAGCATAAATCTTCAGATACCTCCATAGGGCGGGGTGCACCAAAGGTTGAAAATCCAGCATTCCCAGGTGAAAACGTAACTCTCCCAGGAAGTGTAATCCCATGAATTCCCCACCTCCCCGCATAAATTAGGGCACCATATTCATCAACCGGGTTCACTTCAGGCTGATAAATGAGCAAGAACAAATGCTTCAAATACTCGCATCATATATGGACTAACATGTAAACTTTCTCACCCTTGTAGATTCCAAGCCCAGAAGAGTTGAATAAATGTTGGCATATGGATCAGACATTTACATAAATTAGAATGAGAACAATTTGTATATATCTTGGGTCAGCAAGAGTGTTCAAAGAATCACATGAGGGTAAACTCGCATTTTATCTAGATCACTAAATGATACCATTTAGTGGATAATTTGTCAGCTGCATTAGAATAAAATATAAACTAGCGATGAATGAGACAGACACGGAAAGCACCAATGAGGAAAAAAAAAAAAAGCTTTCAAATGCCTCACTCTAATTCAAAATAATTAGTTCTAGAATTATCTCGGTGGAAATTAAACATTTAATCTATCAGAACAAGAAGTAGATCCAAACACAGCAGTTCAAAACAATCACTATCCATAAAAACGTTCAAGAATTACCTGTGGTACTCGAGGAGACCGTTTATATATGTCCCAAATTTCTTCAGCTTTAATCTCTCCTTGGTCAAGTAAAATATCTGCATGACATGAAAGCTTTCAGTCAACCAAATAGTATAATCACAAGTTAACTAGAGTGATACTACCAATCTCATATTTTGTACATAGAAGCTCAAACTCTCACACAAAACAGAAAGTAACCAAAAAAGATTAATAACCTGTAATTGTCTCTACAGTTGAATGGTACTCCCTTAGTACAGATAAACACTTGTCCACAGCATAACGCATATATTCATCTCGAAGTGCTTCAAGCTTGGCTGCAAGCTGTTTAAATTAAAAAATTACTGATGCTATTTGGGTCCTCAAAGTTTTTTTTTTCTTTTTCTGAAAATGATAAATGTAACTCAAATCGAGTAGGCATACATTTGGCACAAGATCATTTTGATTTCGGTAGTATGCTTTCCCATATGCTGTCATTCCTGTCTGCAGAATCAGAAATTCTGCAAGCCTTGACGCCTCCAATGTGGCCTTTGCAGAGATCCAACACAAGTTGTCAACCCCAAACATCTCCTCCTCAATAACTCTAGCTACAAATTGGAGCAAATCAGTAAGCCATAACACTTCTTTTCTGCATGTCTAGAATTAGATTTACCGAGAAAACGAAAAAAATAAACAAATAGATGCAGAAGAAATTCAACTAGGTGCTTAATAATCAGGTTCATACAACCAGAAGACATAGGGTCCCTTAAATTCAACTGTAAGTACTAGTTTGATTTTATATCAATAACTAGTCACTTCCCCTAACCACAGTCCTAAAATCTTAGCAGCAACTTCAAGTAGTTTGAATGTTTTTTATAAAAATTTGAAGAAATATGAGTAAAGTATCAAAGATCGTTAACAAACATTTTCATCCAATCCAATCTGATCTGTTTACAACAAATTGTGTTAATCATCTCCAATTGGTTCCCTAAATGAACTCCTGAGTCCAAATTTAGAAAGAAATTAGAACATTTCAACTCCAACCATGCTCTCTAGTTAGGGACTCCCTAAACTAGTGAGCATGGTTGGAGCCACTAGTATCCCATTTCTCTCTCCTCAGATTAAGGAGCCCATTTCTCTCTAAATCATGGGATTCCAAAGAAGGTAAACTTCTAACGCAAGCTATAGCTGCCGCATCATAATCTCGATATTATGATGATAAGTGCAACTTAGAGACCACCATGCATATCTAGGTGCTAGGAACATTCATTGAGTTACATATTTTCAATGTGTTGAAATCTGAACTTGCAACCAAAAGTGAACTTGCTAACAAGATAAATCTCTAGGACTTACGAGCACATGCACGCACTATAGAGTTTATAAAATCTGATTTTCTTGAGAAGACCTTCCCCGGTATTTCAGTGTAGCGCATATTTGGCTGACTACGAATGGATTTTATATCTGTCTGAAGAAGATATAATGCAATGAAATTAGCATGCTTCTACACAGGAAAATACATGTCACACAGATTGAAACAAAGTCGAACTACTAGCCTCAGCGAAAGGCCGGTATGGATCAGGAAAGTAGCACGCAAGGACAGCAACAGCTGCTTCTCGATATGCCAATCTAAGTTTCAGCTCCTCTGGAATTTCAGAACTATCTTCCTGACCTGTTTCAAACGTGCCCTTTTGCTGCAAATTGATAAACAAAAAGATGAACATGTTAGGCAGTAAGCCAGTCTATGTAATTCATGAAGCTATGTTGTTAGCGGAGCAGGGACGCAAGGAAGCATATTCTCGCCCAGCAAGAAAGAGCTGGATGGGGAAAAGGTCCACTAACCCGTTTCAAAGCCTCTAGAAGCTCTTCCCGCCCGATGTAATCTAAGTCCTTCCTTGCAGTCAAAATTCCAGCTTCATTCCTGTCAGGCGATTGGAAAAACATAAGCATCACTCTGTCACTATTGAATTGAAACTTTTAGATATCGATTAGGCAATAAATTACAGTATGTTCTGCAACTCTGCACCGGTAAAATCCTCAGTAAGCTCAGCAATTTCATTAAGGAGAACCTCCTTCTCCTCTTCAGAACGGAAAAATTTATTTCTAGCATGCACCTATTGGCACAAAAAGTAGATGTTATGCAAGGATTAGTAAAAATTCAGCAGCTAGAGTTCCGTATGCTAGAAGCAATGACAAAATTACCTTCAGTATTGCTAGTCTACCATCCTTTGATGGCAAACCAACTCTAATAATCTTGTCAAAGCGGCCCTTTCTCAATAGAGCAGGATCAAGGATATCCAGTCTATTTGTTGCACCTATGACTAATACCTGAAAAGGGAAAATCAGCAGCCAAGATACAAAATCTCCTTTTCAATTGAAGAAGAAAATGCATACCTGTGAAGTAGAAACTTTAAATCCATCCATCTCTGTCAGTATCTGAAGCAGACCTTGTTCCCTTTCTGCACCACCCTTCAGAAGACAATTGAAGAGACTAAAATTACTGATGTGAATTATAATAATGAAACCAATTATACAATCTTAAGACAAAAAGGCACCAGTTAACAAATTCCTCAACTTCCTATAGATAAATGTGTATATGTGCCTATTTGGAAGTGCGTGTGCCTATTTAGTTGGCACCAAATGCAGATTCATTTCAGTAAAACCATCGCACACGCTTGGATAATCATATCAGCAACTGCAACTTCAAAATGTGGCATCTATGAAACTTTAGCAAAATAGGAAGGCCAATGCTTGTTTAATGAAATTCGTTCAAATGGGTAAGGAAACTTTTCTCTGAGAACTGCTACATACCAACCCTTTTATAATCAGTACACTCCATATTTTCTCACACCATGTTTTGCATGTCGATTCATATCCTTATAAGTTTTGCATATCGATTCATACCCGTATAAGCAACAAAATATATTATTCAAATAGAAATGATAGCTTTAGTTCTTCACAAGTTTTGAACTGCTCACATAATTAGACATATAGTACATAAATCTCTATTATACCTGTAGCAATTTTAGAGATCCATTTTAGAAAGAAAAAAATTATTTGAAAATATCAAAAAACACAGTACAAGGCAAAGTAAACACGAGGTCCATCCCAAAAAGGGTTCAACTTTCACTGAAAACAAAAGAATATCATATTACACTTCTAAACATCGTAAGATAAAAAACTCTAAAAACTACCTTACATCAGCTCCCCAATCAAATAAAATTAAAGAAAAGGAGAGATTCCTAAAGGCTGGAGACAGAGAACTTTGAAAGGGAATTTAAATGTCCAATCCGCAGAGTTATCAGTGAATCAATGTCATCATGTATACGGCACAGTGATACAGAATGGTAGCATTATTATCTGTATAACATGAGAAATGCAAATGTAATGAGAACAAAACATGAATGAACATACAGCCCAACACAAGCATTTGCAAAGCCTCGTCTATCTTTTGAGCCTAATGCAGCAGGACCACACAAATATAAGTTAGAAACAAAGCAAGTGCCAACCATCAATTCAATATTTTGCCTCTACCCTTCTTTATGAAGGTGTAGGAAATAGAGGAACATAAGAATAATGAAAGAGAGAGTCTATTAACTTACCCCACCAATATCAGGTCCACCACGTTTGCTACCAATGGCATCTATCTCATCAATAAATATAATGGACGGTGCGAAGTTTCTGGAACTAGCAAATAGATCCTTCACACGTGATGCTGCAACACCTACAAACATCTGGAGAAAATTTAAATAAGATCATTTGGATGAAGCAACATAGTATTGATTGTTCTGTATGGAAGAAATTAGGCTTTTTAGCCAAAATGGTCCTTGAGATTGGCATAACTCCTCACTTTGGTCCCTAAGATTTAAAATCGATAGAAGTGGTCCCTGAGTTTGTCCATCGTCAATCATTTTGATCTTTCCGTGAAAAATCTCCATTAAATAAGAACCAAAATGATAAAAACATCTCAATTTTTGTCAAATCGTTTTGGCCCATTGCTTATTATATTGAGGGTATTTTTGTCATTTTGGTCCTTATTTAACAGAGATTTTTTTACGGAAGAACCACAATAACGGACAAACTTAGGGACCACTTCTATCGATTTGAAATTTCAGGGACCAAAGTGAGGAGTTATGCCAATCTCATGGACTATTTTAGCTAAAAAGCTAGAAAATTAATACAGACAATAACCAATTCTATGTCTATCATAAGACGTTACACTATAGTAAATCATCTACCAAAAAACAAGGCTAGTAGAGGTAGGAATTCCAAAATAATTGTACTAACTGTTCCAGGTACTTGCTAAAGATATCTACATGGATTTTAGTAACATGGTATTTGATCTTTGAAAGTTTTATTTTACGAAGGCATTCACTCCTTTCAAACTCACAACCATGACTTCAAAAATCAGCTCAGACCTCTACAAAATCAGTGCCGTTTGCTGCAAAGAAAGGCAGTCCTGCTTCGCCAGCAATAGCTTTAGCCAGCAGAGTTTTTCCAGTTCCAGGAGGTCCATGAAGGAGTACGCCTTTTGGGCAATAGATGCCTTTATCTTGGAATTCTTCATCGTTCTTTAAAATTCGTACTATCTCCTGCAGTTCCCGCTTTATATATTCCTGGCCAGCAAAATCATCAAAGGTAACACCAGTAGATTCTTCTGCTGATATAAATTTTGCCCTGGAGGAAAAACAAGTATAATTAGAGACCAGATAAGGTGCTTGTTAGCAAAACTTGGTACTCCATTTAAATACATGATTGCACGCTCTCATCTTCTAATTCTGCAGACATAAAATTTTGAAAAGTTGAACTATCTAACAGAACAAATTTTGTCACATTGCTTTCCCGCATCAAAATGCAAACATCAGTAAGCCAAACAGCCTACTAACTCTCCTCATCAAAACAAAGCAATCCACTAAGTCCAACGATAGAATCACATAAGCTCCTATGAAGGATAAACAAAACCACAAAAACCTAACTACAACAAATATTATAAATCAATAACCAAGTCTGAAAATGATTGACAATACCTAGAACAATAAGAGACCTACCAGTTTCAAAGTATTAAGTTACCTGCAAATAATAGCATAAAACTACAAAACTATCTGAAAAACTTTAAGCTTCAATGGGTCCGTAATAGTTTTTAAAAAGTAAGCCTAAAAAAGGGTGATCTTGCCAGCTATCCACAAGCAAACTCAAAGCAAAATGAAGTATCCAACAAGTCACTCTGCACATACCGGCTCTTGCCTAAGGATCCAAGCGCACGGCGCTTGAGTGGCTGCCTGGTTTTTTTGCTAGGACTTCCTAAATCAGATGGTATTAACTTTGCATAAATGGGTCTCGCCAAGTTGTCAATCCAGAGATACAATACAATGGACAATGCAAGCCGCATAGACCATATGACTGCAGTTGCCACAGTAGAATATACTTCTGCAGGTACTGTATCCACAGTCAGAACCTCAACATTCACTATTTGCTGATGCAACTTCTGCCAAACATCATTCCAGCTATCTATTGGCATTCGGTCAACCACATGACGCCGAAAAATTACCTCCTTAGAATTTCCTTTCGCTTCTTCCATTTTCTCATCTTTGTAGTAAGGTAGAATCACTGCAGAAAATTTTCCATTATTCAACAGAAGGATTTAAAGAAATAAAGATGACACATGTAAAGTGTAGTCAATGTCTTGGCATGTGCAACTATCATGAGAGAGAGACGAAGAACCCAGAGGTAAATATGTTTCAGAGGTTACGCCTGATCCTTCATAAGAAACAAAATCTTTTATTAAAACGATAAAGAATATACAACAAAGGGAAGTAGGTGTACCCTGAAATTCATCTAAATAATGAAGCAACAAAAACAGAAGACATTGAAAGAAAAACAAAAGAACAAAACTAATTTACAATCACATACCAATTGGGATAAATAGCATGAAAGGACCATTGCTTAAAATCTAAAGAATCTGAAGCCCACAAAATTGTGCTCAATAAAACCTGATAGTATTACAAATGCTGAATAACAAATGAACTCAAGCTTTAATGGATGGGACATGCCAGTATATCCAGCAGAAATTTTTAAAGCAACAATTGGATTGACTAAAAGCATGACAAGAAAATATGTTTAAAGCATGGAAAACAAAAAGAAACAAGAACAAGGCCTAACTTGAAAAATAGCACCAAATGGAAAGTACCAATAACCTGGAAAATAGTTTAAATTAGGAGAACAAATTTCTACCTGATATTGTTTGACCATAGTTTGAGTACTCCATATACTGGACTTTATTTGAGTTAAGGAGTCTCCAAAAGTCACTAAAATCAATCCTGTGTGAGTTCTCAGGATCCCACTCTGTTCCCCTTAACTTTCCGCGCATAGTCAACAAGGCCCTGCTCCAGTATGAAGCCATGACAAGCTGTCTCTCTAACTGCAAATTTGCCTTGTTCTCAAGTTCTTCCAAGTCATTTATCCTTTTTTTCTCAGCATCCTTCAGTTTCTATAAAGTAAGGGGAACTAGTAAGTGAAAGAATCCAAATTACCGACATTGAATTAGTTTTCCTTTTAAAGACAATTTAGAGAAAGGAATAAGCAAAACAGTATAATGCATAAGATAGAAATACAAGGAGGTTTACATAGGCTTTCAAGACATTACTACAATTATTTTAAACAAAAACTTCTTTATACTACTAGAGAAAGCCAACATCCTATTCAGCATGGTCACTCAGTTTTTGTATTTCCCAAATGATCCGTGTTGTAGTTGAAGAGTGAGTAAATTACTAAAGTTGCCAAAAAAGGGTATTAACTAATACTAAGCCCAAGTCTTCTAATAGAATTTGAAATCTCTTCATACACCCCAGTTTCACTATTTTTTAAGATTTGTTCCTACTTAAATATAAACTGCCAATTTATAATAACCAAGGTTCTAAAAGACGCTAGGCGCTAGTCGGGCGGCGGGCTGGGGCCTAGCGCCTAGGCGGACTAGGCGGATTTAAGTAAATCTATTATATTTCATGCAAATAAGTATCTATTTATACTTAAAATATAAATAATTTCATCATAAACTACAAAATAGATTGACATATATATTATGAAGTATTGGAACATAATGAAAACATGAGGAACAAACCTATAATGTGTGTTCATTTCAGTATTCAATAAGTCTCTTACAATTTATTGAAAAAAAATAAAATTCAAAATGAAAGTTATCTATTTTTTGTCTAAATGAGTTGCAACCTAGGCGGGTCTGGGCGGGCTAGGCGGGTCTAGGCGGTCTAGGCGGGCGCCTTAGCAGCTGTAGGCGTCCTTTCTTAATTTTCAAAGGCCTAGGCATTAATCGGGGCGGTGACCAGCCGCCTAGCGCCTAGGTGGCGCTAGGCGGGGATTTTTAGAACAGTGATAATAACCCACAAAAAAATAATAAATAGCACAGTAAATGACTAGACCAACAATGGAAGAAAACAATATCATAGAAGCAGTAGGGTACACAAACGCTAGTGATAAACAAAAAAAAATACAAAGTTGGCAGCTGTAGTTAAGAATACCTAACAACTTTGAAACGGAAACAAGGATTCAAATCCAGCGTCACACCAAAATACCATTAAAAAAGAAAAGTAACCCTAGTTTCAATAGAAATCTCAACGCCCTCAAAAAAAAAAAAAAAAAAATATATATATATATATATATATATTATATATATTCCATTGAGATTAGCTCATCTATGCACTGAAGCATCCTCCACAAGCTTTCTCAAAACCTAAATCAGTGGTAATATGAGATTAAGAATAACACAACCAAAGCATATCATTTGTTTCGACTATAAACCGATTGTTTTAAGGGAACCATTGGAACACCATAAGACTGGCAACTGTGACAGCTAGCCTTCATATTACAATGTGAGAACAACACATAAACAGAGTTGGGGATTCTACAAAGTCAAATTGATGGAAATGAATAACCATTTCTTTAGAGCTTAATGGGGTTATTACCCATTAATACCAAGTTATCATAAGCCAGAGGTTTGCCACCTATAATCCTAAGCCAGAGGTTTTCCGTGTCACCGATAATCAAACTTACAACCCCATTGTACCGATTACCATTGAGGAAATTTTGGGCCACCTTTCTAGCCTAATTCTACCCCCTAGTTCATTCAATGCAAGCTCTTCACTCTCACTAAACTGGCACAAAGTTAAGTTTACCATTAAGATTTATCCTTTTCCTTCATTTCCTCGGTCCTCAACTGAATACCAACAAATAACCAATATCAATTGTATAACCACAACTGAATACCAACAAATAACATGAAATCCTGTTTCTCAATGATTAAAACAACAAAAGAGAATTACTTTCTTCATGATTCACCTTAATTTCTACTCCCATAATTTGCCAACACCTAAAAGGATCCAAAAAAGTGGAATTTCAAAAAACCATCACCAAAAGACAAATAAGCAAACAAACCCAGATACAAAAATCGCAACAAAAACAAAAACATACCTCAAAAGCCGCAACGGCCGAGTTGTTCGTCGTCCCCAAATCGACAACTTCAACTTTCTCGTTGACTATACGAAGCGGCCCGACTCTTCTAACGCCGTCGAATCTTCGGCTAATAAAGATAAAGCCATTGGACGGCGTCGTTTGGCCCAGTCTCTGACCTAAAAACACAGTCTTGGGGGTTGTGAAATCGGGGGTCTTGATTGAAGAACCACGCGAACTGCCCAGGACGTTGATTTGAGCCGCGGGGGAAGCCATCTCTGTGATTTTCAGGCGAAATCAGGGATTTTCGTACATCACAGCGCACCGTAAGTGCATAAGACAAGGCACCGAGAGTGTTTCTGTTAGTGAGAAATGGAAGTCAGGTGGGAGGGGATAAGGGGGAAGACGAGAAGGGTTTTTGGAATGTTCTATTTCCCGTTTGAAGATTTGTAAGTATCGTTTGGAATATTTTTAAAAATCGCCAAAAGTATTTTTTTGATGAAAATGTTTCGAAAACAAATTTTTAATAAAAATATAAGTAATTTTAAAAAAAATTATACGTATTTTTGGAAGAGCATATAAGCGTTTTTGAAATTTAAAAATATTTTTCTAAAAACGATTTTAGTTAGTTTAAAATCACTTTGTCTATTTGTTTGATTTTGAAGGAAATCGATTCTAATCACTTTGGCCACCACCATAATGCATTTAGCCGTCTAAAAATTAATATTTTAAAACTACTTTATTTTTATTTTTTTTATCTCTAACTATGCAGAATTTTTTTTTATTTTTCTTTTTATATATATATATATATATATATATATTGCCAAACTTAGGGTGTATTCAATTGGAATTTTGAGGAGTTTTAATTCTTTTAATGAATTTAGAGGTATTCAATTATGATTTTAAGTAATTCTCTGAAATTTAATGTGTATTCAATCAGGATTTTAAGATAGTTTATTAAAATCATTAGAAATCTGGGTGTATTCAATTAGAATTTTAAAGAAGTTAATAACATTCCAGATGTATTAAATTAAAATTAGAATTTAAAGAATTTGAAGAAAGTTGAGGAATTGGAGATATTTTGTAGTGTATTTTAAGCATCCACAAATCTCACCTCTCTCCATGAGATTTCAAGGAAATTGAATCAAAATTTTATATAGAATCTCTACAAATCAGTTAAATTCCATAAAAAATTCATAGATTTATAAATCGATTAAAATCTCTCAAATTCCAATTAAATACACCTCAATTAGTCTGTCATGGAACTGCATGTTACCTGATTTAGGGAACTTAGCCTAAAAGTTGTAGCAAACCCAAATAAAACAGTTGGCTTCTTAGCTTGGTGTGAATCGTGTGATGATGGCTGAGGTCAGTTGCGCTCAGGTACATGAGAACCTTCTGAGAATGAATGCATCCGACGGTTACAGTTTTAGCAAATATTCAATGGAGAAATCCGTGCGGATGGAAAACTTGTTATTTTACTAGTAGTAGTACAGCACATCCGTATCCGACTCTGATCCAAAACGTTACATCCCAGAGTTTGCTATCCCCTTGTGACATTGCTTGCATAAAAATATAAAATTAAAAGAACCGGATCCACTAAATCCAATAATATTTTTCTCCACTCGTAAATAAGACTTTCTAAGAATTGACTGCCAAACAGAACCTTATTCCCCATTGATTGACAGTCAACATTGAATCAATTACTTCATCAGCTTATATTTGAATTATAATTTCTCTGAAGACGTTTTCTTGGCAACCAAACACAACTTCTCTCACATGTACCAAGTCCTTTGAGAAAGATGAAAAGGATTGCCAAGCTTCTTTTGAATCGAAGGCAAGCAAAAACAAACTACCAAACACCATCATAACAACCATAACAAAACTGATATTATGTTTTTTACATTAACTGAAATCATACCAATTTACCAAACAAGCAAACGGCTTCAGAAAGTATCCATCGAGGGAACGCTAAAATACATCAAAACCGAAGATAATATAAGTCTCTCATATCATGCCACTAAGAAACAAGATACGCGTGTGCACGCTCCAATCCTAGCATCCTCTATCATCATACATCTCTGCAAGCTCCAATCCTGCAATCAAAACAAGGGCAAGCGTAAATTAACACCATAACGATACATTTATACTCAAGGACAATGCACAAATCGCATCTTGTAGGATAATTACCCTAACTTAAAGCCATGAAATGGTCACTTACATATTTTGTTGAAGGCTACGATGTCACAACTCTGAACATACTCATTAATTGGTTCGACAGTAAGATGTTCCTCAATGAGAGTGTCAACAGAGACCAGGTCATCAACAATTGTCATCATTATTTGCAACTTCTTAATCCCGTACCCAACAGCTACAAGTTTGGCTGCACCATTAAGAAAATAATAATACCGAATTAGCATCAAGACTAAAATTTGCATAACAAAACATTAGCTTCCACACTAATAACACGGTAATAACACAGTATATCAACAAAAAAAATTGTTGTTAACATTGTTCTAAGTAATATGTCCTCTTTAACAACAAATAACCCTTAGATGAAGGAAGAACTTACATGCTCCCCAATGCAAGCCTTCCAAGTGGACACTTCTTACAGCCTCCTCAAGCTTTTTCATGTCAGTTTCATCATCCCATGGCTTCACATCCAACAGAACCGATGACTTGCCAGACTCTTTCTTCTTTGTTGATGCCTTGATAGAAGCTGCACGTTCTTCGGCAGCCTTCTTCTCCTCTTCGGTCTCTTCCCCAAAGAGATCAACATCGTCATCATCGTCATCATCGTCATCCTCAGCAGCCAAGGCCTGAAAATCATATCATGTTCTAATACATCAGTATAACAATCTTATGCAAGTTTTTCAAACTGATAAAGCAACAGAGTCCAATCTTGCAAATTTCAATTATCCTTAATTATATGGAAAGTAAAAACGAAGACATCCAAATACGCACTCAGTAAATAAGGAAAAAAAATACTTGCCTTTGTATCAGCTACAGGCGGTGTAGCAATTGCTTCCCTGGTAACAGGAGCAGATCCCTCAATAGTGACACCAGATCCTTCTCCGGTTACACCACTACAACAATCAATATAATCAAATAATTCAAAGAAGTGTTCACAAATCAAAGAAATCCATTAGAACTAATAACAAACAAAAAACAAAACCATCAAAAGTTTTACGAACTTACGAAATCCTTAGAAGAGCAGCAATGTGGTTGTACCACCTAGACACATTCACAAATTCGGAAGAAGGGGCCTTTGAAAAAGCTGCGTACACAGTGATATCATCCTTGGAAGCTTGATATCCAGTGATGTAACTGCGAGCAAGCAAGTAGTCATCGAGTTTCTTAAGGCCAGAGGCCGAGTTGACGTCAAAGAATGTGACTGCCATTGCTAGATCTCCGGTGATTTTTCCTGCCACCCATACAAAAAAATAGTCTTTCAGCCCTAGATGATTACCACACAAACAAAATAAATAATAATAAATAAATAATTTACACAAAATTCCAACATAGCAATCAGTGCCAAATATTCAATTACTAGAAAATTAAAAATCTTTCTAGGGCTTTTCTGAAAATTCCTAATCAATTTAGTCCAAGGACTGAAAGAAAAACTAGAAAACGATTTCAATTGACTGTGAAAACGAAATCACCACACAGATTCATGAATTGTATGTCCAAAAACACTCTGATTAGATAAAAAGTAAGGATCTTTAGCAATGGATGTGAAATTACCTGAAGAGCGAGAGAGCTGCAGAGCGAGTGAAAGGTCGATATTTTTCGGGTTCTAACAATTTTATAGGCAATTGGATTTTCCTGGCTATATGGGCCGGGCCGAAACAAACAATGGTACGGACCAACAAGTTTAAATAATATTGAGTAAATTGTAGCAATGGTCTCTTAATTTTAATCAAATTGGAGCAATGGTCACTCAACTAAAAATCTATTACTATTAGTTCCTCAACTTATCAAAATATATAGCTATAGTCATTTTCATCAATTTAGTCAAAATTTTGTCAAAATAAGTTATGTTGGAATAACCATTTATATAATTAGGGTCTCTCAACTCATCAAAGTGTGTAATTATAATCATTTTCGTCAACTACGTAAAAAATTTTGTCAAAACGAGTTATGTTGGAATGACCATTGCTACAATTGGGTTAAAGTTAAGGGATCATTTCTCCAGTTGAATTAAAGTTGATGGACCAATGGTAATAAATTTTTAGTTGAGAGACCATAGCTGCACGTTTTGATGAGTTGAGGGACCAATAGTAATAGATTTTTAGTTGAGCGACCATTGCTCTAATTGAGTTAAAGTTTAGGCATCATAGCTACAATTTACTCAATAATATTAGAACGACAGAACATGACACAGGATACGCCGTCGTTTTAAGTCCGCTGCGCGCTTATGGCCTAACCCACCTACGTCGACCTCGAGCAATTCCCAATTTCCAGTAGCCGGTAGGAAGGAGAAGAAGAGGGGAGAGAGTACAGAGAGACGAAAGGAATGCCGAAGAGAACAACACACACGTACTCGAGCGAGGACGCAGCTCCGGATGGACCTGACTCTGATCTCTTCGTCTATTACTGCAAGCACTGTGGATCCCACCTCCTCATAACTGGTTCTCTCTCCCCTCTCTCTTTAGATACATACATATATATATATATATATATATATATATTGGTTTTACTTGGATTAATTGTATGATTAGAAATTTATAAGCTTGAAAAGAAAATTTGGGTGATGCTTATTTAAATGGTAATTTTGTATTGGGTATAATCGCTGTTTCTGAAAGGATGGTTTCTTGACTAATATTATGGGGGCTACAAACTATACTGAAGTGTGTGTTGTGTAAGATACCCAATTGCAGAAAATGCCGAAGAGGAAGACGGACAAGGCTTATGTGTTGGACAAGAGCAAGCATCTTGCAAGGCTCAACATTGCTGAGGCTGGAAAGGTTTTGTTGAAAAGGTGCTTAATTTCTTTAGTCTAAGTTAAAAATTGGGTGTTGTCACTGATGTATGTATGTTTATGGGAATTGTTATTAGCACTCCAAAAATCTCATTTGGCACTCCAAACTTTCTATATTTAGAAAGAAAAATACACTTGTGAGGTAGAATGAGATTTTTGGAGTGCTAATAACAATTCCCTAGTTTATTTCGAATTTGGGAAAGTATTTTGCAACTACACCTTTTTTAAGCAAAGCTTGATTTTGTGATTAGTTTTTCGAGTACGATTGTTATGATTTTGCAACATTGTTGACGCCTTGAAATCTTGGTTGATATAATTATTCAGGGGGGAAGGGAAATTGGAGAAGCAATTTCGAATGAACTGTGTGGGTTGTGGACTCTTTGTTCTCTATCGCTCTGAAGAAGACTTGGAAGGTGCTTCTTTCATTTATGTTGTTGATGGTGCTCTAAGCACAGTTGCTGCTGAAACCAACCCACAGGTATGAAGAAAATTTACAGAAGGCTTTTTACCATCATCTTGTGTGGTACCCCGATTCTAGAAAAGGATTATTTTCTATAAATAAAGGGCTGTATATGTCTCACTATATCCTCCTTGTCATGCATCTTTTTGGATTGTAAACGTAGATTTTGGGCCAGCAACTAAGCAACTTGTTTCTACATGAGCATAGCAATTCCCTTTTGCAATGTTGTCATGTTTTCTTTTTATGAACATCCATATATAATCACTCCATCCATATTTACTAATTGGGTAATGTGATGTGTGTAGGATGCTCCTGTGCCACCTTGTATATCAAACCTAGAAGGGGGACTCGTTCAAGTGGCCATAGAAGTGGAAGATCGTGCACAACGCTCAGCAATCACAAGTAAGAGAAAGTCTTAAATGGTTTTCTGTCATCTTATTCAGCATGCAATTCTTGCTTGTTAGGTCAGATTACTATCATAAGTCAGAATTTCCTGCATGTACTTGAATTGGATTTTTGGATTTCTTGTATGGCAAGTACTAGTCCTTTTGAGGTCTGTATGCATCCCACAACACCTGTAGTTGGCAGTTTTAATATGTAATACTTGCCAAAAGTTAATTGTTTGCTGGAAATTTAGGTCGCTGATAATTTACACACTTCTTTCTCTTATGCCAGGAGTGAATGCTGACGATGTAAGAGTCACTGTAGCTGCACCTGCTGCTCGTGGAGAAGCAAACAACGAGCTCTTGGAATTCATGGCCAAAGTATAATTCTGCTTCATCTTTGTCTGTTAAATTTTTAGGATCCCAATCTTTTGGAACAAGTGTTAATTTAAGCCTTAACACAATTGCTTTTTTGCAAAGGTGTTGGGTCTGAGACTAAGCCAGATGACTCTTCAGAGAGGGTGGAATAACAAATCAAAACTCCTTGTGGTGAGTTAAACGAGTTTTACTATCTCTCTTTCTCTCTCTCACTCACTCATTGGGTGGCTTCTTGATGATCATAATCTATTTCAAATGTCCCTTAGAGAGCAATATCGGTTTTTTCAAATGTCTCTCTCATTCACTGATTTAGTTTCTGGATGCACAAATACATGATACATCTACTCTGAAAAACTTAGGATAGGAAAGCTTATCAAAGTAACGGTACTGTTTATAAAATAATAGCAATCACAAGTAACGGTGGCATGAATATAAAAGCAACGTATGAGGATGACCCCTAAATGACCTATGAGTTATAGTTGCTTAAGGACATGTGACATGCCAATTTAACTAAGAAACTTATTATGTACTAATCTAACTTATCTTGCTAGCTTTCTTCCTTAACATTTGGTGATTGTTTCAGGTAGAGGATTTGTCTGCTAGGCAAGTATATGAGAAACTTCTGGAGGCTGTGCAGCCTTGAGTCTTTACAGTGCAATTTCAAATGTCAACTCTAATGAATAACATCAGTCGACGTGTATGTTTACAGCTTACCCTGGACATCAGCGGTACAAATTATTCTTGTGTTAGTTGTGATGCAATATGAATCTTCAATTGTACAATCCCGAGTCTTTTAGGCGATAGCTCCATCTAACTCATCTGTACTCTTGCACTTGATAGTGATAAAGGTTTGGTTGATTATATGCACCTTTTCTGTTTCCGTTGGAATCCACTCTCTCTACTCTCACCTCTGTGAAAGATGTTAGCAATGTGATAAATAAGATTAGTGTCAACTTTTTGCGCTAGTATGGAAGGGTTTACGAAATGTGATTCCTCGTGGTAGTCAATCACGCAAGTGCTGCCCGAAATTCAAACAAGATTAGTGTCAATTTTTGTTCAAGACAAGTAGGCTTACGCATGTGGATGTAACTGTGTGCAATATGCTTTGGCACATGTTTCTTGCTTACGAGAATGATGCACGTTGCAGAATTTACAACATATATTCAGTGTTTGTGTCACCAAACAAACCCTCAAAGCCAAACATTATAACAAGTGATTAGGAATGTATTAAAGGTCAATAATACTTCATTATTAAAACAAACTAACAATCTGTTACATCGGAAATCAAACTACGAGTACAAGTCCTAGATTAAAGTTTACATCGACGCATAAAATATAAAACCACCAAAAGGAAATATGCTCCTCAGTTTTAAGCAGTGTGTGAGAGGAGCTAGAAGGTACATGGTTCAAAGTTGGCCGTGCACTTCTCCGGGAGCTGCATGGCCATGTTGCGATCGGAGGGCCATTGACGAGCACACAGAGGCAAGGCTGGCCAAGAGCTTTCAGGGCATTGCAGCAAGTCTCACTCGGGGGAATGGGGCTGAAAGGAACAACTGCTACTCTGCAGGGTATTAGCTGAACTAGTGCCGATAAGAAAGTGCTTGTACAAGTAGTTCCCTGCCCTTGATCCACCAAACCTGTCATCACTAACACAAACACTAAAATTGGAAGAGCCATAATTTTCCTGCTACTAAACCTCATGTTAATTGAAAGTTAGAACTAAGATTAACTGTTAATTATGCTTTGGTAGTGTTAGGGAGAAGGTGTCTCGAATTCGGATTTATAGGGGATGATGAGGGTCTCATGCTATCATGCATGTCCATCCTACTCAAAGGTCACACCTATGATGCCATTATTTTCCAGCTCTGTTGGTCATCAGTATACAAAAACCAAACCACTGTTCTAGAAATCCCCACCAAGCGCTGCCTAGGCCCCACCTAGGTGCTAGGTGGTTGGTCACCGCCCCAATTAATGTCTAGGCGTTTGAAAATTAAGAAAGGGCGCCTAGACCTGCTGAGGCGCCCACCTAGGCACCCGCCTAGTCCGTCCAGACCCGTCTAGACACCCGCTTGGGTTGCGACTCACTTAGACAGAAAATAAATAACTTTCATTTTGCATTTTATTTTTTACAATAAATTATTAGGAACTTGTTGTATACTTAAATGAACACACATTATATGTTTGTTCCCCATGTTTTCATTATGTTCCAATACTTCATCATTCTACTACTTGTAGTTTATGATAAAATTATATATATTGCAAGTATAAACAGACATTTATATACACGAAATATAATAGATTTACTTGAATCCGCCTAGTCCGCCTAAGCCCTAGGCCCCAACATGCCGCCCGACTAGCACCTAGCGTCTTTTAAAACCTTGACAAAAACTAGCCACCCTTTGTATTTTCTATAATTTATTTATAATTTTCCAACGTATCTCTAATCAGTTTCTTCATCCTATCGACTACGAAAATCACTCAGAAAACGTCCTGCACCTTTCAAACGCATGGTGCAAATCGAAACAGTTCAAGACAAGTAAGAAACCAAAACTAGATATTCAAGAATGCAAGGAAATGGTAAAACTATAATTGCTGGAGGAGCAAAAGAATGTCAGTACATGATACAAAGATAAATAATGACACGACACAATTGGCCGTATCCAACCTTCTTTATTACAATTCATATCATCCACAAACGCCTTTTCACAATGTTGTTCTGATCGTTACTAATACGTTATGATTTCAACATGTAACAAGTTGTCAAGCTTAATCTTTGTTTCCTTTGAGATTGATTACTGCAAGCTCCTGTTCAACAAACTCTCCTGCATAAATGGGCGGGTATTTACTCGCAAGCGGGGATTCTGCAAAGTGACCTAAGGGCTTCAACTCAGCATCAGATGCTATGTGCGCAAACAACTACATGGCAAGAAATGTCACAACTAAGCATACAGTGCATTTGGATATTTTATTTATATAAAACCAATGAGAACGAGATGGTAAATGACAACTATATGACTGGCTTCACTCACTGTTGAAGATACTCTCCATAGTAAGCGATTTTGCTCCGTTGCTAGTTTGATTGCATCAATCGTCCTGTTTGTTACAATAACTTCATGCATTCCAGCTATGCAATCTCCTGCAGTCAGCCATTCTATCTGCATTGAAAAATTGTGTGAATGGAATACAACTAGCATAAAGATTTAAAATGCAACACAAGCCGAAGGAAACCAACCTAAAACAGCTATAAGCATCAATGAGAACTTAATTTTTAGCATACGTTCTGTTTTGTCTTTCAAACACAAGACGTGCATAACTTTTTCTTCAGTTACTAGTTAAACATCTACATAAATGATGATTCAAAAGTACATTGATCAAAAAGAAACACCCATTCCCATCTTCTGCCATTTTGAAGTATAATTAGTTAGATATCGAACATGATAGTGTTCCAGTGGTTAAATTAAAGTTTAAATATGTCTTTCAAAAGTTAGGAAACATAGAATGTGTAAAATGTATTTTCCATTGGCGTAACCGTATTCCAAAATCCAAATTGCTTTCTAGTGACAGTCACTGTAGTCAGTTGGCAACTAGCTTTGAAAACTATTCGATTATTACTTTATTACTAAGCACAACAGTTCAAATATTTTTACCTGCTTCCCAGTCTGAATGAGAAGACATCCTACAGGAACCTTCACCTCAACTTTTTTCCCATTTTTAAGCCAAATATTCAGACCTGGGAATCTACTTCTGCCGTGAATAGTTAGAAAGTTGAGGTCATAATGATATCCTGCAAACACAGTACCCTCTTGGCCGTAACATCGAAGGTCACTTCCTGTTGGAGCTAGAAGGTGCGGTCCCTGGGTTCGAAAACAAAGGGCACTTAGCATAAAACGCATAAACCTATCCAGGAATCGGCAAATGCAAAGGAAGAGAGTCTAGTTCATGACACGACTCAATCCACAAGTTGGTGATTGTCGAAAATGCAGCATGCTGCAGACCAAATGCATGTTATTGCTCTATAAATGATCACAAGGCAATGTATTTAATAAAGTTATAAAGTGATTGAAGACTATGACCAGTCCAAATTCATCCTTATAAGTAGGAGAAACAAAACAAAACTAAGAAGTGTTATAAAATAAAACACTAGTGGCATTATGGAGCAAAGCAGAAGGCATTCAATAGAATGCAACTTGAATTGGGAACACATATGTGGCACGGTGGTTAAAGATAAGAAAAGTGTTGGATACTCGATATAGAACCTCGCATGGAATTGAAAGGCATGTAGACATGCATATAGATATGAATATAGACATGAATGCAAGTTTCGATTGACAGTCATTGGTCACCTGCTTCATAAGAGAAGTGAATGCATCCTTTGGCAAGCCAAATCCAATGGCAGCCATTTCAGCAACAGCCTGGAAAGAAAGAAAGAAGGTAAACATTTACATGATGAATATTTTGATGATATTGGATGATTTGCAAAACAAGCACGCAGCTTGAACAATCTGAAAACATAAATCAGTGGCTCACCTCTATTGCGGAAATCATCTTGTAACCCCACGAATCCATGGTATCTTTCCATTCAGGAAACTCCTCGGGTACGACGGGCTCTGCATTAAGCTCCTAAAAAACAAGAATAGCATCACTATCATCTTCTTCATCTTGATCATGGCAAGTAGAACAATAAGCATTGACTTTTAAACAGTGTTTGTGCAAAGTAAAAATCAGAAAAGCAAAGAAAGAAGAGACCTGAAATCGGGTTTTCGAGGGTCGAGGACCCACTCTCCACATGTATCGCCATTTGCGATCTGCCCCTTTGGGGATGGATGGCTGGGACTCTTTGGGCATTTCTTTCAATTTCTCCTGCATTTTTTCATCAACAAGGCTTCTGGGGACTTCCACGCCCTCCGGGGTCACACCAACCTGTAATGTGTTATCCCCATCTCACTTTCCAAGTTTTGAGTAACAACAACCGGATTTGGCAATTTCAATTCACACCACAAATGACCCAATTTTACACAGTTTCTATTAAACACAAGTGATAAAATATGGATGAAATAAAAATCAAAAGGGTACCCAGAAGAGTCCCCAATCAGCAATCACCGAATTGGGTTTCAAAATTCAAAATTTCAATTTTTTCCATTTGTGGGCAACATTTTCTTGGGAAACAAACAGTTCAGAACCCCACCTGGTAATGCAATTGGGGCCTCTCCTGGAGTCGCTTGAACTCCGGCGGACTGTCGAAGTACCTCTCCATCATATCAAGGAAGCGATCGTTGTCCTCCGCCGTACATCTGGGATCCTTTACCAACAGAGCTCCCGTTTCTCTCAGACTCCGACTAACGTCGCCGCACAACTCCTTCACTCCGGCCTCCTCCGATTCCAAGTACGCGCTCAGATCTACCACCGTCAGCTCCATCTTCTCGATCCCAAATCCAAAAAAAAATTGATACGAGATTCTTGATTTTTGAGGGCTTATAAAGGTTTGGGGATGGCGGGAGATTTTCTATTTATTCTTGCTTTTCCAATGTTTGCATTTAAGCGTCAAACGTGTGGGCGGAGAGATGCGTGTCGTGTGTAACACAAATTGTTTTTGTTTTGTCGTGCGTAACACTAATTGTTTTTGTTTTATGTTACAGTAATAATGTTCTTTGATTCGCTTTCCTTTCGTTGTTCTGTATTATTCTGACACGTGGCGTGGGTATCTGAAGTGGTGAAGTGGTGAAGTACCAACGGTTAGCTGCGAAAACTCGAAATTCCTTGGGTCAATAAGCCCAACCCAATAGAATGATTGGGCTGGTCCGAGGTCAATATAGAAGATAGCCCAACATTTTACGTCCAACATTATGTCCCGAGCCACTATAGCCCAACACATTCCACAATAGCACCAGTTATGTGTTTTTTTTCATGAAACATTTAAGTGTTTTTTTTCAGGATTTACTTGCATTTTATTAAGAATTCGTTCTAAAAACATTTTCACCAAAAACCGTTTTCAATCATTTTAAAAATATTTACAAACGAGCTCTATATTTCTTTGGACGCCTCTTCTCCTTCATAGGAACATAAATGAGAGTCGAGTTGACCTACTTCGATCCCTCCAAGAAGTTCAGTAAAGCAATATTTAGTGTTATTTTGCCAACATACCTCAATCCAAACTCATCTAATATAAGTCGTTCTTCTTTCTCTCCTCTCTCTTCTTCTCAACCTTAAATTAAATTTCAACAAATGCTTACTCGAGCACTGTTCTAAAAATCCCCGCCTAGGCGCTAGGCGCCTGGCTACCGCCCCGATTAATGCCTAGGCGTTTGAAAATTAAGAAAGGGCGCCTAGACCTGTTGAGGCGCCTGCCTAGACCGTCTAGGCACCCACCTAGCCGGCCCAAACCCGCCTAAGTTGCGACTCACTTAGACAAAAAACAAATAACTTTCATTTTGCATTTTATTTTTTCAATAAATTGTAAGAGACTTGTTGAATACTTAAATGAACACACATTATATGTTTGTTCTCCATATTTTCATTATGTTACAATACTTCATAATATATATGTCAGTTTATTTTGTAGTTTACGATGAAATTATGCATATTTGAAGTATAAACAGACACTTATTTACATGAAAGATAATAGATTTACTTAAATCCGTCTAGTCCGCCGAGGCGCTAGGCCCCAGCCCGCCGCCCGACTAGCGCCTAGCGTCTTTTAGAACCTTGCTCGAGCTAAATTCTTATGATTTATTTTAGTTAACCTCCTTTTGAATTTTGTAAGAACTAAAAAGGAACATACAACTTGCTACACTTTCATTAAGGGCTGTTAAAATCACTCTCCACCTTTGAAGAAAAAATTCATCCGTTCTTCATTTATATGTTTAACTCAGTCTTCTCTTTGGCTCTAAATTAGTAGTTTTTTCCTATTTATTTCCTGGTGTAATAAAATATTTTTAAAATATGATAGCACATCATGAACAATAGAAATAAAAGTATGATCAATTTTAGAATCGTATATTTTGGACCGGGGAAGGCACGGTGACATGAGTGAGATACCGCGGGCATAAATGACACCTTGATATGTGTGTGGATTGAAGGCTCAAGACATATAGGGCAGGCAGATGTCGGGCCCTTCGAGTTTTTGGTGAGGTATGCTCACGTTGTAGGGGTAAAACTGTCATATCACCAAATTAACCATTTAAATTGGATAGAGGAATGGGATAAAAGCTTTTATAGGTGGGGAGGTCTCATGACGTACTAGGCAGACCGGCTATGTTATGCTAGTATGATGCAAACTAGCTCCGCCGACAACTACATGAAGTTATTGAGAGGGCTCTGGCAGGTAGTGGTGCTGTAGCACGAGACATGACAGGAATCTCCTGAACAGTCAACCATCCCCTCTAGGGCCGGCCCGATAAATTGGGGCTAGGCAAGCTTTAGAGTGGGGATCCTAGAGTTATTTGTCATCCAATTTATTGTACATTTATATGTATAAGAAAATGTTTTATTAAATACATGAAAAAAATTCATTTCTACATAAAAAATCATTAGAATTCGTATCCAAAGAAGAAATATATGCAAACATTATTTAAATATTACACGTCTCGTGTTTTTAGACGCAAATGTATTAATTAAGTTTACATAATCTAACTTTTCAACTAATTCTTTTTCAATTGACAAAATAGCTAACTCATTCAATCTTTCTTGTGACATAGTTGATCGAAGATACGATTTGATCAACTTTAATTTTGAGAAACTTCTTTCTGCAAAGGCAACTGTAACTGGTATGATTAACAAAATACGATAAGCAACTCATGCATTCGGGAAACTCTAAAAAAAATATATATATATATACACATACACATATTTAAAAAGAAATATTTTGGGGGACCCCCACCCAAAACTCTGCACGGCAAGTTCCAAAAAAATATTTATAATTTCATATTTAGATATTTTATTCAATCTACAAAATTATATATATAAATACATATAGAAAATTATGATTGGCATTCCAAAATTCTCATTCTACATTCCAAACTTTCTATATTTGGAAAGAAAAATACACTTGTAAATAGTGTATGATGAGATTTTTGAAATATCAATAACACTTCCCCATATACATATATATATAATTTGGGGGCAACCCCGAAATGGGGGCCCTAGGCGGGCGCCTACTCCGGCTACCCTAAGGGCCGGCCCGGATCCCCTCCTTAGGTCATGGAAGGCACGTTGGCAAAAGTGGGATATCATGGGCCCAAATGACATTTGATATACGTGTGGCTAAAGGCCCATAACCTACATTATAAGCATATGCTAGCCTCTGAGTTCTGGTGTGATATGCCCTCGACGTTAAGAGTAAAATCATTATATTGAGCTAAAAGTCTACATGTCATTCTTCTATTAAATGTGATTAATTTATACCCCACATTAACCATTTAAATCGAATAGATGATTGGTTAAAGAACTTTTATATGCTCGTAAAGATAAATCTGGAAAATGATCCATCTCCCTCAAAAGTGCAAGTTTTCACTTCAATTAGTAGCATAGTAAAAATATAATATACACCTCTACTATTATAAGGCCACACCTACTATTGAGTTACAAACTTCATAAAATAATGTAGCAAATTGCCCTCAGACAAAAAAAATGAATAGTTACTAAAAAAACCTATACAACAAAACAATTGTTATGTAAAATGTGGGTTCGAACTCCGTCGGCTCCTTAATTTAACGTCTAATCTAACAAATCTATCATTTGACAAAAAAAAAAATCCGAAAATCATGTCAAATATAAATTATAAAGTTGGACACCATTCATATGAGTTTTCACACACAATAAATGCACCTAGCAGACTCTGAACAAGTCTGTTGAACTTTTCTCACACACAACATATGCACAGAAAATTGAAACATTTTATTTCACTTGGAAATGATTTGCATGCATAATCGGTGCATGAGTGAATATAAAGATATGTAGTTTTGAGTTGTTTCCTTGCAACCTAATTATATTTGGTTTAATTGAAACCTTCTATTTTATGCCAATGAGTTACTGTTTTATATAAATATATCTATACATATATCTGTGTTTGTGCCGAGAGATGGTAGAGACGTCGGAGGTTGAGGGTTTTAGAGGGGTAGAGAGCGTTGACCAGACAGAGGCAGTAGCTAGATAGTACGAGAGGCTGCGAAGTGTGTTCTCTTAATGGAAGAGAGTAGGGTGATAAGGTAGAAAGATGATTATGATTTTTATTAATTTGGTCGTTGATGTGGGCTGGGCTTTTTCTATTTAAAATTTTAATTATTTTCTAATTATATTTATCTTTTAAAATTATTTTCTTGAACTATTTTTGTTTTAAAATAGATTTTTACTTTTTTAACTTCTTTAGGTAAACAAGATCACTAATTGTTGTTGCCCTTCCTTTTTAGGCGTTTGAGTTTTTTCCAACTTTTTTTCCCTTTCTCTTTTAGAAATCCACTTAATTATTAAAAAACACTTGTATAAAATACTTAAAAATGGTAAACATGGATTTTTATTAAACGGGGCGAAAGCAAAATTTATAGTAATTTTAGTGGATGGGCCATTCAAATCCATTTCACTAACACCCTTGTGTGCGAGAAATATTTTTTTATTATGGAAAAAAATCACATGTATTTGCGTAATTTTGGTTTGTTTATCGCTCCTAGTTAATTTTATATTCTTTCAAAATCAAAATACATGCTAATTTTTAATTCAACTAAAAAAGGACAAAAACGATATTTAATTTCTAAGGAAGTTAAAAAGAAAATATATTTTAAAAGAAAAATAGTTCAAAAAAAATAATTTGAAAGATAAATAATTTGAAAAAATTAAATAAAAAAGCCCAGCCCATGTCAATGACTGAATTAATAAGAATCATAATCATCCCCCTACTCTCCCACTCTACTCTCTCTCATAAAGAGGGCAGACTTCGCCGCCTCTCATACTCTGCAGCTACTGCCTCTCTCTGCTCCTCACTCTCCATCCCTCCTAAAACCCTCAGCCCTCCGACGTCTCTACCATCTGTCCTCACACACACAGATATATTTATATATATCGTCCCAGCTGCAGGTAATATGTTTGTACTCACTCTTTCCGTTTGCTTTCTCCCAATCCCTCGTTTGGTTCCCGAGAAAATATACTGACAATGAAGGAAATATGAAAGTTTGATTCTTGCGTTTTTCAAATAATGAATGAACGATTGTTGCTCTTGGCTCAGTTGATTGAAAAGTTATACGTATATATGTATGTATATGTATATAGCGTCTTTCAGTTGTTTGCAAAATGACGAAATGGAAGGTTGAATATTTTTTTTGTTTTCATTTTCTAGCAATTTCTTGGCAGCCAAACGGAATTAATTGTTTACCCTGTTATATAATGGCTGTATTTTGCAAGAGAATGCTTTCGTGACCTATTTTAGAACTTTTCTTGAATTTTGTGTCTTTTCCATTAATCTTTGCTGAACGTATGCATTTTTAATTAGTAGGAAAGATGGAGGCTTTCCATGTTTTCGAATTGTGTATCATATGATAAATGTATAAAATCACTATAAAAGCAATAAAGTAGGAGTATTTGCTCTCTATTGCTTGAGCAAGTGCTTATGACTTGGGCATCTTGACAATATTATCAGAATAGGGGGTGAAAATGGCTGGAAAGTCGAATAAAGGGAGGAACCGTAGAGGTGCGAGCAATGCTGTGGTCCCAGCTGATGCTCCTGTGAAAGATAACTCAAGCGCTTCAGAGCCCATTAAAGCCGAAGACAATGGTGTTCCAGCTGTTGAAGAATCAACTGATGCTAGTCTGGAGGTAAAGGAGTCTGAAACAGAAAATTCAACCAGCCAAACTAAGCAAGGTGAATTTAGTATTTTGTCTGATCTTTACAATGTCCTATTTTCTTTTCAATAGAACAAAAATTTTACCACTTGAAAGAAGCAATGTAGATGCCAACATACATAAACATGTAGACGTTTACTTAAACTCACATGTGTGCATGCATCTGCAGGTACTTGTATACTCTAATCATGTTTGCCTAGATAATTGGATAGGTAGAAAAATAGTTACATTTCTTGGTAAATAACAATTTGATCCAAGAACCATATACAAAAGACGTGTTCTACACTTCATATTTTTGTTGACAATTTTAGGATGAATAGAATTACTTATACAATGACAAGACACGAACATTGCTTGGACATATAGGGAAATGATAAGTTATATATACATATATGATCGCATTCACACATATCTACCCATATACACATGTGTAGCTGCATTCATATTCAACAAAATAAAGGAAGAAGATCAAGAGTGAAGCCTCGTTCTTTCTTTCTTTCTCCCTCTCAAGTGTCTGATTTTGTTGTTGCATTGGTGTCATTGAAAGAAATTTGCTCTGACACAGGATGTCAGCAATCTATGGATTTTTTTTAAGGAAAACTAACGAAAAGTCCAAAAAAACTTCTCTTTTAATGAAAAGTCCTTTTTAAAGGTATAGTGAATAGTACCGGTTAAAGGTAAAAATGTGGTTTTTCGTTAAAAGTAAACAGTACTGGGAGTGTTTTGTTAAAACTCCCTTTTTTTTATGACAAACGTTATGTGTGCTGAGTTTATTTTTATTTTTTATTTTTTGTTCTACAAAAAAATATGGATATGTGTTTGACACTTCTTCAGAGGCAATTCCAATGCATTACTTTAGTTGGATTCCCTTAGTTTTGAGCAAATAACAACTGAATTTCTTCGGAGTAATAGTTCATGGTGGAATGCTTATATAGATTGCCTGTCAAGAGTATTTCCCTTCAATAGCAGTTTGTATTTATGTCTTTTATTATCATTAGCAGAACCTTTAGTTTTCTCATTTGGTTATAGAAAAAGCCTTCTATCTCATTCTGATAATCCATGTCCGTGAGAGTGCAGGTGACCTTCATCTGTATCCAGTTTCTGTCAAGACACAAAGTGGCGAGAAGCTTGAGCTACAAGTGAGTTAATTTTGATTGCTATTAATATTATTTTTCATTTAATTGGCTGCAAAATGCAAAAGGTAATGCAATTTGAGCACCTGTTCTCATATTTAGTTGACACATCTAATAGTTAAACTACAGAAATTGAGATGTCTATGTCTTCTAGTTAGATATTTTGTGTCCTTCCACTGTCATGTTTTGTTTGACTGTATCCATTATAATTTCCAGTTGAACCCAGGAGACTCTGTTATGGATATAAGACAATTTCTGCTTGATGCGCCAGAGACATGTTTCTTCACATGTTATGACTTATTGCTACACACAAAGGATGGCTCCACTCATCATTTGGAAGACTTTAATGAAATTTCTGAAGTTGCTGATATTACCATTGGTGGCTGTTCCTTGGAGATGGTTCCTGGTATACTAACTCTCTGTTGCTTTGGGGTTACAAGTCTTAGAAACGGATCTTCTAATGTAAATATATTTTTTGGCAGCTTTATATGATGATAGATCTATACGGGCTCATGTTCATCGTACGAGAGAATTGCTTTCCCTTTCTACACTTCATGCGTCACTATCGACATCACTTGCATTACAGTATGAGACTGCACAAAACAAAGTGGCGAGCCCTGGAGGTTTGAGATATAGTTCATTTAACATTAAGTCATAATCTTCTCATTTATCTTACCTGTTATCGACATTTGGAAGTGCTTTAACTTGGCACTCCTGTAATTCTCTGTGATCTAGATACTGTGAAAACTGAGGTCCCAGAGCTTGATGGTTTGGGTTTTATGGAGGACGTTGCTGGTTCATTGAGCAATTTGCTATCTTCACCCTCTAAAGAGGTCAAATGCGTGGAGAGTATTGTGTTTTCATCCTTCAATCCTCCACCAAGCTATAGAAGGTGAACCATGACATCTCTTACTTGCATCTGATAACATAAAGATAATTTCCCCCTAGAAAATGTCTTAACTATGTACTGTTTGGTGTTTTTGTTGTCAGGCTTGTTGGGGATTTGATTTATTTGGATGTAGTAACATTGGAGGGTAATAAACACTGCATTACCGGGACTACAAAAATGTTCTATGTCAATTCGAGCACGGGGAACACCCTTGACCCTAAGCTGAGTAAAAGTAATTCGGAAGCAACCACACTTGTTGGACTGTTGCAAAAGATTAGCTCTAAGTTCAAGAAAGGTACTATAAATGGTTTATACATTATTTACCTGTATTATTTATTATTATTATTATTATTTTATTTTTTTTTTAAATTTTGAAGCGCACAGATGTTTGATTAATTATATTCTACTGTTTCCCATTTGAAGCTTTTCGTGAAATTTTGGAGCGGAGGGCATCTGCACATCCTTTGAAAATGTGCAGTCTTTATTGCCACCAAATTCATGGCTAGGGTTATATCCAGTTCCAGGTTAGTTGAACTTAGTTTTACTTGAATTTTTACTTCAAATGAGGATCTTCGGTGGTAGAAGGTGGCACTCTCCTTGGGCAAACTTTTGTCTCGTATTTAGCAGTCTGGCCAATTGGCTGGTTGCCTCTTTCAGGCGTTTCTGCTGTGATGAAGATTACTGTCACTATAAAATTCTTTCGTTTCCTTTCAAAAAAAAAAGATTACTGTCACTATGAATTCTTCCCTTAAATATAAAGGAAATAAATTATAACGATTTTAAGTTTAACTCTTCGTGTTGGTTTGGTATATATTGGATGTGAAACCTGCCTTGGTTATGATACCTGAGCATGATCATTGTTTCGTGTTGTTTTTAAGCTGCCATTATATCTGACTTTGCCTTCAATTTAGAGTTCAACAAATTCTCAGTCATAATTCTGTATGTTTTCTTTGTCTGGAACCTTTTGCAAAATTCTTATCAGCTCGTTTTCTTTTTATCATGCCTTTTGTGGCTATGAATAATCCACAAATGACAACGAATTTCATCATAATCATTCTTAAAGTAGGAGTGTTTAACCACAATACATGCAAATCATTGTCAGTTTGTGGTCAATATTCTTGTTTCACTATTTTGACTATTTTAACTTAATTGTAGGGTGTTGTTTTCTAAGGTCGTCTTGTTCATGTATTTGTTACTTATAACACTATTATAGGGCATAACGAAGTTGGTTTTCTGAGTTTCCCTGATGTTGCGCTTTATCTTTACATATAAATACATTTTAAGGGATCTTCTATTGTCAGATCACAAGCGTGATGCAGCTAGAGCAGAGGATTCCCTTACTCTTTCATATGGGAGTGAGCTAATTGGCATGCAAAGGGATTGGAATGAGGAGTTGCAATCTTGTAGGGAATTTCCGCATACAACTCCTCAGGAAAGGTAATGATTTCCGTTAAAATATTGGATTCTAATCTAGTTATGTATGTCCTTTATAGTTTTCTGGTAATTATTGTCACTCAAGGTTTTGTGTTTTATATTGTGTCTTTATCTCTCACAAAGTCCTTATTTTGCAGAATTTTGCGGGATAGGGCTCTGTACAAAGTGACTTCAGACTTTGTTGATGCAGCTATTAGTGGTGCTATTGGAGTTATTAGTAGATGCATACCTCCTATAAACCCAACTGATCCAGAGTGCTTCCACATGTGAGACTGACCTGAAACAGATTACCTTAATTTTCTTAGTACATGTTATACTTGAAGACTTTCAGTTAGGACATTATGTCTATGAATCACTTTGTCAGCTGCCTAAATGGCGAGTAGTTTTGTGTTAATAACTATAAATCTGTAAAAACAATGTCACAGCTCCTCAGTATGTGAATTATCGCTACCTTTTAATTGCCTTTTATTGAAATAATTTTTTCAGCTGTGTAGGCTAATTATATCCCACTATACTGTAATTCTGCTGATATTGGCAATATGTTATACATATTTGGTTTGTGCATGCATACATGTATTTTGATTCGCTTTTACTATAGGGCCACATCATTTCCATTCGAGGGTTTCTGCATTGAATTTGAACTTTGAGGCTCCGCTTTAAGTTATCTCGACATATTAGACATGCTTGTTTTGATAGATTTTGGTACTCATGTACTTTCCAGGAAGTATATTTCTTAAGCATATGGTTGTAACTTCGATTCTCATGGCATGTGCATGCATATTGTGATGATAGATTAAATTACAATCATCTGTTCAATGTCTATTGAATTGATATAAGATTGTGGTCTTTTTGGCTCTAGGTATGTTCACAATAATATATTCTTCAGTTTTGCTGTTGATGCGGACCTTGAGCAACTGTCTAAGAAACATGCATCATATTCTTGTCCAAAGATAGGGGGCACTGGTTTTTTACACAGTTCTGAGAAGGCTCCTGACAGTTTGTTGCATGGAGAGTGTGCAGTTCCCAATGGAGAAAAATGGAAAGGATCAAGTACAGTTGATGATGCCACTGAATCCTCTACTGATGTTTCTGCCGAGACTCAATTGGGTGAAACTGAGCAGGCTACTTATGCTTCTGCAAATAATGATTTGAAAGGCACTAAGGCGTACCAGGAAGCTGATGTCTCTGGACTTTATAATCTTGCTATGGCCATAATCGATTACAGGGGCCATAGAGTAGTAGCTCAGGTGTGCTTCGAATCTGATGTTCTTTCTATGTTTTATAACTTTTTTACTCTTATAGAAATTGGTATTCTTAAGGCTATAGCTACAAAGTTGCAAACATCATGGTTTTAGAAGCAAAATTGTCTAGTACAGCCTGAGCTTATCTCTCATACCCTCTGGCTACACACCCCTATGTGCATGTGCATTTGTCTTTCTCTTATTAATTTTATTTGTATTATATATCCGGTGATAGTTTTGCTACTAAAATCTATCTTTAGGATTTTTGAAATCCAAAACCGTTGAAAAAGTAGTTATAGTTAAAGTTGCCTTTCTAATTACTGAATTTATTGATTCTATCATTCACAACAATTTTTTTTTTTAAATTGCCATGCTTGCTATAGATAATTTTTTCTTTACTTTTTTTTTGTTTTTTAGTAAGGAACAACTTTTGCTATCTGATTGCTCTCCTTATTCTATCTCTAACTCATTGGTATTGACACCAGAGTGTTTTACCGGGCATTCTTCAAGGGGATAAATCAGACTCTCTTCTGTACGGTTCTGTTGATAATGGCAAGAAAATATGCTGGAATGAGGAGTTTCATTCCAAGGTGAGGATTTGAAGCTTGGCGTATTATATGATGCTGCCAAATGTACCATATATATATATTTTTTTTTTATAATCATAAAACTGCTTTCTTTCTTTTTAAAACAGGACTTTATTGTGCAATTTCTAAGATTTTATTATGTTTAGGTGGTGGAAGCAGCTAAGCGCCTTCATCTGAAAGAGCATACAGTCCTGGATGGATCTGGAAATGTTTTCAGATTGGCTGCACCGGTGGAATGCAAGGGTATTGTTGGTAGTGATGACAGGTAAATATCTTTTTCCTCATAAGTTTGGATTCTTCTGTGTGATATTTGACTTCTCAGAACACCTTTGTTGATAGCTTCCTCCAAAAGAATCTCTATCTGTATGTTGAATATTTATTCATGCAATTAAGATTTACATGCATATAGATCTAACTTAAATTACTTAATACACATTTTTTAACTCTGCTCCCTATTTCAGGCATTATCTCCTCGACTTGATGAGAGTGACTCCTCGTGATGCAAATTTCACTGGATCTGGGTCCAGATTTTGTATCTTGAGGCCAGAACTAATTACTGCCTATTGCCAGGTAAGATATAATACCTTATATCAGTACTATATTTGAATTTTTTTCATAAGTTTCTAAATATGAGCCTTTTGTGTATGGGGAGAAGGCCCAAGCTGCTGAGAAACCAAAGTCTAAGTCTAAAGATGGAGAAGGTATTATCACCACTGATTCTTCAGTCATCACTGATGCTAAGCAGGTAAAATTTACCCGATTCAACTGCAGTTTATAGAGTTTATGAACATTGCAATTTTTGTTAGACTTGTTTCTGCATTTTCAGTATGTTAGTAAAGTTTAGTCGTTGATTTTTTATGTCTCATTGGTCCCTATTTGACGGGAAAGGGGGTTTTACATATCTTTTGGAGTTGGTAATAATTCCCATAGTATGTTAATAGTAAGGTACACTTATCATCTGTTTGACAGTATGATTTTTTATCTATTTCCCAATGGGCCTTAAAGTAATTTGGGTGATGTGGCTCTTTGGATTGCTCTTACAGGACAAAACGGAAGAAGGGAAGGCCACAGACGCACAAGAAAGTGCGTCTCCACCTCCACACACTGATAGCTCTGATCCATTTGAAGAAATTCTTTTTAACCCTAATGTCTTCACCGAGTTTAAGTTGGCTGGAAATGAGGAGGTGTGGTTTTTTACTTTGTATTTTTTTTCAGTGGGTTTGAACATGTATCCATTTATTTGTTTTCCTTTTTCCAGGAGATAGCAGAAGATGAAGGAAATGTGAGGAAAGCCAGTTTGTATCTTACAGATGTTGTGCTTCCAAAATTTATACAAGACCTCTGCACGCTTGAAGTATCACCCATGGACGGGCAGACACTAACTGAAGCACTCCATGCTCATGGAATTAATGTTCGCTATATTGGAAAAGTAAGCATTATGGTTTTAATTAATACTTCTAACTTTTGTAAGTATTGATGAGGTTTTGCATAAAATGTAACGAACAAGGTCTGATGAGTTATGTGATTGGGATAGTGTGTTTGATGCATTTTGGATTATTTTAACAGGTGGCTGATGGGACCAGACATTTACCTCATCTTTGGGATCTTTGCTCCAATGAGATAATGGTTAGATCTGCCAAGCACATTCTCAAGGTGATAGGCATTTCCTTATCTGCTTGATCTGATATTATCACATTCTTTTTATTTTATAAAAACTGAGATGTTGTCTTGTTGGCACCAGGAAATGTGGCACATTAGAGTGTTATTGCCGTAAAATCTATGTGAATATAAACTAACTTATTTGGTTCAGTTCTAGGAGGGACACAACTCCTATGATGTCAGATTTAATTGAGTGCAGACCAATGATGCTTACTTGACTTAGATACTATAGGAGTGGGGAACTTGACCTCTCGGGTACTTCCGTTATGTGATATATTTTTTCTGGACCAATGCTTAAGCTGGAAATGTCTGCTCGTTTTTCCTTTTATGATATTCCTTGCTATTTTATAAGAGAGTGAAAATTATCCTGTTGAGGACCAGGAAATGTGGCGTCTTACAGCATGTTACTGGAATAAAACCTTTGTTGTTGGTCATAAATGAAGCAGTTTGATTCAGGTTGCAGTTGAGAATGTAGATCGTAATGCATGTAACTTAGATACTTTAATGGCAGGGAACCTGTCCCGTAAAGGACTTCAGTAGTGTGATATATTTTCTTTGGACTTATGCTGAAGTTGTAAATGGATAGTTTGTGCATTGAGTTGTTGCTTAATTACATAGACGGTTTTGGCTAAGAAATATCCTTTCTGGTTTCCTGTCTGACCATTAAACAGCATCCATTTGGCTGTTACGGTTTTGGAATTTTTATGCGTCATATTTGCCTTCCTGCAAAGCAGTTTGTACATTTGTTTTACTATAATTTGAGCTGCAACTTTTCATGATTGATGCCTACTGTTTGTAATTGAGCTCCTATATTCTGGGACATCCATTGAAAAATACCAATTCTTGCAAGAGCTTGTTGCTTGTTTGTGCCTGTTTGTACTTTGACGCTATTATTTTGGACCAAGGACATGATTGGGAAACAGTTGACTTGGATAGGTTATGTATATTAGAGGTGTTAAATATCGTTTTAGTTCCTTCCTTTTGGCTTTCATAATTATTGTCCAGTAACAGTAAAAAGTAAAAAACATTGAGGTCCTTGATGTTTGGTGGAAAGTGGTTCATGGTTTTCTTGTTTTGCAGGATGCCTTGAGAGAAACAGACGATCATGATATTGGGCCCACAATCACCCATTTCTTCAACTGTTTCTTTGGAAGTTGTCAAGCAGTTGGCTCAAAAGTCACTGCTAATAATATGCAGTCTAGAACCCCCAAAAAAGTAAGTCTCATAGAATTTAATAGTACCAACCGATTGAAAAATAATTCTTTGTCAAATTTTTTCCTTAGTTACAAGTTGTAACTTATCTGTACAACTTCATGGCTATTCTCATCTAATTTTATCTGTCATCCTTTAATGCTCATCTGAGAACTCTTTTGCAATCAGAAACTGAAGCTATATGCATTTGAATATTAATTTTTAACTTTTGGAGAAACATAAAATGGTACCAATTAAATCAGAGAAAATTTCGTCTATTAATTGAAAATGGTTGAGCAGGGTTTGTGACTTCAAGTTCCTTTATCTTCAGGAACAAACAGGACAGAAATCTCTAGGAAAATCGTCCAAGGGACAAGGAAAATTGAAGGATGGAGCATCTGCTAGAAAGAGTCGATCCTCATTTATACTTGCTAGCTCAGAAACTCTTTGGTCTGACATTCAAGAATTCGCAAAACTCAAATATCAGGTATTAAGTATCAATATTATTGGACTGTCCTGGAGAAATTAGATTTCGTTTAGTAACCTTTTGATGGATGTTCATACATGAACTTTTTGGCATGAGGAATTTGCATTTGCTTGATTTTTTCTTTTGGTCGCCTATTTGTTTGAGTTTGTCTGCTTCTGCACCCTCCTCTTCGACAGGTTACATATTTTTGAAAAATATAAACACTTCATGGGGACCTGGTGATTTTATTTCAAATAATTTATCATTTGTGGTATGGGACATTTTTCCATATTTTTAATGGCATTTTACTATTTCCTGAGCTATATAAATTAAAATGAACTTATATATGGTTGGTGGATCTTCATGTTTATTACTTCATCCTCATATTATACCTTTGAATGGTGTGTGTCGTTATATATTTTACCTAGTTTCCCATTGTTGATAGTTTGAGTTGCCGGAGGATGCTAGGATGCGTGTAAAGAAAGATTCTGTTATACGTAATCTTTGCCAAAAGGTAACTCTGAATTCTTCTTGTCCAATGTACTTGATTGTTACTCTAATTTGTTTCAATATCAATTGAGCTTCTAAATGGCCTACTACTCAACTTTGATTTCATTTTGCAGATGGGCATTACAATTGCAGCTCGCAGATACGATCTTAACTCCGTAGCACCCTTCCAAATGTCAGATATCTTAAATCTTCAACCTGTAGTGAAACACTCAGTTCCTGTGTGTTCAGAAGCTAAGGATCTTATGGAAACAGGAAAGATCCAACTGGCCGAGGTATGCAGTTTATTGCGTGTCATTATAGCATCAGGTTCCGGATGTGAGGAAAAGTTCTCGACCAGAATAGACTTGTCATTGAGAAACTTGAAGTCAAAGCTAATTCTCAAAGACGATCAAGACTGACTTAAGAAGTTATATTAAAATTTAGAATATAACGAAGCATTTCAGGGTGTATATTTATGTATGTTCTAGTTCTGGGATATCTACCATGAATCTAAAGATGGCATAGGTTTTTATATTTAAATATAATGATGCTGCATTTACCATGAAAAGAAATATATTTCAGTTCTGGAATTTTCTGAAATATAAAGCAGCATTTCAACTTTCAAGATGGTGGGATTTTTATTAATTTGGAACTCTTCACCATAAGAATCTATAAAGATCTTCTATCAGTTAATTGTTGTCAATGACTCAACACCATGTTCCAATACTGATTGGTTTAATTATTTACCGTATACTTTTGTTTTCCTTCTAGGGAATGTTAAGTGAAGCCTACACATTATTTACTGAGGCATTTTCGATACTTCAACAGGTGAGTAATATTATTTGGTTGTTCTTAAACTTTCCTCGATGCGTCTATGTCTAGCACTATTATATCCTTTTTGTGATTTCAGGTTACTGGTCCAATGCATCGGGAGGTTGCTAACTGCTGTCGGTATGCATATCCTCTTTATACTTTTCAGCAGATTTTTTGTATTTATAATTAGATATTAATGATGTTGATAACATCTGAGCTAAGTATTTGCTGCGCTGAGTTTCAGGTATCTTGCCATGGTTCTGTATCATGCAGGAGACATGGCTGGAGCCATAATGCAACAGCATAAGGAACTAATTATAAATGAACGCTGTCTGGGCCTAGATCATCCTGACACTGCTCACAGGTATTGCTTTTGGTGTTTATACCTGTTTCAGTAGCTAAGATGGTGGTTGCATGAATATATTTTGAACTTAATTTTCCCCGTTAGTCTTATTTTTCTGACAGTATAACATAAACTCAAACTGTTAATTATTGAAATTCTTGATTGGTTGCTACTTTGAGGAGTACATTATTGAAATTCGTGATTGGTTGCTCCTTCGAGGATTACTATGAAGATTGTCACTGTACCTTTTTCTTAAGATGTGTTAATATTGGAATCTTGATGAGATTGTTTGTGTTTTGACATTTTGATTTACGGTGACTTATGAAAGTACCCATCCTATATTCGTAATAGTGGATGTAGTGTCATAATCAGTTTAAAAATTCTTTTATCTTGCATGAGAAGGTTGTTTTCTCTTTAAATATGAATTGGTTTATTTGTGTTTTCGCACACTTGCCTATCATGGTTGATATTATTCTCTTTCTCACTCCATTCTTTTTCTGAATCTGATGCTCTCTTTGTCTTTGCAACTTTGCTACTGCAGCTATGGAAATATGGCTCTTTTCTACCATGGACTCAACCAGACAGAACTCGCACTACGGCACATGTCGAGGGCATTGCTCCTGCTAAGTTTGTCATCTGGACCAGATCACCCTGATGTTGCTGCAACTTTCATTAATGTCGCTATGATGTACCAAGATCTTGGGAAGATGGACACCTGCTCTTCGATATTTGCAAGAGGCTCTGAAAAAAAATGAAAGGCTTCTGGGGGAGGAACACATCCAGACTGCTGTATGCTATCATGCACTTGCTATTGCATTTAATTGTATGGGTGCCTTCAAGCTCTCTCACCAGGTATGTTGTGGAAGAGTTGTCCTTTTAATGTAATTTTCACTTGAACAATTTCATTCCATACACTGGGAAACTTTAGAGTGCAATTAACATATTATAACATTTGGCGTGGCAGCATGAGAAGAAAACCTATGACATACTTGTCAAACAATTGGGCGAGGAGGATTCTAGAACACGTGACTCTCAAAACTGGATGAAGACATTTAAGATGCGTGAGCTACAGGTAAGTGGATGGCATCCTTTAGTAGCTTGCATAGTGAAAACATATTGAAGGGTGATTGCATAATATATGTACTTCAGAAGTATTTGTTTCTGATTCCTAAATTTATTTGTATCTTGTTCCAATAGATGAATGCACAAAAGCAAAAAGGTCAAGCTTTGAATGCTGCTTCAGCTCAAAAGGCAATTGACATCTTGAAGGTACTTTGGATTTCTTCTTTTTGCTTATAAATTTGAAATTTTGTTCAATTGAAGGATAATTGGTGGTTTGTTTTATAATGTGCTTCCTAAGTCATGGTCTCATCGTTACATTTCTCCTATTTCTTTCTACATCTTTTCATATTTCTAATTATTTGTGAAGGACACAAAAAGGCCCAAAAGACCTAGTCCGTCTCCTAATGCTTCCTGCGCAAAAAATATTCTGATGTATTTTTGTCAGAAAAGAAGAATAAGAGGAACTGTGGGTAACGTCTTGAAAGAAGAATATGGAGAGATTTGTGTAATATTGCCACGATAGTGATCCTTAAACTGCTAAACCATGCTGTTTTGTGTCTGGGTTATAATTTACACCAAGAATCTTGATTTCCAATTAATAGTTGACTTTGCCTGTCAGGCTCATCCTGACTTGATGCAGGCGTTCCAATCTGCTGCCAAATCCGGTGGGTCTGGGAGCTCTAACCCCTCCGTTAACAAATCTCTTAATGCTGCAATAGTTGGTGATACTCTTCCACGAGGTAGGGGAGTTGATGAGAGGGCTGCTCGTGCAGCAGCTGAAGTCAGGAGGAAGGCAGCAGCAAGGGGCCTCTTGGTACGCCCACATGGTGTTCCAGTCCAAGCCTTGCCTCCACTTACTCAGTTCCTCGATATCATCAACTCAGGTGCGACCCCACTGGTTGCTGCAGAAAATGGAGAAACTGATGGAGTGAAGGAAGCCAATAGTCATCCTGCGAATGGCTCAGCTGATGTGAAACAAGAGCAAGCAACAGCGGAGCAGGAAGCTCAGCCTCCCGTTGGATTGGGCAAAGGCTTAGCAGCACTGGACGGCAAGAAACAGAAATCGAAAAGCAAAGCCGCATCTTGAAATTTTGAGCATCAAAGTTTTATTGATTGACACCACCAAGGTGGGTTTTCGTTGCGAGGTTTTGATATTTTGAGGTAAGAATATTTTCTGTTGGTTTTGAGGTAAGAATGTTCCCTGTAATTACTGGAGCAAATCGGTTCAATGTAATTTGCCCTAGTACGTCAGGATGGAAAATTCCATTTGACATATGTTTTTTCGTTTATTTGAAAGCAGTTCCCTCTTATCACATGTAAAACTGCCTTGATTATTTTCCTGATTAGAGGATTAATCAGCCTTCCCTTCTCTGTGCTTCAAAAATGAAATAAATTGAAGGGCATTTGACAAAGGTCTCCTGCAAATTGTTTGTTCATCATACACTTGATATAATTATTTTCGGAGCCGGAAACTTGGCGGATTCAAGTTTTTTTATTTGACTTGTATCGTCTTGTTTGGATTTATAAACAGAGATCATAACTTCGTCTAAGCTCTATATCACTGTTATGTTTGAAATCCCAATTGAATTAAACTTTGGTGAACAAGCTAGCTGGCCGCAGGCCCGCAGTACAACCACCAACATGCACATGCACATGCACTTTCCATCGTTGCCGGCACCATCACACTACACTTTTGGCCTCACCCGACCACGTTATCACTAGCAACATCCAGAATACACAGCCAATCGTACCACTTTTTGAATTTTGTTGAACTACACCACTAACGTGGTAGGTAGCATCGATAACTACTTACACTTACGAGTAAAAAAATTGATGAAATGAGTGTAAACGGTTCAAGATTCAGTCTTGCATTACTTGGAGGAACACTCCCAAACTATGAAGAGGAGATCATGCTTTATCAAATTGAATGGTTTTTCAAGGACATGGTTCTCACTTCTCAAAGAAAGAAGGAAGGTTTATAGAGCTTACTGTTGTTACTCTCAAACACAACTTTACACATCATATTTGTGGATATCCTCTAACAGTGGCATGCCTATTCTCTCTTTCTCGAGCCATCTCGTGGCATCGAGGCCGAAAGCAACACTAGACAAATACGTGTTGAACCCAATCAAGTTCTGTCCGAGTTTTGACGTGAACACACCATATATATATTTTTTTATATAGGTTTATTTTATCATAACCCTTTTTTAGATTTCTTACGTAACATAGTGGTAGTGGACAAATAAATATAGGTCAATTTATTGAGCAATATAGAACTTCTTCAATTTCAACGAACTTGTAAAAAAAAAAATTCACTTTTATTAGATTAAATATATACTTGGCGCTTTTCCTCATCTTTCAAAACCTACAAAAAGTAATTAAAACATTTTCTTTTTAGTATATACAGAAGTTAATAGTAATTAGTAAATCAATTCTGAAAAACAGATAGAACCTCATAGACCTTTCAAACTTGTTGAAACTTGTTTTCTGCATAAATAAATTACACATGCAGTGGCTGCTGAATCCTATCACTATGGAGCTTGTATTTTGCAAGTTCATCAAACAAATATTGCTTTAGTGTCAAAAGTTTGAGAATTTGGTGCATCATTTTCGACATTATTTCTGTAAGTAACTCGTAAAACAATCTGCTGTTTTTTTGTGATCGCGTGCTTGCGTCTGTTGTCTATCAACTCACTCCCCCTGCATTGCTTCACATGCTTGCAAGGAAAACATTTCAATCTCATCAAGGAATATATCTGTCCAATACATTTGTGGTAAAAATAATTAGGGACAAGAAGAAATCCATTATCATTGTGAGGTTATAAGTCAGAATATATGTACATTGCCGCAAAATTACTGCACGATGATCACCGATCACCTCGCCTAAATGACAAGTACGAATTACGACTCGACCGGGTAAAAATTATTACATAACCTTACAAATAGATGTGGCTCAATTGGAACCTAAAACAACTCCAATCCTCTACCAGAATGGTCTGGGTGGATCCTTTTGTCTACTTTTACTATCATTCCTTGTCCTTCCAGCTATCATCTAAACAAAGAAACCCTCTCCACGCTAATCTCATCAAGACGCACCCGCGGCTGCATGCTTACCATATTCCCCCTGTTCTTCTTTGGCAAACTCTTCAATTAATTCGCGTTGCCTTTGAGTCAGATTCCTGCATAGTTACATGTCTCAAGTTACGAGTAATAAATATAAAACACTGGCTCAAAGAGTCTTTATGGTCAAAACAGAGGTTACCAGTAAGCTTTATATAAAAACAAAAATAGACTATACTAACAAAAGTCGTTTGGAACCATGAAAACTTACGTTGGAATGCTGACATTGAAATGCACGTATTGATCACCAAACGTATAAGAGTTCCTAGTCTTGATCCCTGTTATACATCCCCAGTAATTTGAGTGAGAAATGACCTTGTTCTATTCACATCGAGGGGAGATTAATAAATTAAATTTTCATACGATATTACTAAATTGCAAAACAACATAGACACGCCTTTACATAAGCCAAATTATGAATAGTAAAAGATAAAACTAGAGCACATTAAATGTCAGCTATAATCAGATAGACTTAAACTTTAATCCACATCACCAGTCCCCAACCCAGCTTGCTCAATGCTCACTCAAGCATAAGAAACATCAAATTTCTCTTTCTGCTGATTTTGCTCTGCTTTCAATAAAAGAAGAGGTTGACCTGGAGATCCAACTTGTTTCTTCATAGAGTTAATGGGGACTATTTAAAGTGGGGAAGTCAATTTATTATCAGAGCGAGAAAATTAACCTATAAAGAGTAATCCGACTCCCTTACCTTTCTTCTTCAAGACTACCTTCTGACCAGGTTGGGTGCCAGCACGAACCTGCAGACGAGAAAGCAATGTGAATTATGCCACCTTTGATTATATAACAGTATCTAAACTTGAGTCATTTCCACTGATACACGAGTTGTCGACGCATGAGTTCCAAAGCAAACCTTTAATACAACATCGCCCGTGAGAGTTGGGACCTGGATAGTTCCTCCCAAAATTGCCTGCAAAGAAGCATTCACCAAACCTCAGTATGCCAATACATTAATGTTTCCCAATAATGGTATTCAGTTGTAAGAAAAGGCACAGTTGATGACTCCCCATAACCAGCATAAAATAATAATTAGTCTGCATGGAAACATATTAACTTTCAACAGCACAATACGCATAAAAACTGAACAGACAATTTAGCTTGTTGGTGCCTCTGAGGCAATAAGATTCTGCCAAAGAGTATTCTATTTCTCCATCTCATACACTCACTATACCGGATTTTCTGTTATTAAAGCCCATTAATTTCCCGAGAACTGAAGAATTTAAGCAGTACCTGAGTTATACTGAGAACAGCATCTACATGAATGTCTGCACCTTCTCTACGGAAAACTGGGTCTTCCCTAACCTGCAAACAGATTTAAGATGTAAATTAATGACAAGCAGCTTATACATCCTAAGGACCTGTTCCAGTGTTACCCAAAAAAAAATATATATATATCTATATATATACACATCTCATGAGGACGCAAATACATTATCAAGGATTAGTAGGCCACCTTAATGGTAACAAAAAGATCACCAGGTTGCATTCCATCAGGATCAGCCCCACCGCTACTAAACACTCTTATAGTTTCATTGTCATCAACACCTGCAAATGGAAATAACCAGTCGTCCACTATTACCATAAAAAAAAAAATAAATAAAGCAGATGTAGTAGTTCAAAAATTGGGTTCTTTGTTGCAAATGATGATTCATAAATGCAGCCATATTTTATTAACAAAATGACAAATGTTCTGTTAACATTTGCAAAGGACAAAAGCAAAGGATTAGGCTTGAGAATCAAGAGTGTGTTTTACTATTTGAATGCGAGCAATGAAATGGAATGATGAAAGGAAGATCGACAGCATCGTAGGTGCTAAGTATCCGACAAAAATTCTTTCATATATTAAAACACCCTCATTGAAACATTGGTAACAATTTAGTACAGAGCCTAACTTGATGCCCAACTCATGGGTGTAACAGTATATGATACGAACGATATAAAAATCAAAAGCATATCAATCTATTGAATAGCTTGATATAAAATGATCGGCAAAACAAATGATCCCTTGAACAACGTAAAAACCACAATGATCACCCAGACACAACCAAATGCCTCGAAATGATAAGAAATACCTGGCATGATGTCTAACTTGACCGACTTCATTCCACTTTTGACCCGTCTTCCATTACACGAATTGCAAAGTCTCTGAAACCAAAAAGTGAATTATTTTACTTCGTGGTAACTCATAATAAAAAATGATTACATAGTAAACATTTTAGACAAAACAGAACAGGATACAAAGCATAACCATTTAAACAGTATCCAAGTAGATCTAAAAAGGAAAAAATAGCATTGGAAAATCAATTTTTAACACAACAGATCTCATTGATACGGGCAAGCATGTACAGATTCAGATTTGTGCAGAAATGTAAGTACCAACTTACATGAATCCATGGGAACATACTAACAATACAGTTTGAAATACTCTTATTAAGATACTGCTACTATTCATATTTAGGGACATGTCTCTTCCCCTTTCCTCAGTTCTGTTTTGAACAAAATAGGAGCTTCAGAAGAAAGAGGGATAAAACGAGCACACATACAGCCCGGACACATTTACTTTCCCAAAGCCAAACAAAATATAATCATATATCTAACAATAGCTGACCCAAAAAAGGGCAAAAAATGTATTATGAAGTAACAAGGTTAGAACAGCAGGCAGCAAACAAAGACTAAATATTGAAAAATGAAGACATGACACATCTGGAGAAAAATATAAACAATCAAACTTATTTGTAGAGGAGTGAAAATGCATTAGTGCAGATAAGATGTGAACCGTACCGGGAAAGTTTTACCAGTCCCCCCACACTGAGAACAAGTTGTCTGCATCCTAAATGGGCCAGTTTGCATGAAAGTCTGGGTATGCAGCAAACCAAGAGTTAACAAGAGCAGATGACGCGATATCCCTTTTTATTAAAATAAATAAATAAGGTTTATGTTCTTAGAGAAACTAACCATCCCAGACCCTTTACAGCGCTTACATGATTCAGGTCTGGTGCCAGGGGGAACACCACTTCCACCTGCAATGATCCACAGAACAATAAGTTAGCTAAAAAGTTTCCTTGCAATACCGATTGGGCAAAAGACAACTACATGCTAGAACATTTCCACAAAAGAGAACTTTCAAAAGAAAAGAAGACATTTAGAGGTGAACAAATCAGGCATACCACAGGCTTCACAAGGCACTGCAGCTTGAAATGACACCGTTTTAGCACATCCCTGAACAGCTTCCATGAAGGATAGTTCCAAAGTAACCTGAGTATTTATAAGAACAGAAATCCATGTCATGAAGCAAATTCTAAAGCATAAATAAATATCAACAAAAAAATTGAAGTGGAATGAAACCTTGATGTCTTGGCCACCATTCTGACGGAAAATGTTGAAGATCTAATCTCCATCGGAAACAGCGCATACACCAATAACATGCACATACAATCCCAAAATGAAGATAAATCCCCCAAAAAAGCAATAGTCAGCAACTTGGGAATGTAGGAAGTATTTTAGAACATATAATATGACTTCTATGATCATAACATATTAGATAGCATAAGATCACTTAGAAAAGATTCCAAAAATCTTCTGAATACTAAATGGAAAGAGAGATAAGAAAGACTATGCGGAGTGCCGGACCACATCCTCATCAAGACAAGAACGGGCTCCTTACAAATACTTGACAGGATATACAAATTTCACCAGTTAAGAAAACTAGAATATACAGAATAGTTTAAAGAGCAACAGAAAGATCCTAAATTAAGTACTTTCATGGTTGTTCAAAGGAACTAATCCAAGGCCCTTTTTTCTAGTTCTTCAAAATTCTGATCTCAAATTCCTAAACTCCCAAATGACAAGAATATTAACAAGCAAAAAAACCTGACTATAAGGATAGAGTCGTTACATTTTCATCAAATATATCTTTAAATGGATTTCTGAAATCATTTGGAAAGCCGTTGCCTTGATTCTCATATGCGTCATGGCCCACCTGTAAGAGAGTGCTTAATTACATAAGTGATAAACAAAAGGTACTAATATAAGGACACGATTACATAACACAATTCTGAAGGAGGCAACACAATAAATGTACAATACAACAAGATTCACTTACTTAAAATGATCATGAAGTCAAGATCCACTTAAAAAAATCATGAAGTTAATAGGTTTAATAGCAGAACATGGACTATTATAGTCTATAACTGCCTCTGACATTGGCAAAATAAATAAATAAAAATAAATAAATAAAAAAATTCACCAGTTCATCTTAGTATCTTCTCAAAGCAGAACATCTGGAACTATAACCATTTTTCGTACCCTAACCTGTAATACGTCTTCTATGTTTTTTTTATAGTTGAAAAGAAGTCTTCTATGTTTGTTGAGAAGTACTTTGCATCTTCAGAGGGTAGACAAGCAAAAATTGCTGGAATATATGTTTGATTGCTATTGTTTGATAGTACCCAGGGAATGAAATATAAGTTCTCAACAATCTAAGAAGGTGTTATCCCTATCCAGTTCATTGTCATGTAAAACTACCAAAAGCATTAACTACAAGGTTTTACAGAAAAATACCAAGGACCCACTCCACATCTTACTCAACCAGAAGCATTTCATAATGGAACACACACAGAAGCTAATTTTGAATCAAAATATAAAGCGCATAAATGAAGAATAGAAGTAACACCTGGTCATATTCTTGACGTTTTTCCTCATCTTTCAAAACCTACAATAATAATGAAAACAAGTTCTTTTTAGTCTATTCATAAGTCAATAGTAATTAGTAAATAAATTCTGTAGAAAAAATAAAACCTCATAGGCCTTTTGAACTTCTTGAAACTTCTTTTCTGTATCAGGATCATTTTTATTTGTGTCTGGATGGAGCTTCTTTGCTAGCTGCAAAATAATTAAGGGAGATGAAGGATCAAAGAAAGATGACATTCAGAACAGAAACAATTTCAAATCAAATATGTATTCAAACTACACTACATTGTGAGTACAAATTGAAAAATGACTCAACTTCTAAATATGTAACTAGAACACACACTAACATTATGCATTATCATGGACGTGTAAGCCTCTTATTCTTCCTACAGCAGTACTACGATCATACAAGTTTTCTTAGATTCCTGGAAAACAACTCTAAATGTTAATAACAATTTTACAGTTATGGTTTTTATATCTACAGTAAAATATAACTTATTTATATTCAAACATCGCAAAGTTATGTCCAGTAGAAGTGGCATTTATTAATTCTACAAGACTTGAGTGAACATATACGTATAGGAGGCATAAAGTGAAGCAAAAACCTACCCCATAATAAGCTTTCTTTATTTCCGAGGAACTCGCATTCTTGCTCACACCAAGTGTCTCGTAGTAGTCTCTCGCGGACATAGATGCTGATGCATAAAAGAGTACAAATCTCATAAATAAATTCCACAATCTCCCTTTTGTATGCACTACCAAAATGAACAAATAATTGCATGATATTGCAAGACACTACCTAACAAAGTAATGAAGTCTTTAAGCTCGACCCTTTTTTTTTTTTTTACACATAACATTGATACCAAAGTTTTCTCATAAAACGTGGGTTTTCAACTAAAAGTACACAACACAGACACTGAGTTTCGCAGCACGTCAGAATCAGTCAAGCTTTCAGAATGAGTGAATGATCCTTCTAATTGTAATGCGCAGAATCGCAAAAACAAAATCATATTTACAAACATATGAACAAATAAACCAAAAATTAAAGCGTATTCATGTGTCTGATACCAGTTCCATGAATTGATCTCGCTGCGAACCAATTGGTATTCAGAGCTCCCAGCAACCAACTCTTTTTACACACTGCATAAAAAAGGGAGGGTAAGGGGGAAAAGAAAAGGCAACAAAAACGAGTCCACTAAAGAAGGGAGAAACTTAATGCTCATTCGATAGTGTAAAATCCCATTTAAACATATTAAAAGAAAAATAACTAATTAAATCAAGAGCTTCGCTTGTCTTCCCTTCGCGAAAATCCGGCAATCTTAAAAGGAAACCCATTTCCCAAATTCGAAAAAAACGAAACAAAGGAGAAGTGGGTTGGTGTTTGACATACCATTATAAGTATTTGTACAATCTCCCACTAAAACTCTGGAATTGTTGCAAACCCCAGTCCTGAATGTCCTATAACCACCTCCAAACAGCCTCCCGTACACCTGGAAGCACCAATTCAACATTGAGAAAGCTAATTAGCCAAAAAAGATAAGAAATTTTCAGATTAACCGATTAATTAGCACAAATACAATCAAAAATGATAAAAGATTGTTACAAGAAATTACGATTGAAGAGGAAAGAGAGGGATAATCAATCGTACGGAAGGCGAAGGGCCGTTGGATGCAAAAGAGCGACGAGCGAGCCAGTGGACGAGCCTGACGCCATTGGAGCGAACCATTTGGAGAAGGAAGAAGCACCAAAAAAAAAAGATCGAGCCTTTGTGTGGAGATGGGATTTATTTAGGGTTTTTGGCTGGATGGATGATAAACCCTCGAGAAACCCTAGGAGGAAGGTTCTAGTAGGCAGCTGCTCAAGTTAGCAGTTTACGGAGGAGAGAGAAGGAAGGGCCTGGCCCAATTTTGTGGGAGACACGTTTTCTACTTGCTTGCCAAATAATTGATAATTAATTAATTAGGGAGATTTTCTCTATTATTGTTTTTATAAATGAAACTGATCAGCCTCTTTATTTCATTTGATTTATAATATTTAATTTAAAAATTTAACCTCATTAGCACTACTCGACAAACTATAGCTTAGGAAATCTTTGAAAAATCCCTAGAATATGTTGGTCTCACCGATGAGAGCCAGCATGATAATTAGCTAAGAGATCAACAACATGATTGTCCTCTATAAAAATATAAGAAAAATGAGAATACATTTTAGCTAAGAGAGCCAAGCAATTTTACCTACAAACTCTAAGACGCCATGGCGCCAGTGAACTTGAAAGAAAAAGAAAGTGAACAACCAATATTCAATCTATAAATAAAACCACCTCTAACCGCAATGTACCTTTTCAACTGCTAATGCTATTTATACTTGGATGTCTTTATTATTCAAAAATAAAAGCAAAAAAAAGGAAATTAGTTTTCTACTATGTACTGGAACATAGTATGCAGTCATTTTTTTTTGGACTTTTGCACAGAGAAGGTTAGAGAATCTCAGAAGAAAGAAGAAGAGAAGAGAGATAGACTTAGAGAGGAAGAAAACCTTCTGCTTATCTTTTCTTAATGATTCTGATTACAACTAGGGATGGGCAAATACCCATTGGTTATGGGTAACCGCAGTTACCCGCCCGTTTAAATTAAACGGTTACAGGTTATGGTTAAACGTTTAGATAAATAAACGGTTATGGGTATGACCGTTTACCCGCGAAATTTAAATGGGCGGTTATGAGTATTAACCGCGGTTATAACTGTTTACCATTTATTTTATATATGTAAAATTAACACAAACCATATTCCTTATTAGACAAAACTTTTATCAATGTTATTGTGACACACCCCGACCGAGATCGAGGCATGCTGGCCGTCACGTGAGGGTGACGTAGCCATGTGCACAGTGCGGAAGCGTTAAAATAAGAAGACGTACGAATAAATGAAAACCAACTTTGCATGTGTTAATACACAATCAGAGCATAAGTCTAGGTGCAGTCAATGCATAAGAAAAACTAAAGTAGTTAACACCCGAAGGTGGTCCTACATTGGTGATGTCTGTCAGAATCTCCGTTATGTCCTCGTGAGCCACCAACAAAGCTACCTAATACCTGGAGGGGCGCAAAACAAAAGCGTGAGTGGGCAAAAACAAAGTCTTTTCGAAAATCATTTCAAAAACTATCTTTCTAACCCCTCGCCGTAAAACCTGTATACTTTCCCAGAAAAATATATAGTATATAAACATATACTCTAACTCAACTGGAAACATCATTATACTCAATGCATAAACCAAATCATGAATATGCTATAATGTGCCATTAACTCATGAATATGCCAACGAATCAAATATATGCCATGTCATGCCACTAAATCATCAGGTAAGTGCATCAAGGTGAAATAAACTCATCAAATATCATAACATGTCCACCGTGTGATCAGCACGGCTGGAACTATAGCTCATAATCAATCTCAACATATCTCATCATAACTCAACTTTCATTTAAACACACAGAATCTTACCTGAGCATCCACAACACCAACAATCATGCGCATACAATTTCATGATGCATAGGCACTCCACAATGCATAATCAAATCATTATGCAACGGTGAGGGCCTAGTCGGGGCCCAAAGCGGACAATATCGTGCTACGGTGGTGGAGCGGGCCTGAGATGTGGTGGAGCCCCGGGCCGGGATGTGACAATTTGGTATCAGAGCCTAACCCTGGCCGTGGTGTGCCGACGAGGACGTCGGGCCCCTAAGGGGGGTGGATTGTGAGATCCCATATCGCCCAGGGGAGTGATCCTTATATGTATATTCCCATCCTTACCTAGCGCGAGACCTTTTGGGAGCTCACTGGCTTCGGGTTCCATGGGAACTCCGAAGTTAAGCGGGTAGCACGCGAGAGCACTCCCATGATGAGTGACCCACTGGGAAGTTCTCGTGTGAGTTCCCAGAAACAAAACCGTGAGGGCCTAGTTGGGGCCCAAAGCGGACAATATCGTGCTACGGTAGGTGGAGCGGGCCCGAGATGTGGTGGACCCCGGGCGGGGATGTGACATATTGACTATAGTGAATGATTTCATGGTCCATTATATATATATTATGTTAATATTTTACATTCCAAGTTAAATAATCAAATAATACTGTCTTTCAACAGTTTTCGTAACCCAAGAATACCTAGTCACTTTTATATTACCTTCATTGTTAACAGTTAAAAATATCGTCCGTAAACTATTATTTCAATTATTGGAATGGTATAAGGACTTAAAAAATTAAAATGCGGAAATGTATGATGAATGTACCTATAATGGTGTTCAATTGTTAGAAAAAGAAAATTATGACAAATATTTATTTTTTAATTTTCAAGTTGTTAAAAAAACATGTAGACAGGGTGAAAAATGAGTAAATGGTAAAAAAAGAAAGGATAAACGGGTTGAAAAATGATAAATGGGTAAACATGTATTAAACGGTTACGGTTAAATGGGTACGCGGTTATGGGTATGATTAACCGTTTATAAAGGGTTATGGGTATGGGTATAACCGTTTAGGCAATTACCCAACTGGTAAACGGTTATGCGGGTATGAGAATAAACGGTTATGGATAAATAACCGCGGTTACCCGTCCGCCATAACCGTTGTCCATCCCTAATTACAACAGTCACAATATATCTTCCGTAGGATTTAGTTAGATTTTATCCTTATCTTCTAAATCCATACAACTTGGACTAACTAACTACCCAACTCTTGTAATGTAGCCTTTCACACATTGACACATGTCACAAACCAAATAAAACAAAACCAAGCCCACAATAATTATAGTAATAGCCCATAAGAACTATAATGGCTCAATAGCGTGGAGTACGCTAAGGGGGTGGGGGAGTGGGTTAAGCTTTACAATATGTTTGTCATAATAATGTGATTCAACTTTGCCTTTGACGAGAATCGAACTTAAGACCTTTCGCTTATAAGTAAAGAGGAATACTACTAGACTAGTACTAAGTGACTTTTTTTATATTTTTATTTGAACATATTAGAAGTGTTGAAAAGAAAAGAAACTTGCGAGCCAAGGCAACAAGAAATTTCTGACGCTGAGAGAAGTCAAGTCACAGCAGTTTAGCAGAAATTGCAATAACAAGGGTGAAGCGAGACCCACCGCCCTATTCATATTTCACGTCGATCGATTTGGTGAGGTAAGTTTTCTCTCTCAAGTTCTTATGAAAATTCATTAATTCATCACAAATATAATATAATATATATGCCAATTCAATATAATTTTCACCTAATTTTTTAGTGTTAGGGTTAGCACTCGATCTGTTTGTTACTGTTTTGAGTGTTTTAAGCGTTATCAGTTGGTTCTGCAGTTTGTACAAAAAAATAATTGAGATATCCTTACAAAAGAGGCACCAGTGTCATCACAAAAGCAGCAGCCTTGTGTTGTTGAAGATGACTTTAAAGACGAAAGCCATGGAGGGTTTGGGGAACCTGATTTAACGATTTCAGGTGAGCCTACTGATTACCCAAAATATGGCTGCCGGATTTTCTTATGTTTAAACCATATTATCCTTCTTTAATTATTAAGGAAAATTGAAAACGGTTATGGTTCTTTACCGTGCAGGCCTTCAGAATTTTGGGGTCCTAAGCGAGCCTTCGAAGTGGAGCCCTAAAGTTCTTTGACTTCTGACCCTTCGCACATTCACATGTATAAAAAATAGCTTGCTAAATACATTAAAAAGTCTATTTCAAAAATAAGAAGGGAAAAAAAAATTATTCCACACTTTTGACACAAATGTACTAATTAAGTTTACATAATCTAATTTTTCAACCAATTATTTTTTAATTATCTATGACTATATTATTTTGATATTTTTATTGAATTTGAATTTAAAAAAAAATGAGGGTCCCTTTGAAATAGGAGCCCTAAACGGACGCCTACTTCGGCTACCCTCGGAGCCGGCCTTGGTTCTTTAAGCCAAATATGCATATGATATGTAATCAACAAGCATAAAACTGAATGACTAGTCCAAACTCCAAAGTTTGGTTTTCAAATGGGACTGCTGCAAAAAAATTTAGCCAAATGCAATTTATCCCACTACTCTGTGTTAATAGGCTAACAATAATGTGGTTCAAATTCGTCTTCGGCAAGAATCAAACCTAAGACTTCTCACTTACAAGTGAAGAGGAATAACATTAGACCATAGTACTAAGGGCCTATATCAGTTGACGTTATATGCAACTCTTACACAGTAAATTACGTTATGACCCTAAAATTAAAGTACAACTGGCCATGTTCACGTTAGATATCCCCTTTCATCCGGAACGTAAAAATATGTTGCCCTAAACATCAGCCTGGCCTTCTCCAGCCATAATCCTTTGTTTCTGGATGACAATGAAAGCATTCATAGAGGATATTCGAAAGACTTCTTCGTTTACAACTGGAGCATTTCGAGTTTCATCATGTTTTTCGATAAACTAACATGGTTGCAGATTCTTCGCGGGAATATAAAGACATAATTATTCACAACCTTGTGTGTAGTTTTCTGATTTTCCTACTGGTGTGGCAATTAGAGTCTGTTTTGATGTAGGGAACGGAATATTGGGATCCAAGAGATCCTTCTTTGCAAAAAATTTGTAAGCGCAGCAATGCCGGTACTGGACACGTTATTTCAACGAGAATCGAATCGGAATTTAGCTGGCTTGAACATGGCGTCGAAGAATTTCAACATTGTATTAATACTAGCAAATGAGGTGAGGGATACAACACGAATAATAAATAAGGTTAAAAGCAAGAAAATAATAGAAAGAAAGCTCAAAGAAGGAAAGAAAAGCATAATTTGATCACAAGCCCCCCTCCCTCTCCCTCTCCCTGAAGCTTCCAATAAGAAACTATGCCTTTCATGAGCTAATTCCCTCTCTTTTCCCAACTTTTCTTTACTTTACAATTCACAACACATCCAGATTGCTGCCTAGCCAAGAAAGGGATTTCCTCAGCAAACAAAAAGCAACATGTGGACATTGCAGCATTGGCTAGAGTGAACATGCTCCTCCTTTTGAGCCCGAGTTCGAATCCCCCTCCCGCAGTTTAGACTAGTTTAAAGTAGAATATCTTTTGTATCAAAAAAATCAAACAGATCATAACTTGAGAATATATAGAAATGACAGAGGTTCACTTTCCCACTTTATAAAGTTTGAAGCTTCCCTCCGTTTTCGACCTTCTTTCGAATTTTTGACAAAACTGAGAGGCAGCTTCTTCATCAAAACATTCTTTGCTTCACCAAATAAACACAAGCACTACTTTGTTTGGTCCTTGTTTTGTTTCAGATTGCTTGTGGGTGTCACTGCCTCTAGATTCCCACAGCAGGCAAGCAAGCAAAAAGAGAATGAAGCTGGTAGTAGAAGTGGTAGATGCTCATGATCTTATGCCCAAAGACGGTGAAGGATCTGCTAGTCCATTTGTACAAGTCGATTTTGTGAACAAGCTTAGCCGAACCAAGACTATTCCGAAAAATCTCAACCCCGTTTGGAACCAGAAACTTTTCTTTGATATTGACCAAACCAAAAACTTCCATCACCAAGCCATTGAAGTCTCTGTGTTCAACGAGAGGAGATCACCTATTCCTGGCCGAAACTTCCTTGGAAGAGTGAGAATTCCTTGCTCAAATATTGTCCAGAAAAGTGAGGAAGCTTATCAAAGATTCCAACTTGAAAACAAGTGGTTTTTCTCATCTGTCAAGGGTGAGATTGGCCTAAAAATCTATATTTCTCTAGAATCTGAACCCAAAGCTCCTCCATATTCTCCACCACAACCCATAGAAGCCTCTCCTTCCAAGTCTCAACAACAACCACCCGAAAACTCAAGTTCTAGTCCCCTTGCTTCCCCAAATACAGAAAACACAAAATCCAATAGCAAGGTATTGGCTGCTATTCCAAAAGAAAAAGAGTTCAGACAAAAATCAGCTGAAGTAAGATCAATTGAAACATCCCACCACGCACATAAGCATCAAGTTCTGCAGCAACCAGGCATATCGGTAGCAACACAACCTCAAGGTTTCCCACTAACCATGCGGCCAGCTCACCTGGAAGCGCATCGTAGTCATAACCAGCAAGACGACTATGACTTGAAGGACACCAGCCCGCAGCTTGGCGAAAGGTGGCCAAATGGTGGAGAGTACGGAGGAAGAGGATGGATGAGCGGTGGTGAAAGATTTACAAGTACTTATGACCTTGTTGAGCAGATGTTTTATCTGTATGTTCGAGTTGTGAAAGCCAAAGACCTCCCTCCCAGCTCCATTACCGGAAGCTGTGATCCTTACGTGGAGGTAAAGCTGGGGAATTACAAGGGAAGAACAAAGCATTTCGAGAGGAAAATGAATCCAGAGTGGAACCAGGTGTTTGCTTTCTCAAAAGACCGAATCCAGTCGTCGGTGTTGGAAGTTTTTGTCAAAGATAAAGAGATGATTGGAAGAGATGATTATATTGGAAGGGTGGTTCTTGACTTGAATGAGGTTCCGACCAGAGTTCCACCTGACAGCCCGCTCGCTTCTCAGTGGTACAGGCTGGAGCACCGCCGCGGGGAAGGGAAGGTTAGAGGTGAGATCATGCTTGCAGTCTGGATGGGAACACAGGCTGATGAAGCCTTTCCGGATGCATGGCATACGGATGCTGCAGCTGTCTATGGAGAGGGTGTGTTAAATATTCGATCCAAGGTATACGTATCACCAAAACTTTGGTACCTGAGGGTGAATGTGATTGAAGCTCAGGATGTGCTGCCTAACGACAGAAGCCGCCTCCCAGAAGTCTTTGTCAAAGCTCAGGTTGGGAACCAAGTGCTCAGAACCAAGCTATGCCCAACTCGAACTGCGAATCCATTGTGGAATGAAGATTTAGTCTTTGTTGCAGCTGAGCCTTTTGAGGAGCAGCTGGTTGTTACAGTTGAGGATCGAGTCCACCCTTTGAAAGACGAGGTGTTGGGTAAAATAAGCATGCCAATTGATGCGTTTGAGAAGCGGCTTGACCACAGGCCAGTTCACTCCCGCTGGTTCAATCTCGAGAAGTATGGTTTTGGTGTGTTGGAGCCTGATAGGAGGAATGAGCTAAAGTTTTCTAGTAGAATTCACCTGAGAGTTTGTCTTGAAGGTGGATACCATGTGCTAGATGAATCGACCATGTATATAAGTGATCAGAGGCCAACGGCAAGGCAGCTTTGGAAGCAGCCTGTTGGGATTTTGGAAGTTGGCATTCTGAGTGCACAAGGGCTTCTTCCAATGAAGATGAAGGACGGCCGAGGGAGCACAGACCCTTACTGTGTGGTTAGGTATGGCCAGAAATGGGTCCGTACCAGAACAATTCTCGACACATTTAGTCCTAAGTGGAACGAGCAATACACATGGGAAGTGTACGATCCGTGCACCGTGATCACATTGGGAGTTTTTGACAACTGCCACCTAGGTGGAAGTGAGAAGCAACCACCAACTGCAGGCAGCAGAGCAAGAGATTCTCGAATTGGAAAGGTGCGTATTCGACTATCAACTCTTGAAGCTCATCGGATGTATACACATTCGTATCCTCTCCTTGTTCTGCAGCCTAATGGAGTAAAGAAAATGGGCGAACTCCAACTAGCTGTTCGATTCACAACCCTCTCCATGGCTAACATGATGTATGTTTATGGGCACCCCTTGTTGCCAAAAATGCATTACTTGCATCCTTTCACAGTGAACCAAGTCGATAATCTACGATACCAAGCAATGAATATCGTAGCAGTGAGACTTGGCAGAGCTGAGCCGCCTCTGAGAAAAGAAGTGGTGGAGTACATGCTAGATGTTGATTCCCACATGTGGAGTATGAGGAGAAGCAAGGCCAACTTCTTCAGAATTATGTCATTGCTTTCTGCTATGTTTTCCATTAGCGGGTGGTTTGCTGATGTGTGCAACTGGAAGAACAGCGTCACCACTGTTCTTGTTCACATTCTCTTTCTGATACTGATCTGGTATCCAGAGTTGATACTTCCAACTGTTTTTGTCTACATGTTCCTCATCGGAATGTGGAACTACAGGTTCAGGCCTAGATATCCGCCTCATATGGATATCAAGCTTTCATGGGCAGAGACAGTTCACCAAGACGAGCTTGATGAAGAGTTTGACACATTTCCGAGCTCTAGACCCCACGATATAGTTCGAATGAGGTACGACAGGATCAGAAGTGTAGCAGGGAGGATACAGACAGTTGTCGGTGACATAGCAACGCAAGGGGAGAGATTTCAGTCGCTACTCAGCTGGAGAGACCCGAGAGCAACCAGCCTTTTCTTAGTGTTCTGCCTTTGTGCAGCTGTGGTGCTTTACGTGACTCCGTTCAGGGTGGTTTCTTTGGTTGCAGGGTTGTACAACTTGAGGCACCCCAAATTCCGGAGCAAGCTGCCTTCCGCACCCCGCAATTTCTTCAAAAGACTGCCCGCTCAGACCGACAGCTTACTCTGAAACTACTTGCGACAAGTCCTGTGCAAACTGTAACCAGATTATGTTCATCCGACCTTTCCTTTCTCTGAGTTTGAATAAATGCCCTGTTTTATGCTGATGCTGCTGTTTTCGAATGTGTTGGCTACTGGCCTACCATACTGATGACTATATAACTAAACAAATAGGCCTAAATGGATAAGGGGTCATTGTGATGATAGGGTGGGTAATCGGAAGATAGCACTCGTGCTAAAAAAATCGGATTTAAATCATTGTGATGAAGTCAGATAGGATTTAGACTCGAAATCAAAATTTCTGTTATTTCTTCGTTAGCTCCTGTTAGTCATGGGTCCACACTAAACAACCAAGCTTCCTCATAGCTTTTTAGCTCATGTCGCACGACATGGATGTGAATTTCGTGAAAGTAAAGATCATAGGTTCAAGCCCCTCCTTTAATTTAAAAGAAAAAAGAACTTCGCACAACTTGAGATCTGAAGTAACATCTGATTAGATGTCAATTAAAAATAAAACTTAAAAGGTACCACCACTGAGATCGAGTTCAAACAAAAATGGAACATTTGTAGGATAGGAAAGCAAAATCTAATACTTTGCAGCTTCTTCTCTAGAATACAAGCTCATGAGGCTTCATGCCTTGCTTGAGAGAGAACCTTGCAGCCAAATAAGTCTTCAAATCTGCAATTTTGTCGATGCAATTAACCAAGGGTGTATCAACAGCCTTCTGGTCTTCTTTTTTCTCCTGGGGAAGTACATTTTTGTCCTACAATTTGAAGAAAGAAATCAAAAGGCTATAACACAACAACAAAAAGACACACACATGAATTGCCATCCACAGTACACACTCAAAATACAGAAGATAAAGAGACCCAACCTCCTTTTCCGCTTCAAAGAATTCGCCTTCTCCCTTCTTCTTTTTCTTCTGCACTTCCTTTGCAAAATACTTGTCATCAAATTTATCAACATTAACCCCAGAGATGTCGATCTTAGTTGAAGTTCCAATAACATAAGATTGGTTCACACGTCTTAGAGGAACACCGTTAATCTTGAATGGTCCTGAAAGGAAAAGAAAGAACAGTGGGAAACACTCCAATGGAGTTAAATGGCGCACAGGGAATATGAAGAAGAAAAAAAAAAACTTCACAAACTACCAATCCCGATCACCAACATACACAACCAAGTTGCTCTCTTGAACTGACATTAAACACGCTAACAAAACTAATCACTTTAATTAATGTAAACAATGACCTATTTCCATGTAAACGGCCACCGCTTCATCAAATTGCTACAAGTACATGTTCACGAGCATGTTTTCCTTTGTAATATATTTGAATCGTTTGAAATAACGCACGATATTACGCAATATAGCACGCCATATACCGTCGTGGAAGAGATTTTGCGATATAACGCATAAGTATCACGATAGTCTAAAAAATCGTTCGAATTATGCGTGATATTCCACGATATGGTGCAATATACCACACCGAATGCCTCGTGATCCTATTGCTACGACAATCACCACATTCATCCATTCAATGACTATACTACTGGTTTATTATGCATTAATGTGAACTTATATGTGTTTTGGTGCAAGTATATATGTATAAATACCTAACAAAATCCTCTTTGTCAACCAATATTGGGTGAAAGGACAATTTGGACTTCTATCACTAAATAAAATCATGGGTAGTCATGTAATTTTGCACAAACCAAATATTTTTTTTCTTCCCTCACCCACATGTCATCATAGCATATCTCAAATTTTTTTTTTTTTAAAATCAAAATAAAAAACTCCCCGCATGGGCTCTCAGTCTCCCTTTCCAACTTATCTCTTCCATATAAAAAGGCTTAAAAAGAAAAAACTAATAATATGGAAGAGATAGAAGTTGTTAAGAAATGTGAAAGAAAGAAAGAGAGAAACGAGGGTTATTTTTATTTTTAATTTTTTAAATTAGAGACATGCTTTGATGACATGTGGGTGTGGGAAGAAAAAAACAACAAAATTTTTTGTGCGAAATTACTTTAATGCCCATAATTTTCTTTTCGGATATTTTCTTTCAATTATGCATGAAAGGGTATAGAAGTATTTTCCTCGGTTTTTGGTTGACAAAGAGTGTTTTATTGATAGGTGGGGTGTGTGCGTATATATATTATTCATTTACTATTTTAAGCTATGAAAGTCTCGAATAGCTTACACAAAACCTCCCACCCAACCCCTTACGCGATGTGATTTCTAGTACAGGTATATAAAACCACGACATCATCTCAAAAAATGAAATCAACCAGCAGCACAATTGACACAAGCATTGAGAACTAATAAATCAACCAGATCAATTTGGTACCAAGAACTGAAGCAGATGAAAAAAGATTCACTCCCTGTTATTTTTCTTGCACCAATATCATTAGAGTTTAGAAGAAAAGCCCAATTAAGGAGAACAATAACTTACCAGTGACCAAAAGCAAGCCAGATGAAAGCTGCTTCAAAAACACAACTCTCTTCCCCTTGAACCTCCCAGCAAGAATGATTAACACAGTTCCAGGAGTAATGCTAGCCCTATACATTAAAAAGAAAAGAAAATGTCAACAGTTTATTAATGGTTTATAGAAGAAAATACAAAAATATTACTAAAAACCATAAACTTCTCAGTTATATGAGGCCTAAACAAACGAATTCCAAATTGAAGCAAACACCGAAAAAGAAAATAAAACATATCCATCCCAAAATTTGTGCATGATTGGTCGTAAAAAGAATAAGTGATCCAACTTCTACTCTCCAAATCTCAACATTTCAGCTGCACATCTTCGGAAATGGAAAGCCTAACATGACGCAAGGCAATAATAATCCTGTGTATACAAAATCCCACCTATCACTCACTTTCATACCAATTTTTCGATATTTTTGTGGCAAGAAATAAAACCTCACTACCTAAACCTACATCCACGATTAGGAGAAAAAAAAGAGTAGCCATTCCAAAATCTACAAATTAATTAGATAAAAAGTCACACAATTCATAAAATAATCACACAGGAGCACACATTTCCTCAGAACACACTCACAAAAGCACATATCTTTCTCAGAATCCAAACACATTAAGACAACAATTCAACACATTTTCTCATCAGTCAACAGCCAAAAAGAAAACACAAATACACAGAATCTATAGATACAAAGACAGAGAACAGGGATGGATAAGCACCTGAGTTTTGTGGGCTTGGGCTTCCGTTTGTTGACGAGAGGCTTCTTGACATCGTCGGCGGGGTAAAACTTGGGCGGCTTGACAGCCGGGGCGTCGGCGGCGGGCTTCTTTTCGTGGCAGGGGAAAGCACCGCCGTTCTTGGCCTTGATAGCCCAAAGCCCTCGCTTGTGGTACATCTTGGACCTCGAGTACTTCCCAATCCCTCTGATCAGATCTGGGTTTCTGGTCACCTTTGGAGTCCTCTGCTTCGGCGCCATCGCTAACACGCGGAGGTGAAGGTACGCTCTCTCTCTATTCTATAACTCGCTCGCCGTCTCTGATAGGCGCGGCCACAAAACACAGTGGGGAAGAAACTTGAGGGTATATATATGGGCCGAACCCTTTGAAACCCTTGACCTACTCTGTAGAATGGGTACTCAGTATTCGCTACGATCACTTTTTACACTGCCATCGGCACGTACGTAAAATGACCATTTTGGTCACTGTACTTTCGTAGTTCAAATTTTTATAAGCTTTTTAGTCAAAATGATATTTGAGATTTGTATAACTCATCACTTTGAGATTTGAAATTAATAGAAGTGATCTGTCCACCATAAATCATTTGATCATTCCATGAAATATTATGTTAAATAAGAATTAAAATAACAAAATACCCTCAAAGGCATGTTGCAATCATATTAGATTAAGAATGTGATTGTGTAAATCCTAGGATATCCTTATGCAATTCTACCATATCCTATTGGGTAAGGAATTTACTTTCCCTACTACTATAAATAAAGGCACAATGAAGTGGAATAGAACTAGGGATGGGCAACGGTTATGGCGGGCGGGTAACCGCGGTTATTTATCCATAACCGTTTATTCTCATACCCGCATAACCGTTTACCCGTTGGGTAATTGCCTAAACGGTTATACCCATACCCATAACCGTATATAAACGGTTAACCATACCCATAACCGCGTACCCATTTAACCATAACCGTTTAATACCCGTTTACCCATTTATCATTTTTTAACCCATTTATCCTTTCTTTTTTTACCATTTACTCATTTTTCACCCGTCTAAGTGTTTTTTTAACAACTTGAAAATTAAAAAAGAAAAATTTGTCATAATTTTCTTTTTCTAACAATCAAACACCGTTATAGGTACATTCATCATACATTTCCGCATTTTAATTTTTTAAGTCCTTATACCATTCCAATAATTGAAATAATAGTTTACGGACGATATTTTTAAGTGTTAACAATGAAGGTAATATAAAATTGGCTAGGTATTCTTGGGTTACGAAAAACTGTTAAAAGACAATATTCTTTGGTTATTTAACTTGGAATGTAAAGTATTAACATAATATATATATATATATATGTATATATATATAATGGACCATGAAATCATGCACTATAGTCAATAGCATTAATCTAAGTTTTGTCCGATAGGGAATATGGTTTGTGTTAATTTTACATATATAAAATAAATGGGTAAACGGTTACCCGTTTATAACCACGGTTAATATCCATAACCGCCCATTTAATTTCGCGGGTAAACGGTTATACCCATAACCGTTTATTTATCTAAACGGTTACCCATAACCGTAACCGTTTAATTTAAACGGGCGGGTAACCGCGGTTATCCATAACCAATGGGTATTTGCCCATCCCTAAATAGAACATACCTCAGAATTACATATCTCTCTTCTCTCTCTGTTGCCGTTGGCCCCTCGCCAAAATAATTTGAAAAAAGTTGAGAGTATATTTGTCATTTTATTCTTATTTAATAGAGATTTTTCACATAATGACCAAAAGAATTGATAGTAGACAATCTCAGAGACCAATTATATCGATTTCATATCTCAGGACCAAAGTGAGGAGTTATGCAAATTTCATGAACTATTTTGGCTAAAAACCCTTTTTTATACAACAATATATTTGGGTGAAGAATAATAAATTAGAATTGAATTCGTCATTTACGTGATTCGAATTTAAGAATTATATAAAAGTAAAATGAATTATTTTAAGAGTTCGACCTATATATCACTAGATCTTAATACTAAATGACTCGTAATTTATTATTTCAATTTTTAAATAAAAGGAAAACTAATGAAAATTACTTGAAAACTTTGAGTTTTAATCAAAAAGACAAAAAGGTGTTGTAAGTGAATAATACCAAGAGTGACTTTTTAGAGTACAAATATCATTTTCGTTATAAGTGAACAGTACCGAAAATGTTTCGTTAAAACTTCCTTAAATAAAAGGTGGGCGCTAACCAATTTACATCGGTTTCATTAAGTTCATCAAGTGTCAAACGGGGAGATGGTTTTACCCCTTAGGCCTAAGTTCATTACTCTCATTTTCACTGGATTTTTAGTGTTAAAACCAAACCAAACAGGTCAAATTAGTTAATTTTGGTTGATCTTCTGCCTTCCTTGCTTTTAGATATTCTCTACAATGCAATTTTTTGGGTACTCTAATTGTGAAATTCAATAAATCGAATAAACTAATCTAATATCTCTATATAAGAAAGCCAACGGAAAAGTGCACAGTGCAAAACAGTGCACATGCGGACGAAAACTTTGGTGTCATCGGCTTCGACAAAAAAAATGGACGGAAATACCCCTGGGCCAACAAATTTCAAAGCATGAAATATGAATGCATAAAATAATCCAAGGGTAGTTTGGTAAATTTATTTTTAAATATTTTTGTCATAAGTGGGATGAACAGTGCACATGCAGCCAAAATTTTGGGGTCACGCATGGTTGGACCAAAATGCCCCTCGGCCACAAAAAATACAACAGCAAAATTGAATGCAGTAAGGGTAATTTGGTAATTTGGTAATTTGGCTATCAATTAGTTATCAAATGATCATTTTTTTTCTTTATAAAAAAAGTCTTTCGCATGTGATAATAATGTAATTAAATTAATTGTCAATTGATTTTTTTTAACAAATAATATTATCTATACTAAGGGGGAGGGAGTGAGCTTAGCCTCACAATGGACTAACAATAATGTAATTCAATCAATGATTTATTAAATATTATTTTCTCTATTCCTAATGTAAATTTTATAGAAACCGATTTTATTATGTTAATTCAGCGACTTTAATTGGTTTATGATGGGTTTGTTCTAGCATGATCGAAAATTATTCATTTACTTCCAAATATTTAATTTTCCTTTTGTCAATTTAAGTATATAAAAACATTTAAAATGTATAAATCACGGGTAGCGCGCTGTGATTCAAATAATGCATTTTATACGCGGTTGTTTATTAAATATTATTTCTTAATTTTTAATTAAGAGGTGCATCGTGCTGGTTATAAAAAAATATCTCGCACGCGTATAATAATGTGATTCAATTAGTTATCAAATGATTATTTTTTTCTTTATAAAAAAAGTCTTTCGCATGTGATAATAATGTAATTAAATTAATTGTCAATTGATTTTTTTTAACAAATAATATTATCTATACTAAGGAGGATGGAGTGGGCTTAGCCTCACAATGAACTAACAATAATGTAATTCAATCAATTATTTATTAAATATTATTTTCTCTATTCCTAATGTAAATTCTATAGAAACCGATTTTATTATGTTAATTCAACGACTTTAATTGGTTTATGATGAGTTTGTTCTAGCATGATCGAAAATTATTCATTTACTTCAAATATTTAATTTTCCTTTTGTCAATTTACGTATATAAATACATTTAAAACGTGTAAGTCACGCATGACACGCTCTGATTCAAAAAATGCCTTCTGCACGCGCGTAAGCGCGTGCGTGAAGGCTAGTTGTTTATATATGAAAACAACATTTCACTTTAAGCTAACCGTACAGCATTTAGACGCATGCGGGTGGGAGCAAATTATTGTCTCGAATTGAATTGACGAAAATCTACATACACAAAGAAAAAAGACAAGCAGTTGGCATTGGCTATATATCGGAACAAAGTAGTTGGCATTGGAAAGAACTAAGGAGTCAACTCTAGCGTTTAGGTTCGTTGAAGCATTATTTCTTTAAGATTCCCAGGAGTGAACGTAGAAAACTCAAAAAGATGTAGTTTGTAGTTGCGCATTTAATATTGGTCTTCAAAATCAAATAGGAAATTGATCTTCAAGGTGGAATAGGAAAGCAATATTCAAAGTTCAATGGGAAAACAATCTTCTTCCTTGATCTCCAAGTTTGCTTGAGAGATTTAATTCTTTTAGGATTTCAACAATGAATGGGATAACGTTTCTTCATTCATTGTTGAAGCAACTATCAATAAGGGTGCTCGGACTCTTCTTTCTCATCACAAATATTTGCGTAAGCATTCGTCGAGAGCAAAGAGCAAGCGGTTTTCTGAAATTTCTGGTGAGTGTCAAACAATCCAACTCCGCCCTTATGCCGAGAAAATCAGAAATAGTCGAAAAAAATTCGACGTTGTTGTTGGTCGCACATGCGAGTTGGGCTATGACTGTCAGCTGAGTAGCCCTAGCCGGATCGGCTTGACTCGGCTGGGTATTATTTGGCTTTTTTGTGTGCAACTTGTTGATCTTCGGGCTTCTTTTTCATGATAGGTGAACTATGTCTCTTGAAAAAATCTATCGTCCGAGAGAAATCTCTTGAAGTTTCTTTATATAGGCAAGGCTTCTCGACCACTTATGTGGGCTATTTTGTTCCTTCGTTGTCTAATTCGGATATTTGCTGAGAGGTATCGAGATTGGAGGCAAAGGGACCTTTATGTTTTCCCTCAAAGAGTTGAAGCTTGGTTGGTCGGTGATTATTTTGACCCGGAATCATGCATAAATGTGAATAAAAGCAGAGATTACTACAGAAATTAATAACGTTATACTACCTCATGGACTTACAGAAATTAGTAAAAGAAACTAAGAAACCTATCACTCACCGCTCCGCCACTCCACTTCAAGATTCCAACAAAGGTTCTTCCTCTTCTTGTCTATTTATAGTAATATTGTTTTTGTCTTAAGAAAATACCCTAGCATTTTTTCGGTCAATATTAACCCTACTATCTTTACTATTAATATAATTATCTTTGTCAATTAAAAATGTGTGAAAAAGAAAAATTACAGATAATATAGTAAATCACACATAAAACGATTATGCTGTTTTTTTTCTCTCCATCATAGCCAATTGATCTCCTATTTTCCTCCTATTTTCCTCCCACCTCTCACTCTCGTCTCCTTAATTTCCAAATCGTTAAAAACAAATCATTATTCTTATAAAAGAATATTTCTCTCACACACTTGGCCTTTGCTAGTAAGAAAATGGGAAAAGATTGTCCAAGAAAAAATGAAATGAAGAAAAAGGTTCCATTCATATCTCATGTTACCCGCGGGTGAGATACCTCTGAAGACCAAAATCCCAGCAAGATAATGAGATAATGAAATTGAAGCCTTCCTCCTCAGCAACTTTCCCACCCTCTCTCCCACTCTCCTCGCTAAAACCCCATTAACCCAAAGATGGCTACATTCTCATCCATATTCTCACCACCGAATCTCCTTCACCACCCCACAAAACCCATCAAAACCTCACCTAAACTGCCCCTCCAAATCCTCAAACCAACCCAATTTCAGGGCTTTCACAAACTCACTTCCTCCTATCTGACTCTGACCCCCAGGCACTCACAGAGGCTCTTCGCTGTCGCCCAAGAAGTCGCGGCGGACCCGGCTTCGAAGGCTGCCAGGAGAGTCTACATTGGTAACATTCCCAGGACTCTGGATAATGCTGAGCTGACCAAAATTGTTGAGGAACATGGTGCTGTCGAAAAGGCTGAGGTATTTCAAAAATTTCCATGTTCCTTCTGTCTCCCTTTTGTATTTTCATGCATTTTTGTGCTGTTTTAATTGTTGGGTTATTGAAGATTTCAGAGCTCAGTGTGATTAGTATTTGATATTTGGTAGGCACTACTTTTGTGATTGTTACCTTGAGAATGTGTTTAGTTTTGTTAAGTTGGTTTAATTGGTGCAAAGGGAATTTGTGTTTATGAATTTGGTTTTGCTTGTCGGAAATCTTTAGTTATATTTTACGAAATTTGGTTTACGTCAATAAATAATTCCATGGGGATATGTGTGGAGAATTATATTGAAGAATGCTTTTATTATAAGAGTTGACTTTACTATAACAAAGAAAAGAGATGGCTATCTTTCCTTCCTTTTGGGCGTAGGTGATGTACGATAAGTACTCTGGAAGAAGTCGCCGATTTGCATTTGCTACGATGAAGACTGTTGAAGATGCAAATGCCGTGGTTGAGAAACTGAATGGAACTGTAAGTGTTACCAAGGTTCATAAGTTTATATTGATTAAAACACTGTTAAAAAATTCGTCTACTGAAGTGTTTTCTGCACTCCATTGGCACTTTTTTCAGTTTCCGTAGTAAGATTTTATTAATTGTTGGAAATCAATTAACTCCATCTTGTTGTTATACAGGAGATCGGAGGACGTGAAGTCAAAGTAAACATAACTGAAAAACCCCTGCTACAAGCGGACACATCACTTGTTCAGGCAGAAGAGTCTCAATTCATTGACAGCCCCCACAAAGTCTATGTTGGAAATCTTGCAAAGGAAGTAACTACGGATACACTCAAAACCCTTTTCTCTGACAAGGGAAAAGTTCTTAGTGCAAAGGTTTCCCGGGTTCCAGGGACCTCAAAATCTAGCGGATTTGGGTTTGTTTCTTTTTCCTCGGAGGAGGATGTAGAAGCTGCAATCTCATCTTTCAACAATACTGTAAGTTTCTAGCTGGTGTACCATGTTTTAGAGGAAGCTTGGAATCTAACTATACAACATGCATACATATATTCACTTGCACATATTTATGGATGTTCTGTTGAGTTTTTGATACACTTGTTTATATTCTTATATGTTCTTATGGCAGTTTTCATACACTTTTATTATGGAACATATGACAGGCAACATGCACCATTATCGAAAATGTATTACAAATCATGGCTACACTACTATACCTAATGCTTAATTGCTTATGCATCTAGAATCACCCCCTTCAATCTGACTTAATTCCTTTGTTCAGTGAACTTTTTAATCACCAACGATGAGCCAAATTACTGCAAGTCTTGTATAATTCTCCAAAATTTTTTAATCTGCATGGTATTTCGTCCCTAGTTGCCTTTTAGTCTGCATAATTTCCTGCAAGTCTTGTGTAATATCTTATACAACCACTACTAATAATGTATGTTGTCGATAAGTGTTTGAGTTGGTACTGATAATATATTGTTCTTTTATCTTGATGGATTATGCTTTCGTCATGAATTTCTTGGAAGCGATTCTTCCTTTATTGCAAATAATCTAAACTGTTTGATTTCCTTAGCAAATTGAATCAGTTGCTATCTCCTTTCATCATGTTAGACCATTTATTTGTATTACTTATTCTTCATTGCAGTTGTTCGAAGGACAAAGAATTCGTGTGAACAAGGCATAGTAGAGCTGGCAGAAGAGAGTTTGCACTTGTATCTATTTTATCAGAAATTAGGGTAGGCCACATATGAGTGAAACAAAAAATCGAAGTCATTTTTGTAGTTTCTTATGGTTTCGATCTTAATGACATTGTCACGACCTTGAGGTTTTCTGGTCATTCCTGGTAGAAGCTGACTGGATTGAAAGCTATCAATGTATGATATGGCATAATTGGTGCGTCCGATTTTATTCTGGCTTATCTTGGTTGAAACTGCCTCGAACTTGAACTAGATTTGAGCATCCGTTGAGTTAAAGTAATATTGTTCAAGCGTCGTTTTGGATTTGGTTGGATTTAACTTGTTTAACCGTCAATATTAAGATCAAAACGAATGGCTTTTCTTTTGACCCATGTCCCTTAGTAGGACATGGAATGCTTTGTAATTTTGGTGCATTCTAGAATTTGTGACATTTGATGTACAATGGTCATTAGCACATCTGTTTATGCATCAACTGTACCGCATAAAATCTGAAAAGACTGATCTGAAGTTTTTTCCGACATTTTTACAATTAGATGATTAATACGTTTCAAAGAAAACAACAGAGACGAGCAATACTCGAGAGGTGTGGCATGACCTTGGGAAATATCAAATTTTAATTTTAAGACTTCTAACAAAGTTAAGGCGTTTCGATAGCTTCATTAAAAAGAAAATAGTTTCTACACGATATTCCTTTTGGATCGAAAATAAGAAGGATGAGTAAAAGGTAAAAAGATTTGCAAAACTGATCCCTAGTTAAAATTAGGCGTTAATAAAAATAGAAAAATTAATGAAAAGGGCTTGAAAAGTTTTAGTTTTAATAAAAAACCATGTTATAAGTTTTGTTTAATAAAAAACAATGTTATAAGTTTTGTTTAATCAAAAACCATGTTATAAGTTAAGTCACTGTTTCTGGAATTTAAGTCACTGTTTCTGGATTTTAAGTAACACTGTTTATGGAATCTAAGTCACTGTTTCTGGAATTTAAGTCACTGCACTGTTAGTTTATTTCCAGCGACAGTGTTATTTTTTCCAGCGACAGTGTTAGTTTTTCCAGCGACAGTGTTTTTTTTCCAACGACAGTGTTAGGTTTTTCCAGCGACAGTGTTATTTTTCCAGAGATAATGTTATTTTTTCCAGCGACAGTGTTAGTTTTTCCAGCGACAGTGTTAATGTTCATTTTCTTTCCATATACAGTGTTTGTTTGTGCATGGCCCAAAGGGCTTGGTGTGGTTGCTGCTCGCTGTAGCTAAACGGAAGGGAAGGCAGGATTTCGGCCGGAAAGTTGGACAAACTTTAAACGCTCATAACTTTGTCAATACTCAATGAAATCAAGTGATTCAAAAACGAAAATTGTAGTTCTCGCAGAGACGAAGAGAATGGTACTTTGCACGATAGCTAACTCGTTGTGGTTTGGCCGGAAAACGCCTCGAAAGCCTCGGAGGTCGCCGGAAACTGGGTTGGACAAACTTTAAACGCTCATAACTTTGTCAATACTCAACGAAATCGAGTGATTCAAAAACGAAAAATCGTAGTTCTCGAAGAGACGAAGAGAATGGTACCTTGCACGATGGCTAACTCGTTGTGGTTTGGTCGGAAAATGCCTCGAAAGCCTCGGAGGTCGCCGGAAACTGGGTAAGATTCAAATAGATATAACTTCTTCAATACTCAACGAAATAGGGTGATTCAAAAAGGAAAGTTGTAGTACCCAGCGAGACGAAGATGAGGAGGAGGAGGAGGAGGAGGAGGATGAGGGCCAAATGAGAGCCCATGAGTGACTGGCTGGTGGTCGAGCTGTCTGTTGGTTTGGTGGGTTTTACCTTGTTCTGGGATGGTTTTTGGTTAAAAAAAGTTATAGGATGATTTTTGGTTAAAATAAACTTAGTTCAAACCCTTTTTATTAAAGCTCCCAATAAAAATTCCAAAGCAAGTTTATGCGAATAAATTTACGACTAACCCCGTCCCGCGCCAAATTAACGGTAGCAAGGGAATGGCAAGAGTCGTAATTCTTGTAAACCTCAAGGGCTATTCCCGCTCCAAATAGGCGCCACTTTTCGTTTCCCGCGCCCCGTCTTCGCATTCAATCTCCAAATAACCCTAAAACCCTCCATTTTCTTGCTCCACTCTCTCTAAGAATTCATATAAATACACACACAAACACAATCAAAGCGCTGTATTTATATATAATTATATATCAGTTTCGGCATTGAAGAAGAAGAGCGGAGGAAGGCGGAAGGATGTTTTATTCGCAGACGTTCTTGGCTCGGAAGGGCCCACTGGGAACCGTCTGGTGCGCGGCCCACCTCCAGAGCCGGCTGAAGAAGTCCCACTACACCTCCACCGACATCCCCTCCACCGTTGGTCCGTAAAACCCCTTTCCCTTTTGTTTGATTGCCTTAAATTTGAGTCTTTTCTTCTTATTCTGGGTGTCTCAAATTCTGAATCCACTGCTGCTTTCTGATCAAATTTCTGTTAAATTTCGAAACTTTGTTGCAAAATCATCGCCTTTTTCGGATAAAATTTTGTTCTTTTCTTTAATTTTGATAAAATTTATAGTGTGTGAGTAGTAATATTCTTTGTAATAAAAGAAAAATTAAAATTTGTTTGGGTTCAAATCACTTATTATTTTCCCCCTTTTTTGATTTTTAATCCCTTGTTGCGAATGTTGTGGGTTTATTATGGGCTGAATCGCTCAATGTTATTTGGTATAAGTTTGAATTTGAGGATATATTTATGTGCGATTTCTCATAAAAAAAAAAAACTTAAATGTGGAAAAAATCAATTGGCTTTACGATGTTTGTATGAATGTGTTTATCAGATCGCATCATGTTTCCGGATGTTCCTATTGCACTGAGAATGTCAGGACACCTTTTATTTGGCGTTGTTCGGATATACTCCAAGCAGGTCGACTATCTTTACCAGGACTGCAATGTTGTTTTGACTACCCTAAGAAAGACCTTTGCTTCCATAGACTTGAATTTGCCAGAGAACGCAATGCAAGCTCCAGTTCAGTCCATCACTTTGCCGGAAACATTTGACCTTGATGCTTTGGATTTGGATGGAGGCGTGTTCGGTGAGGGGTAATATTCTCATTAAGCCCTTTTCATTCATTTTTCTGTTCTGCTTCTAAATGAATGTATGATGCAATGACCTTGTTTCCTCAGGGCTTACGATAATCATCACGCGAGTCAGGAGGACATCACACTACCAGGTTGTAGAAGTTAATTGCTGTTTGGAATTCTCATCTTTATTATTTGTCTTTGTTATGTTCATTCGATGAAAGTCTTAAAAATATTTTAACTTTGTGTCACAGATCAAATTCCTATTGCAACAGAACGTTATGTCACTATAACTTTTGACGAGGTTGACATCTTTTCTTTTTCAATGATAGAGTTTATTGTTTCTCCTCTTCTTTACATTTATGTTTGAATGGTAAGGTACTGGATTTGTATTGTTACTGAATGAAACATGTGTTATTTTTTTAGGATATCCAGAACGAGGTTTTTGGTTCAGATGTTACTCCCATGGATGAGGAGTATGATTCCTGATGCACTTAAATTCAATGTATGGTTCAAATATTTGTTCGACAAAGCTGTAAATTTATTGGTTATATTTCAATGGTTACAGCATCCACTCTACAACTCCAGGCGAGCATGTTCTTAGTGATCGCTTCACCCCTCCAAATAAAGAAGCTCCAGAAGTAGATATTTCAAATGATTTTGTCTTCCAAGATTCTGTTCCAAGTAACCATAGAGAAACTGGAGTTATGCAAGATGCTCTTCCTGACGATAGTTCCCTTCAGTTTGTTCAACCAACAGAAGTTATGCGGGATGATGCTCATCTTCCAGATGACGGTTCCCCTCAATATGTTCAACCAATGGAAGTTATGCGAGATGCTGTTCATCCAGAAATTGTTCCTACGGTTTCTCTCAGTAACGGCAATGATGTTACTGAACCTGACAAATCTATTAACCCAGAAATGAATGAGAATAAAGTACTTTCTCCAATTACAGAGGAGAATACACCTTCTGGTGGGCCATCTCCATTGTCCCTGCCAAGTTCAGGACCACGAGCTTCTATTGCTTCTTTGCCAGAAATGAACGAGAAAGATGTTTCCTTTCGTGAGTAGAGTTCTCATTGTCTATAGTGTCCTTAATATGTATGCATTAATAAGACACAACTTTGTTTTATCCCTTGAATGTTTCTCTCTCCTGTTGCAGAAATGCAATCAACCCCACATGTTGAGCAACCAAGAGCAAGAGCAAGGAAGAGAAAGCAGTATTTTGACGAGACCCTTGTGTTATCCAATGAGTATGGTTGCACATATTATTACTGTAGGGTCATTGTTTCTTCTGGTATTGATTACTGAGATTGGTTGTAAATTTTGTAGGTTTATGAATAGGACAATTCAAGATGCTAGTGATTTAAAGCGTAAAAGGAGGAATATTCCGTACTCTACTTTGGGTGTATGGAAGTTGAACAACAGTCTAAGAAAGGAACAAATATTTTTTCAGCCTTCATTAACTGGTGCGGGGATCTTTTCCCTTCACGTATTTTCTCTCACTGCTTGTCTTCTATTCTAATGAGATTTTTTAATGAAGCTCTTGGTGTCTGCCTGTAGGATTGTGTTCGGATCTTCGTAACATTTTCGACAAGGACTATATATCCAAGCAGTCCCATTTGTTTGAGGGAGCTCTTCCAGTCTCTGGACCTGCAACACCTCCTCCTCCTCCTTCTACAACTGAATTCTCCCCAGAGCGCTGTGTTCCACCATCTCTTCCTGTCATTGAAGTTTCCACAGAGTTTAATGGCGCAGAATCTCCCCCAACAATTGAACGTTTTCAGCATGCTGCAGAACATGATGGTGGAAATAACTTACCAGAGTATGAGGGTGCACAATCTCCGCCACCTCCACAAATCGAACGTTTTCAACATGTTGAAGAACATGATGGTGGAAACAACTTACCAGAGTATGAGGGTGCACAATCTCCTGCCACTCAATATGACTTTATTCCTGCTAAGTCTCCAAACTTAATGTCAGCTTCAGTTCTTCCATTGGAAGCAAGCACTGGAACTCAAATACTGCTGACACCGGATCAAACAGCATCGACTAGATTTCACGAGTCTGTAAATGAAACACCAAAGACAATGTTTGAGGGGTGGCTAGGTCCAGAGAACACTGGTCTATCAAATAATCCTGAATTCAACGATTCTACTGAAGCAGTAAGTTATTTAGTATTTGGTCCTATTTATGTTGTGTAAATTGTGTTTGGCTTTGGTATCAATTTGCCTTTTGTTTTACTGTTTATTGCCCATTCGTTGGAAGCATTTTAAGGTTTAAGGCTCAGGGGAACTTAATAGACAACCTAAGGCTTGTAAAACAGCTCACGTTATTGCACACAGTTCATTATACTGAGCTCTATAAATGCTTCACTTAGCCGTGAATAATAAATCTTACGAAAACTACAGGCAACTATTGCATCTACAAGACAAGTATTTTGAACGGAAGATAAAAAGGACAATCAGCATCTCTCATATTAGCTTAATGAATTCTCTTGAAGTATTGAAATACATTAAAAAATCATCAACCAAAAATATTGAAAATTTCTGTATTTCAATTAGTTTTACATAAGCTTCAGGTGATTTTTGCTACAAAAAAGATCAATGTATGAGCCACATTTCTTAATTACTTGTCAAGCTAAAGACAAATTGATGTAAAAGCATAGTACCAGTTGGCAGACCTGAAACAAAGATAAAATGAGATACAACTCCTTTAATGAGTATTACCTCATAATCGATCTGAAAGCTTTTAAAAGTGAACAGTACCATGAGTGTTTCGTTAAAACTCCCTTTAATAAAAGCTTCTGTTTCTTACAAAAAAAAAAAATTGAAATACAAAACTACGAATGCATATCACCCAACACATAAGCAAAGTACTAAAACGAGGGCAAGACTAGTATTTATTTTTAATTACCATGCACTTCATTTAGAGGACCAGATTTTTATTTGAAGACTATATGTGCTCTATATTTTGGCGTGGGATGGGCATGTCCCCATTGTTCTTATTTTTATGATAATCCTAACTCCTAACCCTCATTCATTTTGACCTTCTTTTCCTTGTGGACTAATAGTAGAAGTTGAACTGTTCTTCTTACCATTATACAGGATTATACACTTTTGACCTGCCATGCATTATGTGATGTTACAATTGTCATAATCTATCATTCAGAATATACTATGAGAGACATTTATTGTGAAACCCCTTTCGATGAACCAGTTAACTCCATGTATTAGTGCATAACTCCACTTTTTCCCGTCCGATCAGTTAACTAATAATTAACATTCTAACTCGTTGAAATGTTCATTGCAGGGTCTTTTTTTCCTAGAAGCAGATGGCGATACACCAGCTGGTAAGCTCAGAAATCTTTATTTAATCTGTTATTCGAGAGATCATGTAAATCGTGCATGGTGTTTTTCTTGGCTGCCTGTACGAATAAGCGTACACATTCTTCATATTCATTTACTTTTGTGCACACTGTTTGGATGACACATCTATGCTTGTACCAGGATCTCAAGCGACCCAAGGAATACCGGGGTCTCAAGGGACACAAGGAGTTGATTCATTGTCAGTTAGAACCAGGTACTTCCCTTTCAATTGTTTCTTTTCTTTATTTACACAGGATTTAGTTAGTCACCGTATTTATGTACTCGGTGGCTCATTATATTTATTTTTCTTATTATTCTCCATGTTTGGTATGCAGGGCTGTGGCTCAATTTTTGAAAAGGGAATCTTCCATCTCCTCAACTTCAGAAGACGTCACTGGAGATCTCAGCTTGGACAAAATTTTAGAAGGAAAAACTAGAAAGCTATGTGCCCGAATGTTCTATGAAACACTGGTAATTCTTTTGAGCCATATCAGTTAGGTTCTCTTGTTTGAATGCAAGTTTTTTTATTTTATTGGATAGTAAATTGGAATTGACCTTAGCAAATTTAGAAGTTCTCCAAGTATTTGATGTGGCATGGATCTTATGGTACATCACAGATTTTAAGAGCAACTTATTCGTATTCATTTTAGAAGTAGTAGGAACAAGGGAGCAAAATGTTTGCATAGTTTTCAATGCACAACTTGGGAGTTGATGTTCATAATAACCTAGTTATTGGAAATTGATTCAGTTATCCAAGTTTTATTTCTTTGTTCAATATCATTTCACCTTTGAGTTTTTCGTTACATATCATTTATGTCTGATATCTGTTCCCGCAAATGTCACTCCACAAATAATAGCCAGAAAAATCTGTCTCTTAGCAGCAGAAGTTTCTCAAGTCGATTTTACATCAAGTCAAATGTTTTGGACTCAAATTATTTCTATGTTAAATTGGTTTGTTATCTGTTTCTTGTACTCTATGAACAAGTAAAAAATATGCTCCTTTTTTTTTCCCGGGTCAAGGAAACTTATACTGCCTGTTGAAGTACGAATTGAGCACGTATTGGTATATAACTACTAATGTGATTGTTCATTGTCACTTTCAGGTTTTGAAGACTTATGGTCTTGTTGATGTAAAACAAGAAGTACCTTATGGTGACATTATTTTGACACTGAACCAAACCCTATCAAAAGCTCAAATTTAAAAAGAGGATATGAGGTAATTTAGAGCATGCTTATCGTTGCAATATTTTTCCTGCAATCATGTACACTTTGTTATATGTTTCTGCATTTGGGCTTTCTGATTTTTAGCCCCTCTGTAAGACCTGGCATGAGTTGCAAGTGTTGTCAATCACGGTGTTTTAACCGCAAAGGTAGCTACACGGTGCTTGAGGTAAATGAGCATTGAAAAATGCTTCGGAGAAAATCCAAAACACGGGATTATACTGTTTTTCAAAATCCGAGTAAAACGTTGTTATTTTAGAGTAGTTCATATTCTCATGGGTCGTCTTTCTTTTTGCCTTTTCAGTTCAGTATTAACTTGTGTGTGTGTGCTCGGGCGTGCTCTTACCATGTGGTTTTTAATTTTCTGTGAATTGCAGGCATTGGGTGAAAGGACAGGGAGGGAATGCAGTTTTGAGTTTGTACAAAAGTTGCAGTGGAGTCTATAATTTTTGACCTCACAGAGAAGTGTTAGTAGAGTCCACATGTGTATAACTAGCAGAGGATGTTGTGATGTAAATTAAATTACTCTGCTCATAGCTTGAGCTTTAAGTATCTATAAATTGCAATAATACAATCCTTATTTTCAAACGTTTCATGCTTTCATCATTTTCATGGTTGGTTTCGGGCCTGTTTGGTATCAACCGAATCCTGAAAATTGACTTTCCCGTATAAGCTTTTACGCAATGGGTGATCGGTGGCTTATACGCGATGGTTCATCGGTCGGGTGGAGATGGGCGATCAATCTGTGGCCTGTCGACTACTCGGTCTTGAAACTCTGTAATATACAACTGGCTGGCTGAACTGGACATGATACCTCCTAGCACAGAACTTGTTTCTTCCAAATACTCGACATGAATTCAAATTGAAACTGATCGACTACTTCACAGTTACCGTTTGTTAATAATTTACGTATTATAGCTCTTTAACTTGAAACTCAAATTCTAGCACACAGATATTCAGGTAGACGGCCATAAGTCTTAACAAGTCATAAACCATCCAAGAAATTGAAGCATCTTAGATGTTCAAATGATACAGACTTAATTTCCAGCAAGAAGGGCATTGATTTTGTTTTCAACATGCGCTTCGTGGTCTTCAAGCCAACCCTTGATTGCATCATTGTCCCAGTGGACTAGTGTTGGAACTAGGGATGGGCAACCCATTTAAAATTAATGGCTACGGTTATGGGTAATCGTTTACCCCTTAAACTTAAATGGGCGGTAATGGGTATTACCTGAGAGGGATTATGGCTATCACTTGTCATTTATTGATGTATCGTAGACACTACAAAGTCGATTTTTTTTTTGAACAAACGATATTATCTACACTAAGGTGGAGGGGTATGCTTAGTCTCACAATGAACTAGCAATAATGTGGTTCAAACTCATATTTGGCGAAAATCGAACCTAAGACCTCGCACTTACAAGTAAAGAGGAATACCACTGGACTGTAGTACTAAGTAGCTACAAAATTGAATTTTAAAGTAATTTATTAGTTCATATAGTACACGCGATACATATTTTTTTGCATACTTTAGATTCAATGACATGCTGCATTATTAAGTTTGCATATTATTATTAATGACAAAAATGATCAGTTTTATTGTAAACCCCAATACATCCTAATGACAGGATAAAAGTAGATTAATTCTTAAATATGTTTGTTGTGTTATTCATCTCTGTTTTGCAAGAGACGGAAAGGGTAAAGTGGGTGAGCCTGCCATTAGAACACTGTCATACACATTGTTGAGACTTGATGCTCGTATGTATCAGAGTGATTTTCCTGATTTATGTACATATATAAATTATATATATATATATATATATATATATATATATATATATCCTAATCTCTGTATATTGAAATGGTGTGAGGATTTAAAATATTGAAATACGGAAATGCATGTTAAATGTATATATAAATAGATAAAAAAAACGTATAGATGGGTAAAAAAGAAAAGGGTAAATGGGTAAAAAAATGATAAACGGGTATGCGGTTACAGTTAAATAGGTATGTAGTTATGGGTACGGTTAATCGTTTATAAACGGTTATGAGTATGGGTATAACCGTTTATACAATTACCCAACGGGTAAACAGTTATGCGGGTATGAACTTAAACGGTTATGGATAAATAATTGCAGTTACCTGTCTGCCATAACCGTTGCCCATCCCTAGTTGGAACGCTGGTCAGCTTAAACTGCGAGTCTTACTCTCCATGGGTGATGTGCATTCCTCCATGGTGGTCTATCTCGGACGTATGCTCTCAAAAGTGCAACATCAGGTGTAGCTTCTAGTTTTTTGTAGATTACAGGTTCATCTCTCACACAATCTGACATTGAACAAGGGACATCAGTGACAAGTACAATTCGATATCTTGTTTACGTTTTAACCAAAAATTTATACATAAACTGGAGGATCATCTAGCTAAATTCTCAATGCAGTCTTTGGTAGGAGAAGCATGCAACGAGTTCTTTTACGGGAGCTCCTGGTAGAATGATGGGAAAGGACGAAACTTGCTTTTCACCATTTTTCCCCTTTGCTTTTCAAGTACCGAGCAATGCACGATAGCTACTTCATTCAGTATCTGTGGTGGGAAAGAATACATCAAAAGGGCAAATTTCAAGTTAAAAAATTCTAACAAGAATTTTAAGATTTTGAATCTAGACAAGGTTTTCGTAGAATTTGGAATTTCTAGTGTTATTATACAAAGTGAGCAGACCTATGCTACAATGCACCCTAATCCCTTTATGGAGGATACCACTAGCCAACACACACCAATAATCGTTTGGCAAACTCATGTGAGTAACATTTTAAGAAAACGACTTAAATTGTGCCTCAAAGTTGTGTTTAATCTTATTCTCCATATATCCACAATTACCACAAATTGGGGGTTGCAAACTTTTGGTGGCTTTTTACTACACCAACTCCTTGGGTTGCAGTTTTGATAAAGAAATATGTTAGGGAGACCATGTTTTAGACTAATTTTTTAGATTACACGATGTGTTGGTTAATGGTTGAATTCATTCTTTAAATCATTAAAGAAATAATCTAATCATCAAACACTATGTCATGTGATTTACAAAATATGGTAGATAGTCTTTCTAGCATGCATCACCTTTTGACAAATTGTTTCTGCATAAACATGTGTTTTTTGTCTTTCTCAAAATATTCAAACATGAGTAAACGTGATTGTGTATCCAACATGATCCTCTCCGGATCATTTTGGTGAAGATCCTAGAGCTCCATAAATCGAACATCGTGCGGTCAATTTTTGTAAGATATTGTTTGTATTTAATTTTAAATAAAAATATTTAAAATGATTTCTGACCGTACGATATACGATGAACATATATAATTCATGGATTTCCAGCATCCTAACAAAGAGGATCCGGCTTCATTGTGTATTGTTCAAACAATGATAATAATAATGAATCTGTTGTGAAACATTCCTAATCGAAGTATGATTGTGTAAATCCTAGGTTAGATTAGATTAGGGTTTATCCTTTCCTATTGTAACTGATATTCCTTGGGGACCAAGGAATATCCTATCATCTTATTATTATAAATAAAGGTTCAATGTAGGAGGGATAAACACACAATTCCCCTACAATTCTACAAACACACATCTCTCTTTTCTCTCCCCCTCTGCCGCCGGCCCTCTCTCCCTCTGTCAGATAAAATAGTCCACAACACGTTATCAGCAAGCTCCTACCGCTGCGCTTAGGAATCTGACGTTGGAGAATTTTTCTGCATCAAACCAGTTCATCCATATCATCACGCAATCAGGTTCTTTCCAAACAACGGTCTTTAACTCGATATTTTGCAAGCCCTGATAGCATGAACATTCACCATGATGCATGACCCAACTTTATGTTTAACGTATTTTAGATTCTACATAAATTGTGTATGCTTCATAACCAAAATTGCTACAATTATGTGAATTTGATATTTGCTATGAATTGAATCTTACATATGTACATGCATTGAAAATATTATTTTGCATTGCACCACTGTAAATCTGTGATTCATCCAAATATATATTGAATTAAATTTTATATGCCTATCATTGAAAAAAAAAAAACAGAAAAGGACATTGGACCTTGGGTTCTTTCGAACCCGTGTGTCTCCACAGAGAGCCTGCAGCTCTCCTTCTACGACAATACAACCCCAGCCTACGCTGGGATGTCCTGATTCCCTGCAACCCGAGCCCTAGAGGGCTCATTTTCCCTCGGCCTGCGTTTTTCATCTGTTTCCTGGGCTCGCATGATGCGGCCCGCGAAAAAAAAAAAACAGATTGAATTGCTGGGCTCACCTGCAGCGGCCCAGCCTAAAAGAAATTTTTTTTGTTTTTTTGGGCCAGCCTGAAGCGGCCAGCAAAAAAAAAAAAAATAAAAAAATTTCGGCTGCATTACGAGACCCCCCTAGCCCAATCTTTGGGCACTTACCTCACGGACCAAAAATTTTTCAAGCCACCCGTGGCTTAGTTTTTATTTTTGGACCCCGAATTTTTTCGCCTAATTATTTTTAGGCCCAAATGGGTTTTTATAATTTTCACCCACACTTTAATTTGGCCCGAAGTCCAAATAAATTAATTCAATTATAATTATACACCTAAAGTTATATTTTTGCATATACTTGTTGCCTATTTGTTTGCATATATATTTGTGTTTGCCTGCAGGAATATATGAACCTGAAGTTCATAATTATTTTTGAAACCTGAAGTTTCTTCTTATAACTATGCCTTGTTTGAAAACCTGAAGTTTTCACTTAAACAAATCACCCATGAAAACCCGCAGTTTTTCATGCAAAATTAAACCAATACATGTCTATTAGAACCTGTATGTTCTACTCCTACGTGAATGGATCGATTTTCTTCTCCATTACACTAACCACATCTTGTCCATCTATTTGTGATAGGAACATGTCAAATTTGAACAAACTTGACTTCACCGCTTTGGAGGTTTCTGGAAGGAACTACCTCAAGTGGGTTCAAGATGTGAAGCTCCACCTCACTGCAAAGAACTTGCGTCCGGCTATTGAAGAAGCAACAGATAAACCTGTTGGCGAAGCTGAAAAAGCAACTGCTATGATCTTTATCCGAAGACATATCCATGACGCTCTACAAACTGAGTATCTTGCTGAAGAGGATCCACGTGCATTATGGGTCGCTTTGGCTGATCGCTTTGATCACCAAAAGGACATATTCTTGCCTGAAGCAAGACACGACTGGCAGCACTTGCGCTTCCAAGACTTTAAGTCTGTGAATGAATATAATTCTGAAGTTTGTCGAATCCGATCACTTCTCAAGTTTTGCAATGAAACTTTGACTGAAGAGGATCTCCTGGAGAAGACCCACTCGACCTTCTCTGCTTCTAATATTGTCCTGCAGCAACAATATAGAGCTCAGAAGTTCACCAAGTTCTCGGATTTGATTTCTGTTTTACTTCTTGCTGAAAAGCAGAACCAGCTGTTGATGAAGAATCACCAAGCTCGACCTACTGGGGCTACTGCTGTGCCTGAAGCACATTATAGCACTAACCAGCACCCAAAACGCCAACAGAGGCGTGGTAGGGGAGGCCAGAAGCCATCCCACCAAGGTCAACAGAGACAAGGCCCACCCAAGGGAGGAAATAAAGCCCCGAAGCGCTCAAACCTCGCTCCCCAGGCCCCGAACTTCAAGAATAAAGGCAAAGCACCTAAAACCATGGATGACGATATGTGCTATCGTTGTGGTTCAAAGGACCATTGGTCTCGTGTTTGCCGTGCTCCCAAGAAGGTTGTAGATGAATATCATTCTCGTCGTAAGAAGTTTGAATCAAACTTCATGCAAGTGGACGAACCGGAGACTACAAAGATGGAGGTTTCTGATTTTCAGGAGGATACCACCCCTATGGAAGATTAGAATCTTAGACATAGACTCATTTTTTAGCTAAAATAAGACAAATGGGGCCGAATTCCACCTAGTGGCCGAACCCCCTCTTGTTTTTTGTTTGATTTTTGAACAATTTTCCTTTATGTTTTGGATTATTAGTTGGTGATTTATTTTGGATATTCAATTTTAATCCTTGAATAAATTTAAATTATTTTGAATTGATAATTGTTTTATAAACTTTTATGCATGTGACCGATTCAAATTAATTTTTCATTCTAGGTATGACTAGTGGGAAAGTTAGTTGTCTGGCAGATAGTGCAACCACGCACACAGTTTTGCGTGAACGCATCTATTTCACTAACTTCATACCTAAGAATGCACCTCTGACAACCCTCTCAGGCCCATCCAACCTGATAGAAGGATACGGTAAGGCACGTATAATGTTGTCCAATGGTACAATCTTGACCATTGCTGAGGCACTCTATTCTCCACGTTCCGGAAGAACGTTACTAAGTTTCAAGGATATGAGAAATAACAATTACCACGCTGAAACCCACGTAGAAAACGGAGTTGAATTTCTGTGCATAACTTCCTACGAATATGGCCAGAAGCGTATTCTAGAGAAAATGGAGCGTAACCCGAGTGGCCTGTATACTACGACCATACGCCCCATAGAATGCCACTATGTGGCCGGCCCTACTACTGGGACCGCGCACGAAATTACACTTTGGCATGATCGTTTGGGACATCCTGGACGAATAGCGATGCGCCGTATCCTCAAATCTTCACACGGGCATCCACTAACCCGCAGTTTAGGTTCGATCCAAGGAATCGCATGTCAAACATGTTCAATGGGAAAGCTTATCACTAAGCCTTCTTATGACAAGATTCGCTCGAATCCTCCTATTTTTCTACAACGGATTCAGGGGGACATTTGTGGACCGATTCACCCTCCATGCGGACCATTTAGATACTTTATGGTTTTGGTTGACGCTTCCACACGTTGGTCACACGTGTGCTTGTTGTCCACAAGGAACGCTGCATTCTCCAAACTGTTGGCTCAGGTTATCAAGCTCAGGGCTCACCACCCTGATTATCCAATCAAATCTATTCGATTGGATAATGCTGGAGAATTCACATCTAAAACTTTTGATGACTATTGCATGTCGGTTGGGGTTGAAGTTGAACATCCTGTACCCCCTGTTCACACCCAGAACGGCCTGGCAGAGGCTTTCATTAAGCGCTTACAAATGATTGCTCGATCGTTGGTCATACGTACCAAGCTCCCGATCGCTGCTTGGGGCCATGCAATATTGCATGCAGCAAAGTTGGTCCGCCTGAGGCCTGTTGCGACACAACCATTCAGTGCCCTTCAGTTGGTTATCGGATACGAACCCGACATATCGCATCTGCGCGTTTTTGGTTGTGCGGTATATGTGCCGATCTCGCCGCCCTTACGTACAAAAATGGGGCCTCAGCGAAGGATGGGAATCTATGTCGGATATGATTCTCCTTCGATTATTCGTTACTTAGAACCTTTGACAGGCGATCTGTTTACCGCTCGTTTTGCGGATTGTCACTTCTATGAGACAGTCTTCCCGTCGTTAGGGGGAGACAAGAACGTCAACGTTCCCGAAGAACGACGCGAATTATCGTGGATGACTCCCACTTTGTCTCATTTAGATCCCCGCACCGCTCAGTCTGAAACTGAAGTGCAGCGCATATTAGATCTTCAGAGTATAGCTCAGAGCATGCCAGATGCTTTCACTGATCTAGCGCGCGTGACAAGATCACACATTCCAGCTGCGAATACGCCTGCAAAGATAGATGTACCAAATGTACGACGGGCTACCCTCCTGGAAGCCCGGGACGCCAATTCTGGTGATCCACGTACATTAGCGGCTAGCCAATCATCTGCCCCTACACAAAAGCGTGGCAGACCCCTTGGTTCAAAGGATTCACAACCCCGGAAGAGGAAAACTACGGCACAAGGTCCTGAAGAACCTACCGTGAATCCGACTATCGCTTACTCATTCTACCCAACTCATGAGGAAATTCTAGATTATGGAAACGTCCTTGAAGAGACGAATCCTCCTCCCGAGAATCGTGAGATTTCGGTCTATTATGCTAGCTTAGATGATGTGTGGCGTAGAAATGAGATGATTGTCGACGATGCATTAGCATTTGCAGTAGCTACTGAGATCATGTTGAGCGATGACATTGAACCGCGTTCCGTTGATGAATGTCGACGTAGAGCTGATTGGTCAAACTGGAAACAAGCAATCCAAGTTGAATTCACTTGCGAAACGTAAGGTGTTTGGACCTGTAGTTCCTACTCCTCCACATGTGAAGCCCGTTGGCTACAAGTGGGTTTTCGTTCGGAAGCGTAATGAGAAGAACGAAATTGTGCGTTACAAAGCTCGTCTTGTTGCACAAGGTTTCTCATAACGCCCCGGGATTGACTATGACGAAACTTACTCACCCGTTATGGATGTGATTACTTTTCGCTACCTTATCAGTTTGGTAGTTTCCGAAAAACTAGATATGCAGCTGATGGACGTAGTAACCGCGTATCTCTATGGGGATCTTGATACGGAAATTTACATGAAAGTTCCTGAAGGACTTACATTGACTGGTTCAAATATTTCCAAACCTCGGAACACGTTCTCAATTCGGCTGAGGCGTTCACTCTACGGCTTGAAACAATCCGGAAGAATGTGGTATAACCGTCTGAGTGAGTATTTGACTAGTCAGGGATATGTGAACAACGAATTATGCCCTTGTGTGTTCATTAAGAAGTCACATTCCGGATTTGCGATTGTTGCAGTATATGTCGATGACATGAATCTCATCGGAACTCCTGAAGAGCTCGAGAGAACTGCCGCGCACCTGAAGTCGGAATTTGAGATGAAAGATCTAGGTAAAACTCGATACTGTCTCGGTCTCGAGGTAGAGCATCGTTCGGATGGAATCCTAGTACATCAATCGAACTACAACCAGAAGGTGTTGCGCCGCTTTAATGAGGATAAAGCGAAGTCTTCGAGTATTCCTATGGTCGTTCGTACACTAGATGCAAAACGAGATCCCTTCCGTCCGAAGGAGGATGATGAAGAGATTTTGGAGCCTGAAGTTCCTTATCTAAGTGCAATAGGCGCCTTATTGTACTTAGCTCAATGCACTAGACCCGACATCTCCTTCGCTGTTAATCTTTTGGCAAGATACAGTAATGCTACACGCAGACACTGGACTGGCGTGAAAGACATCTTCCGTTACCTTAAGGGTACTACGGATTTGGGCTTGTTATATCCCTTTGAATCCTCGAATGGTGTCGCACAATGTACTCCTCGAGTTGATTCCAGCCTTGTTGGTTATGCCGACGCAGGATACTTATCTGATCCACACAAGGCGCGCTCTCAAACGGGTTATGTCTTTACCGTTGGAGGCACCGCAATATCTTGGAGGTCGACTAAACAGACCTTAGTTGCCACTTCGTCTAACCATGCTGAAATCCTCGCCTTACATGAAGCAACTCGGGAATGCTTTTGGTTGAGAGCAGTAGTGGGTCATATTCGAAGCTCCTGCGATCTTCACCCCGCCGTTGATGTCCCGACGACGATCTTTGAAGACAACGCAGCTTGCATCGAACAACTCAAGAAGGGTTACATCAAAGGAGACAACACCAAGCATATTGCGCCAAAGTTTTTCTTTTCACATCAACAACAAGAGCAGCAGAAGATCGAAGTCACGCAAATCCGTTCACAAGACAATCTGGCTGACCTCTTCACCAAATCACTACCGAAGACGACATTTCAGAAGCTTGTTCATGGAATCGGTATGCGTAAACTTTCTGAGTTGTAACTTTGCTATTTCTTTTTGGAATTATGTCAAACTCAGGGGGAGTATCCTGCAGATACTAGCTTGATCTTAATGTACTCTTTTTCCCTACGATTAGGAGCATTTTTCCCACTGGGTTTTTGCTACCTAACTAGGTTTTAACGAGGCACCCACATTGGGCTGGTCATATCCCTGATGACGTCATTTAGACGTTTCTTTTGACTTTGCATTTTTCTCACGCATTTTTCCTTAGACTATGGATTTTGTCCCTACTCGGGTTTTTGCCATAGCCTTAGGGTTTTTAGTGAGACTTACTACTTATGCAAGTTCCTACCTTATTGAGAATAAGCATTGTTCCTTGGAATCAGCACTGACGAGTCGACTTCCTTAACTTCTGTATGATGCTAAATCTACCTTGAGTATTTACACACTCAAGGGGGAGTGTTGTGAAACATTCCTAATCGAAGTATGATTGTGTAAATCCTAGGTTAGATTAGATTAGGGTTTATCCTTTCCTATTGTAACTGATATTCCTTGGGGACCAAGGAATATCCTATCATCTTATTATTATAAATAAAGGTTCAATGTAGGAGGGATAAACACACAATTCCCCTACAATTCTACAAACACACATCTCTCTTTTCTCTCCCCCTCTGCCGCCGGCCCTCTCTCCCTCTGTCAGATAAAATAGTCCACAACAGAATCTCGTTTTTCTAAGCAATTATGGAAATGAGTGTAAATCGGCGTGCAGATAACAAAATCCCATAATAGTGAATTATTTACTTTATTACCGCAAAAATAAAAATAAAAATCATTATTTATTTCTAATTATTAGAGAAATTATAAAATTACTTTGTTACTATACATTATCGGATACAGTCGAAGCCGTGACGGAAAGTGAAACCCACGGGCCCAAGGTCAGAGACCATGATGATCTTGCCCGTAATCAGCTCGAAGGTAACCTAACGTCATCGTGACGTCGGCTACGCAATTTTATTTATTTATTTTGAGTCAGGCATGTGGATTGTATGTGCCATAATTGACCTCAATTGGCAGGCCTCGTACCATGTGACGTTATTTTGTTCGTGTGTCTTTACCGACTATATATTCAATGGTTACGACTTTTTAAAATAAAAAAATTAGAAAATTCATTTTTTTAGAAAAAATCCCAACCATATTCTTGTTCACTGCCCACATCAAAACTTAATAAAAAAATTTCTTTTGACATCTTTGTGAATAGTAATTGGCTTAGCAATTTCACTTTAAAGGAGGGAAGAGAGAAAAAAAGTTTGTTTATTTTTTTTTATATCCATTGTGAATAGTATTTGTTTTGCCAATTTCACGTTATGGGTGACAATAGTGATCGTCTTGGCAATTTCATGTTACAGGTAAATATTAATAATAATTGTTTTTTTTTTCTTGGTGAAGATTAATAATTGTCTTTGCCCAATAGGTTAAAGTGCTCTTATTGGCCTAAGGCAAAAAAAAAAATTTAGACTTTGGCTTACAAAAAGGTCTTTTTTTTTTTAGTACATCGATATTTTTACACAAGGGGAGGGGAAGGGAGGGGAAGTTCGGTTAAGCCATACAATGGGTAGCCTAATTTAGTATCGAATTCGCCATCCACGAGATTCGAACCTAAAACCTCTCACTTCAAAGTGAAGAGAAAACCACCAGACCGTAGTATTGAGTGACTAAAAAAATGTCAATTAAATAATAAGATTTTACAATTATAGTACATGACTGATTTCTCTCCCACTTTGAATCATGTTTGTAGGACATGTCTATAGACTATAGCACACAACTAGAATCTTTGGGCGTGTTTGTTTGGCCACCTTAAGTTTAACTGGACTGGACTACTTGGGTAGGATTATTATTCTGTGTTTGGTGCAAGCCGAGATTGAGTTTAGTGGGATTAAGTCGGACTCGTGCTGACTAAATCCTTCGTTAGCTGGGCTTAGCGAGAGCCCCTGAAAAGGAGGGGATTGCTAGTCCCGTTTCCCCGCTTCCCCTCACTTTGCCTCACCCCACGCCTGAAAACTTGCCCTCCCACTGTCTTTCTCCCCACCTCCATCTCGTCTCCATAAGATCTCCAAGTCAGAGACCCAGAAAACCCAAAAAAGCCAAAAACCCAGAAAACCGAAAACAGATTCAACCCCATCTCCCACCTTCGAGCAACTCATGCATGCATCCTGCCTCCAACTCCTAAATTTTCATTTTCGTTCTTGCTCTTTGGTTTGATTTTAAGATTTGCAAGGGATTTTGTGAGAGGAATAGAAGAGGCAGAGAGAGATTTGCAGTGAAGAGGAAGAGAGAGATTTGCAAAATCTTCGAATCCAAAACCATCCAAAATCAGATTATCACCCAGGGAGTTGGACAAGAAAGGAGGCAGAGGGAAGAGAGAGAGAGGGATTTGGATGGAAAAGGGAAAGGGGAGGGATGCTGGGCGGACAAGAAAAAAGGCAGAGGGAAGAGAGAGGGATTTGGATGGAAAAGGGAAAAGGGAGGGATGCTGGGCGGACAAAACAATGAGAGGAAGATGATAGCTTGACCAAAATAAATGGTTTTAGAAAGGAAAATGATAATTTAATAATAAAATATTAGTATGTATAGATTAAATTAATGATAAAATATTGTAAATATAAAAATTTAATAATATAATATATGAGTCCTGCTTTTTAGTCCGACACAGCACCAAACGCTTCACTAAATCAGTCCAGCTTAGTCTATTCTAAGCCAGTCCAGCTTAGTCCTTAAAGCTAGTCCAGTCCGAAATAGTCTGGTGCAACAAACACACCCTTTAAGTTCTCTACAAGTGAGAGTCTTTCGCTCCGTGTTTGAAAGTTTTTCTTAGTTTTGTGTGTGAGGCTTTCAATCTTGAACAAATCCGGTAGCACCGACCCTAGCTTCGGCCATGGTAGGTCGTCGTTTCCCCCTTTCTTTCTTCCTCTTCTTTTTTTCCTTACTTCTACTATTTTCCCCCTAATTTCTTTACCGATTTGTTCTGTTCCTTTGTCATTGTTGGTATCTCGCCTTCTGGCGTATCCATATTCTGATTTTTAATCATGCATCTTGTTGAGATCGTGTGTAGAGTTTCGGTGTTTCCATCACCACTACCTTCTTTATGTTGTCTGCCTTTACCGGCAGTGTCACCCATGGGTTTCCATGGTTCATCTTGATAGTTGGCTTCCCTCGTTTAGTTGCCAGCTATCTTTATGTTATGGCTATGCTCATGTAGCAGATTGGGGTTGGATGTTGTGATTGATGAGGCGATGCTCGGCTCTAGAAGAGGAATTGGATGGATCGTGTGGAACTGTGGCGGCGGAGATTGCAGTAGAAGACTCTAGTTTCTGTGTTCGTTGGTTTTGGGCCTAACTGTTGGTTGGCTTGGCTCATTTTGTGTTTTGCTTTGTATTTGCCCCATTTTTTTTGTTTGTTTATAGGTTTACTTTGGGCCTTAGTTTGTTTGCATGTATATTTTGGTTGGTAATAAAAAAATACAACTTTTTACCCCAAAAAAAAAAAAATAAAAAATTAAAGGAGGATGGATACAGTCCAAATCTTGGACTGAGAACCCACATTAAAGAGTCTGGTCATTTTCCGATAGAGCGTCCCAAATATAGCTTTAGAGGTATGTTATTTACACACTTTTTATTTTTTTTTTACATATTTTTTTTTAATTTTCAATCATCGGATCGAATGAATTAAAGAAGGTTAAATGACAAAAATTAACAAGAAATGTATGAGAAGTAATAAAGGGTGTGTGGATAACACTACTCTAATTTTACTATATTGATTTGACACGTTTCAACATGCTCGGTCTACATGAAGTATTTGTGTGGTCAGAGTCTCCAAGCGGCCGCGCGTGTTCGTACTTCGTAGTACCTTCCAACAACAAAATTGACAGTAGCTTTCAAATTTTGCTTGCTTTTCAAGTTAATGGAGAAAGTCGTTGGCACTTCAACATTATCCTTGCCCGGCAAGTTAACAAAGCAAATAGTCAAATTTCTATATATCCCACTATAAATATTGAGCAAATATACTAGCTAATCAACGACCAAAAAACAACTCATATCTCTCTTGCTTTTTGTTATTTATTTCCTATCCATTTCTACTTTGCTAAGCCAAGTCCAAACCCACCAAATGGCCATGTTCTCAGCTTTTCTCAATTGCTTCTTACCGTCTGCATCGTCGCAGGTCTCTGATGATGCAAGAGGGTCTAATAGCAGCATAATGGAGCCTTCTTCAAAAGACTCCGAGAAAAGAAAGTCACAATCATCGTTATCATCATCCGGAGCTCCCATACTCGTCTCTTACTTTCCCCAAAATTCATCTCTCTCTCTCTTGTAAAGTTGTAATTCTTTTTTCTTAACTTTGCTGGGTAATTATGAATCTGATCGAAGGAGGGTATATTCTGGGAGATCAAATCTTCTGCACCCAAAATGAGTGTGGTCTCTCTGTGGCCCTAATAAATATTTGACACGTATGCATTATCTTAACTTTTCTTAATTTTGTTGTCATAAATTTAATATGTGTCGAACACGTATTGGGGCCACAAAGAGGCCACGCCCATTTTGGATGCAGATGATTTGATCTCATATTCTGGTCTCATGATTATACGGTATACCTACTTTCATGATCAATGAACTGAATATATCGAGTTCACTTCGCGACGGCATCAGTAAGTCTGAGGGGGAAGTGCCCTGGATGCCAGTTTGCTAAGCAGCGTGTGGCAGACTGAAGTCAAGGAAGGAATTTATGATCATTAAAAAACAAGTGGGAAAAACAGTATTGGAATGAGTGTTATGGCTTGCTGAAATGTTGAATCTTCCTATCCTGTACTTGGGAGTAGTTTCATGATTCTATGTTTAAATATCTTTCTTGTAATTCTGGGTTTGATGTTTATGGTAGTTAGTGTGATATTTCAGTTTCCTTAAGAAATAATAAGAGAACTTGAAGTTCAATTATTCCTGACGGATTGTTTTTAATAGAATTTTTTTGTACATACCAAGCTCATAAATTCCTAAGGACGTAATGCAAGTAGAGCACATTACTTTTATTTATTTTTCAATGACAAACGTGAGATTATTTTTTGGTATAAACGTCATAATTAAAAAGAATTACTCATTTTCTTTATCATCATTTAAAAATTATCTCTAAAAAAACTCATTAAATTTGTAAACCGTTTAGTCATCCATACATATATTGAACAAATTGATGGTTATGATAAAAATAACGTAGGATAAACTTTCAATTTATTTGATTCATATATTTCAAACCAAATGAATTTTTCCATAATGTTTAAATGATGATAAAGCAAATATCCATCTGTATAGGCATCTTATTTGACCTCGATTCTCCCATATCTGTACACTTCCTTCCTTGGTTGTTTGTGATGATATGCATGCACAACCTTGGCCTTGTAGAGGTAAACCGAACCCAAGTGTGGCCTTACGTAATAGCATCGTGATTTTTGGTAAGCATTTCATGTTTAGTGTAATTTTAAGATAGAGATAATATGAGAGAAACGAAAAATAACGGTACCGTTAAAAGAGAAAAAATGATAAACACATTATTTTTTTCTCTTATACAATTTTGTTTAATTTGGTCTATTGTTTTCATTTGATTTTTTTTTTTCAGGAGCAAAAATAAAGAGAGGTGCTTGCACGAGTGACAAAAATGGTGTTTGAACGAGTCTTTGGTGTTTATCAATTTGTTAAGTGCATTGGTGATTGGCCTGGAATGCATGCGCGTGTTTGAAATTAGATTCAAAGACACATCATTACCTTTGAACCACATGTGGTCCTCTTAGAACGCAGAAAATGACATCACCTTATCTGATGAGACTCTGAGCGTGACTTCCGAAATTCACAGGCAATTTTCTTTTAATCGACTGACTTCTTAAAGTCCATAAAACAACTCAACCTTGAATTCAAACTAAAAACCAAACGGTCAA